>CM070618.1:31927867-32527867 GCA_036346255.1 Ampelocalamus luodianensis
TGGTCTCAGGTGTATGTGATTAGTTGTCATATGTTTCATGTATACAAGTTAGCACCCCATGTAGAGTAATTTATACACCAAAACGTAATTTTTTCGACATGCAAAATGCATATAACAATTCAAAAGTAAGGGAAGAGGTCATCATGTAGCCAAGGCTCGAAGTAGTTCGCCATTTGTCAAGGGTTAAGTGCTCACCCCGGAGTTGTGTTCGCCTATCCGAAATCTCCACCTCCATCAAAGTGGAAATTCAAGCAAGAAATAATGATTTAGAGCTAAAGCCAAAGGGCAAAGGGAAAGTTTGTTTGAATGAGGAAAGAACAAGGTAAAATATAACGATTTTCCGTTAGTAAAATATAAGTTTTTGTTGTTTGTTATTCGAACTGTTATACCATTATAGATGGAAAGTTTTGCAATAGAATTGATGGTAATGTAAATTGAAAGTATCGATGTTTTTGTGTATACAAATGTGTAGCTTGATGCTTCTTTGCCGTTTGGGAAATGCTCTCATTTGTTGTACTAGTGTCTCATTTGTGTCTACACAAGCAAGTCAACCACGCCACAATTTTTGCATCCGCACAACATAGGACGATGCTTTTTTATTCAAAGTCTCCATGTATATCAATAATTTTTTCGTGCTCATCAGAGGTATCAAGATGCAAACTAATACAAAAGAAGATAAAACAACTTGTGGGATTGAGGAATCGGGCAAAAACCGATGTTGTGGTGTCAAAAAAACATGGTTGTGACTACAAGTTTGCATCATGAACATAGTACGTGTCTTACGATATATGGGATAGTAATACAATTTAGTTTTTTTGTATTGTATTTTTGTGTTCTATTTAATTAGTTTTCACACATTCTATTTTGTTTTTCACCAATCTACCAGTTGCATGGATGCAAGAACCTCATACATGGGATATGGGTTTTTAGCACTTGCGAACAAAATGACCAATCAAATGAGGATTTAAAAGGCCATGTTTTTGAAGGAAACGGAGAAGAAGATAAATATAAGCCACTTTAGTTAGGTTTTTTTTCATTTGTTTGTTGTTCTATATTTTTATTCCATTTTTCTTAAGATATCATGTTTTTTGTATTACATTTTTACCTTTGCAAAAATACACAGTTGGTTGTCAATTTGGATTAAGAACTAGCACCTCCGATGTCGGATGGGAATGTCATTGACCGTACTATTTTTTTCTTTCCTTTTCTTTCTTTGTATATGGGAAGTAGTTAATTTGTTATGTTTTCGTCCAATGTTTTTTTATCTCCTTTTTTTTTTTTTGTCGGTGTTCATGTGATGTCATCATAACCCTAATAAGACAAATGAGCAGAATGCCAACATACATTCAACCAAGTTATTGAGTGAAAAAAGCGGTTTGATCAAAAAGATAACTCAAACTTCGATATCGACATAAAAGGACACAGGAAGATAGTTACAATGAAGCTTTTACCCAACTCCAAAAAGGCCACAAATTTGTTTAAATAGTATAAACATTGATGGGGCACCTCTTGGGTGTAAAATGCCAACATGGCACGAACGGAAGCCAAGTTTTACGCACGCCTCCATACACATCTTTGAAACCAAAATTCATCATCACCGCTGATGTGGCTTATCAAGCAATTTGTGTGTTGTCCAGAGCAAACCAAATAAAACATTTTCAAATCAAGTTTTATTCCAAGTTTGCATTTACCTTATATCTTATTGTCTTTCAATAGTTGAAGCATATTATTTGTTTTTGAATTTTTAAAACAAATGGGGCGATCTTTCTGGCATTGCACATATCTTGCTCTTGGACAATCATTGAAACCAAGAGGATTGGTTTTCAATTTCTGATGAACGTTTACTCCAAGATGATGTTTGTGGAGAATCCTGATAAAGCGATTGCATTTCTTTTTAAGCGTTGGAGTGAGGAACTCATCACTTTTTAACCTCTATTTTTGTTTTTTTTTTTAAAGTTTAAAACATGTGATAATAGGTTTCATTTTCTTTATGATTAGTTTATCCTAGTTGTACTATTTTTGACACGATGAAAAAAAGTTGGGAGAGGGTTCGCTATTTAAAGTTTAAAACATATGATAATATGTTTTGTTTTTTAATCGTTTTTTTTATACCTGTTTTTAGGAGAAAATATTTTTGACACACATTTGAAGTGTGAAACTTTTTTCAAAACTTAAAAATAATTATACTTTTGTTTGTTTGAGACACATGGTTTTCAAAAGAGCCACACACATTCATTGGAACCTTTTTCCCCGTTAGATATACTTGTTTGCTTGAGAGAGAATGGTCCGTGAGACATTCGTTCTTCTAATGCAAAACTTAAAACATCCAAGTAGGGTTTTTTTATGTTTGTTTTCGTGTTTTATATGCAAATATTTTTTAGGATCATTTTGTCAAGCGGCCAAAATTTCAACGTGGACTTTGTAAAGTAGCAATTTACAAAAGCACATAGTGTACAAAACACAAGAGCTTCATGGTGGGTTGTTTTGAAATATATTTTAATTAATCAATTTTTTTGTTTTTATGAGTTTTATGTATTGTTCAAAAATAATTTTTTCCTTTCCCAAAAACGCTGCATTTCCTATATGTGGCCAAACACTTTCTGTGTTGTTGACATTCTAGACCGAAATACATATTCGGACTCACTTTATGAGGATAATAGCTCTTTCCATAACAATCAAAAGAACAAAGGACTTTTTTATCCTCCTATTTTTGTTTTTATTTATTTACTAAGGCCGCTTGTTATTGTTTTTGTATGCATTTTTTAGTGAAATTTGAGTAACTTGGAATGTGTGAAGGAGACCCTCTGAATTTCGATCATTTAAATAGAGTTCCCCATGTACCAAGGACTACCAAGTAAGTAACGTTTACATTATTATTTTTGTCATTTTACATTATTTTTTTGTCGAGGGTTTGCTTGAGTACTTTTATTCTTTTACAATTTTTCCATGTTATGCTTTAGTACTTACATTTTTTTCTTTAGTTTTCGTTGGTTGTTGTAAGATATTTTTTCCCGGTGGAGTATTAGTTCAAGTATGAGTGTGAGTTCTTGGTGCCTAAAATACATGGTCATATCCTCTTTGAATTTTGAATGTTGGTTTGTGCTTTGCAAGACATGGTAGTTCTACAATTTACAAAATTTTTTACATTATTTTTTACTTTTTTCTGTCTAGTATATAACCAGTAAACACATGTTTTTTTATTACTTATGTCAATGTCATTTTTCTTGAATCACCTTGAATGAGTATTTGTCATGAAATTCATTGAACTCGAGCCCAAGAGTTGCCTTGGGCCCATTTTACACAACAAGACATGTCAAACATAAGGATGCTTATTGAACAGATTCTCCCAACAAAGAAAATGAGATCTCCTGGATCTAGTTAATTCATTTTTCAAAGGTAGATATATACATAGCTTTTTTTTTCCATGCAACATTTTTTAGATATGTGTTTTTAATGATCTTCTTTTTGATTATTTTGTTATTTTTATAGGGAAGGAAAGGTGGTTTGTTCATAGATCCTTAGATGTTTATATTCGATATCATCATTAGAGAGGCATGTATTCGACAATCAAGGGAAAAATTGGGAGTAGATGTAATGAAGAAAACAAACTATAGACATGTGTACATAATCATCACCGTGAGACCAAAAACAAAGAAATGTTATGAGTACAAAAATTAGTGCAAATATATGTTATATGGCCTTTCTTTTTGCAACCTTTCATGTTTTTTCCCCATGCATTGCTTGTTTTTTTGTTCTCATCTCCTCCCTATAGGCTTTAGTCTGTTTTTTTACGCCCTTTGTGATCGACTTGTCGGATCTCCTAATTGTTGCCCTTCGATCTTTTAAATCCCTTTGTTGTTGTTTTTTTTGTGGAGCGGAGGTACATCAAAATGTCATGTGTTTGAGATGCCTTTGGATGTTTGATCTCATCCATGACATATTCAAAAAATTTTGCTGATTTTGAAACATTTGATGCCATTTCAACCATAAATCTTGACATTATGTTGAATCAGCAAACTCTCGATCTTTTATCTGGCAACTTGGGGTTCAATGACTATACCTTTGGCTTAGGCTTCCATCTTTCAATAAAGTAATTGCGGAGAGATGTTTTGTTGAGATGGATCAACTTTAAGAATGTGGGGCGATATTCCATCTTTTTGGAACTTGCCAGCGGTGTATTTCTCATCGTATGTTTATGAGCACTAAGTACCTTCTTTTTTCCGACTGATTATGTTATGGTCATCCCATGGTACACCCCATAAGTTGTCCACTTTATGATTTCTTCAATGTGCGTCGTCGATGCTTCAGTTCTTTCTAGAACTTTAGGAAAATATTTCTGTTTAAGTTTTGCCGCCACATGCTCCATTTGGTAATCAACATCCTGGTTTTGTGTTTCTTGTTTTGTGATCTTTTTCTCTTCTCGCCCAATATCATGTGATATCCCTCTGAACTCTCTTGCAAAGCCCATGATTGTGTGATGTCCCAACATCACCCTTGAAGTTTGAGTTCATGCCTTCACCCTGAAGTGGTGGGGCAAATAAGAAGCTTTCAAGTATGCGTACCCATCTCTGTTTTTTGCCAAATGTCCTGTAGGTATTTGATGTGTGCAATGTCATACTTGACTATCATGCAACCCACAGTCTCAAATTCCTCAATCATTAGTGAGTTTACAACCGTGTCCATTATTTGATCATTGTTTTTGATTGAATACATTTACCCAATTTGTTTTCTAGCTTGTAAAGTATGTGCCATAAGCGTTTGTATTTATGGGCAACAATCGATATTGCATTCTTCATCGCCCGCTTGGTCTTATTATTTGTTTTGGTGCCCCCTTTCATAGCCGAAGAACATCTTAAAAACCCACTTGAATGTATCGGTTGTCTCATCTTTTGGAAGGCGATCCAAAGGCAATGGCCATGCCCTGTTATGCCAATTGGTGCAAACGGAGGTTGTACTTATTAGTCATGTATGTTGTATCAAAACACAAACAATCACCATAATCATCATAGTATTCCTTGCCCTTGCATCATAAAATGTTCCACGATTGTCCCCATCTCGGTCAAATGCATAGAAAACCGGGTTATTCCTTGCTTGCAAAAGTACTCAAGAACCGATCATGTCGTTCTCATTGTTTTCTTTGGATGCTTGTCCATAGGTTGCTAATGTCCTTTTTGTGTAAGGAAGTGATCTTATGCCACCCCTAAGGAATGATAGTATGTATATCATCTTTCTGGGTATGCCACACTCATTGCCCTTACCAATGACTTTTCTTCATTTGTCATGTACTTTGCGATCAAAAAGTGTCTCATTCTGGGACTCATGTCATGGTTGTGGGTCAACTCTAGATTCGTGACAACCCACATACCGTTCTTCAAAGTCACAACCATTTTTCGCGCACTTTGTTCTAATAATAGTGTTTCGTTTCCTCTTGTTTTGAGAGATGTCGATCGAACTTCCGCCCTCTTTGTTTTTTCCTTGTTTGTTGCCCGATGTGACTCTAGTGATCTCCCACTTTTTTTTTTTGCTTTGTGTGTGATAGTTGTTGGCTCTTTTCCAAAAACCATAAACGAAGCATAGAAATTGTAGAATGCATGAGCTTTTTGTTTGAGCAAACTTCATACCAATTTGGCTCATGCTTTGTACATACATATCCCCAAGTGGTACAAAAGAAACAATCCTGATTTTGTATCAAGTTGTCGGTCGCCTTTCCAAAGTTCTTCATCCCGACCAGTGGCCGGTCCGGGTGACATCTTCCTCACCGCCTCGTCTTGTTGGATATGTGTTGTATGTTTGCACCGGTACTCAAGTCTTGGCGTGACGACATCCCATCGACTCCAAAAATGCCTACACAACCATTATTAGTATATTAAGGCAAAGTAAACATTTTTTTTTTCTTTCAAAACAAAGCCATATGTTTTTTGTCGATTCTAATTTAAGAAGCACCTTTTTAATAAATCCATACAAATATATAATATACAAGAGATCACTAAAAACCTCAATGTGCAGAAGTGGCTAGGGGAGCAAGGATATGGGAATCCTTCATAAACATGTTGTTCAAACAAAGTAATTTTTTCTTTGTTAATAGTTATTTTCCGACATTTTTATGAACAATAGAGGTACATTACCAAATGGAGCATGTCAACAATCTAATTTAAGAACACATTTTTAATACATCCATACAAACAAACATTTCACAATGCATAGAAAGTGTAAAATATATAGCAACATGTAAGAAAAATATAGCATAGAATTTTCTCACACTGGGTTGTACATTTTGTCATCCATGGGCATTTAGATGTAGAATTTGTTGGTGGCGGTTGAATACACTTTTTATTGTTGCGCCAAAGAACACATCTCCGTGCACTAGATTGCAATCACTAAAAATGGGAACAATTGAGTATTTTTTTACAAGTAGAATAAAATTACAAGAAATATATAATATACAAGAGATAACTAAAAACCTCTAAATGTGGAAGTGCGCCATGGAGCATGGATATGGGATTCCGTCGTATAAACATGTTGTTGAAAAGGTAATTTTATCTTTGTTAATAGTTATTTAAGTCGACATTTTTTATGCTTTGAATGTCATGCACATATTTTTATGTCAAACATTATACACACCGCCACCTATGTTTTTACCAACCTTGGGATTTGTATTTCTAATCCGAAACATGTTGCAAAAGACCGTGAACAACCAATTCCATGTAGGACGCCATTCGAATTGCATATGTCATCTTCTCCTTCCTCAGCAGTCAGCATGTTTTGCTGTGGAAAACAAATGTTAGTACATTTTTTTGTTTGTTGCATATTTTGCTTTTCAGTACTTCTGGTTATACATCTTGTCCATAATAGCAAGATCTATTCATATATTTTTTTTACATCAACTTTTGATAAGTTTTAGTAGGATTTATACATGTAAATTATGTTTTTTAAAGTGCAGAAAAAGAACACCTGCAGATGAAGAGGTTTGGTCGCATGTTGATACTGTTCATCACAATTAGAAACAATGAAGCCTTGGGTAACCTGCACACGGTAACATGGTAAATTTTTTGATGTAAACACAAGTTACATTTATAAACATGATTCGGGGACACATTCGAGGTTTCTTAATACCCGAATGTTTCTACGGAAGGAGAGTAAATGAAAAGGGTTTTTCTGTAATACTCCAACTTATTGTAATGAAGGAAGGGAAAAGAAATTAAACTTTAGACGAGGGAAAAATGCAATTCTTTGACAACTGGCTTGGCTTTGGCCTAGGAGGCCCATGAGGGGCCGGCCACTAATAAAAGGAGGGGAAACCTAGCCCACCACTTGCACGTTGTTCGGTGTTCCCGCCCCATGCGCCCTCCTTGCACTCCGTTGCCTCTCTGGTGATGCTCTTTGCGGCCAAGGAGAAAGGTGGAGGGAGAGGAGAAGAAGAGGAGATGAGCATCTAGCGGGTAATTCGGGCACACGGTCTCCAAGGGTGATTGCCGGTTGTTGTTGTTTGATTAGTCGAGAAGTGAAACCGAAAATTTGATTAGATCAAAGTCTGTCTGTTGGAAATTCAATTCTGTCCAGTAGTTTGCGCGTCTGTTTTTGCAATCTTAGAGGCCGAATCAGAGGATCCCATCTCCTAGAGTATTGTAGGTTTTGTTCTTAGCTTTGGTGGCCGCCAAGAACACTAAATTCACTTTCGAGTCAAAAGTTATGATAGATTTATTATCTCTGTCCAGAATCCTGACGAGAATTAGCAGTCTCTGTATATGTTGATATATGGCCTAGTTAGAGGGTGATTCAGAGGTCTTGCCCATAACAAATTTTGAAGGTGATATCACTAGCTTTCAGGTTGATAAATAACACCTCATTTGGAATTATAGATCAAAAGTTATGCACTTTTCATTGTGACTGTCCAGATTGTAGGTCAGTCTGTCCAGATTGTATGTCGGTTTCTATCTTTAGTTTTGACCTGTGTGCCACTTTTTGTTAAAGGCAAAATATGAATGTCCCAACTAGGTTATTGTAGGTAATTTCAAACCTTTTCAGATTGTTAAAGAACACTCAATTAGTTGTAGTTTAAAAGTTATGGACGTTTTAGTTCTGCTATTCTAATTGCTCTCAGATTCTGTTCTGCTGTTTCGTTTGACATTAGCAATTTAGTTTGGCAATGGGTTATCTGCAACTACAAAGTTGTAGATATATTTGTTAAGCTCGTGTAGGATCCTCATCTTTTGGAGTCCCAGATCATTAGTTTTGGTCTTTACCGTGTTGCTGTCCTGATGGGATTCCATGTTTTCTGGAATTTCAGATTCGGTTATGACTATGTTTTGGTGTGCAAGAGGGTAGTGTAGAATATTAATTCATGATGGGCTCTATGTTGTTCTTATTTCGTTATTTAATTGTTTAGGCCGCGAAGTCTACGGGTTTGGGAGGCCATCGTTCCGCTAACGCCGCAAGCCGAACAAGTACTTTGTTGGTTTTAAGTTGTGATTGTGAATGTTTACATGAATATGATGTGACATCTTGTGATACCCAATGCTGAATTGGTTATGTTCTATCAATATGTGGAGTAAATAAGATGATATTAGCATTGTTCATGTTCATATCATGCATCCTTTATTCATGCTATGTCCACGGAGTGGGTAAGTCCCACCATTCCAATGTGGACTTTGGACATTGTCATGGGCCCCCACGAGGGATTGAAAGACCCATCAATTCCGTGGGCAACAAGACCCATCAATTCCGATGGGCAGCTTTGGACACCTATATGAAACGTTTTCATATAGGACTTGGATCCCCGCACTTTTGTTAAGGTGGCTTAAGTGAACACCGCGGGTGTGTCCCGCTTCCGTATAAGCATGTGACCATCCTTGAGTACATTCATTCATGCCATGCATTCCTGTTTTCATTCGATGTATGCTCATATTCTCTTATGATGATGACTTGTTCATATGTGTGTTATGTCCCTTTTCGATTTGTTTGGTCGTGGACTCACTTCTTGTGTTGTTTGTTTATTTTAGGTAACCCCGATGTTGGCTCATTGGGAGGGAGTGACACCACTACTTGTTCACATCATCCAATTCATGTTCAAGATTAAATTTAGTTCTATCTACATTCGTAAATGATGAACGTAATAATAAATTTATAATTGGTGAAGGAAGGATACCTTTCCACATTGATGTTGAATTATTACGCATGTGAACTTTCATTATCAATGTAAATAAATAGATTAGATGGTGAAGGAAGGATACCTTCATCATGTCTTGGTTGTTTTGATACTATCATTAGTTGATTTTATTCAAATTCTTTCCCATTATGGATGTATGTTAGATGTTTTAGGTGACATCTTGGCTTCCGAATAGCGGTGTTATATTTACACTACAAGGCGATGCATTGTACATAGATATCTCCACCAAAGAATGTTGTTAAATTTGTTTTGTCTTGTGTTCCTCTGAGCATCCTGCATCAATTTGATAAGGTTAGCACGCAAATTACGTTATCAAGGTTAGTATCACCCGAGCAAATTCTAACAAATTTCCGCACACATAGAACCAATAGACTTGCAACAAAACCCGAAAAATGCCTTGCGCCTAAGAAGGAAAGGGCACTAGTGGAAAATAGGAAATGGCGAAGACCCGGGATATACCCGTTTCACCCAATCTACATCATGCTAGTTCTAGTAGTTGAAAAAATCCAAAGGTATGGTCCATTTGCATGAAAACATTATTGCAAAAATGACAAATCAAAAAAACAAAAAATGAAACAAAATAAGCCCTAATACATGTATGGTTCATTTGCATGAGAACATGATTGCAATAATCAACAAGTTAAAGAAAAACAAAAAAATCACCGAAAACATTAACATTAACATCTATCTTTTGTACTTGAGTTCGATCATCCCTGAAAAAAAAAAAAGGGGGTGATTTTAAATCGCGGGGAAAGAGGGTTGGGCGAATGTTGGATCTTTCTTTCATCTTTTTTGGACTCACTTGTTCCCGATATGTTGCTTCCATCTTTTTTTCTCTATCTCCTTCCTGGCATAGTTTTTGCTTCCTTTTTTATGGTGTTCCCTTTCTCGCTCTCTACCTCGTTTCATCGGCCACACAACCTCTCGTGGTTTTTGTTTCTAGGTTTTGCGCAGAGGGTTACAACAATTGGGCCTTTCAAAATTTGTTTACCCAAAAAAATTTTCCTTTGAACAGATATGGCTCTTTTTGTTATCTTGTCAATGGCCTTTGTGGCTTTGAAGATATGGCCTTTTGTTTTCTTGAGTTTCTTGGGGCACCCGGAGCAAAGAAACGGACAAAAACAACTAAACGTTTTGTTATGTAAACGGGCCCCAAAAAGAACATGCAAACCCCCTTATATTTGTTTTGTTGTGGAGGCTACGATCGTGAGCTGGCAATGCGCTGGGCCATTATAATCCAACGAACCAAAATTTGAGTACCGGAGAGAAACAAAATACTGATGCTTTGGAACTCCCAAAGAGGAAAGTGGGCAGAGGCATCAATTAGTGGGACCCGCCTTAAAAAGAATAAATAAATGGAGATTGATCGTGTTGAACACATGACCAGCTACAACCTCGGCAAAGGACAAAAGCTAGCTACCAATCAAGTCATGGGACCCCTTAAAGCAAAAATATATATAAATGTGGTTGCTGTGACACACCAAACGCAAAGGCATCAATGTTTGTGTTATCAAGGCCAAAACCGAAACAAGTGCACTTGTTACGAGGCACTCCTCGCCTCACCTAATGCTTTTGGAAGGAGGTGAGGAAAGACCAAGGAAAATTCCACCAAAGTATCAAGTCTAAGGATGGTAATTTTGGGCATAGTGGAGTTTTGGACACTATTGACCCTTTAGACCATTGTAATTCCAAATCTAACTCATCTTTAAATTCCATTTTGGCCCCTAGCCCCGCCTCCGCCCCATCCCAAGGAATGACCTTTGGCCACCACGCCCACTCCTCCCCAAGCAAAGTTGCGGTAACAGCATTTTTCCGAAAAATCTATTTAAGTATATTTTTAGAGGAATTTTAAATATAGCAAATGAGCTCAAACAATTATGAAATTTTTTGTAGAGCCTCTCCGTGTGCTTTCTTGTATTTTTTTCAGAATTTTTCGAGTTCATTTTCTATATTTAAAAATTCCTCCACAAAATATACTTAAATGATTTTTCCGAAAATTGTTAAGGCCACTGGTCGGCGGCAAAATGGTCTTGCGGTAGGAGCGCGGGTGGTTCCTCCGGCCCAAAACGTCACGCGTGCTGGCGAAGGGGGCTAGGGGCCAAAATGGAATTTCAGACGAAGGCTAGATTTGGAATTACAATGGTCTTGGCCAATAGTGTCCAAACCGCATAGTGTGGCCTCCCGTTGTTTTCGGACACAATCACCGTCAAATCCACGAACTCTTCCGACGTGACGATCAACCTCCCAAGAAAGGCACAATTCAAGCGCCCCAAACAAAGGGTAGGGTGCCTCTTTTGGAAGAATAATTTATCCCATGTTAACAACCCCGCTTTGTATTTGACACTCATATAGGTCCAAGAAATGCAATTATACTCATAAAAGACTTAATACCTCTCATTTGTACTCATAGGGTAGTTATCCCCAAAGGGGTATTTTGGTCATTTGTCAGCCCAAGAGCCTATAAATACCCCATGTATCTCCCATTTGGGAGCTCTCTTGAGGAAAGAAACATGTTAAACGGGAGCCTCGGGGCTCCCTCTCCGAGGTAACCCCTTGGCTCACCGACAGAGGGGGGTCCTCTGACCCAACGTATAAATCCTCGGTCATTTTCACCTGGAGACGGCCCGCATGGCCGCGTCCGCCCCACCTGTTTGGTTTTACACCTACAACACTACCAAAGTGAAGGATGTGCTCGTTGGAAGCAACCTACAGTATGAGAAAGAAGTTTCATAGGATTAGGGATACCACCATCCTTTCATTAAGGGGTTTCAAGATTTCAAGACCACTAACCGATTTAAAAGGATAAGAAGTTTGCCTAAACAACCGAATTTGAGAAATGTTTTCAATAATTAAATAAGAGATTGACCACAACCCCGTTAGTTTTTACAGATATCCACAAAAGTTTAGTTTTATCAGATATCCACAAAAGTTTTGAAGTTTTGTGATGCATCCAGACATGGACTAGGTTGTGTGTTGATGTAAGAAGACAAAGTAGTAGCCTATGCATTAGGGCACTTAAGGCCACATGAAGAGAACTTGACACATGATCTAGAGCTAGCAAAGTTTGCTTGCTTTGAAGATATGGTGTTATTACTTCATCGATAATGTTTGGAAATCTATACGATCATAAGATCCTAAGTACATATTTACCTAATTAGACCTCAACATGAGACAAAGAAGGTGGTTATAGTTAATCAAGGACTATGATCTCAATGTTCATTACCATCCCAACAAGGCTAATGTTGTAGTCGATGCCCGAGTAGAAAGATATATTGCAACACGCCATGATTAAGGAACAACAACCAACACTCCATGAAGAATTCCAATGGCTTAGACTAGAATTGGCACGGAAGGATATGTAGCCACCATGGCAAACCCACCTTTGGAAGAACAGATTAATGATGATTAGGATATAAAAGAAATTAAGGATAACATGAAGGAAGGAAAAGCACCTAGATTCTCCGAGGATGAAGAAGGCACTATTGGATGAGAAACATATTGACCCGACCAAAAGGCGCTTAAGGAAATGATTCTTATGGAAGCACATGAGTCAACATATTCAATCCATCCTAGAAGTACCAAGACCTAAAAATAAGTTTTGGTGGACCATGAAGAGAAATAGCCATGTTTGTTGCCCTTGTGATGTATGCCAAAGAGTTAAAGGGAACATCAAAATCCGCTATATTACTTCTATCTTTAGAAGTTCTTGAATGGATATGCTAGAGAGTTAAAGAATATCAAAAACTTGTTGACTACATCAACCTTAGAAGTTACTAAATGGAAATTGGATGAAGTCGGTATCATCTTAACCGAAAGGACATGCTTCCATACGGTCATAATCGATCGATTGACCAAAGTACAATTTCATCCCGTTAAGACCGATGGGCATAAGTTAGCGAACTTTAATATCTTGGATAGTGTGTTTACATAGAGTACACAAGAGAATAGTCTCGGATCAATACCCAATTCACCTCAAGATTCTAGAAGAGTTTGCATGATGCTATGGATACTAGGTTATCCTTGACAACATACCACTCACAACTGAGGATAAACAAAAAGATAAACGATCTTAGAGGACTTGTTGAGAGCATGTGTTTTTGTTAGGTATATAACACTTTTGTGATTATTATAATTCCTAAAACAATAATTGAATCAATAGCAAAGATATATACTAGGATATTTGGAACTATGAATAGTAGCATAATCATCAATTCAAATATTTTATCTATATATATATATACATATATATATATATATAAATATATATACATACAATATATATATATATATATATATTAACAAAAAGCCTAGAACAAGAACTCTACTAAGTAAGGCATCAACATTATCACATGACAAATATTTAGGAAGCAAGGCCAGCCATATCAAATGATGTCTTTGACTTACAAGAATCCCCCAAAGGTCGGGGAGTCTAATTGAAGAAGATGACCGAAAGAATGATGGAGGGAGGAAGTGTGGCGCCAACGCTTCAAAAACCGATTCGCCCCAACCGCGGGATCACAGGGCCTTTGGAGACACGCTTCCCATGTTGGTGCACAAGAAGGGATGGAGGCCGAGGTTTCATAGCACAAAGGAATAGGCAATAGAACGATTTGATTCGCCTCTGTTCTCTTTCTCTTTCGACCTTCAGAGGAGGTCTCCCTTCATATAAAATCATCCCAAGAAAGAAACGTTTGTAACACCCCAACTCAAAGACAGCCCGAAATGCAACTACCTAAGCGAATATAATTTTCCGTAACCTTCCCTTTGCATCAGGATCTGGAGGTTCCACACAACAAAAACACACAAGAATCATAAACTAGTCATGAAATCCAATTCTAAGATCTAAACATGAATCAACGATAATGAGCTAAGATAACAAATAACCATATGACTTAAAGTTCTCATCTATGTTCTCATTGATCATAAATACCATCCATGACTAAATTTATTTATTACAAACCAAAAGATGACAAAAAAATCATTATTTCTTATAGTAATGAGTCTAATGTGAAGTGCATTATTCGAGTAGTGCTCATCTACTCCCCCAAGTGAACTTCATCAACGATCACCTAGAAATAAACAAACAAAGCAAAGTGAGTCCATGCTCAAGTACAATGATTAAGAAAACATTCATTCATTGAAGATCAAACATAACATCATTGGGTTCGATCATAACACATTGGATTACTTATGAATACATGATATGAATGCTCAAATCAAGGAATGGGCACCCCGCATACCCGGATAGCGGGAACCCGCGGTGATCACTCCCATCTTAACAAAAATGCGGGATCCCTTCCGTATGAAGACGTTTTCGGGTGTCCAACTTGCCCATATTGGAATTAATGGGTCTTATCCAACCATCTTGGAATTGATGGTTTCTCATCCACTCCGTGGGCGCAAATGTCAATGAATGCATGCAACAATTAAATGAAATCTACCATAACATCCTTCTTTTCATGAACTCAATGTATTGAACAAGGCATGAATAATTCATTTCACGTGTCTCCGGTTACCAAACAACTCATGCTAAAAACCACAATGCACAAACATCCAAATAAACATGGTACTTGCCTTCCTTGCGGGTTATCCAAGGGCTCTTATAAGTTTAGCCTAAACCAACGAAATAACTAAATAAGTATACATGATACCCAGCTCAACTAGTCGGTGTTCTATTTTACTTTATTAGGTCAATTAAATCCTATTCCATAGACTAAATACGAGTCGTCCAAAAGAAAATCCTGACAGCAACACGGGGACTAACATAACTCACAGCCTGGAAGTCGAAAAATAGCAAACCCAATTTCTGTAGATTCTTAACTGGTCTAACTACAAAACTCTAGTTGGCGACAAACCAATTTGGTCAAATTAATAGGCTAATAATTGTTTGAACATTCAGCACAGATTCAGCCTACCAAAATTCAGCAGAAATATTCAGTTGATCATAACTTTGTGTTACAACCCGAATTGAGCGTTCTTTACCAATCTGAAAAGGTTATCGAATTACCTACAATAACCTAGTTGGGTGAACTTTCAGATTCTTCCAACTTCTCTATCATAATATAGAAAATATACAGACAGATTAATCACGTCAGGTTTCTGGCAGCGACTGTTAAAACAGACATATCTTTTGACCCATAACTCGGAATCAAGTAAACTCAGTGGCCATCTAAACCTGACAGGGGATACTTCAATTTTCTAGGAGACACCAAGTTCAAAATCTGTGAATAACAATTTCTTATAAATTTACAAATTGACTGCAGAATCTCGTCAGGATTCTGGACAGTCAAGACTAATTCTATCATAACTTTTGACTCGGACCTCGGTTTGAGTGAACTCGGGGCCACTGAAACGTAAGAACAAGACCTAGATATCTCTAGGAGACTGAACCTTCAGATTCTGCCTAAAATAACCGAAACAATCCTCCAACATACAGGACAGAATCAGTCTTTCAGGAGTCTGCCTAGACAAAAATGAATCCAAATCGCTTTACCATCAAACAAAACAATGAGATTCGGCCGATACCCTTACTGCAACCAGGAGTAGGTAGGCGAATCACGGAGAAAAATCTCCCTCCTTCTCACCTCTTTTGCCCCAAACAAATTCTGTCCTCCTCAACTCCGCAACCGCGGCGGGAAAGGTCCGGGCCGGAGGGGGGCAAACCAGGGGCCAGCACCGGGAGGTTGGGGCGGCACCTGGGGGGGGTGTGAGGAGGAGGAGGAAAGGGGAGGGGGGGCCAAAGGGAGGTGGGGTTCGGCCAAGGGGGAGGAAAGGGGGTTTAGGGTTTAAGGGGGCGCATGGGCCTAGGCCCATGGCCCCAAGGGGTGGAAGGCTTCAGGCCCCGACCCTAAAACTCCACGAGAGTTTTAAGCTTTGAGTTCCCGAAAATTCTTTCTTTCCGATAAAAACAGGTATGACATTCTATCCCAAATTGACCAATTCTACTCCAACGGACACAAGCGGTCTAAGGAATTGAAAACAAAATTTAATCGACAAAACAAATAGTCGGATAATGCTCGCGCATCAGATTCCCTTCCCAAGTGGCTTCTTTCTCCGATTGATGAGACCAAAATCTTGACATACTTGGGTTTATTCCTCAAAACCCCCGATTTTCCGAATTTTCGGTCGGGACTCAAAATAAGGTCTGTTCAATGCTCAAGGCTCCATTGGAATTGCATGCTCGGGTCAAATAAGAACTTCCTCAACATGGACAATGAAACACATTATGAATCCTCTCATAGACTCGGAAGATCCAACGGAAGCCAAATTTCCAACTTTGCCTGGGAACGGTCCGATGTACCTTGGGCTAAGCTTTCCTTTAGTCAAACGATCGCCTTTGTGGGCGATACTCTGAAGGACCTCGTCACCCAATTGAACTCCAATTTCGCCTGACATCCGTGTTTTGCCCTCGGAGCTAAAAGTTTTCTAAGGCCCTCTAACCCTTTTGAACCCATTCGGACCCAAAACGCCTCTCCCCCATCCCAACACAACGGAATTGCATTTCCCCCATAAAGGACTTCAAATGGGGGAATCTGGAGTGATAACTATTATTATAGGCGAACTCGCCAAAGCCTGATCTTCCCAACCACCCTTCCAGGATAAAACACAACACCGGCATATCTTCTAAGGTTTGAATTGCCTGTACCATCTCGAGGTGGAATGTATAAGACGATTGCGTGCCCAAAGCACTCGCAAACTCTCCCAAAACTTGGAAACAAATTTGGCATCTCGGTGAAACAATAGTCTTTGGCACCCTGCAACCCATATCTCTCGCAATAAAGTGGAGCCAAATCTCAGAAATTGGTGGTTCAATAGGAATGAAATGTGCGGACTTCTGAACCGATCCACTATCACCCATATAGCATCCTTCCTCTGAGCGAGTAAACCAACCACAAAATCCATGGAGATGTCATCCATGGCCACAGAACCTCTAAAGGTTGCAACAATCCCCATTTGTTCATTTTTCGCAGTCCCACACGGGCCACATTGGAATATCGACTTTCATTCTCTTCCACAAATTTTCTTCAAATCTTTGTACATTTGGTCTCACTGGATGTACGTACGGGGTGGGCTTTTTAGAATCTCATCTTTTCGCCTCGTGGCACACGGGACCTTTAAATGCAAAGTACCGAATCATCTATACCAAATGGCCTTGCCTTCATCAGCGCTTCTCACCGTGGAGCATTTGATCATCCTTGTGCTTCCCGACTGGGAATGGTGACTCAAGAAAAAACGGGTCTCGGCCGGCGGCCCAAAGCAAAAAGATATATCCATCGCCAAAATCAATGAGACAACGAGGTAGGAGGTGTCGCCTTACTGGGCATCGGCACAACATTTGCCTTGGGATGATCGAATGGTGAGATCATAGTCCTTTATCAACCCAACCATCTCCTGCCTCGGTTTAAATCTTTCGGTAAAGATGTATTTACTCTTGTGATCGGTGAAAATGTCACAAGATTGCCATACAAATAATGGCGCGGATCTTTAAAGCCGTCTCCTGCAAGCTCTAGGTCATGAGTAGGATAGTTCTTCATGTTTCTTTGCAGGGCAAGGCAATCACCTTACCATCCCGCATTACACAACCCCCAACTCTAGGCGGCCAATAAATAGTGAACCGTTCCCGTTCGGAAGGGTGAGGTGGGGGGTCCAATCTATCCTTCAAATCGAAGCCGTTCACACGCATCCGTCCACAAACTTGACACCTTTGTGTCCTGAGACATTGGTCTAGCAATGGTAGAAATCTCCAAACGCGGAGTAACGGAAACCCAAAACTCCCACTTTTTTACATTGGTTGGTCTCTTCCATTCCACCTTTTTGAAATCTTACTTGGATCGGCAAATGCCCTCTTGATTGATTACATGGCCCGAAAAAGAAACAATTCACATTTCTTCAATTTGGCATAGAATTGGTTCCTCCAAGGTCTCAACCAACCTCAAATGTTGAGCATGGTCCTTTCCGTTTGGAATAAATCAAGATGTCCAATAAATACTGCAAATCATCAAGATAAGGGTAAATACTATTCATGGCTTCCATGAAAATCAGAGCATTAGTTAGTCCAAATGACATAACCTTATACTCATAATGACCATACCTTGTAGAAAATTTGTTTTCAATATCTTGCTCAAACTGAATCGATTATAACTTTTAAGGTCAATCTTGGAAAATATTTTAGCTCCCTTCAAGATCAAAGAGATCTTCAATCGGGCACGGATATTTATTTTTCGTTTTGATTAAAGCCGTAGTCCACACAATCGCCAACTCCGCCCTTCTTCTTAGTGAAAGACAGAGCCCCCCGGGATACACCGCCGAATCATACCTTTGGATAGCAAATCATCCATTTTTTTCAACTCCTCGGAATGGTCGGCCAACGGTATGGAACATCGAAATAGGCGGGTTCAACAAGATCTATCCGAATTCCACTTCACGTTGAGGCATACCGGGAAGCTCCACGAAACACGTCGGAAATTCATTCACCACGAATATCTTCCGGGGGAAGGACTTCTCGCTAAGAGACCAAAGCAACCCAATGTTCGAGGCTCGGACTAGGAACAGACTAGCCAACACACAGGAATCAAGCGGCCTTAAAACACTAGTTCCTCTCCGGAACTGCAAAGTCACCGTCTTCCAAAACAACAAATCTTGACGGTAAAAAATAGCCAATCCATACCCAAGATAACATCAAAGGTGATAACTGAATCACCATGAGATTGGAATGAAATTTTCATCTTCTATAGTGATAGTCAAACCGGGACAAATTAGAGCTAGAAATAAGACCTCCCGGGGCCGCCACCACAGTTAAATAGATTGCACACTCAAACCCCTGTTTTAACAAAATCTAAGGACACAAAAGAATAAGTAGCCAATCAACAAAAAGCCTCATGTGAATCAACTAATAAAGTACTCACCACACGGCCCACGTGTGGGGTGGGCATGGCGGACTCCCAAAGGTGCCGGGCGGCGCCCCCTGAGAGGAGGCGGGCTGCGGTGAGCGAGGGGGCAGATGGGCAGGTTCAAGAACCCGGCGGGCCGAGCAACCGGGGAACCCATCGGTAGAAATGTACAAAGGTGCACCGAGCTCGGGAGTACTAGAGGGCAGCTGCTGGCTGCTTCCCCGATGCTTCCGGATTTGAAACGAAAGCTTGTGGCCCTCCCCCCCGGGCGACAAGTCCTCGAAAGAACATTCCGCCGATGCCCCTCTCCACATTAAAACATTTCATACCTTGACCAGGGGGCGATCGAGGTGTGGAAGAAGCGTGGCGCCAAGAAAAACGCCCCTTGGCCGGACGAGATGGCGGCTCCCAAAACCTTTGGAAGTAGGCCGGAGGACCCACCTCCACCAACAAAACTCCTCTTCCCAACACGGAACCACCAGGTAGTGCCACCCTGCTTGCCTCTCAAGGAGAATTCCTCTCGCTCTATCCCTCTCTGCTCAACCACATTTTGAAATCACCAAAACCAGGCTCCCAAGATCGCGATACTCGAAGGAGACCCGGAAACCTCTTAGCCTTCTCCAAGTCATCAGCCTTACAAAGCGTGCATTTTGAACTCCATCTATCGAATCACCTATTGCCTTGAGTCAACACTAGCAATTTGGCCCATCCTCTCAATAAAAGAATCCGGATAATACTTGGCTCCTCCAAAAAACTTCCCAAATCGGTCCTTGGCGGGGTCCTAGGCAACCCCTTCCCCCGGATATCGGCTTGACCCTTGGGTTGAAAGGCCACAAACGAACCCTGCGCGGTTCATCTCCAATGCCTCGACGGCGCTCCATTCCGGGCCAATTCGCTGGGGTACCGCCCCATCAACGTGTCCAGCGCATCCACTCCAAGGCTCATCCTAGTCTCGGTGGAACGCGGCAACCGGACTGCCATGGCGGCAAGGGAAAATCACGGCAGCGGGACAACGGGGCGGCGGGATGGCGCCCACCTCGGGCCTGCTCCTTTGAAATTCGAATAATCGCCGCCCCGAGCATCGGCGGGCGCAGCTTCCACGGGGTTGGCGGTGAGGCAACCTCCTCATTAACCCCACGGTCTTGCGGGGTTGCGGCCCGGACCCGCCCCCCGACCACGGGGCGGGCCCCGGCCTTCCCTCCCATCTAAGGACAACACACGAAAAAGCTAACAAATTGCACAACAAATAAATCATAAAAAAAAATTTGGGAAACAACTGCCCACAACCTTACAGGGTCAATTTAATAATTTTATTTTAACCACGGCCTAAACCCGCCATCCCAAACCCCCCCCAGCCAATAATCCCTGTGAAATACTAAAATTTGGGAACCTCCTTGCATCGAGGATTGGAGGTTCCACACAACAAAAACACAAGAATCATAAACTAGTCATGAAATCCAATTCTAAGATCTAAACATGAATCAACGATAATGAGCTAAGATAACAAATAACCATATGACTTAAAGTTCTCATCTATGTTCTCATTGATCATAAAGGTACCATCCATGACTAAATTTATTTATTACAAACCAAAAGATGACAAAAGAGAATCATTATTTCTTATAGTAATGAGTCTAATGTGAAGTGCATTATTCGAGTAGTGCTCATCTACTCCCTCCCGTGAACTTCATCAACGATCACCTAGAAATAAACAAACAAAGCAAGAGTGAGTCCATGACCGAAGTACAATGATTAAGAAAAATTCATTCATTGAAGATCAAACATAACATCATTGGGTTCGATCATAACACATTGGATTACTTATGAATACATGATATGAATGCTCAAATCAAGGAATGGACGCACCCGCTATCGATAGCCGGTGAACACGCGGTGATCACTCGCCCCATCTTAACAAAAATGGGGATCCACTTCCATGAAGAACGTTTCACGGTGTCCAACATTGCCCATATTGGAATTAATGGGTCTTATCCAACCATCTTGGAATTGATGGTGGTTCTCATCCACTCCGTGGCGCAAATGTCAATGAATGCATGCAACAATTAAATGAAATCTAATAACATCACTTCTTTTCATGAACTCAATGTATTGAACAAGGCATGAATAATTCATTTCAATGTCTCACAAAGTTACCAAACAACTCATGCTAAAAACCACAATGCACAAACATCCAAATAAACATGGTACTTGCCTTCGCTTGCGGCGATCCCCGGCCTTATACCAAGTTTCGCTAAACCAACGAAATAACTAAATAAGTATACATGATACCCAGCTCAACTAGTCGGTGTTCTATTTTACTTCTATTAGAGTCAATTAAATCCTATATCCATGAAAATCTGAGTCTGTCCAATAAGAAAATCCTGGACAGCAACACGGGACTAACATAACTCACAGCCTGGAAGTCGAAAAATAGCAAACCCAATTTCTGTAGATTCTTAACTGGTCTAACTACAAAACTCTAGTTGGCGACAAACCAATTTGGTCAAATTAATAGGCTAATAATTGTTTGAACATTCAGCACAGATTCAGCCTACCAAAATTCAGCAGAAATATTCAGTTGATCATAACTTTGTGTTACAACTCCGAATTGAGCTTCACCAATCTGAAAAGGTTATCGAATTACCTACAATAACCTAGTTGGGTGAACTTTCAGATTCTTCAACTTCTTATCATAATATAGAAAATATACAGACAGATTAATCACGTCAGGTTTCTGGCAGCGACTGTTAAAACAGACATATCTTTTGACCCATAACTCGGAATCAAGTAAACTCAGTGGCCATCTAAACCTGACAGGGGATACTTCAATTTTCTAGGAGACACCAAGTTCAAAATCTGTGAATAACAATTTTTATACTTTACAAATTGACTGCAGAATCTCGTCAGGATTCTGGACAGTCAAGACTAATTTATCATAACTTTTGACTGGACCTCGTTTGAGTGAACTCGGCGCCACTGAAACGTAAGAACAAGACCTAGATATCTCTAGGAGACCGAACCTTCAGATTCTGCCTAAAAATAACCGAAACAATCCTCCAACATACAGGACAGAATCAGTCTTTACCCAGCGAGTCTGCCTAGACAAAAATGAATCCAAATCCTACCATCAAAAAAACAATGAGATTGGCCGATACCCTTTGCAACCAGGGAGTAGGTAGGCGAACGGAGAAACGATCTCCCTCCTTCTCACCTTTTGCCCCAAACAAATTGCTGTCCTCCTCAACTCCTTGCCCGGCGGGAGAAGGTCCGAAGGCCGGATGGGAGGCAAACCAGCAGGGCCAGCACCGGGGGGTTGGGGGGCACCTAGGGGCGGGGTGTGAGGAGGAGAGAGGAAAGGGAGGGTGGCGGCCAAAGGGAGGGGGGTTCGGCCAAGGGGGAGGAAGGGGGGGTTAGGGTTTGAGGGGGCATGGGCTAGGCCATGGCGCCAAGGGTGGGAAGGCTTGGGGCCCGACCTAAAAACTCGCGGAGTTTTAAGCTTTGGAGTTCCCGATTAAATTCTTTCTTTCGACTAAAAAGGGTTGACATTCTATCCCCTTAACATGACCCGAATTCTACCACGCCACGGACACAAGGAAGTCTAAGGAATTGAAAACAAAATTTAATACACGAACAAATAGGTCGGATAATGCTCGCGCTCAGATTCCATTCCCAAGTGGCTTCTTTCTCCGATTGATGAGACCAAAGAATCTTGACATACTTGGGTTTTATTCCTCAAAACCCGCCCGTTTGTCCAAATTTTTTGGTCGGGACTCAAAAGTAAGGTCTGTTCAATGCTCAACGGCCCATTGGAATTGCATGCTCGGGTCAAATAAGAACCCTCAACATGGACACATGAAACACATTATGAATCCTCTCATAGACTCGGAAGATCCAACGGAAGCCAAATTTCCAACTCTTCCCCGGAACGGTCCGTGTACCTTGGGCTAAGCTTTCCTTTAGTAAACGTTACCCGCCTTTGGTAGCGATACTTGAAACCTCGCACCCACATTGAACTCCAATTCTCGCCTCACATCGCGTAGCTTTCCGGCCGAGCGGCTAACAAGTTCCTTCTAACGGCCACTCTAACCACGTTTCGAACCCATTCGGACCCAAAGCCTCTCTCCCTTTGCATCCCAACACAACGGAGATCTGCATTTCCGCCCATAAAGGACTTCAAATGGTGCCCAACTGGGTGATAACTATTATTATAGCGAACTCCCAAAGCGGTGATCTTCCCAACCACCCTTCGGATAAAACAAACACAGCATATCTTCTAAGGTTTGAATTTCGCCGGGACCACATGCGAGGGTGGAATCGTATAAAGCGGAGTTGGGCCCAAAGCACTTGCAAACTCTCCCAAAACTTGGAAACAAATTTGGCATCTCTGGAAACAATAGTCTTTGGCACCCGGCCCCTTATATCTCCAATAAAGTGGAGCCAAATCGCTCGAGTGGTGGTTCGAATAGGAATGAAATGTGGATTTTGCCGATCCACTATCACCCATATAGCATCCTTCCTCGGAGTAGGTAAACCAACCACAAAATCCATGGAGATGTCATCCCATGGCCACCCGAACCTCTAAAGGTTGCAACAATCCTGGCGCTTATGTTCAGCCAACCCCGCGGATCCACACGAGGCCACATCGCTAATATCGACTTTCATTCTCTTCCACGAAATTCTTCTTCAAATCTTTGTACATTTTGGTCTCACGGATGTCGATATGGTATGGGCTTTTTAGAATCTCATCTTTTCTTGGCCTCTGGGCACACAAAGGCGACCTTTAAATAAATCGAATCATCTATACCAAAATGGCCTTGCTTGCCTTCATCTAGGCGCCCTCACGCTGGAGCATTTGATCATCGTTGTGCTTCCTCCTGTGGAATGGGACTCAAGAAGCAACGGGTCTCGGTCTCGGGGTACCCCAAAGCAAAAGATATATCCATACGCTCAAAATCAGCGATGAGACAAGGAGGTAGGAGGTGTCGCCCACTGGGGCATCGGCACAACATTTGCCTTGCCGGATGATCGAATGGTGAGATCATAGTCCTTTATCAACTCCAACCATCTCCTCCCTCGGGTTTAAATCTTTCGAGTAAAGATGTATTTGACTTTGTGATCGGGAAAATGTCACAAGATTCGCCATACAAATAATGGCGCGGATCTTTAAAGCGATCCATGCCAAGCTCTAGGTCATGAGTAGGATAGTTCTGTTCATGTTTCTTGGAAGCATAGGCAATCACCTTCCATTGCATAAGTACAAACCCCACCCAACTCTAGCGCATTAATAAATAGGAGCCTTTCCCTTGGAAGGGTGAGAATTGGGCGTCACCAATCTATCCTTCAAAGTACAAAAGCCGTTCCATCCGTCCAAAACTTGACACCTTTTGTCAATGAGACATTGGTCTAGCAATGGTAGAAAACTTCCCAAACCCAGGGAGTAACCAAAACCAAAAACTCCTCACTTCTTTTACATTGGTTGGTCTCTTCCATTCCACCTGTTGAAATCTTACTTGGATCACAAATGCCCTCTTGATTGATTACATGGCCCAAAACCCCTTGAAAATCCGAATTCACATTTCTTCAATTTGGCATAGAATTGGTTCACTCAAGGTCTCAACCAACCTCAAATGTTGAGCATGGTCCTCTTCCGTTTTGGAATAAATCAAGATGTCCAAAAATACTCGGAAATCATCAAGATAAGGGTGCAACATACTATTCATGGCCCATGAAAACTGGGAGCATTAGTTAGTCCAAATGACATAACCTTATACTCATAATGACCATACCTTGTAGAAAAGTGTTTCTCAATATCTTGCTCGCGAACTCGAACGATTATAACTTTTAAGGTCAATCTTGGAAAATATTTTAGCCCTTCAACCGATCAAAGAGATCTTCAAACCGGGCCGGATATTTATTCTTTATTGCTTGATTAAGAGCCCTAGTCCACACATCGCCAACTCCGCCTTCTTCTTAAAGACAGAGCTCCCACGGCGATACACTCGCCAATCATACCTTTGGATAGCAAATCATCCATTGCTTTTTCAACTCCTCCCGGAATGGTCGTGCCAATCGGATGGAGACATCGAAATAGGTCGGGTTCAACAAGATCTATCCGAATTCCACTTCACGTTAGGCATACCGAAGCTCCACGAAACACGCGGAAATTCATTCACCACGTATCTTCAATACGGGGAGATTGAACTTCGCTAAGAGACCAGCAACCCAATGTTCGAGGCTCGGCGACTAGGAAAACTAGCCAACACAGGGGAATCAACGGCGCCGCCTAAACACTAGTTCCTCTGCCAGCTGCAGTCACCGCTTCAAAAACAACAAATCTTGCACGGAAAAGAATAGCCAATCCAACCCAAGATAACATCAAAGGTGATAATAATCACCATGAGATTGGCAATAAAATCTTCTATAGTGATAGTCCCGGGACAAATAGAGCTAGAAATAAGACCTCCGACCGCCACCACAGTTGAAATAGATTGCACACTCAAACCCTTGTTTAACAAAATCTAAGGACACAAAAGAATAAGTAGCCCCGAATCAAAAACGAAAGCCTCATGTGAATCAACTAATAAAGTACCACCACATCGGCCCCACGGTGTCGGGGTGGGCATGGCGTAGACTCCCAAAGGGTGGGCGGAGGGCCCAACACTGAGAGGGGCGGGCGCGGGAGAACGAGGCGGGCGATGGGCAGGTTCGAAGAACCCTCGGGCGCGAGTGGCGCGGGGAACCCATCCGGTGAGAAATGTGGCACAAAAGGTGCAAAGTCGCCCGAGCCCGAAGTACTAGAGGGCGCGCTGGGGCGCTTCCCACTTGATGATCGCCGGATTGCACAACGAAAGCTTGTGGCCCTCACCACCCGACAAGTCCTCGAAAGAACATTCGGCCCGATGCCTCTCCACACTTAAAACATTTCATACCTTGACCGGTGGGCGATCGAGGTGTGGAAGAAAAAACGTGGCGAAAAAGGCCCTCGGCCGGGCGAGATGGGCGGCTCCAAACCTCTTGGAAGTAGGCCGGGGAGGACCCACCTCCACCAACAAAACTCCTCTTGCCCCACAACCACCCAAAGTAGTGCCACCCTGCTTGCCTCGAAGGAGAATTCCTCTCGCTCTTCCTCTAGCCCGCTCAACCACATCGAAATCCAAAAACCGAGGCTCCCAAGATCGGATACTCGGGAGACCGGAAACCTCTTAGCCTTCTCCAAGTCACCGGCCACAGGGTACAGCGGCAGTTGTTGAACTCCATCTCGACTCGAATCGACCTATTGCCTTGAGTCAACACTAGCAATGGCCCCCATCCTCTCAATAAAAGAATCCGGATAATACTTGGCTCTCGGCCACAAAATTCCTGGCGGGTCCCTGCTGGGGTCCTAGCGAGAACCCCTTCCCACGGATATCGGCGCCCTTGGTTGAAAGGCCACAAACGAACCCGCGCGAAGTTCATCTCCAATGCCTCGGCCCCTCCATGTACGGAGCCAACCGCGGCAGTCCCCATCAAACGTTCCCAAAGCGCATCCACTCACGGCTCATCTAGTCTTGGAACGCGGCAACAACCGGACTGCCACGCAGGAGATCCACGGCCGCAAAGGGGCAGCAGATGGCCGCACGCCGCGGAGGCTCGTTCTCCCTTTGAAGATTCAATAACGCCACCCCGGGAGCATCGGCCGGCTGACTTCCACGGTGGTTGGGCGGGAGGCCCCCTCATTAACCCCACGGGTCTTCGCGCGGGGCCAACCGGACCCGCCACGCCGGGACCACGGGGCGGGCGCACGGCCTCTCCTCGCCATCTAAGGACAACACAAGGAAAAGCAAACGAACAACGGTTGCACAACAAATAAATCATAACAACAAGAAAATTTGAAACAAGTTGCCCAACCCAACCTAGCGGGTGTCAATTTAATAATTTTATTTTAACCACGGACCTAAAGCCCGCCATACCAATTTAACACCCCAATCCGAGCCGGAATGCAACTACCTAATTTGAAATACTTTTCGGAACCTCCTTGCATACGAGGATCTGGAGGTTCCACACAACAAAAACACACAAGAATCATAAACTAGTCATGAAATCCAATTCTAAGATCTAAACATGAATCAACGATAATGAGCTAAGATAACAAATAACCATATGACTTAAAGTTCTCATCTATGTTCTCATTGATCATAAAGGTACCATCCATGACTAAATTTATTTATTACAAACCAAAGATGACAAAAGAGAATCATTATTTCTTATAGTAATGAGTCTAATGAAGTGCATTATTCGAGTAGTGCTCATCTACTCCTCCCAAGTGAACTTCATCAACGATCACCTAGAAATAAACAAACAAAGCAAGAGTGAGTCCATGACTCCAAGTACAATGATTAAGAAAAACATTCATTCATTGAAGATCAAACATAACATCATTGGGTTCGATCATAACACATTGGATTACTTATGAATACATGATATGAATGCTCAAATCAAGGAATGGACTGCACCAGCATGGTAAGCCGGGAACACCCGGTATACTCAAGCCCCATCTTAACAAAATGCGGGATCCACTTCCATGAAGAATTTCATCGGTGTCCAACATTGCCCATATTGGAATTAATGGGTCTTATCCAACCATCTTGGAATTGATGGTGGTTCTCATCCACTCCGTGGGCGCAAATGTCAATGAATGCATGCAACAATTAAATGAAATCTACCATAACATCACTTCTTTTCATGAACTCAATGTATTGAACAAGGCATGAATAATTCATTTCACGTGTCTCACAGTTACCAAAACAACTCATGCTAAAAACCACAATGCACAAACATCCAAATAAACATGGTATTTGCCTTCACATATGGTTGCTATCTCCAAACAAGGCGCTTCTATATCTCGGTTTCACGCCAAACCAACGAAATAACTAAATAAGTATACATGATACCCAGCTCAACTAGTCGGTGTTCTATTTTACTTCTATTAGAGTCAATTAAATCCTATATCGCATAGACTGAAATACAGCGGAGTCTGTCCAATAAGAAAATCCTGGACAGCAACACAGGGACTAACATAACTCACAGCCTGGAAGTCGAAAAATAGCAAACCCAATTTCTGTAGATTCTTAACTGGTCTAACTACAAAACTCTAGTTGACGCGACAAACCAATTTGGTCAAATTAATAGGCTAATAATTGTTTGAACATTCAGCACAGATTCAGCCTACCAAAATTCAGCAGAAATATTCAGTTGATCATAACTTCTGTGTTACAACTCCGAATTGAGCGTTCTTTACCAATCTGAAAAGGTTATCGAATTACCTACAATAACCTAGTTGGGTGAACTTTCAGATTCTTCCAACTTCTCTATCATAATATAGAAAATATACAGACAGATTAATCACGTCAGGTTTCTGGCAGCGACTGTTAAAACAGACATATCTTTTGACCCATAACTCGGAATCAAGTAAACTCAGTGGCCATCTAAACCTGACAGGGGATACTTCAATTTTCTAGGAGACACCAAGTTCAAAATCTGTGAATAACAATTTCTTATACAATTTACAAATTGACTGCAGAATCTCGTCAGGATTCTGGACAGTCAAGACTAATTCTATCATAACTTTTGACTCGGACCTCGGATTTGAGTGAACTCGGCGGCCACTGAAACGTAAGAACAAGACCTAGATATCTCTAGGAGACCGAACCTTCAGATTCTGCCTAAAAATAACCGAAACAATCCCTCCAACATACAGGACAGAATCAGTCTTTACACGCAGCGAGTCTGCTCTAGACAAAAATGAATCCAAATCGCTTCTACCATCAAACAAAACAATGAGATTCGCATCGATACCCTTACTGCAACCAGGAGTAGGTAGGCGAATCACGGAGAAGACGATCTCCTCCTTCTCACCTCTTTTGCCCCAAACAAATTGCTGTCCTCCTCAACTCCCTTGCGCAACCGGCGCGGAGAAGGTCCCAAGGCCGGATGGGGAGGCAAACCACAGGCCAGCACCCGGGAGGTTGGGGCGGCACCTAGGGGCAGGGGTGTGAGGGAGGAGAGAGGAGGAAGGGAGGGGTGGCGGCCAAAGGGGAGGTGGGGGTTCGGCCACGTGGGGAGGAAAAGGGGACCTGTTAGGGTTTAGAGGGGGAGGCGCATGGGCCCAGGCCCATGGCCGACCAAGGGGTGGAAAGGCTTCTGAGGCCCACGACCCTAAAAACTTCGAAAACTGAGAGTTTTAAGCTTTCAGAGTTCCCCGATTAAATTCTTTCTTTTCCGACTAAAAAAAAGGGAGACAAGAATAACTTTGTATTAAACACAGTTAAAGCATGCCATAAAAGCCCTATTGAAATAATGTATTTAGTTTCAGTTTCTAATTCATATGCATAGTTTTGAGGTGCAAAAAGAAGCAGCGACTCCACAACCAACCGGATACGAAATCGTTGAATCATTCACGCGCATGTCGCGTCTTGCACGCGCAGCGATGGCGTGGCGGCAGCGAGCAGCACGCATGTGTTCTTCTTTTGCTTGCTTCAACTAGGTAAAACCAGCTTCACCTTATATATTGGTCTCCTCCCACTTAGACTAGCAATATGGTACTAAACTTCCCACCTTCCACCATGTATGAGTGGGCTTTTGGGATTTTGCTAGGATTTAATTAGAATATTGAATGGGCAAAGCCTAAAACTCCAACAGCTTTGTCGCATGGAACTGATTAGGAGAAATGTCTATCATGTGCTGAATTTTCCTACAACAATAGTTATCAAGCCAGCCTACAAATATCACCATTTGAGACACTTTATAGAAGAAAGTGTAGGACACCCTCAAATTGGTTAGAAGTCAGAGAGAGACAAGTGTTTGGACCCACTACTACAAAAAGGTCTTCACAGATGGTTAAAAAACGTTATTACAGATAGTTTTGTGAGCCGTCTAAGTTTTATGGGTCTGTAATGATATGAGGTCATCACAGACGGTTTTCGAATCATTTGTGATACATATTATCACAGATGGTTATTAACTCAAACAAATGCTCGTGATAGTTGACTATTACTGACGATTTGTAGATGAAACCGCTCATGATAGATGATGTATCATGCATTTGGTTTTTAGATGAAACCATCTGCGTAGTTGTATATCATGTGACGGTTTATAGCAAATCGTCGTGATGATGATTTTTCTATAAAGGCTCCAAGCAATGGTCGCTTGTGCCTTTAAAACCAACATCATATATATATTATATATATTGTTCGTAATCCTTTAGCCACTTTTGGGGATCGTCCACACAAGATGAGGAGGATGAGACAGAGATACAGTAACTTCATCAGCGCATGCAAGTTTAAGAAGCATGATCGCTAGAAGAGTGTTAGGACATCCAATTACCGGATGTCGCCGATAAATAATTGGACATCGCTATGTTCGAGAAGTGATGTGGATGCTGTGGTACTCCAACTGGAAGTGGCTTCATGTATCGACAACCAACCATTCCCAATGTCAAGTCGTATATAGAACTTAGATTAAGGAATGGTTGGTTTCTGATACATGAAGCCACTTTCGATCGGAGTACTGCTCATCCACGCCACTTTCGAACATATCTTACTATCGCTATCTAGGTAATTGGATGCCCTGGTGCTCTCCTAGTAGCCATGCATCTTAAACTTGCATGGGCTCGATGAAGTTCTTGGTTTTAAAGGCACAAGTAGCCACCGCTAGAGACTTTATAGAGAAGAGATCAGAATGGAATGGTTGGACGTGCTGCAAAGGTGAAATGAATAACGAGAGCTAGTTGATTACAAAGACAAAAGTAAGATTAAGAAGATTGATTATTGCTCTGAAGGCTAATCGCACAAGATTAAAACTTACTAATATATTGAACTAGTTTAAGCAAATCATCCAAAATTAACTTATTTGTATACGAGAACAAAATCTATTAAGATACTATCAACCGTGATGTAGGACAAGTATATCGTGAATGTATAAATTGCATGCTTGAAACAATACATAACAAAGAGGTAATCTAACGACTCAAGACACAATCTATATACAATATCACATCCAATTGCATTTGTGACATCAATTCATCATAGAGCAATTCACAAACCCATAAAAATCACTTTGAGTAGGGCTCAAGGGCATGCACGCCACACTAGCAATATCATCCATATCATCACCAACACCATCACAGAGCAAAGGGAGGCACGGATAGAGAATAAAGAGGAGTAGTTTACCTCGGTGCATGATGTGGCAGGCAGCAAACACCCACCACTAGCACAACCGACATCCATCTCCCCACTATGCATAAATCAACCAAACATCGAACACCACTCAATGCTCAAGCATAAAAATCAAAGCGTAGAGAGGCAAGCGAGTGGCGCCGGCAGCCAAACAGGGACGAGCCATCGGTGCATGGGTGAGGCCGGGCCAAGCCACCTGTAGTCGAGTCTAAGGAAGAGAGGAGAGCTCTGTGCGCAAACCGACGAGATCTGGCCGAGGGGGTAGCCGAGGGAGAGTCGGTGGAGAGGTAGGCCGAGAGTGTCTTGTGCAACCGTGGTATCACAACCGCGCGTCAGGTCGGGGAGGAGGTTTCGGCAGCGCGCGAGGTCAGTCGGCGAGCGAGCGAGAGTAAGAGCGCTAGGACCGATGAGTATAAGGTGTAAAGCGCAACAAGGCTCTTACTAATAAAGAGTGATATGTATCATCGACAGTCAATAATAGAAACGTCGTGATATGGTCTCATATCACTACCGAGTATAGGCGCAAACTCTAGCAAGGCTCTTACTAATAAAGAGTGATATATCAGCGACGGTTCCGAGAATAGAACCGTCGTGATATATTCTCAAATTCTATGTATTGAACATATATATGACACATTTTCACATATTAGTAATATATATTTGCTAAAACTATGCTAAAACCGCTAATTTTCACATTTTCACATATTAGTAATATATATTCGCCAACCAGGTCGACCTAGCGGTCATGCTCGCGCGTGCGATCACCAAATTGTACGTATTCAATACCATGCATGCGTGCTCACCATAGCGCGATGATCATTCTTATAACGTCGAAGAGACGCATCGTGCGTAACGTCGCGCCGCAAGACAAAGAGACACATCATATCGCCCGTCGGCGCAGAGACACGCAAAGAGACGATCGCGAGGCGCCAAACATTTAATTATCACAGATGGTTCGTGTTAAGAACCGTCTAGGAAGTATCACAGACGGTTATTTGTTTAAAATCATCTGTGATAGTTCTAAATATCACAAACGGTTATTTTTACGAACTGTCTGTGATACTTCACATACGATTTTCATCATAAACCGTCTGTGATTTTACCTCTTCACATACGGTTTTTAGCGCGAAAAGTAATATAGACGGTCGCTACACAAAAACCGTCTGTGATTATGTTTAATAGAGACGGTTTCGATGAACCGTCTATAATTTGACGTTCAGTATTAGTATTTTTATAGTAGTGCTATAAGTCAACATACCTCGAATGTTGTTCGGTGTCATAGACGTGCAACACGAAGGTGATCCATGGCACTATACTACTATAGTCAACAATGAGCACATGCACATCACTTGTCAACACCATCCCACTACCATTTGTTCGGTTTCCAACCTTCGAAATTAAAATTGCAGGCCTCCATCACTCTTCAAATTATCAATGTCGAATTTCTACCCACCACTTGCTATTGTTCCCATGGCAGGCAGCACGCTCACCGCCGGTGAACCACGGGTCCACCAACCGCCTGAGATTATAAGCTGGAGGGCCCAGTGAATCCTGAAGTGGAAGAGAGTGCTGGATATATATGGGCTCCTCACGGCTGTTGATGCATGCATAGTAAAAAGAGAGGGCGATGGGGAAGAAACGGGATGAAGAGGATTTGCTCGCTTCAGGGCTTTTACGTGTTTTCCGCTTGCCTATTGCAATCATTGTTCAACTTGTGTCTAGTTCACCGCCTACTTATATAGTGAACGTTCACTAGTTAGGATTTCCCAAAAGTCGTCTGTCACATCTCACACAATGATATGATCACATGCCTCTCATTAAAAGACACTCATGTTCAACGTAATTAAAAAACAATCTATGTATTTCCCTCATGATAATATAGATACACAAACTGATCGTTAGGGTGTTTCTGTGTTCCATTAAATATGCAGTCAATTGTAGATGTCTTTTATGATTAAAATTTTCTATATCCATGATTTTGATTGTGCTCAAATGCAATGGTAGACCTATGTAGAGCTTCGCCCATGCCCACGACACCTCAAATTCAACCCAAAAGCTCCATGGTACTTCTATCATTGCAAGGTAGTATGAGACAAATTACTACTACATTCTTAGAGTCAGTTTTAAAAAAAAATTCAATTGTTGGAAGGGTCATGACCCAGCTTGGCCCCAACTATCCTTCACCCCTGATTCTATGTACTATTGGACGTGCACGTAAGAATATATGACTACTACCAATGAAGGCCCAACAGATCGGAAAGGAATTGTGGCCAGGAAAAGAATCCGAGCAGGTTCTGTTCATATATATAGAGAGAGTAACACCATCCTAGATCTTTCCTTAAAATAACTATTCTACACTTAGCTCCCGTCCCTACGATCGAAACCGCTCCGCTCTCTAAAATTAGGAGTGGGATTTGCACCCTCAACCTATCGACTCAAACCTACATGTGCTAGCCATCCCACCCATATGGGCCGGTGTGAAAAGATGTTATATGCTTTTATTTTATTGAATATATACGCAGTGCAATAAACTTACACAAAAATAGTAAAATCACTATAACTACATTAAAGTAGGGGTATATATATACAGTAAAAATAGTGCAATAACTACACATTTGATTTCCTCAATAAACTTATATTATGGGAAGACACTTTCCAAGAAAACAACTTTATATTGAGTAATCAACTTTAAAATATAAGACATATTTTGAGTGAGCCTAGGGTTAAGATGGTTAAAAAATTAAGAGAAATACAAGAAAAATGACCGTGCTATTCTCGCTAAATACTTAGAAATACGAGAGAGATAGTTAGTGAGTGTTCCTTATAAATGAGAGAGAAGATGAGACAAATTAGAGCAAAGAAGGAAAATCATCAATAAAATCATGTACATCTGTTATATTATGACACAAGATGGAGGAAACTACATGCCTTGCAAAAAGGAAAACGGAGATCATAATATACTCTATCTGAGGACATATCATGTACTCCCCACCCTTCTGTACTCCTCTTGAAACACGATACAAATAGTCATGAATAATTCTAAATTTTTTGTTAGCTAGGTTATGATATAGTAAAGTATCCTATAAAAATGCAACTACAAACGTGACTACATTAGGAGGGGGGAAAAGACAAAATTGAGTGAATAGTGACTTTTATGTTTTTTCTTTTTTCCTTCTTATTTTTTTTTATTTCCTTTCAGCATAATTTGTTCTTTTTTGTTTCTCAATATCTAGATCGAATTTACATTTGAAATTTTGTCATTCAAGCTATCAATTGAGTGAAATTTTTATAACTATTTACATCATGTTTTGAAGAGGGAAGTGGGAGTAACCGAAGGGTGGGAAGTACTTGATATGTTCTGTAGGTTGTTAGATTGGCTACAAGAAATTGTCATTATCCTAAATGATGTACCTTCAGAATCAAGGGACCTTAATATATTCGGTAGTAACCCATCTCAGAGAAAGGAATTAGGTACTAATTAACAAAATATAATCTTAAAATGTTCTCAAATAAATGTAAGAAAAAACTGAAAATTTCCACATTAATTGTAAGAAAATAGTACAAAGAAATCATAGTAATCGGAGAAAAAACAGAGATCGACTAAATTAGAAAAAAAAAAGTTTCACATTTAAAAAAAGTAGCAGTGTGCGTGTTCAAAATTACAGATCGACCAAATGGCAAGCTATACATTTCTCATTGCATAGATTTGTGAGTATAAGAAAAGAAGGAGCTATATGATAAAAATTATTGTTTCTACATAATATATATTGTACCTATGGAATTACATAAAATTATTTATTATATTTCTAAAATTGCTAGCTCAATGCAGGTGCATAGGTTGACGACTAGTATATGTACTAATTGGATGCTCTCTTACAAGTCCTCATGTTAATTCTTGGGGTAAAAAAGCTATAAATTCTCATATTAATCGGAAAAAAGTTGATATTCCCACATTAGTCAAAGAAAAAGAAAACATAATATATGGCTAAGATTAAATAGTACACTTCGTCCATGTTGATAAATAGAGTTTGGATCGTTGTCCGAGTACGTAGCAATGAATCATCAGCCAATGTCCGTTTCAAACAAAGAAGGATATTCTCTCTCCAAAATTTAATATGTCCCTGTGTGTGATCTAGAACACGGTTTGTAGAATAAATTCTGAAATAAAATTGGAAACAAATGTAATTTTAAATTTAAAATATAAAACATTCAAAATTTATAATTAGAAAAATATGATGAAAACATTATACGAATTACCACTAGAAAAATTCAAGTGATGTTGTCCGTGCGGATACCCAGGTCGTTGATGACTAGTGTGTAGCTATGTAATGCTTTGTGACGCGGAGAGTTCCCCCAAACAGGTGACCACAACGCTCAAAACAGTGCTTCATAGTTAAAGTGATTGAAGGGAACTCTGTGGCGCCAAACCTTGTTCTTCCCCATAATCTTGTATCATATGTGGGCCTGTAACTACAGTTTCAAAAAAGGAAGCAAAATCAACAAAATGTGCACTATTCGAAATCTGTACTTGACAAGTTCTCTGCACATTCTTAAACAGCTAGCTCTGTTCTCATGCAAGGTTCTGAGTACATGATGACTACCAAAAATTCCGAAGAAAATTATTGAACGGCGAACTTCCGTTGACAGACGATTACTGAACAGAACACAGCAGAGCTAACTAGTTTCTGTGCAGCACCCAGCGTGAAGTAAAATTTGAGAAACATTAGGACTTTGTTGTGCAGGAATCAGTTGGGATCTCTTCTCTTCGAATTCAGGAACTACACCGATTTACCACCGTGGTGAATATACCATGGTTATCACGGCGCCGCCGAGCGTCGTGGCGGTCCAGAGGGGGATGCCGCGGAGGCTCGCCTCGCCTTGGTCATCTAAGCGGTCACCCAAGAAAGCTTGGCGTCCACGGCAAGTGGCTGGGCGGGCACCTTGGCTACGTGCTCCACAAGATAAGTGAAGGGACTAGGGTTTGTCGGGCACGTGAAGCAAAGCTGAAGGGCATCAGTGGGAGAAGTGAAGCTGCGGGTGGAAGTGGAACCCTAGCCGATGCTGTCTCTCACTGCGCCGACCGCCGGCGGCCGGTGAGTTTCCCTCCCTCCGACACTAGGTGCTCCCTCCACTCCCTCTACTTTTTTTTATATTGAATCTTGAGTTCTCCCAAAGTCCTGATTTGAACTCTTGTTCTTGTTTTCCTTAAGTTCTTCCTCTGCCCCTGATTTGGCTTCCTCTACTTCCAATTTGTTTTCCTCTCCTCCCGATTTGACTTCCTCTTCCTTCTACTTTTATTTTTCTTTGTTCCTCTTCATTGGCTCCCGATGGGGGGTGCTTGGCTGTAGCTAGCTGTATCTCGTCTTGAGGAAGCCATGGCACCCGCCTGGATGCCATCGCGTCTCTCAGGTGCTATGGTCACCAAGTACACCGTGACAACTATGGAATATACTATAGGAATTACAGTGATTTACAACTATGTGAGAACCCGGAAAGATTAAATTAAATTAATCAATGCAAATCAGTGATTAGTAGCAAAATAAAATTCTTTTAAAACAAGATCAATTATAAGCTCAAGCAATTTCATGCAAGATAATGATATCAATAATTCAACACCAGAAATTTTCAAATATAATTACTGTCACAATGATAAATCATCAATATAATTTCGGAGTCCATTACAAAAATCCATTGCAAAGAAGGAGTAATATATTACAAAATCGAACTTCATTAAAAGAATGCTTTACAACCAATCAAGATATAAATTACATCAGGGAATCAAAAATACAATCTAAATCATTGCATCCATCGTCGAAGCCTTCTTGCCACTTTGTTCTTGTGTCGCCAAACCCTCGAACAAATCCCCGATCTACCCCTTTGTGCAGCCCAAACACTGAGAAGACAATTAGTACACAAAAAGACAATAGCATTGAGTAGAATAAGAAGAAGGTGTCGTCAGATTCCATGAAGTACAGTTGGTTCCCAAACTAACCTAAATCCGCCAGCACCATGATCATCAAGGTTCCCAAACCCACCTCAGTCAGTTGACGTCTTGATCGTCAAAATACCAAGCTATACACACATGGTCCTGCTGCACTAGAGCTTTCTGCACTTGGTCCCTCTGCACTTCTGCACATTGCTAGCTTCCTGTAAATTTTGCATTAGGCTATGCTATACACACATGGTCCCTCTACACTTCAACAATTGATAACAAGAAATTGCATACCTTCTAGTTACAGGCCCTGGGCTATGTTGTAGGTCTGGAGGTAGGATGATTCTTGTTGTTGATGGTGTTTCCAGTTGGGCAATAGTAGCAGCCATTGTTTTCTTCCCTTTCTTCTTTGGAGTTCCAGGTTTTTTCTTGGTGGACTTTCTTTTCCTGAAATGGATAATGATGAAAATTTATATGGCAAAGAAAGGTTCTTTGAAGTGTTTGTAGTGTACCTTTTGTGTGGTCCATTAAGTGGGCAACCAGCAGTCATATGGCCCAACTCTCCATATCTGTCACACCTGCATTGCCTCTTTGGTGCAGGATTCTTCTCACGGTAGTTTCTGATTCTTATTTTTCTAGGTCTGCCAGTAGATCTTTTTGCAATGGGTGGTAGCAACTTGAAACCTAGATCAATCTTTGGCCACTGCCCAATGTCTGTCATTAGTTGTATGACACCTTGATATGCAACCCTAAATCTCTGTACTGAGTAGTAGTCATGCACATAGTCCTCAATGTTGGCACCTCTTAAACTAGAAATGAAGACTAAGGCATGTTGGCATGGCATCCCAGTGTGCTGCCACTCAAGGCAGGTGCATTCATAAGTTTGCAGTTTGACTACATGCCTAGGCCTGTCCATTGGATTGTCAAACTCAGTCACTTCTGCAGTGAAATTGGCACCAGGTTTGGCCTTCATATGGGCTAATCCCCTTGTCCTCATTTTGAGCTGATTGATGACAACAGGTAATATTGTCCCTTCCAGCCTCCCTCCAATCCTCCTCCTCTTGAAAAACAACTCCATGACCATCTCTCTTATCTTGTCGACTAGTGATGAACAAGTGTCTTTAACATCTTTGATCCAACTATTGAATGATACACAATTGTGATCATCTACCATCTTGCTGACCTGCATGACAAATGTACAACATTTAGTAACATGCTAGTAACATAAAGTATGCAATACATTATACTAAGTTAGCAAGATTAAAGTTAGTACCCTAACAGTTCTTTTATCTGGCATAAGAACAATACTATTCTCTAGGGGCATTCTTCAGCTTTGCATGAACTTCTGAACCTTCTTGGATCTGATTTGCTTGTCAATAGATCAAATTCTTCATTTATTGCATATTGCCTAATAGCCATCCTAAAGTCTTTCATGGTAGGGAATGTGCATCCCACTGCCATCCTTGGCTTATCCCTGTCATACATACAGTGCCTTTCCTCAGGATTAATGTCATCCACTGGGATTTCAGCCGCAACAAGATCCTCTTGCAGCTCATTGATTTGTGGTTGCACACCACCAGTATGCATCTTGTGGTTAGCAATGCCATCCTCATCTGTGAGTCCCAGCAGTTCATACATCGCATCATCTCCCATTGCCACATCTCTGTCATCCTCAGCAGCTGATTCATTAATGTGAAGGGTTGACCAATCCACCCTGCCTTCTGATGCATTGGTTGGGACATATGGTGTATATGCTTCAGTTGTTGGGGGTATTGCATTGGAGGTGGCTGCTGCATTGGGAGATTTCGGCTGTGACATTGTCATAACAGAATGAACAGAATGAGTGGAATCATGCTGGCTTTCATTTAGCACTAGCCTTGATTCACGCCCTTTCTTGTCGACAATTTCTACATAAAATGGCATAAATTTTATTCTCCATCGTGTAAAAAAAAACATCACACAACTGAATTGCATTCTCAATGAGCAACTCTTCTCCACTGTCCCTGTGTATGCACCACAGCTGCACATTTTGACAAGAACCCCATACGATCCTCTCACCCAACTCATGCGAGAACTTTTCAGGTGTATACCCACGGGAGTCAACAATCCATTCAAAGCTCTGACGCTCAAATCTCGTCTTGCTACCATCCAGATGCCTAGCATCATACGGGCCAACTATCACGGATATACTAAAAGCCCTTTCCGGATCAATCCTACTCGAAATGGGGAAAATTGAATAAAAAATTCAACTACTGCGTTCCTACGATCATACTTTCCTTTCTCTGAATCACAAAAAAAGCAAACAAAATTGAAGAATAGAAACAACTGCAACTAACCCGACGGGGATGTCTTTCGGATCCATGTCGTGGTTGCCCGCCACGCGCAGGAGTGGGTCAACTCGCCTACGGAAGCTGCTGCTGCTACTGCCGGAGTCCTCAAGTCGCACCGCACCGCCGGAGTCCTGAGGTTGCCTTGGCCGCCGCCGCGCATGAGAGTGGAGCTAGGGTTTCGGGAGGGAGTGCGCACAAGTAGCGAGAGCAATGGAGTGGATTCAGTCAAAACCTTTTACCTGTGTCTTTTCTAGTTTAAGAGGTCAGGGGCATTCCGGTCTTTTCACAATCCTGAAAAAGGGGAAATGAGTTAAAAAGTTCAAAGTGGCAAAAGAATGATTGAAAATTGTATAAAGTGGTAAATAAAGGATTGCAATCTACATAATGGCAAAAGAGGAATAGATAGGAGAGGAGAGGGGTTGGGGCTGGTGCTGTCGGCTGGAGCAAGTAGATAGGAAAGGGAGATTTGGGATTTGGTGGATAGTGTGGAGTAGGAAGAGAAGATTAGGGATTAGAAGAGATCAAGAGATGAGTTGGGTTGGTATTTTCGGCTGGGACAAGTAGAAAATGGGCAGAGAGAGGTTAAGAGAGTTTCGTGGGTCCTAAAAATAGGAAGCATTGTAAGTAGAAGAAATCTGAGAGTTCCTTTTGGCTTAATCACCTTTGTGAGCCATTAAAGTGAATAAAGAGCTGGCTGCATTAGAATTATATTAGTCACGAGAAAATAATTAAAATTAGTAGCACCGCTTTGTGTAGAAAAAGTAATAAGCGCGTGCATTTAAAAGAGTTTGTTTAGACGTTTGTGCGCAAATAAAATTGGTAGACTTGGTATCATACAGTATAGGTAACATTTTATTTTGGGACTGTCTATTCATAAGGTGGCTGAAATTTTTTAAGTATAAATCACTTTTTATCCATTGAATCAAATATCCAATCATATGACACATCAATCTCTACACAAATCTAATGGTCACAACAAGTGACTTAAACTTAAAAAATTTAGGTGACTTAAAAGTAACAAGATTGTTTTATTTTTGTGCACGTTAAAAATGCTTGTTTCAATGAGCTTTGACCCTAGAGCGAATAGATAGTAAACGACCACCCTTGGGGAGTGCTAACTTAGCGGGACCGAAAAATGTTGTTAAACTAAAATACATTAACATAGTAGAAGCTACAAATTTATATATGTGTAATATCACTCAAAATCAACTAAGTATTTATTTATATATTATTCATACTACTGCATTGCTATAGAGGACGAAACCACGCAAACCGGAGTACGATCATCGAATTCATCAAACCGACCATTTCTACTACTACGAAGGCAAGCTATTCTCTTGAACATAAATATAGTTATATTAAATGTAAACTATATACTGCTGTACTATATATGTATTGCATCAAATCTATGTCTCAAAATCAAATCGAATAATTGAGATGAAGATGAAAGAACTGAATGAGATGAGAGAAGATGAATATTATGGTGGTAAAGGGGCGTGGCAGGTAGAGATGAGGCAAGAGGTGAGACCCTTTACATATAGTTAATATATAAGGACTAACAAAACTCTCACGGATAAGAGGTCGAACTCAAGTGTCAACCATTTTCCTGTGCGATGGGTAGAAAATGCTACCTTGTTACGTGGCTAAAATCTGCACATCGGTAAGTACTATGTGTGAGGGTGATGGAGGAACCCAGGCGGTATAGAGTTCGAGAGTGAGTGATCCAAGACGCAATAGCGTTAGGTGGAGTGTTGGGTGCGGAGAGTCCGACCAACCAACGTTATTGGAACTCGGTGGGTGACTAGGCCAGCATTGTGGCAAGGTCAGCACCGACAGAAAGTAATGGGTGGGGACTTAATTACATAACCTAAAAAATGTTCTGTATTCTGATCTCTAGCCTGCATCAAAGGAAATGCAGGTGACCTAGTTAAAGAGGGGTTAGAGTAGCTATGGGTAAAGTGGCATAAGCCTGCGCAGTGCTAAATAAAATCATGAATTCATGCCTATTCCTGGATTGGAACTTACAAGACCTACTAGAGATCTATCTTCTACGTGTGACAAGTAGTCTTTTTAGCCACATAAAGTTTTAATGAGTTTATTTATTTTCCAGAAAAGAGATGATTAGAAATTGTGATTATGAACAGAGATGAGTCATACAGTGCATTTTTGCTATTAATGTTTATTGAGTACACTAGTGTACTCAACCTTGCTATTATTCTCCTTTCTTAGATCCTAGTCTAGGCAGGAATTATCCCGAGTGGGACGAAGGGCACGCGAGTATATCGATGGGATCGTAGGGGACGAAGACCCTTACGACGAGGAGCAGAGCGAGGTGGACGTCCTATTTGGCACGTGGGACGAGTAGGCAACCAAGGGAGTCGGCAGGCAAGCGAGGGGACGCGGTCCCCTTTTGCAGTTGTATTTACTAATTGTAATGTAAGACTATAGCCTTCCATGGCTAATATTATAATAAAGATATATAATTTCTATCTATTGTTCTGCATTCTGTGACTCTGGTAAAGACTTGCTACGCGAACGCTACAAGCTAATAAAGCATAAGTCTCGAATAAACTCCGTCAGAGTTACCTTCTTCTATAGTCTACTGCACACGCAGTTACACCGAAAAGCATGCTTCTCGTTTGTATGCGTACTACTTTCTGTTAGACCAGATTGTTTGTCAACTTCACATAGGCACGTACTTTTTTCGACTTGCACGATCCTCTGTATGCGCACAGAGCTTTGGTAGCATGTATTTAGTGAAAGCTAATTGGTGTTTGAATTCTTTGTCATGCACTCTTTTGTCCTACAAAATCAAGAACGCGTACATATACGATTATGTCTGCGCTCTGAACTTACGATGGTCTACCATTTGAAATAGATCTTCTCAGACAAATCCAATTATGAGTAAAAAAACTAAGGGTGCATATCCAAGTACTAAGAAAAGCGGTGTAAAAGAAGGATCTTGCAATGACATCGCAGATCTTAGAGGATCAGGTGCCGCAGTACCAAATGGCAAATGAACATCAACATTTTAGCATGCAATATATCAAGTCAACACGGTACTAGTTTGGTATATTATCACAACACACAAAATGCGTCTAATACAAAATAACCACAAGGATAAGTTGCCCTCTACTCCAAACATTAGTTGTATGCATGCTTGCACTAATTTAGCTAGGTCCATATATAACTCCTAAAGATGTTCTATAGTTGGCAAACTAAACATTAAGTATAACAGAGGATGAGCCAGCAAAATCAACATAATTTCCAGGCCTCCTTTCGACATTATGATCAACTTGATCCATCACCTGTTTGGAAAGAAACCTATCAGATATAGAGTATAATAATCATACGAAAAATGACCTCATGCTTCGAAACGAGCTGATGATTGAGTGCTGTGCCACATCACATTACTAATTTCGAACACCTAAATAAGCATTAGTTAGGTAAGTGATTAATATCAATTTCACTTAGTTTATTTAATTGACTTGACAGCAATTCAGAGATCTGTACAGTGCACAGTGTACAAGTGTGACCAAAAAAGCATTGTAGTGTATGCAGTCGATTTTTACTTAATTAACTTAACAAATTCAGATATTGTAGTGCATGCAGTCGATTAAAGCATTTTGACAAAACATCATAGGCCAGGCACCTAAGTGTGTTGAAGACTAGAGTAAGACAATTAGTTTTTTTTATCAATAAAGAAGCTACCATTTCTCGAGAAAGCCTTCCATGTGCTAGGTTGGAGTGAAAAGAGAGGGTAATTACATGAATGATACAAAGATATTCACTTTGCGCTTAAGATGTCCAGGTAGTCTAAGCTAGTTCAGAACTAAACTTACTAAACCAATTTAAGACAGAGAATGAGAGAACCTAATGCCCCATCAGTGTTTTCTCACAATAATGTTTGTTAAATGTAGGTTGGTATTGCCAACAAACTAATGTACATATCCTTGCAGGTGCCTACAAGGCACCAACAATCCTGCGGAACTGTGGAACTTAAAACAAAGGATAACTGAATAGCAAACTCAAACATGTGTTTCTATCTTTTTTGACGTAAGTGTGTTTCTATCTCTCTGTATAGATAAACAAACTTAGTAGTTTATCTCCTTTTGTAAGTAAATTAAGCAGAATCTTCTTCCAGTTGACATGCGAAGGAGGAATATATGTTTCTAATGTGCTCATTCTATACCTTAATCTCTCTTAAAGAATCAAGTACAAGGATGAAATATATAGCATGTACTAGATCTGAAGCGACATTTTGCACCTGAGGGCAATATATACATCAACGAGACCATACCATCACTCGAACAGATACGGGCGTGCTGGTTCACGGCAGTAAACTCTGCCTCCACCATCAAGCTCTTGAGACGGAAGGCAACGTGAGGAAGGTAAGGCGAGCGACTGTCGAAGCACACGAGCACGAGGCCGGCGACAACGGCGCGGACCTGACGCACTTTCCCATGCGCAGGCGCAGTCGAGCGTAAGATCAGCGGCACTTCTTGCTCCAGCTCCCATGGAATTTGAGTCTCATCTCCCTCCTCTTTACAGAGCCACACTTGCAATTGGGGGCACCTATTAGAACCATACGAGACATGAACCAGGCAGCACGCGCCATCCTCTGTCTCCCCGACGGCGTATGGCGAGCTATAGGAGACGCCGGGCGGGAGACGCACGTAGGAGAAGTGCATCGTTTTGGTGTCAAGTGACAGGAGCAGAGATGCGGAGCTGTACTTCCAGTAGATGCTCCCGGCTGCGTGCATCGCCGGGAAGTACCGGTTGCGGTGGCTCCTGGCTGGCTTGGTCGCCGTGCCAGGGTGGACGCGCCAGTCACCGGTGCGGGAGTCGTACAACTCGGCTCGAGCGGATAGCTTGCGGTGCTGCAGGGAGATCACGCGGAAGAAGAATTCTTGGTCGTCGGCACCGCCGCTGTCCGGTAGCAAGCAGAAGGTGTGGGCAGCGTACCCGTAGTCCGGATAGCGGAGCCCCGATGGCTGGCTCACGGAGACGGCGCGCTGGGCGATGGGGTCGAAGACGGTGAGCCTCCTCTTGTTGGAGAAGAGGAGGAGACCGTCGCGGCAGTCCTCGAGGGCGCACAGGCCAGAATCTTGGAGGCGGGTGAAGAAGAAGTCCCGCGGCGGACGACGGCAGCGAGGACGGGGTCGGAGTGAAGCGGCGCGGGATGGAAGAGAGGAGGGTGGAGCTGCCGTGGGAGACGAAGTGGCCAAGGAGGGCGGGAATGGGTGGAGCGCGCGGATGCGGCGGACGAAGGGCGGGAGGAGACGACGCGGCACCAGTGTCGGGAGGCTAGCGCGGCGCGGAGGATGGAGGCGGGGACGGCAGACGGAGCAGGATGTCGGCTACCACGTCGTCGGGAAGGAATGCGATGGTGGTTTGTGTCGGAGGAGGCGGCATCGTCGAGGTGGTGAGCCTGCGCCTCTTGGTCTTCATTTTCGGAGTCGGGAGCGGAGATGCCTAAGCGAAGCTACAACTCGTTGGCAACCGTGTTTTTGTCTGGGAAACGATGTTGGCTACGTTTATTTCTTCCCGATACAGAAACAGCTGATGATATTCTTTTACAGATTTGTTATTTTCAGTTGTCTGAAAAATAACTATCTTTCAATCACTTTTTCTACCGTTCGACCGTGCTAAGATTTGCGCGACAGAGCTCTCGTGTCAGCATATTTATTGGTTGGCGGGTGTTGGGCTTTCGCTTTATTTGATCCGCTATCCCTTCCGCTTTGTGTCCGTTTCAAATTTTATATTGTTTTCTTCGTTTCTCGCATCTCCTCTATTACACGCGAGTTCCTCCGCCGCATACAACTTTGTGTTCGGTTTTTTTGCTATTTTTGGTTCTCGCCTCCTCGTTATTTGTTCACGATAGAGAGAGGTCGAGAGGAGAATCCAGAGGAGGAAGGGAGAAGGTGTCCCGTGGTCAAGCCGGTGGCACTTACGGTTGGTGCTAGAAGTCTTGCTACTGGTGGCTACCAAGTGCAAGGTCTTTGAAAGCTACTTGAGAGTTTTGTTGCGCCATCTTACACTTGTGTGTCTCATCGAAAGAACGACACTTATCCTCAATAATAAGTGCTTTGTTCACCATAGTCTAAAAATTAGGAAGTCATGGGTAATTAGTTGGCACCGTAGTCCCCGATGGAGCACTCGCCCATGAAACGCTCCACCTTAGCCATGTCATTAGGGACATCTTTTGGCGAATATCGGCAAGCGATTGGATTTATGCAAGTACTGATCCACGGTTTGGCTTCTTTGCTTAACGGTGTGGAACTCATACTTCTTTATCCCAACAAGTCTAGATGGAATGTGAGCCTTCTTGAAAGCATCCTTAATGTTGCCCAAGTGATAGCCTGAACATTGGGCTACATAGTACAAAAGTTGTCTCATCATGCACTTGCAGACCCTTCAAGCTGGTAAGAGGCAAAGAGAACCTTCTCACAGTCTTCACATTGTGCTATCTCCAACTTCCTTTCAATAGTAAACAACCAATCATCTGCGTCTATTGGCTCCACAATTTGAGACAAAGTAGGTGGCCTAGTCTTTTGAAATTCGGTCAACCTTGATTGTGGTTGATTTGGATCTACAGATGCTCCAGCTACAACAGGTGCGGCTTGCAAGTTGACAGTGCTTTGTGCAATTTGCTGCAGGATGAGAGTTTGAGTCTGACGATTATGCTCCATAGTAGCTAACACTTGAGCCATAGTTCTTCTGGCAATTCTTGTCCATATTGCTGACTTATGTCTGGCTCTTATCCTGAGTGCACCGGGTTTGGTGGCTATCACGGGGTAGCTTGTGATCTTGAGGCTACTGATGTTTCCATGAGCTAAGCCATCAAATGAGTACTAGGTCCAATCATTCTGTTGCTTTGAGATATGGTTAGCATTAGATAAGAGGGACAAATAATAAGGTAAGAAGTTAATGCGAGGAGGCATGCTACTAAATCAAATTTTGCAAAGAACCATATTTAACACACAATGGCCGAAGGGCCAACACAAGATGCATTAATAAAAGGTGGGTTTTGTGTGCCTTGGAACACAACGCCCATAGGCAAATAGGCAGTTCACATGATACAACTGAAAGCACGCATACAATATTACATTATATCGCCTACTACTAGGGATACATAAGTAGGGATACATGACTCGCTAAACAAAACCAATTCCTAAGTAAGTCCTAGTGGCATATCCTATAGGTCTAGTCAGAAACAAACATGGGCTCCTTCAGGTCCTCGGGCACCTTAGACTCATCCATGTTGGAACAGTTCGAGGAGACTCCGCTCGGTGAAACCGATTCACTGGTCTCCACCCGGACGTGCCGTGCCTGGTTCTTGCTCTCACCACCAACGTGACCCTCACGAAGCAAAAAACAACACAAGCAGCGCCCCTGCCTCTGTCTTTGCTTGACTTCACGTGAAGCTAGCACCAGACCTTTGGTTATTAACGTGCACCCATTTAGTCTCTGCAAGGTTGTGTTCCGCCTGAGTATTAGCAGCACACGGCCTCGGTCCTTCCTGCTGAAAAAGAACACCAAAGCAAGCAAACAAAATTTGCCGAGAGAACACCGACACACAGAACGATTCTTGTTTCGGGAGCGCACTGCTCCTCTTTTTTTCTTTTCTATTTCTTCGACTCACAAACTTACAAGGCTATGTTGCTTATAAAGGCTGAGAACTCAAAAAACGAAACCGTATAGGACTCAACGTTGTATACGGACTCAAAACGAAACCGTATAGGACTCAACGTTGTATACGGACTCAAGCCGTATCCAACTCGTATACGATGTGTACACGGACTCAACTTCCTAAACTTAAAAACTAAAAAACCAAAACAAGATTAATCTAACAATCACCCCCTTAATCTTGTTTCTTTATCTTGATCACGTTGATCTTCTTGCTCATCTAAACTTCCAAGTCTTCCTCTTTTACCTGTACTCCTGTGTGTCGTTTCTTCCTGAGCAGATACAGCTCTACCGTCTGTGTTTGCTCTATTATGAGTAATGCACAAACCAACGCTTGGCCTAGCTGGCACCTTCTGCTGCGGACGGGACTTTCCTCCTGAAACTCCCGAACCGCCTTGAACTTCCGAGCTGCTACCTCCAGCAGCAACTTCATTTTCTTGAACATGCTTCGGCGAGATGACGTCAGGACCAAAAAATGATCTGTGCGAGTGCTTCCTGCACTGCGTGTACGCGTGGCTTGCCTTCGCTGCCTGTGCCCCTTTGCGTCTGCCTTTCTCTTGGGCGCCTCCTGCGCCTGCAGCATGCACACCATTGCAACAACCTCCAACCGAAGGGACTTGATCAGACTTGATGCTTTGACCTTCCAAGCCACTTCCTTGGCCTCCTGAACTTACTGCATGCATAACTCTTTGGCCACCCGAGCAGCCGCCTGGACCACCCCCCAGTTCTCCTAAGCTACTCCTGCCGACAGCCGCATGCATGTGGGACTGCCGATCAGACGCAACGCCCGCGCCAGCATTTGCTGCCCCTCCTGGGCCAACTCCTTGCGTGTGGGCGCTGTGTGTGTGAATGTCTCTGGTAGCAGCACCAACAGGTTGCGCGCCTCCTGGGACTCACTATCCTTCACGGCGTCTCTGCGTCGTCTGAACCTCTCGAGGCTCACTTTCTTGTGCCAGCTGCGTGCGCTCGGGTCCCGTCATATCTTGGTTTAATACTCGGTTCCATTCGGCTCCTCCGTGTCATTCACACAAACCGCTAACAAATTTTGAGGAAAATTTTATACAACCGATCGGGATTTTTCACCTTCATCAACAGATCTTTGTTCTTGTCATAGACACGTAAGAACTCATCTGCGACACCACCACGCATCCTTCTTCAACCAACTTCCGAGATCGGTATGTTGTTGCACAAGCTTGGTATAAAATAAATTTCGGTAGCAACCGATCGCCGTTCTTGCATTGCGATAGTATTGTACCTCTGCCTCTTATCGCACTTTGTGGAGCCGTTAGCAAACTTGGCGTTGCGCGATCTTCTCGTCAAGCTCATGGAACATGGAGCGATCTCTGTCATGTGATTGCTTGCTTCATTGTCCAAGTACCACAAATCGGTGTGATCGTGGTTGCCTTCCTCCATGCATAATTTAGGAACTACATTATCCTCGTTCAACATCACCATAGCGGTGCTTCTTTGACACATAAGGAGAGAAGCAGGGTAGGCTCGTCATCGTCTTCGTAGGCACGTGTGAGGTTTACCTCCTCGTTCTTCTTCTTGTTTCGGCAATCCGAAGCGTAGTGCCCATACTTGTCGCATTTGAAGCACTTTATGTGGCTGCGACACTCCGGCCAGTAGTGACCGAATTCTTCACATTCAAAACACTTGACATATGACTTATCACGGGATCTGGCACCACCACCTTGCCCATCCCAGTCTCCATGTCCTCCTCTGTCGCCTGGGCCACTCCGGCTGCCTCGCCCGCTTCTATTCCTCATGCCATTGCTGGAGTCTTGACCCCTTCCTTTTCTTTTATAGACAATGCTTCCCATTGTGCTCTAGAGAGCATTAGTGGTCACCTTCTTCTTCTTTTTGCGATCTGTCTCCCCTTCAAACTTTCTTCAAATGCCCTGAGTCTTCCAATTGCCTCTGACATGGACATTGTGGAGACATCTCCCCATTGCTCGATTGTCCCGACAATGGGAAGAAAACGATCAGGAACATCACCAAATAGCTTTTCAACCACTGTATTGTCCTTTACTTCAGTACCGAGAGAGCGAATTTCTCCAACTATTGTGGAGAGCTTCTAAGAGAATACACTGATCGTCTCGGAGTCCTCCATGATCATACGATCAAATTGTCTCTCAGTACCTGCACCCTTGCTTTCTTGACGCGATCTTCACCCACATGAATCACCTTGATTGCATCCCATGCTGTCTTGGCCGTTTCCTTCTCCGCAATGACAATCATCACGCGTCCCGTGCAGCTAGGAGATTGCTACTAAAGCGCCCTGGTCTCTTTCTTCCTCAACCAATGCATCGCCTTCTACTGCAGCCCATACACCAAGGGATCGTAGGATTATTTTCATTTTTACTGCCCACAGGTTGTAATTCGTCTCTGTCAACATCGGGTACTGAATCGGAACCCCTCTCATCAGCGATCTTCCTGTCGTCGACGTTTCGATGACGTTCACCGCCGGTAGTGTCTCCTTCTTTAACGACTTATCTCCAGACATCACTTCCAATGATCCAAGCTTTGATACCAATTGTTGGAATAGTTCGAGGAGACTCCGCTCGGCGAAACTGATTCACTGGTCTCCACCCGGACGTGTCGTGCCTGGTTCTTGCTCTCACCACCAACGTGACCCTCACGAAGCAAAAACAACACAAGCAGCGCCCCTGCCTCTGTCTTTGCTTGACTTCACGTGAAGCTAGCACGAGACCTTTGGTTATTCACGTGCACCCATTTAGTCTCTGCAAGGTTGTGCTCCTTTGAGTATTAGCGGCACGGCCTCGGTCCTTCTGCTGAAAAAGAACACCAAAGCAAGCAAACAAAATTTGCCGAGAAAACACCGACACGAGAGCGATTCTTGTTTCGGAGCGCGCTGCTCCTCTTTTTCTTTTCTATTTCTTCGACTCACAAACTTACAAGGCTATGTTGCTTATAAAGGTGAGAACTCAAAAACGAAACCGTATAGGACTCAACGTTGTATACGGACTCAAGCGTATCCAACTCGTATACGATGTGTACACGGACTCAACTTCCTAAACTTAAAAACTAAAAACCAAAACAAGATTAATCTAACAATCCAAGGGGTATAATCGACATCATCCACATCCTCCATGGACTCATTGTATGAAATACGACGAGGATTAGTCTCCGTTGTGGAGTGGGAGACTCTAGGCGGCGGCGATGAGTGGGACAAGGTGATTCCCACGAGAAGAGGAAGGAGTAAGCGGCGGCACTGCGTGGGGCGAAAAGTGTGGCCTACACTGGGACGGCGGGCTCTCACTCATGACCCGAGCGTCGTGAGCTAGGGGATCTTCGGTGTTTGGTGCGGATCCGATTGTTCATACCAAAAGCCTCATCCTATCAAAGGGCTCAAGCTTCTCCTTAGTGATGTGCAATTGTTGGCGTGTTTCCTCCAACTCATAAGCGGTCGACGGTAGTCTTGATCCAAGGCCTTGACCATAGCCGCAAGGTGAACTATGGTGGGTTGTTCTCCTCGATGGTGTCGTAATCTTTGGATAATGCACCCCATCTTAGGTCGGGATGTAGGGATACGGGTAGGCTATATTAGCTAGTAATTTCAAAAATTCTACCACGTAAATCGGGAAGCCATGCAAGTAAGAGATCATAGATCGTTACCACTAAGCGCATAGTGCGTGAAAGAAGAGTTGGACCGGCGTGATCTGCGTCGGCGCGTCGATGTAGTGGTCGTAGTCAATCATCCAACGTCCTCGACATCGATCGTCTTCTCCGAAGAACCTATCACATTCGGCGTGTAGGTTGCGGGATCGCCTCGATTAGCGCGGCAAGAAGAATCGCGCAACGCCTCACGGTATCCACCGTCCGAGGTGGAACGACATACGCCGGTGTGCTAACACCAACGCGTGTGTATGACCTTCGAGAAGATGGTAGCTAGGGTTTTGATGGAGCAAGTCATGTACGTCCCAACAACCTATGCATCCTCTTATAAAGAGCCCATAACGAATCCTATCCGAACTCGTTTGTTCCAACCCGTTAAGTGTGTGACCCGGTATGTTCACGCGTGTCGGTTGTGATTCAAAACTCCTTTTCGACCATGAATTGTTAGCAATTCCTACCGAGATAGAACGGTTCCCAAATACACATAAATGTTATATCGGATGAACCTTATGCAATATGATCTATGACCAGATCCTTATCACTTACGACCAGCTCGTATCTCCATACGACTGATCATATTAAGTTACGACCAGTTCATAACTCCTTAGAACCGATTAGTGATCATGTCCACTGGCCGATTTACGACTAGTCCATATCGGTCGAATGAGCGACTCGCACGCATATTCTCCCTTGCCTCACGATATCGGTTGAACTCTAGGTGAGATATTTTGTCATCTATGGACTGTTCAATACTTTCGATCAAGTGACAGATAACTTCATGTGGTCGATTCTTCGACCACTAGTGGCACATCCATGCACTTTCTTTATCCGACCACATCAAGGGGCCTAGAGATATCTCTCATGTTATGTTAGAAGGGCAAATTCTATATCCGACCAGTCACATCCTTCCGCATATTTCATAGCATACCCGAAAGCTACCTTTATAACTACCATTTACGGGTAGCATTTCACAATGCCTAAGTATACTATTACACATGTAGAAAACCATGCGATGTCACGTCTAAGGATCATACATCATCATTGCTTGGACCAACCGATGACACATAAAATCATAACAATCTCAATAGTGTCTCAAGGTGGGTCAATCAAACACCATGTTTTCTAACATGTGTTCACATTATTGATTCGATATCCTCATATCCATGACCGGTGAAACATGGTCATCAATCAATACATGTGTTGGTCGATAAGTCACTAGTGTACCGACCAGTGATATCAGACTAGAAATACATTTAGAATGACATCATATAAGTTAAAGAGCTTCACCAACCGGTCACATACTTGTTAATCTTTGTAAATGATAATTCATTCAAGGAACATAATAATATTTATTCTATAACTCATAAACATAGACGTGATGCAATCATCTCTATGATTGTCTCTAGGCATATCGCCAAGACGGAAAGGTAGTAGCGAACACCGAGTCCTCGGCGTCGGAAGGTGGAGACGCACCCCAACAATGGCTAGTTTTCAAGATCAACTTTGAGAAAGCTTATGACAAAGTAAAATAGCCGTTTTTACTTCAAACTCTAAGAATGAAAGGTTTTTCACCTAAGTGGTGTTCTTGGGTGGAAAGTTTCGTTAAGGGAGGGAGTGTTGGAATAAAAGTCAATGATGATCTTGGATCCTTTTTTCAAACTCGAACGGTCTAAGGCAGGTGATCCTATGTCCCCAATTCTTTTTAATCTTGTTGTGGACATGCTTGCTATTTTTATTTCTGGAGCTAAAGAAGAAGGTCTTTTATCAGGAGTAGTTCCCCACTTGATTGATAATGAGTTGTCCATATTACAGTATGCTGATGACACTATCCTCTTCTCGAACAATGATTTAGAACAAGTAAAAAAATCTCAAGCTTATTCTATATGTCTTTAAGCAATTATTAGGTTTAAAGATTAATTTCCATAAGAGAGAGATTTTTTTGTTTTGAATGCATACGCAGATTGAATATCGATAATCGGTTACTTGGCTATGAAGTAGGTGCCTTTCCTTTTAGATACTTAGGTATTCTGATTTATTTTAGAAAACTAAGGAATTGTGATTAGAAAGGGGTTGAGGATAGAGTAGAAAATAAGCTTAGTAGTTGGAAAGAAAAGAATATATCTATTGGTGGACAAATAGTACTTATTAACTCGGTGCTTAGCAGTCTGATATGTTATCCTTTTTTGAGGCTCCAAGGGAGGTTCTCAAAAGATTATCGCTCTCGATTTTACTGGCAGAGTGACAGCCATAAATAAAAATATAGGCTTGCTAAGTGGAGTATAGTGTGTTCACCTAAAGAACAGGGCGGTCTAGGCATTCGAACTTAGACAAAAAAACAAAAGTTTACTCGGAAAATAGTTGTTTAAGTTACTTAATAAAAAGGAATGTGGCAATATATGTTAAAAGAAAATACTTGAGAGGAAAATGTCTTTCATGAGATAGTTAGTAAGCCTAGCACTTCTCACTTTTGGTTAGGCTTAATGAAAAATTAAAGATCAGTTTTTTTTTTGTTTTGGATCATTCCAGATTAAAAATAGAATGCAAACTAGATTTTGGGAAGATATTTGGTTAGGAGACTCTCCATTGAAAAGTCAATATCTACTTCTTTTTAATGTGGTCAGGAGAAAGGATGATACAATGGCGAATATTCTGAGCACGACTCCTTTAAATATTTCTTTCCAAAGGCCTATTATTGGGCCTAAGTTACAGTGTGGAATGAGTTAATTCTGATAATTGCTAATGTCCATTTGATCTCTCAAAAAGATGTTTTCAGGTGGAATTTGAATAAGTCTGGACTTTTTCAGTACAGTCTTTCTATGCGGCACTAATTGGAAGTTCTCCAGTTCCCATCAGAACTTTTTGGCTAATTAATATTCCATTAAAAGTGAAAATATTTATCTGGTATCTCAAAAGAGAAATAATTTTAACCAAAGATAATCTTCTTAAAAGAAATTGGAGGGGAAGCAAAAAGTGTTGTTTTGTATTAAGGAGGAAACAATTCAATATCTTTTTATTGAATATTCCTTTGCACATCTTATATGGTGGGTCATTCAATGTGCATTTAACTTATCTCCTCCAGTGAGTATAGCAAATATATTTAGAAATTGGCTAGCCGGTATTCCAAATTTTTTGAAGACACAACTCTTGGTGGGAGCTAGTGTCTTATGTTGGTTTATCTAGCTATGTCGGAATGATGTTGTTTTTGACAAAAAGATTGTCAATAATCCATTGCAGGTTATCTTTTTGAGTGGACATTGGCTGAGGGCTTGGGCAAATTTGTAGAAACCGGTCCAGAAAGAGTCCATATTAGACGGAAGCGACAAACTGAAAGTAGTGGCGAAACAAATTTTAAGCACTCATAGGTGACGGTTTAGCCACATGATTTATAATGATTGAATTTTATTTTCAGTCGTCGTATGCTTATAAGGCCTTAAGCCACTTTTAACAGCTTTGATTCCTTTGGTACTTTAAACTCTTTAATAAAATAGGCTATGTGCATCTTTAATACAGAGATGTGATAGTTTTTCTTCTATTATCTAAAAAAGACAGCCTCCTAGATAGACAGGTGCACAGTCGACCTCCTGCCGTGGAAGGCTCAGGCTGTAGATGGAGTACTCAGGCCTTTGGGTGTGTCCAGGCTTATGCAGCATTGTCCGAAGGATCTGCAGAAAGCCAATGTAGTGCACGGTGCAAGACTGAAAGATCTTGGTTCCTCGGGCCATCTCAATTTTTGAAAAGGAGGAAAAGTACTAGAAAACGATTTTAACATATCCAAAATTGAAAACACGGCTTTTAAGAAATCCAAAATTGAAGCAAGGACAAGTAAGGGAATTCTAAGAAGGGTAAGAAGCGAGCAAGTACTTGTAATTTTGGAAATTATTTGTTTTATTTCTTAAACTAACGGCCAGGACAACTATGATCAAACATAAATTCAGTATGGCTTTGATACAAACGCCGTTGGACCCCAGGATAGCATGACCGGAACCCTTCGTGTATTATTGCACTAATTTTATGATCGATGACTAGTGCATACAATTAATATCGTTGTATCATATCCATACATAAAATAAAATAAAAGAGTACTTAGATAATATTAAATAGTCTTACAAACTGGGCTGTTAGGGCCAGATACATTTAAAAAGGTCTACAGTAGAAGATAAAAGATAGTTCTCATGTGGTTTGCATTAGTCCAACATGCAACCGACTGGGTTTTGCCATAATATTCGTCATCTCCAAATCCAACGGCATAGAACTAACCTATTGTTGGATCTTCTTCTTTAACTATAAATATTCAACAAGTAAGGTGAGTACTTTCGTACTCCATGAAGCCTTTGCAAGTGCTATTACCTACATGCATAGCTATTCAAAGGAAGGTTATATGGTCTAGTTGCAGAAAAAAATTTGAATTTAAATATAGATAATAGTAATTTCAAGCAATTGTTGTAAAAACATGAATTAAACAAAAGTAAGTACATAACAAGTAATGGTAATCAACAATACTTTGAAAAGGTACTATCCAAGTACCTACGCTAGTATGGTAGCACAAGCCCGTTAGTGCACCATATACGATTTATCCCAACGAGTCCAAAACCATTTTCTTAAACCAGTTTTTAAAACCAAAATCTAACCAAGTGTGACATTTTCTTGCAATGTTCATAACCGGAGGCACAGCTATTCGAATAGACCGTTCAACAGTTGGATTACTCATATGTACCTGTCCAAGACTACCTTGATTTTCCCAGTTATTACTCGAGCGCTAGTACTTAATAGACTTATTGGTTGGATGCTTCTTTACTGCTCGGCTCTATAGTAAGCTATGGACACCACTCCGCAGATGATATAAAGCTTTACCACATGATGTGCCTATCTTATACTGTGTGTCTAACACGCAACATGATATCGTCGACTAAGATCCAAAACCTTATCATTACGGTGTTTCTATGTGCCATTGAATCGTCAATCAATAGAACATGCCTTTTATGAATACAATTTATTTTATATCCACGATTTTGAGTGAGCTCAAAGGTGCAGGTAGACCAATATAGAGCTCAGCCCACGTATATGTCGCCACTCAAATTCAGCCCAAAATCTCCATTGTGTAGTCTTCTATTATTTGTGTCCTTCTGGGCATCTAGCCAAATAAATGTGTCAGCTAGAACAGTCTGTACCAAGTGTGGCACCAGCCATAGTGTCGGATGGTATAACCCTATGGTAATGGCGATACATTGTTGTAAAGCAAATTTAAGAAAATACAGTAAGTAAATCATAAGTGCTATTTTGAATTGAATACATGCAGGTTCTAATAACCTACAATTAAGTTGGATCCATCCGCCAAAACAATTTTCCTTAAACATTTTCCGAAAAACCAAAATCTAACCAATCGTGGGGTTTTGAATGGAGCTGAGGAGGACAGGAAAAAAACAGACATGGCTCTTATTGCTAGAGTGGGATTTTCATTGTGGCTCGGTTAACGCGGCATAATTTCTCATATGATGCAGAGGCATGTGATTTGAAGGTGGTCATTGGGGCCATTATGGCCACACGGTGGGGATGATATGGCGTTTCACAGTAGCCACTGCATGCGACATGGCTCGGCGTAGATGGAGAAGGGCTACGGTGAGGTCACAGTTGTCAAAGGTAGGCCTTTGTATGTTGGGCTAGGTCCCATCTATCAGCGGGGAAGAGGAGACAATGAGAGAGAGGGCGAATGTGAGGAAATGCCCCATCCTCCTGGACGCTCCATTGTTTGCCGTCAGCCCTGTCCGTCACGCTCCTGTCCGTCGGTGGCACCTCCATGTGATACAACATCCCCTCCGCCAGGCCGCCCCACCAAATGCAGTGTTGCTCACTGGGCCGTCGTGCCGCCACTGTCTGTCTGGACGTACCATCTCTATCTCAAGTTCGATCAATCCCTCGCCCTTGCCGTCGTCAAGGTCTGTCCAATTGCTCCTCCCTCATCGTTCTCCTTGGTTTACTAGTACTTGGTTGGATTGGTCTTCTTTCTCCCTGGTTGTTAGTGACAGTTTGGTGCCTAAAATTGAGGTAGAACAATTGCAGGACCCAAATTGACACGTACGAGTTGAGTAGCTTGAGGGCATCCTGGCGTGGAGGGGCGTAGCGCTGCCACAGCATAAGCGCAGGAGAGTGCTTCAATAGGGAGTACTTAATGGCTGCGGGAGGGGAGGGGTGCGGCTGTCATCTCCGCTGCGTGATCTCTTTGTTGGATTAATTTCCATTATGTGGACCTACATGAGTTAAATTAAATATCAGCTATCTATTTTGGTTGGCTCAAATATATAAAGTGATCAAATATTTGTTAAGAGCGGAGTATCTATTAGGGATAAATATGGACATGGATTTTAAATCTGTGTAGAGACCTATTGGAATCTATCTCTAATTATGAGACGGGATAGGATTCCATACCGAAGGCTATAAATAAGGTCAGTCCTCCCAAAGGTAATCTCATGCCATACCACCTATCCCCATCGGTAGTTGGAGTTTGTGGCTTACCTCTTCTGGGAAAGATCAAACCCTAGGTAGACAAAATAATTGTTCATCTACATGTTTGAATCAATCCTCGACGAACAATGGCATCGTCATCGGTATGCTTCCGCGTTTACAGATTATTGATTGGGTGTTGCAATTACCGCATATAAGATCCTGTTAGTTTTGATCATCTGGTTTAGATCAGAATTTTTCTATCAATTGGTATCAGAGCTGTATGTGCGTGTTTTGCGACCCGTTCCGGTTGTTCTTTCCCGTAGCTTCGGTTTTAGATCGGGTTAGTATAGTTTCGTTCGGTCGTTTTTGCGTTGCTCTGTGATGTGGATCGCGGCGCGCCTGCCCGGGTCTCCGCCGCCACCGCTGCGCCGAGCGTTCCCTTCGGGCTTCTGTGCGTCCTCCGCCGAGCAACCTCCGGATGGTGCCGCCTCCTTGCGGCGCATCTGCTCCTGCGCCGCCTCTGGCGTCCTTTGGCTTCCGTGCGTCCTGGGCTTCCGCCGCTGCGTGCTGCGTCGCCTTCAGATCTCCGCTGCGCTGCTGGGTTCCAATCCTTGAGTTCATCTACTATTCTTGGTAGGTGACATAAGGAATTAAGGTTTGGAATTAATCTAGCACTACTGCACACGTATGCACTTTTGTTGATTTTCTGGTGCAACCGAGAAGCTTGTGCTGGTTGATTCGCTGGATCCTTGATGTGTTAAGTCCATGCTAGCTTGATTCTACAAGTTTGGGTTCATCCGTATCATGTGATTGAATCGGGTCAAGGTTAATTTGATATTAAGCTTTTGCATTGCTAATTATTCCTGCATCTTTAGTTAATCTCCAGTTCTAGATTAATCATCCGATGTGGTTAGGGACATTATTGTTCCTCCTTAAGGTCAATGATGGATCAAGCTTTGCATTACAGTTTAGTAGATGCATATTCTGTTTGTTAAGTTCTGGGATATGGTTGTTTCATATGCTAGTTCTGGTATCCTGAATCAATTACAATATTGATTGTCTTGCATTTAATTTTGTTCTGTGACATGAACTCTTACAACAGTAAGTTCTGACATTGTCAATTCATATCTCTGTTGCTAGAAATAAGTAGATTATGATATGAGATTTCAGTATTGAACTAAGACTAATTGTTCTCTGTTTGCCATAAGGTCAAAGTACTGAAATTGGAGAATCTCACTTGCTATTCCTGGTATCATCAGTTAAATGCAATTTGGTTAATTCTTGCTATCTTTTGTGATGATAAGTCAATTGTAGAATTGTGTTATTAAATTGTGGACTCTCAGTGATGTGTCATCTTCATGAATGATGAATTGGTTCAAATTTGGCCAGCTAGTATTCTGTATAGGTTAATTGAAATACCATGTTGCCAAAGCAACCTCTGGTATGTAGGTTAATTTACTCAGAACAACTAGGCATTTTTTGTGTGTATAATTCATGCATCTATTGACTGGCCCAAAGGAAAGTCAATATTTGGCCGAATTATATATACAACTTGTGGCAACAAATATGTAACAGTTATCAAGTTTCCATGTGAATAATAAGTCGGACCAAAGTAAGGCATATTATTTGACAGGATTTACTGTTAGTATTTGTTTGCTACATCAAGGTTACCACTTGCAAGTTAATATTTCTGTCCAAAGACTAAATATTAATGGAGCGCTAGGTATCTTGCGTGATGGTATATACCAAATTTTGAATCAATCCTTAAGTATGTTATTCATGTCCTGATATGAGCATTTAATTTCTTTTATTTCAGTTGCAAATCCTGCTTCCAATATTTCTGCTAGCATCAATTCCATACCTATGCTTACTGGTGCAAACTTTAAAGAATGGAAAGAGAACATTTCGATTGTTCTTGGGGTAATGGATCTAGACCTTGCACTTCGTATAGAACAACCCGCTGCTCTTGTGGCTAACAGCTCCATTGAGGAAAAGAGGGAGTTTGAGAAGTGGGATCGTTCAAATCGCATGAGTCTAATGATCATGAGGCGTGCTGTTCCGGAAGTTTTTCGGGATAGCACATCAGAACAGGCCATTACAGCTAAGGGTTTCCTTGACAGTCTTGAGCAAAGGTTTGCCAAAAACGAAAAGGCTGAAACAAGTACGCTTTTGGCAAAACTTATCTCAATGAAGTATAAAGGTAAAGGAAACATAAGGGAGTACATTATGGAAATGTCTCATCTTGTTTCGAAATTAAAGGCACTCAAGTTAGAGCTATCTGAGGATTTGCTTGTGCATTTAATTTTGATATCCCTTCCTGCACACTTTAATCAGTTCAAGGTGAGCTATAACTGCCAAAAGGACAAATGGTCCCTTAATGAGCTCATCTCCTATTGTGTGCAAGAGGAGGATAGATGGAAACAAGATAGAGCAAAAAGTGCTCATTTGGCTGTGACCCCTAAAGTCAAGAATAACAAGAGAAAGAGTAATGAAGCTGCAAGTGTGCCATCCATAAAGAAGAAACAGAATAAACAAGGACCTGAATTGGCTTGTTTCTTTTGTAAGAAGGATGGTCACGTAAAGAAGGATTGTACCAAATATCACACTTGGCGTGCTAAGAAAGGTACAATTCTTGCTATGGTTAGCTCTGAGGTTAACTTAACTTCTGTACCTGAACACACTTGGTGGTTAGATTCCGGTGCAACATCTAACATCAGTGTGTCAATGCAGGGTTGCCTGAACTGCCGAAAGCCAAGTGATGCTGAAAGATTCATCTATGTGGGCGATGGCAAGAAGGTGGAAGTTGAGGCTATAGGCACATTTAGGTTCTGTTAAAGACTGGATATTATCTGGATTTGAAAGAGACTTATATTGTACCGTCTTTTAGGCGGAATTTGGTTTCTATTTCTGTATTGGACAAATCAAGTTATAATTGTTCTTTCGGAAATGGTTCATTTAGTCTTTTTCAGAATTCCAATAAAGTTGGTACCGGTTCTTTAATTTGGCATGACAACCTTTATTTGCTTGATACTATTGCCTCATATAATGAAGTTCTGCATACGGTTTCTCGTGGTATAAAGAGGAAATTTACTAATGAGAAATCAAGTTCCTTGTGGCATAAGCGTTTAGGTCATATCTCCATGCAGAGAATTAAGAGGCTTATGTCGGAAGAAATTTTGGATCCTTGGATTTCACTGATTTTGACATTTGTGTTAATTGTATTAAGGAAACAAACAAACATGAGGAAGTTAAGTGCTAATAGAGCTTTAGATGTCTTAGAACCGATACATACAGATATCTGCGGCCCATTCCTACGGCTTCTTGGAATGGCCAAGGTATTTTATCGAGTTCATAGACGACTTCTGCGATATGGTTATATTTATCTTATTCATGAGAAGTCACATCCTGGATGTGTTCAAAAGTTTTAAGGCTGAGGTGGAAAACCAACTTGGCAAAAGAATTAAGGCCGTTCGATCTGACCGTGGTGGAGAATACTATGGTAGAAATGACGGATCAGGTGAACAACGTCCAAGACCTTTTGCTAAATTCCTAGAGGAATGCGGGATCGTCCCTCATTATACTATGCCGGGTTCTCCTAGCATGAACGGTGTTGCTGAGAGGCGAAACAGGACTCTTAAGGATATGGTGAGGAGTATGATCAGTCATTCCACCTTACCAGAGTCTCTCTGGGAGAAGCATTAAAAGCTGCACTTATTTACTCAGCAGTACCAACTAAGGCGACTAACAAAACCCCATACGAACAATGGATAGGCAAAAGCCTAGCATCGGGCATGTGCGTACATGGGGATGTCCATCTGAGGCAAGGCCATACAGGCCTAATGAGAGAAAATTGGACTCAAGAACTGTTAGTAGCTATTTTGTTGGTTATTCTGAAAGATCAAGGGGTTACAAATTCTATGATCCCACTACTAAGACATTTTTGAAGCGGAAATGCCGGTTCTTTGAGGATGTTGAGTTTGAAGGGGGAGATATGGTTAGGAACATTAATTTTGAAGAAGTTTCTGAAGGGGATTTATTTCCTCTTCCTTTGGTTATTCCCAATAATGATCGGGATCAGGTTATTTTACCCGGTATTATTGAGGAAAATACTATTCAAGATAATGTTCATGAGGTTCCTCCACAAAATGATGTTCCTCTGGAAGAACAAACTCGGCAACCTCAAGAACCGATGCCATTAAGGAGATCCACTAGAGAAAGAAGAAGTGCAATCTCGCGATTACATTATCTTTCTTCGAGGAGAATGAGGCTTGTAGTGAAATTTGGGAGAAGATCCTACCAATCTCCAAAATGCCACAAAGCCCAAATTCGATTAATTGGATCAATGCTATAAATGAAGAGTTAAAATCCATGAAGGACAATGGCGTTTGGGATCTTGTCCCATTGCGAGAAAGAAAGAAACCCATTGGTTGCAAATGGATATTTAAGACCAAGCGGGATTGAAAGGCAATGTGGAAAGATATAAGGCTCGTCTTGTTGCTAAAGGATATACTCAAAAGGAAGGCATAGACTATAAAGAGACTTTCTCTCCGGTTTCTTCGAAAGACTCTTTTAGGGTCATTATGGCACTTGTGGCACATTTTAATCTTGAGCTTCATCAGATGGATGTAAAAACAGCGTTTCTAAATGGAAACATTGATGAGACGATTTATATGGAGCAACCGGAAAACTTTGTGGTCGGTGACCCGAAGCAAATGGTATGCAAATTAAAGAAATCTATCTATGGGCTCAAACAGGCTTCCCGGCAATGGTACCACAAATTTCATGAGGTTATTATCTCTTTTGGTTTTGAGGTAAATACAGTTGAGGATTGTGTGTATCATAAATTCAGTGGGAGTAAGTTCATATTTTTGGTTTTGTATGTTGATGACATATTGCTTGCTTGTAACGATATAGGCATGTTGCATGAAACCAAGAGATTTCTCGCTAAAAATTTCGAGATGAAGGATCTTGGTGGTGCTTCTTTTGTATTAGGAATTCAAATATACCGAGATCGCTCTCAAGGTGTACTTGGATTATCACAAAAGAACTATATCGATAAGGTATTGCAAAGATTTGGCATGCAGAACTGTAAACCTTTAGATACCCCTGTGGCCAAAGGTGAAAAATTCAGTCTTAGCCAATGTCCTAAGAATGATTTTGAGGCTAAGAAAATGCAGAGTATCCCCTATTCATCTTTGATAGGGAGCTTGATGTATGCTCAAGTTTGCACTAGACCAGATATAGCATATATTGTTGGAATGCTAGCAGGTATTTAAGCAATCCAGGATTGGATCATTGGGTCGCAGCAAAACGGGTGTTGCGGTATTTGCAAAAGACGAAGGATTTCATGCTCACATATAGGAAGTCAGATCAGTTGGAGATCATTGGGTATTCTGATTCTGATTTTGCTGGTTGTCAAGATACTCGCAAATCCACTTCAGGTTACATCTATCTACTTGGTGGAGGTGCGGTTTCTTGGAAAAGCGCTAAGCAGTCACTCGTTGCCCCGTCCACAATGGCAGCTGAGTATGTTGCTTGCTATGAGGCTTCAAATCATGGGATATGGTTGCAGAATTTTGTCACAGGGCTGCGAATTTTGGATCAGGTTGATAGACCACTAAAGTTGTATTGTGACAATAAGTCTGCAGTTATGTATTCTAATAACAACAGGAGCTCGTCAAAGTCTAAGCATATAGACATCAAGTTCCTAGTTGTGAAAGAGAGAATTCAGAGTGGTAAATTGTCAATAGAGCATATAGGTACAGACTCCATGATTGCGGATCCGTTCACTAAAGGCTTGACACCTAAAGTGTTCCATGAGCATGTTGCTCATATGGGTGTGGTTTCACCTGAGGAATTCAGTTTTAGTGGGAGTTTGTAATTTTTTATGCTCATATGACAATATCAGTTTGGTGTAAAGACCTTCAGTTATATTCTCTAGAGAAATAAAGTTTATGTTCTTTTACTCTGAATTCATATCATCTAATTTGGTTTTGAGAAGATGTTTTGATCTCATAAGGTATAAAATTGGACCAGTTGGAAATAGGCATGTTATGATCACATCTCATGTAATTTCCATGCTACACATCCATATTTGATCCATGTCGTTCTTTTATTTTAACATATGTGACCATTGATGGGTTTAGTTACGCTTTAAAGTGACGAAGACCGCTTTGATCCTATGTTGATATAATTGATGGACCGGATTGTTTTAAAGATGCTCATAACATAGATAGCATTTTTGGAGCTCATAAAGTTTTGATATATATTTACTCATGTAGTCCAAGTGGGAGATTGTTGGATTAATTTCCATTATGTGGACCTACATGAGTTAAATTAAATATCAGCTATCTATTTTGGTTGGCTCAAATATATAAAGTGATCAAATATTTGTTAAGAGCCAGAGTATCTATTAGGGATAAATATGGACTTGGATTTTAAATCTGTGTAGAGACCTATTTGGAATCTATCTCTAATTATGGGACGGGATAGGATTCCATACCGAAGGCTATAAATAAGGGTCAGGTCCTCCCAGTAGGGTAATCTCATGCCATACCACCTATCCCCATCAGTAGTTGGAGTTTGTGGCTTACCTCTTGCTGGGAAAGATCAAACCCTAGGTAGACAAAATAATTGTTCATCTACTGTTTCAGATCAATCCTACGACAAACAATGGCATCGTCATCAGGTATGCTTCCGCGTTTACAGATTATTGATTGGGTGTTGCAATTACGCATATAAGATCCTGTTAGTTTTGATCATCGGTTTAGATCAGAATTTTTCTATCACTCTTGCATGGCTGCAACGACTTGGGTAGGGATCGAATGGCTAGTTCTCAGACTTGGTGGACCATGTATGTCAAGGCTGGTTTGGAGGGCATTTTAGGACATACGACGTGTATTTATGTAAATTAGGGAGGTATTGGCCATAATGGTATTTCTAGGAGTACTTAATGGTTGCGATGGCATTTTTCAAAGAGATGCTATTGCAGTGGCATTTTACAAAGATACGACGATTGGGTGGCATTTTGGATTATCCCTATTAACATTACCCAGCTAGAAAAGGAGCTATTCTTACATTGCAAATACCAGCGCATAAAAGTATTGCTATGACCCACGAACCTTGCAACGCTTATTCCTACTTGTTACCAACGCTCATCTATATGTTGTCATAGACCCTTGCAAATGGCCTTTATGGCAACATATACCAAACATATTGGTAAAGAACCTGCAGCGCTTGTTTCGACCTTTAGCAACACATGTAAACATTGTTAGAGGTGCGTTCATGTTGTAATGCGGGGAGTATTGTGGGCCTGATGGGCCATCGGGGAGAGAGAGAGATGAACTAGGCCACAAATGGAATTTGCCTACAAAAATAGTCTATTTAAAATTGATTTTTATTTTAAATAACTCCAAATAATTCAAATGCGCTGATAAAATGCAAAATACATTTTGGAACATTTTTAGTTTAAATAAAATATTTTTGAGACATTTTTATTCTATTCTATCGTAAACCTGTTTTCTTCTAGTTGCTCTTTTACACAGGTTTACATATTTTCTTTATCGATCAATCACCATAGATTTATTATTTTATATACCTTTCATATGTGAAACAATGTTCCACTTTTATTCATGAAACGCAAAGCACACTTCTGTATGTATACATGGTAAATGCATTTGTTAATTTATTTGTCTATCTTGAAACAGGAGTTCGATACAGAATGTGTATCTCTGTCTACGACGGAAACAAGACCAGTCATTGCTCATAATTTACAGTCAATAATCCCTGAACATGCAATTGAAAATCATGATTCAACAGCCAACATAAGTGATAAATATTTTTGGAACCAAATCACTGCACCCAATGGTATGCTCTCGGCGCCTTGCATCCATACAAACGCTGGTGCAAGTGTCACAGTTAAGGGTTATTTGTCATCTGACAAGAACTCAGAAAAATGCATCTACTCTTCAGTTCTCCATATTCATGAGACGTGATGCGGGCCTCAACTTAGGATCTATTTGGAATGAGAGAATTTCACATGGAACAATTCAATTCCTGCGGTACCGGAACAAATTCTTGCGTAGTAGCCTAATTTCCCAGCCTTATCGTTTATCCGTGAAAAGATGAATGAGAACGTGGTTTACTCGTGTGAGACCCCGATTTATTCGATTTGTAATGCTTAATCTTCTATTGACCATAGCATCACAAATCAAATAAATCAACCCTCGAGATATGTATACTTCCCAGAAATACAGTATACACACCCCGTTATAAAATCATGCATTAATTCCATACATCACAATATAACAAGTCTAGCAAAAGACATATATAATATAAAGTTATTACAAAAAGGGCTGACTGGCCCAACGACATAAGTATCAAATAACAGCGGAAGCAAGAGGCGCCGTAAGATGGCTTTAACCAAAATACGACCGGTTAGCCACAAAACCACAGGGCAACCGACCGGGCCGCCAAGCTAGTCGTCCACACCGCAGCAAAACTCACCAAAGTTGATCCCATGGGGATCAACCTTCTTCCTCTGCAACAACTAAGCAAAGAAAATGAGTACAAAAATGTACTCGCAAGACTTACGGGTAACAAACCTAGTTACTACTACATGCAGGCTTTAATCAAAGGAGAAGGCTCAAGGTTAATTTTCAGCATAAAGCAAGTTTTATTTACAACAGGTAATAATTGGAAGGCAATTTTGACAATATGAATTTTATTTGAATAAATAACAGCGAGACAATAAGCAATAGACATAAAGACAACCTGGAGATGACTAACCCAATAGCCATCACAACAATAGCACGAGTTACCCACTCGTACCACCCACATCAAGTTCTAATTTAAAATAGTGTAGTCTAGTTCTCACGGGGCGTATCCGAGCGTGTCCATAACCTAGGACGAGACTATTCGAATAGTTCAAAACCCTGCAGGGGTGTACCAACGTACCCACACTTCAGACCGTCTTTCCACCAGCCACGGTTAGCATACTTCCTTTGGTATGCAGGCACGGCTAAGTCTAACAAGACGTTTTTCAATGAAAAATGCTAATCAAGAGCCGCACGTATGGGGGTTAACCCTTAGTGATCTGCCGACGAAATATGGACCACAAGGACCCATACGTGGAGTAGGAGACACCGGCCTTGGCGGGTGCTCCCCTCCCCACAAATATGTCCATGTTGCATATAGTTAAATATACAACCCACCACGCAACTAATTAATTAACACCCCCAAAGTACTTAGTCAAGAGAGGTTCCATACCCTCTAGTGTGGTTAGCACGCAAAAATGCTCAGTACGGTGGCGTAAGTAACTCGGTCCTTAAATGACTCGGGCATCATTCCAGTCACACCCAAAAGCACACCATCTTACCATTGTGCTCAAGTCCAAATCGTTTTGTTTTTATTTTTAGTTTTCACAAATAAACATGGCATAAAGGTTGAAACATAGAGTCATAATAAGTTTGTGTAATCAAGGTTATCGACTAAGTCGATAACCGTCCAATTCTACCGGTAACTAAGCATTGCTAAGCATCATATCGTAAAGACAAATAAAAGACCATAAGTCATTCACCGGGCTCTAATTCACCAGTGGGGATAATAACCTATGGCAGTGGCAGTGGTGAACAATTTCAAGGCAACAATGCAATAGGCTTAGCTACCTCTAATCGACAAAATTAACTTTGACACAAGAAGCATGCATACTTAGTTTTTACAAACAAGATATTAGAATTTAAAAGTAATACGAGCAATATGATCAAATGATGTTACACTGCTTGCCTTGCTGTAGATCACTTGTTTGCTGCAGAGGATCACTCACGCAATCAACACAATTGTCGTCACCTATCGAAAGAATGAGAAAATCCAATAAAGACGACGAACACCGAAGAAAAACTCAAAACCAAAAGTCATCCAAATTCCATGAAATTTACACAGCAGATAGAGCATGATTTTAGACAAATATAGAAAAAAGAGACATTGGATTTGGATTAAGTATGAAAAAACTATAGTTAAATCAATTTTTCTCCGCCTGGTAATTCAAATTAAATTAATTTTGGTTACTGTTCATGACATAAATTTCTAGAAAGAATTTGAACTTGAAATTTTTATGGTAGGTAGATATTGACATTCTAAGGTTAGCAAAGTTGAGTTTACTCAATTTGGAGTTATAATGAATTTGCTATGATTTTTCTAAGTTGTAAAACTAGTGTATCATTGATTTCAGTGGCAAAGATCACATTAATACCTATTCTACACTAAAATAAAGTACTAGAAGATTTTAACAAAATTTAGTTTGCTCATTTTGGAAATACAGGGAAAAGTTATTCATTTCTTAAGTTTTAATGAGTTTCTAGACAATATTTAATGTTGAAATAAGTTATGCGATTCATATCATTTTCTGCCATAGAAAAGTGCCTAAGTTCATTCTCAGATTAAAGTTCATCTTACTACAAAGCTAGTGCAACTTGAATCATTTAAAAAGGAGCTAAGATGAACAAGTTATGCATTTCTGAAATTCAAAATAATTAATAAGATGCAAATAAAAGCTTTCGGGACTAAAACTTGAAAACCCACTAAAACTGGGGAGGTCATGACCGTCGATCTTTCATCGCACGGCTACGGAGCACGGGGCATAGTGCATCCGCACGATCGCGCGCTGAGGAGGTCCAAGCCATAGATATTGGATCCAATGGCTCCGACCAGGACATGCACAACGCACACGGAGGAACTACCCGCGCCTAACGGAGGTCGTGACCATCAGATATGTATCTGGCGGTCCAGAGCTCCACGAGGAAGTCCTAAGGTAACAGGTCTAACGGAGGTCTGGATGGCTAAGATCTCACGGGAGGTCTGGGCGGCCCGATTTACTCGGCGGAGGTCCCTGCGCGAGATCTTAAGCGAGGAGATCTCGGCGGCTAAGATCCCTCGGGAGGTCTTCGCGGTCGAGATTTCCAGAGGTGGTCTGGCGAGGAGGTCTGGGCGCTCGGGATCTACGAGAGGAGATCTTGGGCGCTCAAGATTGAGCAGGGGAGGTCCTATGGGTCAATACTTAATAGGGGAAGATCCCGGCAGCTAAGATTTAGCCCAAGGAGGTCTTTAACGGTTGGATCTCGGACTAGGGGAGGTCCGAAACTAAAAGACCTTATACAAGAAGCTCTAATCGCCAAAATCTAATACAAGAAGATCATTAACTGCTAAGATTACACCAAGAGGTCACTGGGACTAAAGCTTTGCGAAAAAGGATTAAGGTTGAGGTTTGGCTCGGGGTGGTCCTACGGTGAAGATTAAGCCGGGAGAACCTAAGCGGCTAGGATCTAACCGAGGAGGAGGTCCTAGCGCGATGTTTTAACAGACAAGATCCTACGGTTATGATTTGACCTCCAAGAGGTCCTTGACGGTGGGATCAAATCGAGGAGGTCCTGGGGTTGTTACGGAGGTGTTTTAGCGTATGACAATAGGAAAATCATGGCCCACCTGTAAGCGACGCACAAAGATTTTCCGACGACCATTAATTGCTAATCATCGCGCTACGATGGTTGTCAGAGTGCGACACGGCAAAAGCCGAATGCAAGAAAAGGCTCACCGCCGGCGACGTGGACCTCACCGGCGTGAACCAAGGGCACGAGTTGAGTTCTAAATGGCGAGAGAACCTAAAGGTGCTAAAAACTAGGGCTAAAACACCTCCTACGGCGCTGGCGAGATGACCGCCGCGACAAAGCGCGACAAAAGTGCAAAACTAAAGCACCGCACTGATTAATTGAGAGAAAGCTCAAGCGCTAAGGGACAATAAGAGTGCACACAGTGCGGAGAAAGTAAGGAGATAGGAAGAGGAGCTCCGACGACAAAAAGCTTGCCGGAGGTGAGGAAGAAGACACTTTCGGCCGCAAAGAACAAGTTCCCACTTTGACCTCCTCTGTGAAGTCAACCAAAAAGAGTTAGGGAAATGCTCCAGGTGACCAAGAGAACAAGTTAACAAAACAAGAATCTCAAGTGAACCACTGGAGCTCAGATGGCCTTGAGGAGCTCCAAAGTCCAACAATGGCGAGGGGGTGTTCTCGGGAGTTGTGAGAAAGAGAACACTGAGAGGAGCTCTGGTGGGCACAATGGTGTCTAAAAGGAGCTAAGGAGGAGAGTTGAGGGTTTAGATAGCTAGGGGAGCATGGGCTTGAACAAGTGCAAGCTCAACTGGTAAGCTCGGGCCATTCCATGGTTCACAACTTTGCCATGGACAAGCCGACGTGATGGGAACAGCTAGGGCACGACTTTGGGCAAAGCTGACATGCATTTAATGCAAGGTGGCAAAAAGCCGCCGACAAGGACATGAAGTGACAAGGCACTGCAGGCTTTACCGCCATGGCTCATGCGCAAGGGCAGAGGCGATGACCAGGCTCGACGGTCCCACGCGGAGAAAGAGCTCAAAGAGGACTGGTCAAAGAGTATAACGTTCGGGTGGACTTGAGCTCGGTTCAGGAGGTCTGGGTGGTTGGATTAGAAACGGAGGGTCACGATTTGAAGAGGTGCACGGAGGTCCTAACTCACAAGGAGTGCAGGACACGAGATCAAAGGATGGACGACCCACGATCACCACGGTGCGACAGAGGTGGTTGTAGGTTTGTTTTGGCAAAAGACCGACGGGGTGGTCTTTGCAAAAATACAAAAGAGGTTCTAGGGGAGGTCCGGGAAGGTGCTCTTTGAAAAAGGACATGAGGTGGTCGTGCGGGTGGGAGGTCTTTGAGGAGCTCCCGAGAATCCCAGCTGTAGACTGGAGATCCAACGGTTGATATGGCTTGCGCCTTAGAGCTCGAGGTGGTCTAGTTGCTTTGGTTCGACCAAGTCCAGAGGCCGAGCCCGAGTCTGACTCGAGCCTGACCCAAGGGGTGGACTTAGGGTTTCCTTTTGAAGCTGAACTTTGAAAGATTTTTGGAGACAACAAAACAGCTCTAAAAATTGTGAAATTTTTCAGAGGGGTCAAACATCAACCCTAGAACTGGGAAAAAAATACTTCCAGGAGATGATCGCAAGATTTGACAAGATTGTTTTTGGAAGACAAGGTTTTGGGCCAAAAGACTGGTGACTTTGTATTTCCATAATTCTTGTACAAGAATTGTTTAGAACAAACAAGAAATACATGATATATGAAAAAGTTTTAATTTCTACTCATTTTCTTACATTTGAAACACAAGTCCAAAATTGGGATGTTACAAATCTCCCCCCTTACAAGAATCTCGTCCCGAGATTCCGTTTGCTCGGAGGAGGAAGACGAAATCTCATAGCCCTTGCAGAATATGCCAGAGTCGTGAAGTGAACAAAGAATCACGATCTGAAATGATCGCCTTCGGTACACCATGCAAGCTCACGATCTTTGAGACCTAAAGCTCAGCCAAGTGACCAGTACGAATCTTGGTTCTGACCCGGTAGAAAAATGTGCCACTTTAGTTGACACAGAGAAACTTACCAGGTCCAGATATAACAAGGATTGACAGACTGAGAGATCTTTCTTGATTCTAAGGGTGGTAGGGCAAGGCCGTTGTTAGCTGGTGGAGCGATTTGTCTGGTCAATTCCGCCAACAACGGGATCTCAGCTTGATAACTAGCTATACGGAGTCATCCCTCCGCAGCTAGTTGATTAGAGGGACTGCGGCCGTTTAGGCCACGGAAGTTTGGAGCAATAACTGGTAGGAGATGCCCTTGGATGTTCCGGGAAGGAAAATGTGTCACTTTAGCCAAGCGATCGATGACAACCTGAGGGCAACATTTTCTTGGGAAAGCAGGGTAGGCTAGCAATACTTGTTGAAACCGAGGTGGTGTCGGGCACCAAAAATGGAGCAAGATGAGGATTACCAACAGCGTAAAAGATGGGGATACAAAGGCGAGATGCCCAGAATCGAATAAAACCATAACAAGGCAAGAGTTAACAAGGAGCATACCCAACACGACGTCAGGTGCCCCCTGCGCCTCTACGACGGAGAGGGAGTTGACTTGACCATGAGCAGCCTTCTGATCTTGATTCCTTATAGGGCAACTGTTGGCGTAGTGCCCTTTCTGGCGGCAATAGAAGCATGTGACCTCGGCTCGGTTGCGGAGGCCACCTGACTGACCCACAGGGGCACGAGGCTAAGACATGGCCTGCGGAGGACGAGGGGCAGCTCCAATCTCCTTAGGACAACTATGCGCATAATGGCCCTTGTTGTTGCAGAAGAACAAGTGACATTGGCTACAAGGCGGAAGTCACCCGGAGCCTTGTCCTGATGTTTGCGGTGATCCTTAAGCTTTCTCTTTCTAACCCCAGCAACAACGGGATTATTGATCACGATCTGAAAGTCGGGGAAAGTATAGACTGGTAATTTGTCCTGCAGCTCCTCAGACAAATCATCCAGGAACTTCTCTGGTTTGGAGGCATTGGCGGTTGCGATGCTTACTGATGACTGAAGAAGTAGTCATTGATGTTCTAACGACCTGACGATCACCTGGTTCATACTACACTTCTTGGGATAGTGATCGCTTCCCTCGCAGAGGAAACAAGTGACTTTGGCCAACTGACAATTCCCGGGCAAGTGGTCTTCATCACAGTTTGGACAAACTGTAGTACACTCGTTGTTGTAGTGCCCTTCCTCACCACAACGCTAGCAGACCTTGACCTTCCCTAGTTCGCAACCTTCGGCGACATGGCTCTCCTCACCGCCGCCAAAACAGAAAGGGAGAAACCGCTGTTCCTCGGGGCAATGGGACCAAGATTCGTCACACTTGCCAGAATGGAGGCACTTGCGAGTCTTGTCCGGACAGTTGGAGTCAGAGAGATCTCCCTTCCGGCCCGACTTGCGACTAAGTCATTGCTAGTCCGTCCGACATCCATTACGAAGAGATGGGTTATACGAACCGAAAACTAGAAAATTGAAAGACGCGACTAAGGGATTCTTATGAAAGTTGGGGTGGGGATAGATATTAAGACGGACAAGGGCCAAACCCAAAAACTTAAGGCAAAGAAACAATAACTCGCAACGAAATGAACTCGAAATGCTCAAAAACAACACCAAATCAGTACAGGGTCTCAATTCATAAAACCAACTCCCCGATATGACTAACTCGTATGGAAAGAACGAGCAATCGGTTTAGGAAGGTAAAATTTCAGAAATCATCCCTTAGTTTGACACAGCTAGAAGCAAGGCAAAATCACCTAATGAAAGGTTAGATACTTAGCTAATTCATATCACTTCTTACCCTTTTATCTCCACAAGTTTTAGTTGAATTTACCTCTCATTTTCAGCACTACTTACTAATTAAAAGCTAGCTATCCAGAAATTGTACTTGCTGTCAGATTTCTTCTCCAAGTCCCGGCAGAATCCTTCATCTCCAGGAGCTCCTAACCTTCACTCCAAAATAGCCAACACTTCAATTTAAAGATCTCATGGTTTTCCCAAAACCAATTTAATCGATAAGCTCTATCTTTAGCAGAAGAGGAGAGGAAAACAATTTTTCAAACTCATTCAAGAATAAGGTGAGATGAGCAAGCTAAGATAGATAAAAAGTAAAATCTGAGAATCTACTTAAGATTTTCATGAACCATTTGATGTTTAGAAACTAAGTTTTCAAGATAATCTAAGGACGACCAAGCTAGGGGTTTCTACGGTCAGTATGGCTCTGATACCAACTTTGTGAGACCCCGATTTATTCGACTTGTAATGCTTAGTCTTCCATTGACCCTAGCATCACAAATCAAATAAACCAAGCCTCGAGATATGTATACTTCCCAGAAATGCAGTATACACACCCCGTTACAAAATCATGCATCAATTCCATACATCACAATATAACAAGTCTAGCAAAAGACATAGATAATATAAAGTTATTACAAAAAGGGCTGACTGGCCCAACGACATAAGTATCAAATAACAGCGGAAGCAAGAGCGCTGTAAGATGGCTTTAACCAAAATACGGCCAGGTTAGCCACAAACCACGGGGCAACCGGCCGGGCCGCCAAGCTAGTCGTCCACACATGACAAAACTCACCAAAGTTGATCCCTTGGGATCAACCTTCTTCCTCTACAACAACTAACCAAAGCAAATGAGTACAAAAATGTACTCTTAAGACTTACTGGTAACAAACCTGAGATTACTACTACACGAGCTTTAATCAAAGGAGAAGACTCAAGGTTAATTTTCAGCATAAAACAAGTTTTATTTGCAATAGGTAATAATTGGAAGGCAATTTTGACAATATGAATTTTATTTGAATAAATAACAGCGAGACAATAAGTAATAGACATAAAGACAACCTGGAGATGACTAACCCAATAGCCAACACAACAATAGCACGAGTTACCCACTCGTACCACCCACATAGTGTTTTAATTTAAAAGGTGTAGTCTAGTTCTCACGGGCGTATCCAGCGTGTCCATAACCTAGGGCGAGGCAATTCGAATAGTTCAAAACCTGCGGGGTGTGCCAATGTACCCACAATTGGACGCCTTTCCACGACCACGGTTAGCATACTTCCTTTGGTATGCGAGCACGGCTAAGTCTAACAAGGCGTTTTCCAATGGAAAATGCTAATCAAGAGCATACGTATGGGGTTAACCCTTAGTGATCCGTGACGAAATATGGATCACAAGGACCCATACGTGGAGTAGGAGACACCGACCTTGGCGGTGCTCCCTCACCACAAACATGTCCATGTTGCATATAGTTAAATATACAACCCACCACGCGACTCATTAATTAACACCCCAAAATACTTAGTCAAGAGGTCCCATACCCTCTAGTGTGGTTAGCACGTAAAAATGCTCAATACGGTGGTGCAAGTAACCGGTCCTTAAATGACTCGGGCACCATTCGATCACCCAAAAGCACACCATCTTACCATTGTGCCCAAGTCCAAATCATTTTGTTTTTATTTTTAGTTTTCACAAATAAACATGGCACAAAGGTTGAAACATAGAGTCATAATAAGTTTGTGTAATCAAGGTTATCGACTAAGTCGATAACCACCCAATCTTGGTAACTAAGCATTGCTAAGCATCATATCGTAAAGACAAATAAAAGACCATAAGTCATTCACCGGCTCTAATTCACGGTGAGGATAATAACCTATGGCGATGGCGGGTGAACAATTTCAAGGCAACAATGCAATAGGCTTAGCTACCTCTAATCAACAAAATTAACTTTGACATAAGAAGCATGCATACTTAGTTTTACAAACAAGATATTAGAATTTAAAAGTAGTGCGAGCAATATGATCAAATGATGTTACTGCTTGCCTTGCTGTAGATCACTTGTTTGCTGCAGAGGATCACTCGCGCAATCAACACAATTGTCGTCACCTATCGAAAGAATGAGAAAATCCAATAAAGACGACGAACACCGAAGAAAAACTCAAAACCAAACTCATCTAAATTCCATGAAATTTACATAGCAGATAGAGCATGATTTTAGACAAATATAGAAAAAAGAGACATTTGATTTGGATTAAGTATGAAAAAGCTATAGCTAAATCAATTTTTCTCCGCCTGGTAATGCAAATTAAATTAATGTCGGTCCTGTTTCATGACATAAATTTTTAGAAAGAATTTGAACTTAAAATTTTTATGGTAGGTAGATATTGACATCCTAAGGTTAGCAAAGTTGAGTTTACACAATTTGGAGTTATAATGAATTTGCTATGATTTTTCTAAGTTGTAAAACTAGTGTATCATTGATTTCAGTGGCAAAGATCACATTAAGACCTATTCTACACTAAAATACAGTACTAGAAGATTTTAACAAAATTTAGTTTGCTCATTTTGGAAATACAGGGAAAGAGTTATTCATTTCTCAAGTTTTAATGAGTTTCTAGACAATATTTAATGTTGAAATAAGTTAATGCAGTTCATATCATTTTCTGCCACAGAAAAGTGCGTAAGTTCATTCTCAGATTAAAGTTCATCTTACTACAAAGCTAGTGCAACTTGAATCATTTAAAAAGGAGCTAAGATGAACAAGTTATGCATTTTTGAAATTCAAAATAATTAATAAGATGCAAATAAAAGCTTTCAGGACTAAAACTTGAAAACCCACTAAAACTGGGGAGGTCGTGACCATCGATCTTTCATCGCACGGATACAGAGCACGGGGCACGCAGTGCATCACTGTCGCCGCGAGAGGTCCAAGCCATAGATATTGGATCCAATGGCTCAGACCGGGACATACTGCACGCGGAGGAACTACTCGCGCCTGCGAAGGTTGTGACCGTCGAATCTGGATCTTGCGGTCCGAGCTCCACGAGGAGGTCCTAAGGTAACGAGTCTAACGGAGTGCAGGCGGCTAAGATCTCACGGGGAGGTCTGGGCGGCCCGATTTACTCGGCGGAGGTCCTCACGCGAGATCTTAAGCGAGGAGATCTCGGCGGCTAAGATCCCTCGGGAGGTCTTCAGCGGTCGAGATTTCCAGAGGTGGTCTGGCGGGGAGGTCTGGGCGCTGGGATGCGGAGGAGATCTTGGGCGCTCAAGATTGAGCGGGGAGGTCCTATGGGTCAATACTTAATAGGGGAAGATCCGACGGCTAGATTTAGCCCAAGGAGGTCTTTAACAGTTGGATCTGGACTAGGGGAGGTCACGGAAACTAAAAGACCTTATACAAGAAGATCTAACGGCCAAAATCTAATGCTAGGAGATCATTAACGGCTAAGATTACACCAAGAGGTCTTGGGACTAAAGCTTTGCGAAAAAGGATTAAGGTTGAGGTTTGGCTCGGGGTGGTCCTACATAGTGAAGATTAAGCCGGGAGAACCTAAGCGGCTAGGATCTAACAGAGAGGAGGTCCTAGCGATGTTTTAACAGACAAGATCCTACGGTTATGATTTAACCTCCAAGAGGTCCTTGGCGGTGGGATCGAATCGAGGAGGTCACGGGTTTATTACGGAGGTGGTTTAGCGTGCGACAATAGGAAAATCATGGCCTACACAGTAAGTGACGCACAAGATTTTCCGACATCCATTAATTGCTAATCATCGCTCTGATGGTGCCGAGATGCGACACGGCAAAAGCCGAATGCAGAAAAGGCTCACCGCGGCGATGTGGACCTCACGGCGTGAACCAAGGGCACGGTTGAGTTCTAAATGGCGAGAGAACCTAAAGGTGCTAAAAACTAGGGCTAAACACCTCCTACGGGTGGCTAGCGGAGATGACCGCCGCGACAAAGCGCGACAAAGTGCAAAACTAAAGCAGCCCGACACCAGTTATTAGAGAGAAAGGCTCAAGCGCTAAGGGACAATAAGAGTGCACTGAGTGCGGAGAAAGTAAGGAGATAAGAAGAGGAGCTCAGACGACCAAAAGCTTCTAGGAGGTGAGGAAGAAGACACTTTCGGCGCAAAGAACAAGTTCCACTTTGACCTCCTCTGTGAAGTCAACCAAAAGAGTTAGGAAATGCTCCGGTGACTAAGAGAACAAGTTAACAAAACAAGAATCTCAAGTGAACCACTAGAGCTCGGATGGCCTTGAGGAGCTCCAAAGTCCGACAATGACGAGGGGTGCTCTCGGAGTTGTGAGAAAGAGAACATAGAGAGGAGCTCGGTGGGCACAATGGTGTCTAAAAGGATCGAGGAGAGTTGAGGGCTTAGATAGCTAGGGGAGCACGGGCTTGAACAAGTGCAAGCTCAGCGGTGAGCTCGGGCCATTCCATGGTTCATGGCTTTGCCATGGACAAGCCGGCGTGATGGAACAGCTAGGGCATGACTTTGGGCAAAGGCGACATGCATTTAATGCAAGGTGGCAAAAAGCGCGACAAGGACATGAAGTGACAAGACGCTGCGAGCTTTACCGCCATGGCTCACGCGCGCAAGGGCGAGGCGATGACCAACTCGAGGCGGTCCCACTGCGGAGAAAGAGCTCAAGAGGTGGTCAAAGAGTATAACGTTCGGGTGGACTTGAGCTCGGTTGGAGATGCAGGTGGTTGGATTAGAAGCGGAGGTCACGATTTGAAGAGGTGCGGAGGTCCTAACTCACAAGGAGTGCAGGACACGGATCAAAGGATGGGCGACCCACGATCACCATGGTGCGTGAGAGGTGGTTGTAGGGTTGTTTTGGCAAAAGACCGATGGGGTGGTCTTTGCAAAAATGCAAAAGAGGTCCTAGGTGAGGTCCGGGAAGGTGCTCTTTGCAAAAGGACATGAGGTGGTCATGCGGGTGGGAGGTCTTTGAGGAGCTCCCGAGGATCCCAGTGTGTGGCGGAGATCCAACGATTGATAAGGCTTGCGCCTTAGAGCTCGAGGTGGTCTAGTCGCTTTGGTTCGACCAAGTCTAGAGGCCGAGCCCGAGTCTGACTCGAGCCTGACCCAAGGGGTGGACTTAGGGTTTCCTTTTGAAGCTGAACTTTGAAGGATTTTTGGAGACTGCAAAACAGTTCTAAAAATTGTAAAATTTTTCAGAGGGGTCAAACATCAACCCTAGAACTTGGGAAAAATACTTCTAGGAGATGATCGCTAGATTTGACAAGATTGTTTTGGAAGATAAGGTTTTGGGCCAAAAGACTTGTGACTTTGTATTTCCATAATTCTTGTACAAGAATTGTTTAGAATAAACAGAAATCGTGATGTAAGAAAAGTTTTAATTTCTACTCATTTTCTTACATTTCAAACACAAGTTCAAAATTGGGATGTTACAACTCGCTCGAGGGTTGTGCGTGTTTTCCACTTTCCTGTCTCCACTTCACATTGTTATATGGTGAACATTCACTACACATGTTTTTCCTAAAAAAAAAAACCATGTGTCCTGTGTCACACGATGATCTGACACCATGCCTGTCTTTAAATGAGATCCATAATTAATGTAAAATATGAATCTATGTATTTCCCATGATACGATAGATCCGAAACCTTACCGCGTTTCTATGTACCATTGAATCGTCAATCAACAAAATCAATAGGACATGCCATTTATGAATACAATTTATTTTATATCCGCGATTTTGATTGAGCTCAAAGGTGCACTTCTGGGCGTCTAGCAAAATAAATGTGTCAACAAGAGCATGGTCTGTACCAAGTGTGGCACCAGCCACAGCGTTGGATGGTAGAACAAGGGTAATGGTGATACATTGTTGTAACGCAAATTTAAGTACAAGCAGTAAGTAAATCACACGTGCTATTTTGAATTGAATACATGCAGACTCTAACAACCTAAACTTAAGATGGATCCATCCGCCAAAACAATTTTCCCCTAAACATTTTTCGAAAAACCAAAATCTAACCAATCGTGGGGTTTTGAATGGAGCTGACGAGGACCGGAAAAAAAACAGGGGTGCTCGGGCATGACTCTTATTGTTATAGTGTGATTTTTCATTGTGTGTCGAACCCGGGAGCGAAGGATTCTGGATTGTCCGTGTATTCCGCACTAGTTCTAAGATCAGTAGCTAGTATACATAGTCAAACAAGAGATGATAACACAACGAACACACGATTCATTCGTAATAGTTTAAATCGTTACAAAGCGGGGCATAAAGCCAATTAACTAATATAGCGGAAGCAAAAACAGTAAAAGTAGACCACGATTCGCCACGGGCATTCGTGCAGGCCTTGAGCTAGTCGTCCAGGTCTCATTCTCCTCGTAGCACTCCTCTCTATGTAGAGCCCCGAATAGAATTCGGAAGAAACCTAGTTAAGTAAAAGGAAAAAGTATTAGGAAGTTGTTTCCGGCGGAGGACTAGTTGGAAATTATGTTATAGCGGGAGAAAGAGGGGGGTTTTTGAAAGTTTCCGAAAACTTGGGCCTGGGCTTTGGCCCATAGGGGCCCATGTGTGGCCGGCCAAGGGGGGAGAGCACCTCCTTTTCCCTCCCCTCCTAACCCTAGCCGCCTCTCTCCCTTGCCCCATCCCCTCCACCCGTGAGCCCTCCTCCTCTCTCCCTTAGGCAGCCGCCCCATCCTCTCCCCTGCGCACCACCCTTGCCAGGGTCTCCCCAGCTGCTGTACTCCCTTGCCCTTGCGCCCCCCTCGCTGCCGGCAAAGCCCCGTTCGTCTTCCTCGCTTGCCGACTCGGAGAAGAAGGAGTTCGCTGGTGGTGATCGGCTGTTGGAGAAGGAAGAAGGCAAGGGGCGTGACCATATTCGGGGAAGAGCTCGCTAGAGTGCTCGTCGTGCACGCAAGCGGTTCTTCAAGGGTAACCACGTTTTCCCACGTTTATATGCGTTTTTAGTTGTAGTTGCAATGTCGGTTTTCTGTTCCTCAGGACAGATTGTATTGGACAGGCGTTTTGTCTTAGATAGGTGCAGATTCTGTTCTGAGCATCTCCTAGAAAGTTGTAGAGGACGTCCATAGCTTTCAATGAAGTGCTAGATCATATTATTTGGACCTCTACAACAGAAGTTATGAATTATTTACCGTGATTGTCCTGCGAATCTGTCAGCATTTTGACAGGTTTTAGTAATCTGACCTTTGCGGTTAGTTAAAGGGAGAAGTAGAGGATCTCAGTATAATGAAAGTTGTAGATAATGGTCGTAGCTTTCAGGGAAGCACAAGAACGCGAAATTTGGTTAAACGATCTGAAAGTTATGATAGTTTTAGTGCGCTGTCCAGAAAGGGTGACGTGAAATCGATGTTTTGTTAATCAGCTTAAAAGTGATTTTAGATGGCCGAATCAGGAAGCTCACCAACTAAGTTTAGTTGGGAAATTTGATTGCCTTTCAATGAAGTCCAAGAACACCTAATTTGGACCACTGTACGGAAAGATATGAATTTTAGAACTTGACTGTTCACAGAAGGTACAGAAAATCAATTAGAAATTTGGAGTCGGGATTGGGTGGCGAGCTATTGCTAGTTGTGTTTGTTTTAGAATTCATGTGGTTAGTTACTGTGGTCTTAGTCTATGTTCTTGATTGAATTTAGGTGGGGAAGAGTACGGAGGCAGCACCGACTTCACGTTCCCGGTTCTCGCGTGGTTAAGGCAAGTGCATTGTTGATTAGTGGTTGTGATTGTTTGGTCATGTTTGTGTGCTTTCGATATGTGATGGCATAGTGATATTGTTGGCATGATGATTGTTTAAGTATGGTGATTGCTCAAATTATGCTTATGCTTTCTTGTGGTACACTGTTGTTATCTTTAGTAAGATTGATGATGAATAAATGATGAGCATGTGCATATTGAGATCATGTTGAGGCTTGGTCACGTGGTGACCGGTGTATTTCCTTTGAGATCCCGTCATGATTGTGGCGGGCGAGACCCCACACTCGTGGAGTGTGGGCTTGAGTCCCCATTACTTGCGGAGTAATGGGCAATTGGTCCCTATGCGTGCGCGCCTGAGCATGGGTATGCGGCGGCGCTTGCATACTCTGCATTACGGTGTAATGCACACAGAAAGATAAAGAAAGGATCCTTGAGCATTGCATCTGCATATGAAATGTTTGTTGTTGATCTTCTATATATTGATGCGATGTTATGGCTTCTATTTCTGCTACTTGCTGAGTCAGGGGACTCACTCTTGCTTTTGTTGTTATTTTAGGTACAGAGCCAAACGACATGCATGGGAGGAGTAGACTTGATTTGGATTCACTCACTTGCCACTCATCTTTAAAGTTGATTAAGTTTTAGTCGTACCTTAATAATTTAGCAAAGCGCATAAGAGTTGATTATGATTATGCCTCATGCAATGGATTAAGTGTAACAATGATGGCGAGTAATTAAGACTCCTTTGGATATGCTAGTTGGTTAGTATGTTTTGAGCGCCTATTGATGATTACGGATGTTGGATTAATTGTTTATGATTTATCTAAAAGTTGGAACCTCCATGTAGTTAACCTTATAAAGGAGGTTATGTCAAAATTTGGTCGTTTGAACTTGGTTTTGAATTATTTAATGTTAGTTTAGTAGCATTCGGAGCTCACCTTGGGCTGGGTGTTCTGATTGGTATCAGGCGGGCGATGAGTCCGTGGTGATTGGAATTACAACCTAGGCAACAAATTGCTAAAATTTTGTAATGGTTAATGAACTTATAAACTGACACAACGGTGCACGATGAGGATGGGATGGGTCAAGCATTGCATTTACGCATCTGTTGAGTTGTATTAATGATTCTGTTTTGAGATGATCGATATATCTATAGTATAATACTATGGTTATTATGTGTGGGGTAACCCATGTGGAGAGGTGGAGGTAGTGGTTGTGGTCTGGGCTATACGGGTTACACCACCGTTAGTGGTATAGGAATAGCGAAGTATCCACATAAGAGATCGTAGTCTGAGGCGTTGGTAGCGAGTTTACTTAAAAGAGTTGTTCTCTTCCACGAATTTGAAGTTGGTCAACTCTTATCCCGTTGAGATTGATGAGTTTCTCTTGGGTTATTCATTCTTGTGATTGATAGGTTACTTTGAGAAAAGTTGATGTGTTTCCATTGGTTTACTTTGCCCCTTAAAGCATTTATTGTTTTCCCAATTTTGTTGAGTTAATCTTGCACGCTGAATTTGGTTAATTGTAAAGTTGGCCTTTGTGTTGGAGTTCTGTTTGTCTTATTGGAAAACATGACCCATTTATTTCACTTGATGTTTTGGTTATTAAAAGTTTCGTTTTGCAAGTCCTTTAGTACAAAAAGCTTTGAATCAATGTAACTCTCTTGGGTAATTAGTGTTGAAGTTGAATGGTTCTCTTTTATGACAGAAAATATTAAATTCTTTAGCGATGTCTTCTTGTGGTTAAGATGGAGGTTATAAACAAAGAAATTGATGGGAATGATATGTGTTATCGGTGAGGTGCTGCAGTGTGTGCATGATCGATCATAACTAAGATCCTTCAAGGAAAGCTCATAAATTTGAAAGTGTCTTGTAGTAGTTCTTGATGAGCCGTGGTTAAGAGTACAACTATACCTAATTGTAAACCGTAGAGTTAACAAGAAGTGTGGAACATTGATGAATTGAATTGATCATTAAGAGTGATACATTTGGTAAACTTCTTTGGTAAATTGGATTAACGGATCGCATGAGGATTAACCTAACCGTTTGGGGTGGTTAGGTACAAAAGGAGTTAGATTATTGTGTTAGTGGATATTAATCTTGGAGTAACCCTTGGTGGATGTTTAGTGATTGTATGTAATTGTTAGGTGCAATTATTGACTATTAAAGTTTGGTGTTGAGCTTTACTAAGAGAAAAATTGATGGGATTTAATAGATGAACAATAATTACATGATGGTAGAACTATCGGATAATAGTATGTCATTGATGGAAGGGTGGAAGAGCTGAAAGCCGAGTTTCCCAGCCTTTTCCCTAGCTAGCCTGAATCTCGGGGTCGAGATTCCCTTAAGGGGGGAGGTTTGTAACATCCCAATTTTCTGAGCTTGAAAAATCATTTAAATGGTTAGTAGGGAGAAAAGTCACCATTTGGATTTATTTGAATTTAATTCAAAAGCTTAATATTGGACTTTAGAATCAAAAGCATTTAATGTGAATAATCCCAACATGAACAATAGCCAAAACTATTTTATTTTGGTTCTATGTGCTCAGATATATTTTCTAGATTTTTCTAGAATTTTTCTGAGTTCATTTGCTATTTTCTATTGCTATTTGGAATTTCTGTTATTTTCCAAAATAGAAAATCTAATTAAAATCTCGGAATTGGCTTTGGGCCGAATCTCCTCGGCCCAATCTCCTTTCCTGCGCGCGAGGCCCGTGAAGCGGCCCAATCCCGCACGGGCATGCCTCTGCTGACAGGTGGACCCCACCTGTCAGTCTCTCAGACCCTCTCTCTCTCTCCGTGCGCTCGGCTCATCCACCACCGTTCGATCAAGGTTTAACGGTCAGATGCGGCGTGATCTTTCGGGGGCTCTGAATGTCACCTTTGCTTTCGACCGTTCGATCGTGGATGGATGGTCAGATCTGTGGAGTCCGTTCGCAGCTGCGTCGTTTCGCACGCGTCCGTGCCCGAGCCGCCGTCGCTCACATGTGGGCATCGCTTGCCATGTCATCGTCGTTCTCGACGCGGACTCCTCCTTCCTTTCGAGTTCTCCGCCGCCGCATCGTGTTCTTCGCGGAGACGCCTCCTGGGGCTATTTAAGGCCCTAAGGACCCTCGTGGCGCACCCGTGACCGCGCCTCGAAACCCTAAGCGCGCGATCGAATCGCCGCCAGAAGCCCTAGCCGCCTTCGTCTTCAACTCTGGCCAAAGGACCCTGTTGCCGCCACTGCCGTTCCAGTCCCCCTCGTCGCCACCAGACACCATCTTCGGGACCGTCGCGTCGCCCGCATCTCAGAGCCGCCGTCGCCTTCGCTGGGGGACCTCATCGTGATCGCTATTGCACCCTCTTCACGCCGGTACCATCCGCCGCCGACGAGGAGCCGTCGTCCACCGGAACCCTAGGATCGAGCCTCGCCGCCGTTTAGCGCCGCGTCGGCCACCTCACCTGTCGTGTCGGCACCCTCAAATCGGCGTGTCGCGTGCGTGGCGTCGGTCGGCATCCACGTGCACAGCGTGTGTGGGCGATCCGGCTCGATTCAATCGGCTCGGTAGACTTGGTCAACCATGAGCCATCTCGCTGACATGTGGGTCCCACATGTTAGTATTTTATTTTTAATTTCTTTAATTTCTGAAATCCCTGTGCTGACGTCATGCTTGTGCAATAATCTGATTTTTCTGTTAAGAAATAATTGAAATTCAGAAATCAAAATTAGGGTTTCTTTTATATTGAAACTTTCATAGCCCATAACTTTGCATCCGAACTCGATTGAGCCCATTCAAATTCCTAAATTTATCTAAATTCAAGATCTATTTATCTAAGATTTTTATTTAATTTTTGGAGATTGTTTTGTCTCTATTATTTATTTGTTTCGTTTGCGAGTAGGCGTCGATACGTCAAGGAATTTTGGAGAAGAAGGAGCACCTCAAGATCAAGACCAGTACCTAGACCTTTTCCAAGGCAAGTCATACCTTTGATCATCTTGAACCAGTTTTAAATTACTTTGTTTCAAAGTATTACATTCTACTTTAATTATTTACTTAAATGCTTTTGGGTATAGTTATCATCCAATCTATTATAACACCTTGGCTTTGTATGTTATAATCTCTTGTCACCCTAGATTGGTTATTAGTTGGTAATATTATAGCACCAACGTGGTTTGGTTAAATCACGAGTACAATTGCTTAGCCATGCTACGAGTCTCACATCTCATTTGAGTTGCAAACATTAAACTTTGACTAAGTGACTATGGAACTATGTGATAAAAAGCTGTGTGTATTGTGTGCTATTACTTTGTGTATGGCATATGTTGCACTCAAACCAAGCGGTGGGAAAGGATTTGGGTGAGGCAAGTGGTGGATCTTTGTGTGATATGGTGGAAGCTGTGTGCATGAGAATAATAATCAGTGTGGCATAGTTAGAAATTGGAAGTCTTGCCTTGGTCAATTAAGGACTTAACTTTGTGCGCCATTGAACTGAGCCTTGTTGTGCGACCACATGCACGATGGGACGGGCCTAACATAGTAGGTTATGGATTCTCACTGCATTGATGTTCAGGTGGATAGGTTAGGCTATGTGACAGGGTGGAGGTGTGACTACCTAGTAGTTGCATCGCGGGACGGTTCGCCGCATCCCTGTCTAGCGGTGTGTGTCGGACTAGCATTCTTTGTGGGCTGGTCTGGCGGGAAAGCACATTGGGAATGTCAATGTTTGAGATGAAGTTTCTGAACTGTTTTGTTACGATTAGTGCTAGCTACACTAGTTGTATCTTATGGGTAAAGTGTACAAACTCTGCAGAGTGTAAAATCAATCTATTCGAATAGTCGCGTCCGCGGTCATGGACATGCTCGGGGATTTCACACGAGAGGTAGTTTTCATAAAATATTTGGGATGGGAGCTATGTGATCTAAGTCATATGGCTATGTAAAATAATTTGCTTAGCTTTGTGTCTTTGTGAAAACAAATGTTAAATTACTATTGTCTATCTGTTTTGAATTATACTTTCAATCTATTATTGTATTCCATTGCAAATGTTGTATTTCGCAAAGAACCACGAAGCCCTTTCTTTTGGAATAAGCTGCATCTATAAATTGCATTACGTGGTGTGATTTGCGATCTGATTGTGTACTCACGCTTGTTGTAAAACTTGCGCCCAAACCTCTTGAAGAAGAGGAGTCACTTTTGCTTTAGGAGGAGTTAGTCGAAGGTTCTTGATCGTTAAGGTCCGGATCGATCGGTTGTGTAACACCAGCCCCACACGAGCTGGAATGCTACTAAGGTAACCTTACACAAATATAAGCTAAGACAATTTACTAAATTTGTGAGAACCTTCTTTATATTTCTAACTTCACGGGGTTTCAACGGATAAAAGGGTTTTATAACTAAATATTGCAACATTCAAAATCATCAATAAGCGAGCAGAACTTGCTAATCAACTAAACAAATCCTCAAGCATCCAACTATGCTACTCATCATCATTACAAATAAATCAATACTGAAACATAATCATGAAGAATCCTTTAGCGGTTGCTTAATTATTAAGGCATAGTCCGAGAATTAAGGTTCATGGCGGTGTGCGTGAGATCATAATGCTACTCCTCCCATACATGCTTTTCTTGCTCTGGGTACCTAAAACAACAAAGAAAGCAAGAGTAAGTCCACAGACTCAGCAAGTACATATAAAAGAACATAATTCAAATCACCACATCAGCATCCATTTTCAGAAGCACAACACTAAATCATTCCACATGCATATGCAATGCTCAAGATTCCTTCTCTTTATCTCTTTTGCATTTCACAGTAATGCAAAGTATCGGCCGTCATTGCATACCCATCTTGTGCTTTCAAGCGCGAGGACCAATGCCAGTACTCATAAGTATTGGGACCTCAAGCCCACACTCCACGGTGTGGGGACCTCAAGCCACACTCCACGGTGTGGGGACCTCAAGCCTGTCACATACATGACGAGGACCTCAAAGATGTGCATGCTTGGTCATCACAAGACCGAGCCTCAACATGATATCAATATGCATATGCGCCATCTCTATTCACATCAAAATACCAAAGGCAATAACAACATTCATGAATAAAGCATAGCCATACTTTGAACATTCACCACTCTTATTATGCACACTTGCCAACAGCCATCGACACTAACATGCATCAAACACGCATTCATGTCCAAGCAATCACAAACAAGGTAACAACGATGCACTTGCCTCAGCAGTGCGAGAGCGAAGGGCGCGAAGAGGTGCGCCTCGGAACCAGTCCCCACCTAAATCCACTTAAGAGAATGCTAAGACAACGATAATTGACCAAACAAACTATAAGAGTAAACACGAACTCGCAATAGTTCCTTTAGCGCGAACCCAACTCCAATTCCTAAATATTGTTCTGTCCCTCGTGGGCAGTCCGTTCTAAAATTCATAACTTTTAGTACAGAGTCCAAATGAGGTGTTCTTAGGCTTCATTGAAAGGTTATCAACCTAGTTGGTGCTCCTTCACGATTCGACAATCTAATATCTCTTTTATCTTTGATTAACAAAACATCGATTTCATATCGGAGTTCTCTGGACAATACACTAAAGCGACCATAACTTTCATTTCGTTTGTCCAAATTTCGCATTCTTGTACTTCCTGAAATCTCGATAATTATCTCCAACTTTCGTTATCTGAGATCCTCTAATTCTCCATTTAACTGATCGCTCAAGTCGATTACTAAAACTGTCAAAATCTTGTGATTCGCGAAACGATCGCACTAATAAATTCATAACTTTTGCTCGAGGTCCAAATAATACGATCTAGCACTTCATCGAAAGCTATTGACGTCCTCTACAACTCTATAGGAGAAGCCCAAGACTGAATCCATACTTAACTACATCAAAACGTCTATCTAACGCGGTTGTCACGAGGAGGCAAAATCCGACATTGATTAACTATCCAAAAGCATCGGATCAAAGGGGTGAGGTTACCCTTGAAGAATCGCGAGGAGATGATGAACCACCCCTACGAAGAAGATCCTCTCCCTCTTCCCGTTCCTCTTCTTCTTCTTCTTCTTGGTGGCGACACAGGAGGCAGCGCAAGGAGGCGGGGCGGTGCTGTTCACGAGTGCTTTGTAAGTGGCGGCTCTGTAGCACGCCATGCTACAGTACCACCCTAGGGTTTCCCCCTCCTTTTATTGGTGGCCGACCCCTCCCCAGGCCTCCTAGGCCAAAGCACGAGGCCCAGGTTGTCGAATAATTGCGAGAATCACCCTCTAATCCTCTGTTAATTCTATTTTTTCTAGTTGGTTCTTCTCTCTAATTCTTTCTTTTCACTTAAATAGACTTGGGTATTACAGGTTGCTGTGGTGAATTGATGGGATCTCTGGCTATGATTATTTACATTTTATTGCTATTTTATTCTCTGTTAGCCTGCGTGCCTCAATAAGTGTAAACTCAACCATAAGGTCAAAACCAGTATTTATTATTCAAACTAATCGTTTACTTTATTTATCGCTTGTGGATTGATATTCACCTATGTTGACACTGTGTGCACTAGCGTGATCCTGGACTAGTGCATTATACGCAGAGGGTGCATAATCGTAATTTTGGGTCCCGACAGGATGTCCGAAACATTCTTGGTTTGGCTCCAGTTTACTACATCTTGTACCTTACTTGGATCATGGCGACACCACCTTGGATAATACATGCCCCAAAAATTCGACTTTCTTGAGCCAGAAAGCGCACTTGCTGAATTTTGCATACAGCTGATGCTTGCGTAGTGTTTCCAACACAAGCCTCAAATGCTGATCATGCTCTTCATCAGACTTAGAATAGATAAGAATGTCGTCAATAAATATGATAACAAACTTGTCCAAATAATCCATCAATACTGGATTCATAAGATTCATGAAATATGCTGGAGCATTGGTTTGACCAAATGACATAACAGTATACTTGTACAACCCGTAGCGAGTAGAGAATGTTGTTTTAGGAATATCCTCAGCTCTGACTTTGATTTGATGATAGCCTGATCTCAAATCAATTTTGGAGAACACTCGGCCCGAATCAACTGGTCAAAAAGATCATCAATTCGAGGTAAAGGATATTTGTTTTTGATAGTGACTTCATTTAACGGACGTTAGTTCACAAACATCCGTAAAGTCTTGTCTTTCTTCTTGACAAAGATGGTCGAGCATCCCTAAGGTGAGGAACTCGGTCGGATAAAACCCTTGTCAAGCAACTCCCCAAGCTGTTTCTTTAACTCAACATTCTCATTGGGAGGCATCAGGTAGGTCTTCTAGATATTGGGCGATGCAGGAGCTAGTTCAGTCGAACTCCACTTCCGATCGGTGGTATACAGGAAGGTCTTCGGAAAGACATCGGTATACTCGGACACAATTGGTCTTGACTCTTCATTGGTCACGAAATGGTATTGGGCACAATTAATTTGCCCTTGGTTCTTGGACAGACCAATCCATCCCAAGATGACATCCAAACCTTTAGAATCAATCACAATCAGTTTGCTAAAAATTTTACCCCAAGGATTTTTAGGTTGACCTCATAGCGATTTGATCGGTTTTAAAGCCGATCAAGCGATTGAATAATAAAGGTAGTGGAGTGTATGCATGTCTAACGGTGTTGAACAACAAATTGACTCCTAACAAAAGAATGAGATGTTCGAGTCAAATAAAATAGTACGGACTGAAATTAACTAGGAGCATACCAAGAACAACGTCAGTGCATCAGTAGCCTCTTCTGCGATGTCGATTCACATGACCTCGAACGGACCGGATCGGCTTTAATGAGAGGCCTCGGAGGTGGAGCTAGTCGCGCGGTATTGGATAAGATCACGAGAGGCAACCCTTGTTGTTTCGCCAAAAACTTGTTGGCATAATGCCTGGGCGACCATAATGAAAACAGATAACCCCTAGGTTGACATTGTTGACAGTGGGCTGACTTCCTATGTCGGTGACCGTGGGAGGAGATGGATGAGGTGCAAACTTTGCCCGACCTCGGTGAAAAAGGCGGAGCTCGAGGAGGTCTAAGCGACCACATGCGAGGTCTTGGCGACTCGCCACTAGGCCTGCAGGCGAGAAGTCCTCTGCAGCTTGCATGACTCCTCCAAAGCCTTGCTCTTGCTTTTAGCTATGATGGCCTTGTTGACCAAATCTGAAAGTTTCTGCGATCATGAATTGCCAAGGCGATTGTAGCTCTTGAGACAACCCATTTAAGAATCGGTTCCGACGACGAGGTCGGTCGAAACATCATCGAGGGCATCAGGGCAAGAAATTGAATTCATGAAGGTCTTGAGTCACGTCTTCCCCTTGCTTAGAGCGAAACTCTTGTTGCTTGATCATCATCACTCCTTCGGAATATGAGCTTCACGAAGGCTTCCTTGAACTCGTCCCAAGTCGGGCGTGTGCGTGATGGATGGCAAGAAGATTGTCCCACCAAATGCTGGCTGCTCCACCCAACTGATAACTAGCAAACAACACCTTCTCCCTCTCGGAACATTGAGCAATAAGCAATTTCTTCTCAACATTTGGCCGATCCTCTGCTTCCATCGGATCTTGGGAACTGGAAACACCGACGGGTTAGTGCGCTGGAAATCAGTAAGACCACCCTGTATATGATGGCCTCCTGCCCCACCAGCTGGTGTAGGAGTTGAAGAAGTGTTACGCGTAATTTTCTCCAAGATGCACGTTTGGTCCATCTGGTTGCGCTCTATTTGCATGAACACATCAGCCATGGTGGGTGGCGGAGGAAGTTCTTCCTCTACTCAACCACCTAGTGGACCCGAGAACTAGAAGGTTACCTTGCTCTCCCGATGGGAGGGATTTTGGAGAGAAGCAAGCGGGACCTTGGGGGTAGATATCCTTCTTTTGGTTGTGCTCATGAATGCGAGTAGTAGGCCTTGTCATTCTGTTGCCATACAACTGTTAGCAACATAATAAGAGTACACTCAAGCGAAGCACAATCACAGTTTGGACAACAAGAAAACACTAAACTTTTCATGCACAATAATATGAGATGCACCAGAATTACACCAAAGAACACGAGACCAAAAACAGCAACAACATATCTTGGCAAAGTGCACCCATAAATGTTAGTAGACAACAAGGGCACTATCCGAACAAAAGCCTTACAACTTCCAGAGTTAACAAAACTGCCCTATTACATTTATTTAAGGACAACTACTAGTCGGTTACAACACTTATCAACGAGGGTTCATCGTCGATGGACTAGCATAGAGATCACGGTTAAAGTTCACGGAAACTCGGCTATGAGAGGAGCTCGGGTGAACCCGTATCTATGGGATCAAAGGGCGATGAGGCGTCTCGGAGAACCTAGCAACAAATTATGATCCCTAGGGTGTGCGGTTTTGTATGCGAGAAAACCTGCAGACATTCGGGCTTGCGACATTGTCAAAAGTGGGTACAAGCCTGCTACTTCCAGAAGTCGATAATCTGGTGGTGCAACAACAGTTGGGAAGATCTCGTTGTCACCATAAAGCACATTACAAGGAACGCGATTCATGTTGACCCCAATCCTAAGGTACTCCTGGGCTTCCTTAAGACGGCGTCGGGTCTCCCACAGCTCACGCACAAGCGGCGATGGATTTGGTCCATAATCACGAACCACCCTGCCAAGCCCAGCGCATGAGGGTCTTCCCCAAACTGAATCTCATCGAACGTGCTCACTTCTGCCCTAGGACCTTGCTTCGGGAAGTGATCATAGGGTGGTTGAGACAACTCCGTCAAATCATACCGAAGAAGGCTCATCATCCTACTAGCAGCTTCCTTAATAACCATAGACTCAGAAGTGGCATGTGATTGGACACAGTACGGGATACTACCCGCCACCTGTCTGGTAATAATATTAATGACAGCCTGGTACTCTTCCATCCCAGGCCCTTGGTCTCGTCGATAGATGGCGTACTCCGGCTGATAGGTGAAGTTAGACCGCCACATCATGTCCCGTAACAAGGCCGGGTATCCATCTATGTCTTCAGCTCGAGTTTCCTTAACTAAATACCACCCGCTCATCTATAGACAAAAAGGTAAGATAAGAAAGCAAATCAGTTTACAAATCCAAGCTGGAAGTTGGGGCAAAATTGATATTAAGAAGGATAAGGAATAAAAGATGTCATACTTAAACTTTCGAAATCATTTTGCTATATTGAAAATAATTTCTGAGAAAACTCGCTAATGCTAAGGACCATGCTATTTCTAACCTACAATCAACATATGCTCGTCGATATCGATTTGTGAGGACCCGCAAATTAGGATCTGTTCCAAATTAAAAATCATACACGAGGCATAATTTTTAATAAGGGACAAAGCCAATTTCAGGTTCCCGAATATATGTCTCACAATAGTTACTAGGATCAAGACTATTGCACATATATCCTTAAACAACATTGTATCATACATACAAGGAATACAGATGCATTAATACATATAAAACTTTACAATTCGGTTTGGTTCTACAAAATCAAGTGACACATGGTCACTAACCAAACTTTAACAGCGGAAACAAAATATAAACAGCAAAAGCAACCAAGTGCCCCATCACTGTAACATCCCTAATTTGCGAGTTTTTGAAATTTTCAAAAGTTTTAAAAGCAAGCATTTGGTTTAAGTTGCAAACAGCTTAAATTGAAATAATCCAACTTCAATTAAAATAAAAAGTTAGTTTTTTTGGAGCTTCTTGGATTTTATTTGGATTTTGAGCTTTTATTGCATTTTCTGGATTTTAATTTGGATTTTCCCTTTTTGTTTGAAGCCAAAATCTATTTTGTTTGCAAAATTAAAAACTAAAGTATAGCTAAAAGTATTTTTATTAATTTCTAAATAATTCAAGGACTTCGTGAATTTTTAGAATTTTTAGACTCTATTAACTATTTTCTACAAGTCCTTTTGCTTTTTGAGTTTCTTTGTCGAAATCTTTTAAAAATCCTTTTAGGCTCGTGGGCCGAATCTTCTCCTCGGCCCACCTCCGTCGACCCGCTCCGCCTCGGCGCGCCCTCCCCCCCCGACCGCGTCGCGATCGAGCGGCTCCACCTCATACGCCTCCTCCTCCCCTCGACCGTCCGATCTGGATCGGACGGCCGAAGCCCGTTGTCCCCGTCGCCTTCGTCCTCCTCCGGACCCCCCCTCTCTGCCGCGCCGTGCGTGCGTGCGCGTGTTTGGCGCCGGCGCCTCTGCCCCGTCCCGGCCTCCCTGACAAGCGCATCGAGTGCGGCGTGCTCCGCCGCACTCATTACCCTCTCCCGCGCGTGCTCCCGCCTTGTCTCTTCCCCGCGCCGCACGCATCCTCGCCGGCCCCCCTCTCGCCGCCGAAGCTCTCTCCACGCCGCTCTCCCCGACCGGGCCCCCCCGAGGCCTATTTAAGCGAGCCCCGGGACCGCCTCCTTCCCCTCTCTCTTCCCCCCACCTCTCTTCTCCTCTCTCGCCCTCCTTCGCCCCCTTTTCGCATTTCTTCGCCGCCGGCCGTGAAGCTCGCCGCCGCCAGAGCTCCTCCGGCACCGTGGACGCCGCCTCTGGCATCACCAGCGCGCCACCTCTCCCGTGCGCGCCTCCCCGTCCCCGGACCAACCCCGGAGCATCGTCGCTGCCGTAGCCCTCTCCCCGCCGCCGCTTTCTTCCCCGTTGCCGGCAGCCCCGTCGAGCTTCGCTGTCGGCAAGGTGAGCAACGAACTCACCGTGAGCTCCTCCTCACGTCCGTAACCTCGCCGCCGGCCAAAACCCCGCCGTCGCCGCGAACCGAACCGGCGCGCGCCGTGCGTGTGCGCGGCGTGGCGCGCACGGCGCCGCGTCACGCGCCACCCGGCATCTTGAGCCCATGTGGCTGCCACCTCCGCAGCCGCGTGTGTGGACGTGTGGGCACTGGCGTGACCGAGCCATGTGCGCCCGGTCGACCACAGGCGCCCGTCGGCCGTTTTGTCTCGTGGCGGACGCGTGGCGGTGGCGTGGCATTTCCTTTGATTTCCGTTGAAAATTAATTGGCGAAAATTAAATCCCTCACGTGGCGTCGGTTGACATTGATCTGAATTTCATTTGGAAAAATAAATCCGTGGTGAGGAAAATCCAATCTTCTTCATTTTATGTGTTTTCCAAACTTGACCATAACTTCTTCGTTCGAACTCGATTCAGTGATTCAAATTTATAAATTCATCTAAAATCCCCTCTTGCTGTTAGTGCTAATTTGGTATTTATTTGAAATTTATTTGGAGTTGTTTTATTTATTTTGTTCTTTTATGCGATGTAAAAACCAGACTTTTCGGAAGATTTCTCGGATCCGACGACTGAAGCACCTCAACTCTTCAACGAAGGAAAGTCTTAGACCCTTGATCATATTGAACCCATATTTATAAAACTATATTGTTTTATATATACATGCATCGCTAGTTTTATATTAAATAGTTTCGGGAGTAGATAATTACCGAATCGATGTATGCCTCCTTGATAAATTGCTATCGACGTGTATCCTTGAATGACATGAACCCTTGGACACCTTAGGACGGTTTATACTAGTTGGAAATTGATAAATTGCCAACACGGGTATCGTATTATGCTTAGCCATGCTATAGTTGTACGTCGGGACTCATGATCACATGCTTATATGAATAAACGTGACTAAAGGAATTATGGAATTGTGGTGTGGCCACTTTTATTAAAAGATGTTGTGCCAAGGCTAGGGTGGTATTCGGCCGGGTTGAACCTCAAAATTGTTTTATGCTCAGGCGAGTGGATGGTGGTGAGTGTGGGTGCCGTAACGCACATCGGAACGTGGATAAGTCTCGCTTGAGCAGCCAACTAAGGACTTAACCTTGAACCATTGATCTGGGTCATATCATGCAACCACATGTCCAGGATGGGGTGGACCTGGCCAACTAATTAGCAATGCTTTGAGTCGGTTTTGTTTTGGTTGAGATTGGCGCAAGAGGGGGCATGAATCTGGCGGGAGATAGACCTGTTAGAAGCGAATCCTTAGCGAGCAAAACCGAGTTAAAACAAAGCTTTGTAACGGCCTTGTGATAATCTCTTAGTCACACGCGCCGGGCGTGAAATGCTGACAGTATAAGATGATTATCTCTTGTGGGGTAAAGTCGTACAACCTCTGCAGAGTGTATAAAACTATTCGAATAGCCGTGTCCCCGGTTATGGACATGCCCGGAGATTTCACGCGAGGGGTAGAGTTGTAATCAAAATGGTGGAATTGATGGTCTGGATGGAAAGGTTGGGTTGATCTCTTGTTGTTTCAAAGAACTGCATTACTTATGTACTAATCTTTTAAATAGTGCTTTCAATCTACTTACTGTATTTACTGTAAATGCTGCTTTCTGCAAATTAAAGTCGACCGTACCGGCGTTAACGGGTAGTTCATACAAATAACCATCCTCACCTGCAACAAGTGGTCAAAACACAGAGTACAAAAGGTACTGCATAAGACTTACACAAAACTACAAAAAGAAGTTGTATAATAGAACCTATGGAAAGGAATAGAATTTGTACATGCTTAAGGTTGACAACGGGGAGGTTATAATGGTATTCAATTTTGCATAAAGCAATACATCTTAGTCCTACACTTGCTAAGTTTTGACAAAGCAATTTTATAAATCAATTTGGACTAACACGATGAAGTAAAGAGAATGTAATCATAAACCATAACAAAAACAAAGTGGCTGACCACCACAACCAAACATGCATGACTACCCTACATGCCGTACCAGTAGCCATGACAAAGTTTTATTTCAAAGTCTATACAAAGATATCTTCAACTCAAGTGTTGTCCATGACCGTGGACATGACTATTCGAATAGTTTTTACCCTGCAGGGGTGTACATCCTTACCCACATGACTTAGTTAGCCCGTAAGCCTCCGGATAATGGCACACTTCCTTTGGTATGCGGTCGGGTAAACTAAGATTTGGTATTTTCAGCAAGGCGACATTATTGAGTTGGATCATCCATGTGAGACTAATCGCTTAGTTCAAGTTACTAATAGAACCTGCTAACAGGCACACATGTTACGTTGGGTATGCGATTCAATAAAAAAATAAAAATTGTACTCACCAGTACATATAGCATTGACATCGGAGCCCTATGAACACGTAAACTTTACAAATGTTCTGCCGTAAGGACATATGATAGATACAAGATCAAACACATATATCCTTATCCACCTATTTTCCAACTCAATAACACCATCCCTTACTTAACAAGCGGTGCCCACACATGCGTGGAAATGCGTTGGGGCTTGAATTGACCAGTCAATGTTCGGTCCTTAATTGACCGGACAAGGCCACCACAATACCCAATCTGGTACGAAGGCACCATCACTAACAACCTCTTGTCCGGATCTCAAACAAGTTTTTCATCAAAGCTCAATTTTAAATTTTCATTTTGAAAATCTAAACAAATAAACCAAAAATTGAATTTATTTCACAAAGCAGATCCTAAGATGCTGAATCAAAAACATGATCAACGAGTGTTTTGTTTTCCCATGATTAACAAGATAAGCTTGTCAATCAACTAACGTTATCTTGACTTGCAAAGCTAAGCATAAAGCTACGGGATAAATAACGATACAAGGATGCTATCTTAAAGCATAAGTGTATGGATTTAATTCAGGGTAATCCACAATCATTGGTGTATAACTAACTAAACACGGATCACAAATACTTTAGAAATTAGCATGCAACGTGTCACTGTAATTTGAAGATCTAAAGTATCAAAATCTGGGCTCAACATGGTGCAAAGAGGATGCTTGCCTTGGTAATAGTAAACCCCTTGTTCAGGTGCAGGTTGCTCAGAAATAGACTCAACCACTTCAAAAGAATCGAATCTAAAGCAGTAAAATCCAATAAACATGAAACTTTCCAGCAAAATATTGAAAAGAAATGTATGATCAAGATCTTAATATTTAATTACAACATGCCTAAGCTATAACTAACTTAATTAAGGACAATAGCCTACCCTAACACTTACCAACTAGCGGCAAGAATTAGAGACTTCTGATTTGGTTTCATCTATTGTCGGTATGACCAACCATAATAGCGGTACAACCGATTTCTTTTGGTAAATTGTGACACATTAAACAAAGATTTTTGCTTAAGCGCAACAACCCTTTAGCCTCGAATGAATATTAATTGCATACATTTCCCTATGACTTGCTGAGTGCATTCAAAGTACTCACGGCTTGCGCCCTGTGTGTTAAATCCCCACAGAAGAACCAGGAAATTCAGAGTTTTACGAAGAGGAGTATCCTGAAGACTTTGCGAACTAGGTCGCGTCCTCCACTCGATTGCCTGTGGGCATGTCGCGTGGCCACCACGAGTTATTCGATTCATTGCAAGTTGTATTTTGTTGCTAAGCTACATGTGGCGCTCTGTGGAGACTTGACCATAAGATCCCTTTGCTACTAAGTAATATTAATTTGTCCGCTTCATCGTCATTTTGTTGTATGGTTGTGATTATCCGATGTTGTATGCATGCGAGCTAGCTACGATGCAGGACTAGTTGAGAATGCACAGAGAGTCCTGGGGTTGTATACCCAGGGTCCCGACAGAGGTGGTATCAGAGCCATATCGACTGTAGAACGTAACTATAGTTAGCATGGTCGTTTAGCCAAAATTTCAAAATCTATTTTTGAAATCAAACCAACCAGTTAATTTGAATAGTTATTCTTCTCTTACCTGATTCTAATCTTTTCTCATCTCCTTCCTAGATCCTTACATCTTATCTATTCTGAAAATGGTTTTCAAATTTTAAAAAAATTGATCTTTCTTATCTCCGTAATCTCTATAGAATCGAGCCTTATTTTGGTCGACCATCCCAAATAAGTTAGATTAGAAGTGTTTTAATAGGGCTACCCTCCTAGCTGTAGTATCGTTTAGTAGGGCCGTAGGGCTCGAGTTTTGTTGCTTCTTGGTAGCTTTCTGGCTACCTGTCCTTGGGTTTAACCGAACATCCCCAATTAGGTTGCTCTATCTTCCCCTTGTTCTCCCTCGTCTTTTGTGCTTTTCCCTCTTATCTATCGTGCTTTCTTCCTCTCGTCTATTAAACTTGGGAAGTTCTATGCAGATGGTTCAGACCCGCAACACCGCAATCCAAGTTGACCCAGTGAATCTCAATACCCCGCTACCACCACCTCCTCCAGCAGCCACGACAAATCAAGGTGCAGGTCGATTCATGGCGGCAGACCACGTGTTGATGAGCTCAATGATGCGAGAATATGAACGGATGATGACTCAGTGAGCGATGCTGCTGCCCTTCTCGCCATAATGAACCAGAACAGTCAAGCCATTGCCGCAACCCCGCCGCCATCACCAGCTTTCCCTCAGTCAAGGCTGGCAGAATTCATGAGGACTCATCCACCTACATTCTCTAGCTCCTCCGAGCAATTGGACGTAGATGACTGGCTGCGCTCAACTGAAAAGAAGCTTGCCATTACTCGGTGTGATGACCGAGAGCAAGTCCTGTATGCTGCACACCAACTTGAAGGTACCGCCGCAGAATGGTGGGAGAACTACTGTGTCGCCCATGCCCATGGGAACCCCCAGAACATTGGTTGGGCTGAGTTTTCTGAAGCTTTCCGCCACTCCCACATCCCGGATGGAAAGGTGGAAATGAAGAAGAATGAATTTCGCGAGCTGAAGCAAGGAAACATGTCCCTGAGTGAATACCTCAATAAGTTCACTCAACACTCGCGATATGCTCAAGAGGGCGTCGCCATAGATGATGCGTCGAGCGCTTGGCGTGGACTCAACCCTAGCTTGAAGGTTCAAGTCATCGACAATGACTATGCAGATTTCCAGCATCTGGTGAACAAGGCTAAGCTCATAGAAGAGTCTCGTCGTGAGTTGGCAGAATCTCATAAGAGGAAGATGATGCAGCATGGTGCTCATCAAGGCCATTCACTGAGAGCAGAACAAATGTGCGACACCCTACCGTTTGCTCCCCTGTCATGTTCAAGACTCAAAACATGACACCCGCTTGCGCGCAGGGATTTGTGACCCCACAACAACATCAACAACCGGCCTCCAAGAAACCTCAATCTGCGCGAGTCACTTGTTTCAGCGTGTCGACAATTGGGGCACTACGCGATGCGCCATGAGGCAAGGTCCTTCACTGTCGATTCAACTTGGGAGCTACTCCGCAGAACCCTGTGCCGGGCCGGACGTGGAGCACTTGGACTCGGTTGCACACGCTAAGACCCCTCGACCTTATGGAAGAGGCGTGTGAACCACGTAATAGTGGAGAAGCCCGACAACCCGGACGTCGTCTTTGGGTAAGTTCTAAATAAATTCGATACCTACGATTTTGTTTGATTCGAACCGCATTCGTTTGTTTGCGGGTTTCTTTGCAAAGCATCAGTTGAAGGTTTCAAACCTTAAGGCGGCTTGTTGGTTCAATCCCGGTTGAAGTTAAGCATGAACCGGGTTGCCCACAAGTTAAGATGATCATAGAAGGGTAGAATTCTAGCCAACTTTGATAATCATTGACACCAAATCCTAGATGTGATTTTGGGTATGGATTGGCTTGCTAAGCACCAAGCAGTTTTGGATTGTGGTGGTCGAAGTATCACCTTGGTCGGTCCAGTTGGGACTAAAGTAAAATTTGAAGCCCCCATGAAGAAGCATGATGGAGCTATAGTCTGTAGTGTCAAGACCCTATCCTTGCAAGCTGTACCGGTAGTCAGAGAGTTTCCAGATGTTTTTCCTGATGAATTACCTGGAATGCCACGAGACGAGGACACAGGTTCGTCATCAACCTAGTCCAGGGAACTTTGATTTCCATGAGACCCTACCGCCTGCCTGTTGATGATTTGGTTGAGTTGAAGAAGCAAATTGAAGAGATGCAAGAAAAAGGATTTGCCAAGTTCCTCAGCTTGGGGAGCCCCTGTCATCTTTGTTGCGAAGAAAGATGGTACCCAAAGGATGTGTGTGGATTACCGCTCACTCCAGCGATGTCGACATCAAGAATAAGTACCCTCTACCCGGATTGATGATTTGTTTGATCGGTTGAAAGGAGCGGAGTGTTCTCTAAGATAGACTTAAGGTCAGGATACCATCAGTTGAAGATCCGCCAAGAGGATATACCCAAGACAACTTTCTCAACCCGATATGGGTGTATGAGTTCACGGTTATGTCCTTTAGGTTGACCAATGCCCTAACACTTTATGAACTTGATGAATAAAGTATTCATGGATATCTAGATAAGTTCGTCATTGTCTTCATTGGCGACATCCTAGTATATTCAAGAGTGAAGAAGAGCATGAAGAGCACCTTGCTTGATTACGACTAGGCTTATAGATCATCAACTCTATTCCAAATTCGAGCAAGTGTGAGTTTTGGATGAAGGAAGTTACTTTTAGGACATGTCATGTCTCTGAAGGAGTCGCCGTCAACCGATGAAAGTCAGGATGTGCTCAATTGGGAGTCACCCAAGTCAGTACCTCATATCAGAAGTTTCCTTGGTATGGCAGGATATTACCGCCGGTTTATAGAAGGTTTCTCCAAGATAGCGAGACCCCTCACTCAGTTGTTGAGGAAGGAAAAGAAATTCGCTTGGACGCCAGAATGTGAGCAGAGTTTTCAAGAATTGAAGAAGCGTTTGACCACGCTCGGTGTTGACTTTGCGGATGTCCGAAAGGATTTTGAGATTTACTATGATGCATCGCGACAAGGCCTCGGTTGTGTCTGATGCGGGAAAGGAAAGTAGTAGCTTATGCTTGCGACAATTGAGGTGCATGAAGTAAATTACCCCTCATGACCTAGAATTGGTGTAGTGGTGCATGCTTTGAAGATATGGCGTCATTACCTCATTGGTAATTCTTTGTGAAGTCTACATCATAAGAGCACAAGTACATTTTCACTCAAGCTGATCTCAATATGAGGCAAAGAAGATGGTTAGAGTTGATCAAGGATTACAACGTTGGAATCCATTACCACCCGACAAAGCTAATGTGTGTGAGCGCTTTAAGTAGAAAGGTCTATTGCAATATCTTTGGTGATCAAGGAAAGTCACTACTAGCTTTGCATGAAGAGTTCGAAGCTCAAGTGGAATTAGTTCAAGAAGGTTATCTGCTGCATTGGAAGTGCAACCAACTCTGAGTCGGATCGAGGAAAGCCCAGATCAAAGATGCAAATATCAAAGAGATCAAGAGTAACATGAAGAAGGGTAAATCCCTAAGATTTTCAGAAGATGAAAAAGGAACTATTTGGTTCGATAAGTGTATCTGTGTACCGGACCAAAAAGAGCTCAAGCAGTTGATACTCAAGGAAGCTCATGAAACCTTGTATTCCATTCACCCTAGAAGTGCTAAAAATGTATCAAGATCTTAAGGAAATGTATTGGTGGCCTAGTATGAAGCGAAATCGCTGAATACATAACACAGTGTGATGTTTGCCAGCGAGTTAAAGCTGAGCACCAGAGACCAGCTGGACTCCAACAACCCTTGAAAATCCCTGAATGGAAATGGGAAGAAATTGGAATGGACTTCATCACCGATGCGCAAGAACAAGAGTGGTATGATTCTATTTGGGTAATTGTAGATAAACACGACAAAAGTTGCCCACTTTATCGATTAAGACCACCTACTCAGGAGACAGACTTGTAGAATTGTATATGACAAAGATAGTATGCCAGCATGAAGTGCCAAAGAAGATTGTGTCGGACAGAGGATCCCAATTCACCTCAAGATTTTGGCAGAAGCTGCACAGTGTTTTGGGCACTAATTTGAATTTCAGTACAGCCTACCATCCTCAGACAGATGGATAGACAGAAAGAGTGAATCAAATACTAGAAGATATGTTAAGAGCCTGCGCTCTAGAGAACCAAACCAGTGGGGATCAGATGCTACCTTATGCAGAGTTTTCCTACAACAACAGTCATCAATCCAGTCTACAAATATCCCCATTTGAAGCCCTTTACGGGAGAAAGTGCAGAACACCCTTGTATTGGACTGAAACAGGAGAGGGACAAGTACTTGGACCTGATATCCTGAAGGAAGCCGAAGATCAAGTTCGGGCAATCAGGGAGAAGCTGAGAACAGCTCAGACTAGGCAAAAGAGCTATGCTGACAACCGTCACCGGGAATTAGCTTTTGCGCCAGGAGATCATGTGTATCTGAAGGTTTCACCTCTCAAGGGAATGCGTCATTTCAGAGTAAGCGGGAAGCTTGCGCCAAGATATATTGGACCTTTCCCAATCCTCGCTAGGAGAGGAGAAGTTGCTTACCAATTGGAGCTCCCATCTCAGCTGTCCGATGTGCATAGCATCTTCCATGTGTCTCAGCTGAAGAAGTGTCTGCATGTGCCAGAAGAACAGATGCCACTAGAAGCAGTTGTCCTACAAGAAGACCTCACCTACAAGGAGCAACCCGTCAAGATTCTGGAAGTGTTCGAGCGTGTAACCCGAAGCAAGATTCTCCATTTTGCAAAGTTCGGTGGAGCAACCACACTGAGAAGAAGCCACAGGGAGCGAGAAGAGGACTGAGAGCCGAGTTCCACACCTATTCTCTAGTCACCTGAATCTCGGGGTCGAGACTATCTTTAAGGGGTGTAGGTTTGTAACATCCCTAATTTGCGAGTTTTTGAAATTTTCAAAAGTTTTAAAAGCAAGCACTTGGTTTAAGTTGCAAACAACTTAAATTGAAATTTAGAAATCAAAAACCCTTTTAAATTGAAATAATACAACTTCAATTAAAATAAAAAAGTTAGTTTTTTGGAGCTTCTTGGATTTTATTTGGATTTTGAGCTTTCATTGCATTTTTTGGATTTTAATTTGGCTTTTCCATTTTTGTTTGAAGCCAAAATTTATTTTGTTTGCAAAATTAAAAACTAAATTATAGCTAAAAGTATTTTTATTAAGTTCTAAATAATTCAAGGGACTTCTATGAATTGTTCTGGAATTTTTAGACTCTATTAACTATTTTCTAAAAGTCCTTTTGCTTTTTTGGGATCTCTTTAATCGGAAATTTTTTAAAAATCATTTCAGGCTTGTGGGTCGAATCTTCTCCTCGGCCCGCCTCCGCCGGCCCGCTCCGCCTCAGCTGCGCCCCTCCCCTCCCCCGACCGCCCAATCGCGATCGGACGGCTCCGCCTCCGCCACGCCGCCCTCCACCCTCGACCGTCCGATCTGGATCGGACGGCCGAAGCCCGTCGTCCACGTCGCCTTCGTCCTCATCCGGACCCCCCTCTCTGCCGCGCCGTGCGTGCGTGCGCTTGTTTGGCGCTGGCGCCTCTGCCCCGTCCCGGCCTCCCTAACAAGCGCATCGAGTGCGGCGTGCTCCGCCGCACTCATTACCCTCTCCGCGCTTGCTCCGCCTTGTCTCTTGCCCGTGCCGCACGCATCCTCGTCGGACCCCCCCTCTCGCCGCCGAAGCTCTCTCCACGCCGCTCTCCGTCGGGCCCCGAGGCCTATTTGCCGTGCACAGACCGCCTCCTTCCTCTCTCTTCCCCCTCCTCTGCTCCTCTCGCCCTCCTTCGCCTTTTAGTGTTTCTTCGCGCCGGCCGTGAAGCTCGCCGCGCCGATGCACCGCCACGAGCTCCTCGGCCCGTGGACCCGCCTCGGGATCGCCAGCGTCGCCTCTCACGCGTGCGCCTCCCGTCCGGACGCCCCGAGCACCGTCGCGCGTAGCCCTCTCCCGCCGCCGCTTTCTTCCACAGTTGCCGGCAGCCACAGCCGAAGCCGTCGTCGGCAAGATGAGCAACGAACTCACCATGAGCTCCTCCTCGCGTCCGTAACCTCGCGCGGCCAAAACCCCGCCGTCGCCGTCGACCTTGGACCACGGCGCGGCGGCCGGTGCCGGCGTGGCCGCCACGTCTGCGCGCCCGACACCTTGAGCCCGCGTGGCTGCCAACTCCGCAGCCGTGTGTGCGCACGCGTGGGCACTGGCGTGGCCGAGCCACATGGCGCCCAGTCAGCGCCACCGAGGCGCCCCGTCAGCCGTTTTGTCTACGTGGCAAACACGTGGTAGCTGACGTGGCATTTCCTTTGATTTCCCGTTGAAAATTAATTCGGCCAAAAATTAAAATCCCCTCGCTGACGTCAGCTGACGTATTAATCCAAATTTTCTTTGGAAAAATAAATCAGAAATTGAGGAAAATCCAATCTTTTTCATTTTATGTGTTTTCCAAACTTCGGAAGGCCATAACTTCTTCGTTCGAACTCCGATTCGAGTGATTCAAATTTCTAAATTCATCTAAAATCCCCCTCTTGTTGTTAGTGCTAATTGTGTATTTATTTGGAGTTGTTGTATTTATTTTGTTCTTTTCGCACGTGTAGAAACCGACTTTTCGGAAGATTTCTCGGATCCGACGACCGAAGCACCTCAACTCTTCAACGAAGGCAAGTCATAGACCCTTGATCATATTGAACCCATCTTTATAAAACTATATTGTTTTATATATACATGCATCGCTAGTTTTATATTAAATGGTTTCGGGAGTAGATAATTACCGAATCGATGTATGCCTCCTTGATAAATTGCTATCGACATGTATCCTTGAATGACATGAACCCTTGGACACCTTAGGAGGGTTTATACTAGTTGGACATTGATAAATTACCAACACGGGTATCGTATTATGCTTAGCCATGCTATAGTTGTACGTCGGGACTCATGATCACATGCTTATATGAATAAACGTGACTAAAGGAATTATGGAATTGTGGCGTGGCCACTTTTATTAAAAGATGTTGTGGCAAGGCTAGGGAGGTCTTCGGCCGGGTTGAACCTCAAAAATGTTTTATGCTCGGGTGAGTGGATGGTGGTGAGTGTGGGTGCCGTAACGCACATCGGGACGTGGATAAGTCTCGGCTGAGCAGCCAACTAAGGACTTAACCTTGAACCATTGATCTGGGTCATATCATGCAACCACATGTCCAGGATGGGGTGGACCTGGCCAACTAATTAGCAATGCTTTGATTCGGTTTTGTTTTGGTTGAGAATGGCGCAAGAGGGGGCATGATTCTGGCGGGAGATAGACTGATACGGGGTCGCCCGATCTTCTCGACGTAGGATCAAGATACTCACGTGTGGCCTCTCGAATCGTAGTGATCCTCCGTTGCCAATGCAAGAACGAACACTCTTTAATTCGCAAGAACACACGCGCCGAACTTCACGACCACCAAGCGAAGTCCTATCGCGCTCCCAATTCCTAGCGAAAAGGTTGAACGATCTCGATTAGCAAGAATCCCCAATTTCCCTCAAGAACATGGTTCAGCCATGCTTGGAGAAAACAAGGATTGAATTCAATCTATTATCTCAAATATGGTCGTCTATCCCCATACCAGAGGACTCACGACCAATTTAAGGACCCAAACACTCATGCACGCATGCCTAGGGCCGACGGAATTGCGCTCGGCCAACAGCCCGAACTGACCCTATTCGGTCAGAGCATCCGAATCAAAATCCTTTAAGTATTCTTCTTGCCTATTCACGTGATGGACTAATGTGCCACTAATTACATGACCGTAATGAGTCAGTAAGGCCAATACATTGGTCACGTAATGACTTGGTCATGGCTTCTTTGACATTGGTATTCTCCATGTGATTGAACCGCATGGCCTTGAACTAGCCACGTAGAGCCTTTGCCAAGGGTCGTGACTTCCTCTTGGTGTCCAGTCGCAGGGCTTTTCCCTCGGTGGTTGGTGATCGCATGGGCTTGAACACCTTGTCCGAGTGGACTTGCTTCCTCTTTGCTCATGGCCTCATGACCTTCCTCTCCCTTGTACTCCTCCAATGCTGTGGACTCGATCTTCCTCACCTCCCTCTCGGTTCCAAAGCTTGCACATCCTGTGAACCTAAGAAAACACAAGAAATTGGTTTGAGGTAGTATATCGTTCTCACTAATAGAAGGACACTCATTAAGAAACAAATTCACCTGTTTAATTAAAAGCTTGGCTCGTGCTCTAGTCATTGGACCTTTTGGTGCTTCATGAACATTTGGAGATATGGTAGAAAGGATATCCTCATCATAGACCCGTTAGAAGCGAATCCTTAGCGAGCAGAACCGAGTTAAAACAAAGCTTTGTAACGGCCTTGTGATAATCTCTTAGTCACACGCCTTGAGCGTGAAATGCGACGATTATAAGATGATTATCTCTTGTGGGGTAAAGCTGTACAACCTCTGCAGAGTGTATAAAACTATTCGAATAGCCGTGTCCCCGGTTATGGACATGCCCGGAGATTTCACGCGAGGGGTAGAGTTGTAATCAAAATGGTGGAATTGATGGTCTGGATGGAAAGGTTGGGTTGATCTCTTGTTGTTTCAAAGAACTGCATTACTTATGTACTAATCTTTTAAATAGTGCTTTCAATCTACTTACTGTATTTACTGTAAATGCTGCTTTCTGCAAATTAAACATAAAGCTATCCTTGTCTAGCCTCGCATGAATATTAATTGCATACATTTTCCAATGACTTGCTGAGTACATTCAAAGTACTCACGGCTTGCGCCCTGTGTGTTAAATCCCCACAGAAGAACCAGGAAATTCAGAGCTTTACGAAGAGGAGTATCCTGAAGACTTTGCGAACTAGGCCGCGTCCTCCACTCGATTGCCTGTGGGCATGTCGCATGGCCACCACGAGTTATTCTGATTCCGTTGCAAGTTGTATTTTGTTGCTAAGCTCTGTATGGCGCACTCTGTAAGACTTGACCATAAGGTCCCTTTTGCTACTAAGTAATATTAATTTGTCCGCTTCATCGTCATTTTGTTGTATGGTTGTGATTACACCGATGTTGTGGCTCAGTGCGAGCTAGCTACTGATCTGGGACTAGTTCAGAATGCACAGAGGGTCCTGGGGTTGTATACCCGGGGTCCCGACAATCACCCTCAGGCTATTGAGTGGAGGATAGAAATAACTTCATTCGTTAGCGTCGACCGTACCGGCGTTAACGGGTAGTTCATACAAATAACCATCCTCACCTGCAACAAGTGGTCAAAACACCTGAGTACAAAAGGTACTCGCAAGACTTACACAAAACTACGAAAAGAAGGTGTATAATAGAACCTATGGAAAGGAATAGAATTTGTACATGCTTAAGGTTGACAACGGGGAGGTTATAATGGTATTCAATTTTGCATATAGCAATACATCTTAGTCCTACACTTGCTAAGTTTTGACAAAGCAATTTTATAAATCAATTTGGACTAACACAGTAAGTAAAAGAGAATGTAATCATAAACCATAACAAAAACAAAGTGGCTGACCACCACAACCAAACATGCATGACTACCCTTCATGTCGTACCAGTAGCCATGACAAAGTTTTATTTCAAAGTCTATACAAAGATATCTTCAACTCAAGTGTTGTCCATGACCGTGGACACGACTATTCGAATAGTTTTAACTCTGCAGGGGTGTACATCCTTACCCACATGACTTAGTTAGCCCGTAAGCCTCCGGATAATGGCACACTTCCTTTGGTATGTCGGTCGGGTAAACTAAGATTTGGTATTTTTCAGCAAGCTGACATTATTGAGTTGGATCATCCATGTGAGACTAATCCCGCTTAGTTCAAGTTACTAATAGAACACTATACCGGGCACACATGTTACGTTGGGTATGCCGATTCAATAAAAGAAATAAAAATTGTACTCACCCGTACATATAGCATTGACATCGGAGCCCTATGAACACGTAAACTTTACAAATGTTCCTGCCCGTAAGGACATATGATAGATACAAGATCAAACACATATATCCTTATCCACCTATTTTCCAACTCAATAACACAATCCCTTACTTAACCAAGCGGTGCCCACACACGCGTGGAAATCGTTGGGGCTTGAATTGACCAATAATGTTCAGGTCCTTAATTGACCAGAACAAGGCCACCACAATACCCAATCTCGTGCACGAAGGCACCATCACTAACAACCTCTTGTCCAGATCTCAAACAAGTTTTTCATCGAAAGCTCAATTTTAAATTTTCAGTTTTGAAAATCTAAACAAAGAAACCAAAAATTGAATTTAATTCACAAAACAGATCCTAATATCTGAATCAAAAACATGATCAACAGTGTTTTTGTTTTTCCCATGATTAACAAGATAAGCTTGTCAATCAACTAACGTTGTACTGACTTGCAAAGCTAAGCATAAAGCTACAGGATAAATAACAGTACAAGGATGCTATCTTAAAGCATAAGTGTATGGATTTAATTCGGGGTAATCCACAATCATTGGTGTATAACTAACTAAACACGGATCACAAATACTTTAGAAATTAGCATGCAAAGTGTCACTGTAATTTGAAGATCTAAAGTATCAAAATCTGGGCTCGACGTGGTGCAAAGAGGATGCTTGCCTTGGTAATAGTAAACCCCTTGTTCAGGTGCAGGTTGCTCATAAATAGACTCAACCACTTCAGAAGAATCAGAATCTAAAAACAGTAAAAATCCAATAAACGGCAAGAAACTTTCCAGAAAGCAAAATATTGAAAAAGAAATGTATGATGAAGATCTTAATATTTAATTACAACATGCCTAAGCTATAACTAACTTAATTAAGGACAATAGCCTACCCTAACACTTACCAACTAAATGACAAGAATTAGAGACTTACATATTTGGTTTCATCTATTGTCGGTATGACCAACCATAATAGCAGAGGTACAACTGATTTCTTTTTGGTAAATTGTGAAGCACATTAAACAAAGATTTTTCTTCAGCTGCAACAACCCTTTAGCAAAGATAACAACCTAGATTAATCCTTGTTAGCACTAACCGACAAAGATTACAGTTAGGGTTTTGCTATAGCATTTGTCGTTCTGACCGACAATAAAACAGCAAAGCATAGGTTTAATTCTTTTTGCTAATTTGAAAACACACTTAAGGAAAAAGATTGGTGCTTAAGCTACTAGGGTTTAGTAGAGATCTACTAGAGCTTAAGAGATGACCTAAGAAGCTCTAAAGCTTACCGGTGATATGAAAGACCGAAAAGGACAAAAAGGGGTTTTTCGATGCTAAGGTTATCTGAACAAAGAAATCCCAAGTGAGTGATTTAGGTAAGCTACTGAGGTCCTTAATAAGCTCAAAATGGAAAGAAATAAGGACATAGCTTACCAGCCAGAGTTGGAGAAGAAAGAGTTGCGAAATTGGCCGAAAACAGGAGATGTCCAAACACATGCTACCTGTTTTGACAAGAGATGAGAATCATGGAGAGTATTAGCTCTTAAGATCACAAGACCTAAAGAACACAAAAGAAGTTAAAGAAAAGCTTCAGAAGAAGATGAAGAAAGCTTCACGCTCAACAATGGCAATGAGAGCAAAAGTAGGGTTTATATACAAAGCCAACCCTCAAGAGCGCACAGGAAGCTTCTAGTGTCAATGCGATGGCAAATTGACACCAAGTGTCAAAAGATAATTAGCAAATCCCTAGACTAATGCTACCGCACCGACGGTGATCACTGGATTGGCGCACAACAGCGAAGGAAAAAAATGAGTCGCTTACATGTGGGATCCACCGCGATTCTGACAAGAAACCCAATAGCAAGCTCAAAAGAATGTCAACCGTTCGATCTAACATGAGCGGCTGAGATTAAAAAGAACGTTAGGAGATCCGAATCGCCATCCCTCCAGGAGGACCACGAGTTAAATCCAACGATCGCTCCAAAGGTGCGCCAAAGGATTTCAAATCGTTGACTCGACATCGTCGATTGATTTTGACGGCGAGATTTGAAGTGGGGTTCGAAATCCGAGCGTCACCACCCGTCTAGACGGTCCGATTGGATTCGAATGGTCGATTGAGTGGGGCGTTCGGCGATCCGAATGTCACCACCCCTATGGACCACGATCGAAATCCAATGGTCACTCAAAAGATCGCTCTTTAAGGTTTTAACGCAATCAAAGCGGCACAGTTGGATTTGATTTGAACGGCTGAGATCAACGGGATGCTCGGGTGGTCCGAACATCACCGCTCGAGGAGCGTTGGACCTAAATCCAACGACTGAGATTAAAGTGATGTTCGGGAGTCTGAACATCACTGCTGATCTAGGCTGTTCGTTTAGGATCTAACGGCCAGAGATGAAGCGCGTTTTGGTTTTCAAACCAAGGAAAGGGAATTGAAAGGTTTGTTTAAAGACAAATATTTTTATCAAGGTCAAAATAACTTCTGAAATTTTTACAAAATTTATTTTTGTTCAAAATACCTTATTTAGTATTTGAGAAAAATACTTCTCAGTCTCAGCACAAGTGTGACTTGTATTTTCTTTTGAAGCTTCAAAAATAAAAATAGGATTTGAGTTGAAATAGAGGTTAGTAATTTGTAACAATTTGCTCATGTTTTAAAAATGAGCAGAAATGTTATGAAAAGCATTTGATTACTATTCATTTAAACTGAGGCTGTTACAACATGGGAGAGAGTAGGGCACGAAAAACGCACAAGACCGAAAAGAGGCTTGAGGAGGAGGTCGGTGGGCGGGCGATGGTTGGAGACGGCGTGGCCGCTTCGGGTAGGCCGCGTTCTTGTGACGCAACGGTGAAGACCACGTTAGTGGAGAAGTTTTGACGGGGGCGGCGAGGGGCGACAGCGCGAGAGGCGGTGGTGCAAGCTTCGGACGGTGGTGGCGAAACAGGCTCGATGAAACAAGGGCGAGTGTGGGAGTGGGAGAGTGTTGGGGAGAGAACAAAAGGAGGGCAAAAGGGCTCCCTGGTGCTCCATTTAAAAAGGAAAGCGGGGGAAATCGGGTGACAATGTTATTTAATGTGCACGTCAGGGCAAAGAACCACGACATCAAGAAAGAACGCTCCTTAACTCATAACCCCAGTCCCCAATGTTTAATTACACATTTTTTACTCAAATTGAACTACATTCCAGTAGGAAACCATAATGGGCAGCAATACTAAAAATGACATAACTTTTGCTCTAAAATTCATAAAAATATAAACTCAGGCTTGTTTGAAAGGTAACGATATTATCTACAACAACCTAGTTGATGAAATCCCAAATTCTGAATGTACCTAACCCCAAAAGACCCATGAACACCCTCTCGACAGAATGCTGACACATACGGGCAGCAGCACGAAAATGGTCATAACTTCTAATTGGCTAAACCAATCTTAGCATTCTTTACCAATATCAAAAGCTAAGACCCAGGCCTACAATAACCTAGTTGGGTGAAAGCCCTGAATTTGCCATTAACTTGATCATATTTTAAAAGACATCTTGACAGTTCATTCTCATTAGGATTCTACAAATCCAAATGGGGTGTTCTTTATCAATCCTGAAAGCTAATGAGATTATCTACAAAAGTCGTTATGGGCAAGACTTCTGAATCATCCTCTAACTAGGTCATATTTTAACAATTACAGTGACTGCTAATTCTCGTCAGAATTTCGGGACAGCAGCAAAGAATTAATTATAACTTTTAAACCATAGCTCACAATTGAGTGATCTTTATGTCCACTGAAAGCTAAGAACGAACCCCACATAACTCTAGGAGACGGGATCCTCTGATTTGGCCTCTAAGAACATGAAATAGGCCACACAACATTCTGGACAAAACCAAACTACTAGCAGTAGCAACTCGATCCAATCAACCTAATCGAATTCGCATCTAATAAGAATAAAACAACGAAGAATGTCTTGCGTTACCCTTGTAGAACCGCTGGAAGATGAAGATCAATCCCCATGAAGAAGATCTTCTCCCTCTCCTTCCTTTCTTCTTCGTCCTCCTCTTCTTCTCCCTTAGACGAAAGCACCCAAGAACAAGACGACAGTGAGGGCTAAGACGGAGGTTACTGTAACACGCAGGGCGCTGTAGCAGCGGCGTGGCACTGTAGCTATAGTACACGTTAGGGTTTCCCCTCCTTTTGGTGGTGGCTAGGTCCCCCATGGGCCATGGACCAAAAGGGCTGATTTTCCCTTGTCGCTTGACTTTGGGTTGGAAGTCCATTTCCCTCTAAATTCTGAATTTTTCCTCTTTTCATTCCCTTAATTTCTTCTCTAATCTTATTGCACTCACTAATGAGAATCGGGAAATTACATTCTACCCCACTTAAAAGAATTCGACCCCGAATTTTACTCTCACCAATCTACTCGAAAGAGCACCAAAGCGAAAAAAAGAATCACTGCATGATTAACACGTCTCCGACGTGAACAACTCTGATAACACTTGCGCATGTGAGACTCCAACTCCCAAGTCGCTTCTCACTCATACTGATGCGACCACGGCACCACCGACGGATACCAATGTCTTATGCCTCAACGCTCGTTTCGACCTCTCCAGTATACGTACCAAACGAGACTCGGACGTGAGGTCTTACTCGCTGTTCAACGATTCTAACGAAACTTGAACACTCCAGATCTCAGTTAATCACTCGCTTTTGAACTTACGGATGTTGCGTACTCCACATATGGACACGAGACGGTCCTAGCGTCGTCAACTCGCGAACCCCTAAGCTTCGCCGAATCGAGCGAATGTACTTGGACCAACTTCCCTTTTGGTACGAAAGCACATAATATGCTCAAAATCGAACTCTTCATCTAATAAGGAGCACCTCCTTTAAACAAGAATGCACAATAGAACTTATTCTTAAACAACCTGTTTACAAAGAGAATCAACCTGAAAATAAAGAGTTCTCATCGCAACCACATAATGCCAACTCTCCACCAAAAGGGTCAAATCCCAAAAGTGACAATTCATTACAGAAATAATTTCACTTTCTAAATAGGCAGTTTTTGAATAAACACCACGAAAATCAAAGGAGAAATCACTCGAATGCCCAACCAAATACTTCTTTTATTCCGTCTAAACTGGAAAGAAGCACACATGCTAACACAGTGCCAACTCAAATTGTGGAAGACATCAGTCAACAACACAAAGCTTAAACGAGAATCAAGAAAACGCTTCACTATCCAAGAAAATATCATTTTTCTCTATTTCTCTTTTAGGAATAAAGTCTCTCTCAAACCTTGGCATTCGAATTCATCGCATACCACACGGGCTCAAACCTCTTAATTTAACATCCTCAAATTCTACTTAAACCGAAATACATCATCCACATCTTTGTGGAGGGACTCTATTGATTCTACTGAAACACTCTAGACACTCCTTCTACTGACAAAATTAATTCGATAGATGATTCTCAAAGCATCTCAAAATAGATCTCACACACAATTACATCACTTCAATCTTTTAAGAATAAACAACTCGAAATTCTCAAACACACACTCATATACTTCATCAAAGGGAGTTCTATCAATGTGCATCCCATTGTTTGGAATCCAACCTTATTCTACTTCCTCTACACATAATCATTGGGACCCAAGTTCTAGCATAAAAATGTAAAGCCCAAATTTAATCTCCAAGACCCTACAAAGAACTTCTCATATAGAAGATAAGGAAAACCTCAGTTAAATCCCTAAAATTCCCACAACCTAAACATACTTACGCATTAACATCAACATGGAAACATTTTTCTCGACCAAACTATCTTTAGAATAAATCTAACTCTTAGAGAGTTACTCACTAAGTCCAAGTCATTCCTGACAATAACTCAACATTCCCTTCTATTCCAATAATTATCATAACGATTAGATTTCTTGCAATTCTACTCTCATTAAACTACACCGGTCATAATCCTCATACACAACCTTACCAAGTACTCAATCACAATACTCCAATACATTGATCAAGATTTCCATACTTTTGATAATTCTAGATCCATTAAAATAAACAGAAGATCTTGGACCACATATCACTATAGGTCCTACTAGTTGCAACAATGCAATCATTTTAGCCCCCAAAGATAATATTCTCTCCAAGAATTATATCACGAAATCAATTCATCGTCCAATGCTCATCAAATACTTATAACCCAAGGTCTCACAATAACAATTAATAAACACTTTGAAAGACCCTTGTGAAACGGATCAGTTGATCCTTTCTCAAAAGGAAAGGTAAATAAAAACAATTTTTTTCTTTAATCACCTAGAAAAACATCTAGTACTCGCAGTACACACAAGATCAAAGGAAATAGTCAATTAGGCAATGAACTCAAAAATCATAAGGGGAGTCCACAGTTGAGGGCACAAGTCCCGCACAAAGATAATTTCAAATCTCAAATGAGAAGAAAGTATTTCAATTGAAAATCGAAACTCTTAAGGGCAAAAGCTTTTGGCACTTTTAAATAAACCGCAAGTTACAAAACTTAACTTCAATCTCAAATACTTCTATTTTACTCTTTCCTTAACAAAGCAAGTTATTTTCTATGATTACTACATGACTTTGACAACTTAAACAAGATAAGTTCTTAAGACTAAATCGCATGAACCACTTAAGAACCAAGAGAGAACATTCTCACGCATTGCTTTGCTCAACAATTTCAGCTACCACAATAATCATGAACTACCAAAGTTCACGAATGCAAAACTCTAAACTTTTCATTTAAGCGATATTAAGAGAGACAATCAAATTACTTTATTTCTAAAGGAATCATCACCACACACACAAGTCACAATCCCTTGCGAGATAATCTTACCAACATCAGAATAATTCACTCTTAACACGAATCTTTATCGTCAACTATAACATTATAAAGCCCCAACATTCACCAAATTGTTCCATACTACTTTTCATCCCATCTTCAAAACGAGAATATACCAAACCGATGAATCAGAATGTCCTATTTTTGGCCCGATCTTTCGATGAGAAGATACGTTGGTGTGGTAGTCGCTCAACTCTCATGATCTTCGACTCACGAACATGAGCCCGAAACCACGCAATCGCATGACTCGCTGATAAGTCGTTATCAACCGTGCATCAATACCGGTTGACGATCCGAAGATCGATTCTTGCATACAGAAGAAGCACGCCAAGAACAAGATAAATAAGCAATATGAAATTGCGAATATGAATAAAATACTTGATAAATTGGGATTCAAGCGGTATTATGGTTGGTCTAGTCGACATAAACCAATACACGAAGTTGCATAAAGCTAACTTTTAACTAAACAAAATCCAAGAAAAACTAAAGAGTGCGGCCTCCTATATAGGGGAAGGAAGCGCACATATCCAAGACTAAGGGGTGGTACTATTCATGGGTACTATTCACATGAACAGTATGTGCCATGAACAGATGCAAGGGGGTGGCCAGGAGGTGGCGGCCCAAATCGTTCAAGGCCCAATTTGGCCCAAATAGGTGATGCAGCACCTTCTTTCGATAATTGCGGTGTGCATAGAAGGAATTTGGAGGTTAGGCTAGATCCGTTTGAAAGAGTACGAGATAAGCTTTCAATCAAAAATGGTTAGGTTAATCCATTGAGACTCATTACTCCAAATATCTAAGAAATTTACTAAATTCCACAATCTTAATGGTCAAACCAATTCATCAATATCTCACACTTCTTAACAAATCTCGGACTCCTAGTAGGTATAAACATACCTTTAATCACAGTTCATCAAGAACTACTAGAAGACAACATTAACTTAATCGATCTCACTTCCAAGATACTAGTTAGGATTAATCATGTACCATGCCATTGACCCAACTTGGTACCCATACCATATCAGTTATCTTCCATGCTTAGAATCTCTCACTTAACACAACAAAATGTTGCAAAAGAGTTTTGACACTTCCTTTCCTAAAGAAGAAACATTAAACTTTATCACTCCATTTATTTCCAAAAGAAGTACATGGTCAAGACTTCACCTGATAAAGAACATGCAAAAGATAAATTCTATTATCCAAAATGCCAAGCGAATAAATGGGTTATGCTTTACAACAAGAAGACAAAACTCCATTGAAGGGGCCAACCTTACAAATCAATAACGTTCACAAGCAGCAAAAGTATCTCAAAAGTCGAAACAACAATATTTGCGTCAAAAAACAAATACAGCCCAATTGAAACCCGTCAACGGCATTGTAACCACCAATCAAAGAAAGTTCATCAACCTCAAGAAATCACAACCAGAAAACCAAATACAAACTCAAGGAAGACAACAACTTCCCCAAAGAACCCATCTCCAACCTCAGTAACTAAATTACTCGAGAAAAACCATCACTAACACCATAGTTCGTGGTACAACTTGGCCATGCCCATGACCACAACCAATCTCTACCCCTCGACATCCGCTACCTTCACTCATAATAATCATAGAATCATATTTGAAGTATATAAGATTATCTCATAACATGAATCATTAATAAAACATAACGGAAGCGTAAATGCAATGCTTGACCCATCCCATCCTACTGTGCACCAGTGTGTCAAGTTTTAAGTTAATTAACTATTAGCAAATTTTAACAAATTAAGTTACCTAAGTTGTTAATCTATTCAGCACGGACCTAAAGTCGCGCACATCATGGTTGGGAGCAGAGAAGGGCGTCGGGAGGAGGAAGAAGAAAGAAGTGGGTTGTGGGTAAGGAAAAAGAAATGAAATGGGCTCGGACCAAAGTAATAGTGAAACGTATTTTCGGACTAAAAACCGAAATTGAATCTTTGAATTTGCATTTGATTTTGGAGGGAAATGTGATGGAGTTTGATATTTGAATTGGAGTTTAAAATATTATTTTCAACAACGAATAAACTTCAATTGAAAATCAATGATTTAAAATAATTAAAAAAAACTTATTAAAAAAACATAACAAGATCGGGTTGTTACATCCATAGACTGTGGGCCCACATGTTAACCTTTGTTCTATTTCCATAATTTTCTTTTATTTTACAAAATTCCAGAAATTGAAAGATTCTAGAATATTCTGTGGCTCCCGCCTATCAGTGACGCATAATCTCTCTCTCTCTTCTTTTTCCCGATTTTCTCTCCTATTGAAACTTCCAGAAGACCGTCCTCCTTCATATGAACACCGATTATTCCGCTCTTCTTTCTAGATTCATATAAAATCAAGATCTTCCTCCTTGTTATATTTTTTATTTGATTTGGAGTTTATTGAGCCTCTTTTTAGTATTTATTTGTGTTTCATGATTTCTTTCTCGATAGAACATTGATCCTCGAGGAGCGAACAAACGATTTCAAGAGCAAGATCCAAAAGCAACAGTGTAAGAGCAAGGCAAGTCATATAACCTTTGATCATGTTGAACCTATGTTTCCAAAAATTACTTTGTTTTACATATCAAATTGCATGCTACATTTATATCAACTGTATTTACTGGGAGTAGCTAAATACCTAATTGTCATATGTCACCTTGATTTCCTGAATGCCATGTATCCATTGTCACCCTAGGTTAGGTCGTTATTAGTTGGATATAATTGAAGAACCAACATAGGTTTGTCGTATTTATCCTTAGCCATGCTTAGTTGCACGTTAGGCTCATTGTCACATGATCAATGATGTTAACTTTTACTTAATGAGCTATGGAATTGTGGTGAGAAACCATTGTTGTAAAATTTATATGTCATGGTAGGGTATGCCATTGGTCTTGGTTAAATAAAATTGGTTTCCTTCTTGGGGCGAGTGATCGTGCAATAAAGGGGGTGTTGAATGCACATTGGGATGAGGTAGTCTCACTTGAGTAATTTAAGGATTTAACTTTGTGCACCACTGAACTGAGGCATACCGTATAGCCACATGCTCATGATGGGGTGGACATGGCTGATTAATTTGTAATGTATTAACTTTGTTTCGCCATTTGGTTGGTGTGGGTGTCGGGAAGACGGTTTATTCCCATATGGCGCAAGAGGGGGCTTCGACTGGGTGATTTAACCCTTCGGCGTGAAACCTTAGCAAGCGGAATTGGGTCAAGATAGTGCATTCTAAAGGCATTATGATAATCACTTAGTCACACACATATGGAAGTGTGCCAGCGGACATTATAAGTGATTATCTCTTATAGGTAAAGTTGTATGACCTCAGTGAGTTAAAACTCTTTGTAATGTTGTGTCCCTATGGACAATGCCCGTGATTTCACACAGGTATATGTTTTCATAAACTTTACAATGGTGATTTGGTTGGGAAGTGAATGGTTAGTTAATTGTTGTTTTAATGTCATTGTCTATTTTATTTATTTATTTACTTTCAATCATGCTTTACAATCCATTTACTTTATTTAAATTCAATAACCACTTTACGCAAAAGAACCATATGTCAATTACTTTGTTCATGCCTTGCATAAATATATAATTGCATATTGTTCCCTACAACTTACTAAGTACTATATGTACTCATGGCTATTTGCATTATTGCTCAGTTGAGGAAAAACCAATTAATCAAGAGTTCTACGAGGAGTACTATGAAGACTTTACGAACTAGAATGTGCTCCACACTCGATTGCCTGTGGGCATGTTGAAGGACCACCACAAGTTATCTTATTTACGGATGCAAGAGTTTATGAGATTCTTAAGCCCTGCGTGGTAAGTTATATAAACCATGACGACAAAGTCCAGTTGCTACTATTTAATAATAATTTGCTACTTTCTTAGTTTTTTCTATATTTGGTTGATGTTTCATCCATGTTACCACTATGTGCACTATTGTGGTCCTAGAGTAGTCTCAGGACCCAAGTATGCAAATCTGGACCATCTGTGTATAATTTCACTAGTCTATGATCATGCTAGTGCACACAGTATCAACATAGATAAATATTATTCCACACAAGGCGAATATAAGAATAAAAACTAATTTGAATAATAAGTAATAGTTGTGATCTTATGGTCATGTTTATACTTATTAAGCCATGCAGGACTGAGCACTAAGTATAAAAACAGCAGCGGAAGAGATGCAACTCTAGCGGGAACCCATCGACTTGCCACATGCAACCGACGGGGATCAATGTCGGGACCGGACTTCTGAATACGAACCCTCTGTGTATTTCTGCACTAGTCCTATGATCAGTAGCTAGTGCACACAGTAGAACATCGTTGATAACAAGTTTGAATGATGAAATAACATTAATAAACAACTGAGAACCGGCCTTATGGCCACTTATTACAAAAAACCTTAAGTCTTACAGCAGCAGAAACAACAAATGATAAACTCCGAGTGGTAGCCCATCAAATTGCCCACCGGCATTTGACTAGGGAGCACAGCCTAGTACTCTTGGTGTCCTTCATCAAAGCCACAGGCGAAGTAGTCATAGTCGTCCTTAGTATCATTGAAGGCTTCTGAGATTTATTTTGAGTGTAGCATGTGAGTACATAAAATACTCCGCGAGTCTTAGGAAATATGCATATGCATAGCTTTAACAATTGAGGCTTAATGGTTCTTTTGCATAAAGCAATATTTTAAGTTTCAACAGTTTTTCATAAAGCACATTTGACAAAAAGTATTTTCGATAAATAAATTAATTGTATCACTAGTGAAGGTTTTAGCTACCAACCACTAGTATCAAGGCTCTTAGCTGCAAAGGTTCAAAGGCTAGAATATCTACCCAAGAGTCCCACTTCTCTCGGGTTTCCAAAATTCACTCTTTTGAAATCAAAACCCAAAATCTACCATGTGAAAATGTATCTTGCCCCGCCTTTGACCGTGGGCACAGCTATTTATTAGTTTTACACTCTACAGAGGTTGTACAGATTGACCCACATGAGATAATTAGCTTATAATGTTAGCCATGACACGCTTCCTTGGGCGTGCGACTAAGAGATTATCACAAGACCTTTGCAATACCATGCTCTAACACCAACTCGCCCGATGAGCTTAACTCCAAGTCTGGACGTTATTTACTAGTGACCTAGAGCTCACTGTTGTGGGGGATAACCTGTCTGGACATGGATGTTTGTTACCATCGCCCGAAGCAAGCCCCGACAGACATGGAGGTTCCTTACCATTCTACACGTCCCAAGAAGAAACACCTATCAACTACAGCCTGTGGGTGTAATGCTAGATCATGGTAAATTAGGCCCTATTTGGTACAGCTCCAGATTCTCATTTTCCAGATTCTGCTCCTGATTCTCTGAGAATCCACTTCTCTGAGAATCTGGAGTTGTTTGTTGAAAGCGTTTGGCTAGTAGGTTGGCTCCAAAAACTATATGAGGGGGATTAGAGGCAAATAGACCATGTTACCCCTGGTTGTAATGCTTCAATTGTATTTGTGTCTTTCTCCTATATATTTGTACAGAAATTAAAGAATTTTCCCTCAAATTTGTTTAGACCATATGAATATATATATATATATATATATATATATATATACACACACGTTGGATTTATACACAATGCTAGGTTACATTGTATTTACATTTCATGATGAAGTACAACTGTTGGCAATAACGAATTGACGCACAACCATTGATTGTGTATAAGCAAATTTTGTATTGTTCATGCTGCGATGAAGTTGGACAAATATTGCATTTATAAAAGGGGGTTTTAAAACTACAACATTAGTATAAGATATCAATTCAATATAATTCAATTTGTACATCAACATACTACAAGCAGAGTAGTGTTTCCCTCTTAACCAAGTGTGAGGTTCAGACTTCTGGGTCAATAAAATCCAACCCTAAGGATCTGTGTGCCTTCTTTGTTGTGATGCAGACTTTAAAACTGATTTACAGCATCACACTACCACTGAAGGTCTCCACAAATAAGTCCTATAAAGAGGGTCCCTCAGATCACAACTTCTCACAATCAACTGCATCTACTTCGATGGATTACACACTTTTGACCTCAAATGAATCCTTCATATAGTTCGGAAGGTAAGGTCTTGATCTGGCGACTCATCAAACCACAACAAAGGTCTACTGAACTTTCTTTGATCTCGGAACAGAAGAAGAGGCCAACTCTTTACCGGATGATCTGATAATGAAAAGAACTGTTTCCACCAGCATGCCACCAATCCTAAGACGCCTCCAGCAGCATTCTAAAAAATCATAACAAGTTGTTACCTCACAAGGTTTAGACAAAGTGCTATGCTAATAGGTTTGAAAAATACTAATTGGCAATTACCAAAACAAATTGTTTCATGTCAAGTAGTATAAAATTGTTTTTGGATGTATATTTGAATATACCAATTGCCAATTGCCAAAAGAAATGACTAGTAAATGAAAAATCTTAATTATTACTACTAGAAAAGTAGTCCATGGAAGAACATTCACAATTGCTAAAAAATATCTATATCTCATGTTCATCAGCCTATCAACCAAGCTAGACTACTAGAGCTTGTCTGTAAATCTATCTGGAAAAGAACAGCCAATTTGCACAAAATCCAATTTGCACAATATTGCAATTGACAGATTAATAACAGAACCTTAATATTGCTGGAGCTCAATACACATAACAGAACTAAAAGCAATGTAAGCAAGGTTGCATTTAAATCATGATACCAGAACTAGCATAAGGGCTATTCTGAAGTATTTCACAAATTTTCTCTAGTTGGTACCATAGAAAACATACAAATTAACACATCTAAAGATGCATCTGCTAATCTGAATTGCAAAAACTTGATCGCAAACAATCATCAATGCAGAAATTTTGAGCCAGAAACTCAATCCATAAACAAACCTTATGCAGAAACTATATGCCACAATTAGTCAGAAACTACAATAGCTAATCACAAGTATTTTCTTGATGCCAAATCGACGGCGCAAGGAGGTGGCAAAATCCGGAGGGGACGCATAGGAGAAAACCGAGCGCACGGCGGCAGGAGCCAAAAGAGACCGGAGGCGCGATCGGTGAAGACAGGCGTCGCGGATGAGGCGCGCGCGCACAAGCAATCGCGCGGAGGCGGCGGCGACCAAGCGATGCGGCGGCCAGCGAATCCGGAGGGCTCGGCGATGGTGCGGGATCCCGAGGCGCTTCGGCGGCGGTGCGAGATCCCGAGCCGGTCAACCGTACGCGAAAGAGCAGGGAGACAAAATAGGGAGGGCAAGGGGGAAAGACAGATGACGAGCTTACCTTCGCCGGAGCCCGCCGGTGGTCCTCGAAAAACTACGATGGCGAAGAAGTAAGGGAACCCCGGCCACTAGGGTTTCTTGGTCAACGGTTCTCGTGCAGGCGGCGGCGCAGTCCGTGACCTACGGTGGAGCAATCAAGGACCGAGGCGGCGCAGTCGAGGACCAAGACGGCGCAGTCACGGCGTAGTGGAGGACCGGCAGGGAGGAGGCGGCGCGCTCGAGGCCGCCGATTTCACCTTGGTCGCGTCGCTCGTTAGAGAGGAGAAAGAACGAATAAGGAAGGAAAACGAATCGGCGCTGGGAGGTCTGGGGGGTTAGTGGATGGCAGTCGGCAGGTAAATAAGCTGAACTTCAATGGGTATTTTTCTTTTATCAAGTTGGATTCTCACGAGAATCCAAGGAAAGGTTGCTTCTCCTCGCTAGTGTATTTTTGAGACAGCTCCACGCGAGAATCAGAATCGAGTGGTTTTGAGAATCAGGGTGTTTGGTACGGCTCCTCGAGAATCAATTGAGAAGCTGGGAGTGGAAGCTTGTGAGGACCCCAATTTATTTGGCTTGTAATGCTTAACCAACCACCTGGTCCTAGCATCACAAATCAAATAAATTGATCCTCGAGATATGTATACTTCCTAAAGCAAGATACACACACCGTTACAAAATTAGACATCAACTCCATTCCAAACATAGAGTCCAAACACCACACTACCAAGCGGAAGATAAACAAATAGTAGAGTTATTACGCACAAAGGCCGATGAGCCACAAGATACAAAAATAACAGAAAGAAGACAGCGGAAGCAAAAGTGCCATGAGATGGCTATAAACAAAGCCAATCAGTGTGCCTTCAACCCACAAGGCATCTGACCGGACCGCCAAGTCTAGTCGTCCACGAAACGGCAACACGACTCACGTAGTGAGGCCCTTGGGGCTCACCTTCTTCCTCTGCAACAAAACACCAAGCAAAGCACACGAGTACAAAGATTGTCTTTGTACCCGCAAGGCCGCGTGTGAACTAGCGGACTGTTCATATGCTACATGCGGCTTGTTTAGTGGAGGCCATATGTTTCATTTGCATAAAGCCAATTTTCATTTGCAATAATATAATACAGTTTGAAGGCAAGTTTGCAATTTAATTTTAATGTTGAAATAATGATGAGTAATAATAACAAAAGAGAAAAGAAAAACAACCTAGAAGTGACTATCCCAATAGTCACCACGACAATAACACGAATCCCAGTTCGTACCACCCAACAAGTTTTAATTTAAAATGTTGTAGTCTAGTTCTTACGGGCGTATCCGAGCGTGTCCATAACCTAGGAAGAGGCTATTCGAATAGTTTTAACCTGCGGGGTGTACCAATGTACCACACTTGGACATCGCCTTTAAGCCAAGCACACTTCCGAAGGTATGCGCACACTAAGTCCAACGAGACTTTTCCAATATTGTGTATTAACTACGAGCGCTCGTATGGATAGAAATCCATACGCTTACATGGTAAAGCCGAAAGGCAACTACCCACTCGGGATAAAGCTTTGGACAACTACCATGCTCCCACCTCCATCCCTCCTGCGACCTCCTGCGACCGGGCCAATACACGCCAAAGTACTAGGTCAAGAGAGGTCCCATATACTCTAGTGTGGTTAGCACGCAAAATGCTCAAGACGGTGGCGCAAGTAACTCGGTCCTTAATCGACTCGGGCACCTTTCGATACACCCAACAGATCACACGGTCTTACCATTGTGCCCAAGTCTAAATCATTTTGTTTTCAGTTTTAGTTTTGCAATTAAACATAGCAAAAATGCTGAAACATAAAGTTATAGAAAATTTTGTGTGATCAAGGTTACCGACTAAAGTCGATAACCGCCCAGTTCTACCGATAGCTAAGCATGTCTAAGCAAATTGACCCGGACCTACTAAGTGACAAGAGATCATCCAGCGATTTCTAATCACAGCAAATAACCTAGGCTCAGGTAGTAGAGGAATATCATTTGCCTACAGATTATGCATCTAAAGGATTATCTAACCAATTTAACACAAATTAAGCGATGCATACATACAGTTGAAACAAAATATTAGACTTTAAAATACTGGGATTAACATGATCAAAGCGCTTGCTGGTGTGCTTGCTCGAATGCTCAACTCATTGCAGAGGATCGCTCTCAGGGTTACCGCAAATATCGAATCCTAACGATTGAACAAATAACAGCGAATAAGAACGAATAACACCGGCAAAACTCAACATACAACAATAACAAAACATACCAAAACTTACACAGCAACCTAAGCAAGATATAACAAAATTTTAGAAACAGAGAACAAATCATTCTAAGTTATTAAGAATTTTCTATGAATTTTCTAAGCTAAAAACACATCAAAACACTAGTTAATTACTTAACAAATTTTCATGAGCAAACAGTATCTAAAACCTATCACGAGAATTAGTATACTAAAAATGAAATTTTTACAGAATTGGTTCCACTGGATTTGGACAATTATTGAAAGAGATATACATTTTCTAATTTAGAAGATACATAAAACATCCTTTAATTAATTAACAGATCTTTGCTACCGATACAAGGTTGAAACTAATTTTAGTAAATACCACATTTAAAATGAAAATTAACAAGACCGGATTCATGCGATTTAGATAAAATTGAATTAGTTATGCATTTTCTAAGTTTAAATGAATTAACAAAGGCAACAGAAAACACATTACAGAAATACTAAAGCATTAATTCCTTTTTCTACCCACAGCGAGCTAGCCACAGCCACAGACAGGTGGACCCGCGGCGGCAACGTGTCAAACTTGACTCGTGGCGCCAGCGGTGGCGTCGGCGTATTCTAAGAATCGTCTTGGCTTATCAAAGTGCAACCTAACAAATACATACAATCGTTTCCGACGAGAAAGCGTATCGCCAAGGGTTACACACCCACTAAGCGGCGACATGGGCCCATATGACGACACAAAGGGTTTTAAACCGGTGCGAGTTAAGATTTTAACCACGTTTTATCTCCGAGGCCCACAAGTCATACTCACAGATCAAAGAGTGCTTAAACGCTAAAGACAGGGTTATCACCTAACCACCGGCGACTTCTTGGAGCCCCATGCGCGCGCGACGGCGAGGTAGGCGGCCGTGAAGGAGAGGCGCGGGCTCGAGTGACACCTCGGTGCGTAGCAACCTCACGAACTTGTTGGCGACGGCGCGAGTCCGATGGTCGACGAATCGGACTCGCGACGGCGCAGCGAGACGAAGAAGAGGCTTCCGAGGCGAGCCACTATGGTCCACGAGTAGACTTGGGAGGCGCGCCTAGAGATCGCGATGGCACAGAACGATCGCCCACGATCCCGATGACGGAGGAGGACGGTGGCGCCCGAAATTGATACGGCGGCGGATCACCGTGCTCGGAGAAGAAGGCGTCGCACAGCCTCAACGATGCACCAAAGTGGAAAATGAAGCCACCATTAGATTCAGTGCATCAGTGCGATCCTAAGGGACTAAGTGATGAGGCTAGAGACTCACCAGATAGCAAACGAGCTCACGGAGCAGAGATCACCGGAAGCGGAGACGATGACACTGCTCCTGATGATGCACGGGACGATAAGGACCCGGGATAGGCAAAATGGGTGCGGCGAGTAGAGTGGATCTCGATGGTACGGTCGCGGAAGCAAGGGCGACACTAACACGGCGACGCTGCCTTCGTTCTCTTCTCCGGCCGAAACAGAGAAGCGGGCGGAGAAAGAGAGAGAGCGAAGGAAACGAAGAATGGATGAGTGCGGTGAGGTTATAAAGCTCTGGCGATGCTTCGGAGAGGGACACGCGTCCCCGACGTGGCAGCGACGAGCAGCGTGGCGCGCATGCGCGAGCGGCCGCGAGCTCCGGTGAGACGCGGAGAAGACGAGGGCGATGCTGACAGGTGGGGTCCACTTGTCAGCGACTGTGACAAAGCGGTGCGAGACGGGGTCTGATGTGGCGCGATGAGCTGGTTTAACTCGATCAAGATTGTGCTGACCGCTAGATCTGAGATGGACGGCTGAGATTGGTGTATGCATTCGGACAGGTCGACGAGGCAAGCAACGTGGACCGTTCGATCTTCATCGGACGGCTGACAATGATCCGGAGCGAGGCGGTGTAGCTAGTTGACGCGACCGAGTCAAATGGTGTGGGTCGGGCTCGAGACGGAGTTGGATTCGAGCCCGACAAACAGTGTTTCCAGATTTGAATTAGAAAGACACATAAGGTTTGGGAAATTTTTAGAGATAGTTACAGGGCTCCAAAAATTTCGAAATTTTAATGGTAGCTTCCTGGGACAGAGGACATCCTTGTGTAAATTTTCCAGGAATTTTCGTGCATTAGATTTCTCCCAAGAAAATTCACAAGCTGCTGCCTAAGGGTTTGACCAGAATTTGGAAAAGTTTGACTTGCTCTTTTGAAATAGCAAACAAAATCTAAAAATTGTGAAATAATTCAGGGAGGTAGATAAGATGATCAAAATGATAGGAAAAATAATTTCAGAGGATGATCACAAGTTTGAAAGCTAAGAATTTGCTGGCAACAATTTCCAATCACAAGAATTAAATTCTAAAAATTGGAAATTGCTAGGAAAAATTGTAGAAACTCTCAAATGATTTCATGAGGCATCAAAAGTTTTTATTTCTCCTCATAATTTACATTTGAAATACAAACCCTAAGTTAGGGCTGTTACAAAGCTGTACCAAACAGGGCCTTAGCTTGCCAGGTCCTTCCCATTTAGGACAGATGGTTGTACGCTATTGCTCAGTTTGGATAGTCACAAGCGTCGGTCCTTACTATGACTTGGGTGGAACTTAACACAATACAAGTTCTCGTGCTTTAGCTGCACCCGCCTGAACTTACCACCTACCCAAATCTAAACAGATTTTCATCATTTTATTTTATTTTGAAAACCAACGGCAGTACCTATTGCCATATATTTCTCAAACTGATTTGCATAAATGGTAATAATAATTCCTAACATAGGATAAATAGATCAAAAAGCATGTCTAAGCAATTCTACTATATCAAACTATTCTGCAAAATTGTATTCAATAATGCAGAATTTCTACACTAGGGTTACAAAGGTACATGATAACAAATATCAAGGATGACATCACAAACTTTAGGTTTTTAACTAACAACCAACAATTTAAACTTATCTTTTAAATAAAATAGCAATGCATAACTTTGAAACTAAAAACAATATTTAACAAATATGGGTACAAAATATTCAAAGGAGACTCGCCTTCGTTGACGTCGGCGGAAAGTTCTTGCTGCTGGTTGGAAACTTTTGCAGCGATGTCGGGTTCTACGCGCAAAATGAGAAACACTAATAAATAAATAAAAATAAAATCACAAAAAATCAAATATATATTGGAAGAAAGATTAGGATTTTATATGAATTTAGAAACTTGAATCACTGTATTCGGAGTTCGAACGACGGAGAACGAACGATCAGAAGATTGATTGGAATGGAAATTCCAGAAAATTACAAAACGAGGGAATATTCCTCCAAATATTCTTTTTGGCTTGGATTTTGGTTTTTATTCTTTTTGGCTTGGATTTTGGTTTTCATTGAGTGTATGTCGCGTGGGGCTCGGCTGCCAATGACTCAAGGAAAAGAACTAGAAAACAATGGGGTTCTAAGATTTGAACTCAAGATCTAAAGCAAGAGAGGACTATCCTTCCTCATCTAACCAATTGAGCCAAAGTGCTCTTTTGTTATAAACTCAAAGCAAAACTATTGAAGCAAGGGAACAGAGAAACTTCAACCAACACAGAACGAACAAAGCAGAGGACGTCCAGGGGAGCTCCGGCCATGGCAGCAGCGTCGACACAGGAAGCGGCGAGGTGGCCAACCAAGCACAAAAATGGCCCTATGGGGTCCCTCAACCCCTAGGTGGCGACTGCTCGGCTGGCAATAGCTCGAGGCGGCAACAGCAAGGCCATGGGCGGCGGCACACACTGGGCTCATGTAGCACCGACGAAGGGGAGGTGCTAGGACGGAGCTAGGGTGAGCACAAGCATGGCCTCGACCCAAGGAGTGTGTAGGTACTATCGGATTAGCCGGAGGTGGTCCAAGGTGATGCCTCCATGGCGACAGGCGGCTTGAAACGAGCGACGACGACGGCGGCGGCGATCCATAGCAAGTAATCCAACAAATTGAGAGGGGGTTAAGGATGAGGAAGGTCTGGGATACGCCGTGACGTGGTTCACACAAAGAAATACGCATCGAGGACAAAGATTGATCGTCGAGAGCAAATTCAACCTAGGAGGAGGAACGACAAAATTTGAGCAATTCACTACAAGAAACAAGAAATTTGTTGAGGGCTAATGTTCACCGTTCTCGGGAACACAAAGTGATGCCATCAAATGATTGACAAACTCACTGGAATGAAGAATGCTCAAAATGGGTGAGAGGATCGACATTCAAAAAACAGAAATGCGATGTCGTTGGTGCTCCAGACGTTCTAAAAATTTGAGGGGATGCAAAAGGATATATGAAGTGACGACATGCCAATTTATAGCTTCATCCGCGAATCGAACACTAGGAACGCGAGTGATTAACGATGGCATTCGCGTCTTCGGTTAGGAAATTGAAGAAAAGGAAACGGAAGCACTGATGGGCTACGGGATTAAAGGCACTGATAGCACGGTGATGAAGGTGGGGTCACAACACTTCAAACGAATTTGAAATTGATGATCCGAGCGAGAAGAATGGGCAAGATTTGTAAATACTGATGAACTGCAGTTTCCTTTCGGATTGGGAACAACATGCATCCAGCATAGGTTGAAGATGATGACTAGGAGAGAGAAAATAAAGCAAAAGAAAATCTAGAAAATCCAAAAATAAAATAAATTCAAAAAAAATCCTAGAAAATTCCAAAAAAAATCCTTGGAACCTAAATAGATTTAATAAAATAATTTTGAATTTAATTGATGTTTATTTTAATCATTTAAAATATTTTTTATTTCTAAAAGGAATAAGTCCAATTTACCCCCTTGAACTATGGACCGAGTCCAAAATACACCCTGAACTACAAAATCGTTCACTTTACACCCTCAAACTGTCAAAACCAGATCAAATAACCCCCTCGAGCCAAAACCAGGTGGTTTTTCCCCTACGTGGCATCCATGCTGGCACTATTTAGCCTCGTCAGCACTGCTAGTCAGCACCTTCATGTGTGCTTCTTCTTCCTCCCATCCACTTGCTTCTTACTTCACCTCACCTCTTTCTCCTTCCACTCTTAGCGCCGCCTCTCCTCCCGACTCGTCCAAAGACCTTGCACCGTGCCGACGCCGCGTGCTCTTCCGGCTCCGCCTCATTTGCTCCACACGACTCACCCCACGCCCAGACGATGACAAAGTCGCTCGAGATATTGTTGATGGAGAGCGAAGACCTTTTGAAGTATCCAATGGGCGGGAGGCATTGCTCGTGACGAGGCCGCTGATCGACCGTCTGCGGCCAGCACCGATTACAAAACCAGCGTCGTCGTGTGCCTCCACATCGGAACATCACCGTGTTGGAGGTAAAATTAGGTGGTGACTCCAGTGCTAAAATATTTTGTTGAACCAGGACACCAAAATTGAACTTGCAGGCTACGAATCGGCCGAATGTGAAATTGTGAATAGCATTCGAGAATCGAGAATCGAGATTGAGGGACTTGTAGCCTTGCAGGTACATACTGAAGAGGAGGGAGGCCGACCTCAGGAAAATGGTCGCGGAAGCGCATGGGTCCGCCAGCACCAAGACCTCTACTCCGGCGGAGCCAGCGAGGAGAGGTGGGTTCAGCAAGATCTGGAGGGCTCTGGACTAGAGGGCTGAACCAGCGAATCCTGAAAGCCAGCAAGAACAACTCCTCCGTAGGGACAACGCCAGGATCCGTTCAAGAAGTTCGCCGACGCCATTTAGCCACCATTGAACGGAAGAACCACCGCTACTGCGTGCGTGCGTTCTTCTTTGGCCAGCTAGCTCCGGCCCTGGAGCACGCGCGGACCTTGAAGGAGTACATGCGGAAGTCGTCAGAGGCGTAGGCGCCCTTCTTGATGTCGGGGAGGGAGGGGTCCGGCAGCCATTCCTTGCGGGCGCCGAGGAGGGAGAGGCGGTGGTTCTTGAGAGGAAGGGAGTTGGGTGGGAGCGCGACGAGGTCGGATAGCCAGCGGTGGAGGTGGTCGAGGAGGGTGGGGTCGGCGCCAGCAGCAAGGAGGTGGGATATGGCAGCGGGCGCGTGCGGGGCTTTGCCAGCAGCAGTGAGGTGGAGCGAGGAGGAGAGGGAGGACGCGGAGGTGCGATTAGGGCCGGGAGAGGAGGCGTTGGGTCAGGGCGGGGTCGGTGGAGCAAGGTGCCACGAGAGGAGTCGGTGGTGACGCAGCCGGCGGCGGTGGCGGCGAGCCAAGGGAGCCGGGCTGGAGATCGGAGCAAGTCGACCAAAGAAGAACTATGAGGAGTGGAGAGAGAGAGAGCCAGTGGACTTGGAGCCAAAGAAGAAGACCATCAATACGCCACATCAGCGAAATCTGTACACGTGGACACAACATCAGCTAAAACCAGGGTGGTTTAGGGTGAGGGGGTTATTTGCTCTGGTTTTTGACAATTAAGGGGTGTAAAGTGAACGGTTTTGTAGTTCAAGGTGTTTTTTGGACTCGGTCCATAGTTCAGGGGGTAAAACGGACTTATTCCTTTCTAAAATTTCAAGTTAAGCTTTAACAATTTAGGAGAAATCAAATGGTGATTTTTATTTTGAAAATTTCAAAAAGACTCCAAAAATGGGGATGTTACAATCAAAACTAGCAATCAACCTCCTCATGAAACTCCTCATCAAAAGTAGACGAACACTCCTCCATTCAGCTGAATGATGTTTGCAGTACAGAATGGTTGGAGGACTAAGGATGTGCCTAAAAAAAAAGTGGAAATGCTATACACCGCGCCAGTTTGGTTGGAAGCCTGACTGATGTGCCTAAGAAAAAGCAGAAGCCAACTAGCCCACTTGGCCTTGCACCATGGGCTAGCCAATTGTGTCAAGCTTAGTTCTTTCTTTCTTTGTTTTTTCTTCTTTGTTTCTTCCTTATTCTTTAACGAGGATCTAATAATGTTCATTTTATCATTTATCTGTAATTCTTATTATGGGTAAATATGACGTCATACAGTTCTTAGGTATACCACTTATGGTCTTAAGGGAGAAGCCAACCAGGTGGTCGTAAGTCCTTCTATGACCACCCCTATAGTCATAAATACTTCTACGACTACCTCGTGATTGTAAGTTCTTCTACGATCACCTATGGCTGTAAGTTCTTCTACGATCAGTACCCAGTCATAAGTCCTTCTATGACTACCCTCTAGTCGTAAGTTTTTCTATGACCAGCTCAGCTATGACCACCCCATAATCAATTGGGCCCACTTGTCAGTAGACTCTATTAATTACGGAATCTATGTAGTTAATATACGTTGTTATTCTTTGGAGTAACTGCACGTAACGCGCCATTATCTCCGACAAGTAGCTATCAGGTGATATGGAAGGGTTACTACTCCAGTGATTACTACCATTATTACATCCGTTATATGGAATAATGAGGCGCCTGTTGACCTGGAGGAACAACTACCTCTCCGCGCACTATAAAAAGGCTTCAGTCAGAGGTAATAGGGGGTAGAGAAACAATCAGAAGCATAGGTATTAGACTTTACCTTGATTGTAACCAGCATACTCAATACAATACACACAAGAGTAGGGTTATTATTCTCTCCGGAGAATGCCTGAACTTGTATAAAAATCCCTGTGTCGTTCTTTCTGCGTGATCAATTGTGGAGACCCCCTGAATTAAACAATCTTTATGTAAGATCGGTTCTAAAACACCAACAGTTAGCGCCGACCGTGGGGATCTTCTAGTAATTCCTTGTCAACATATTCTCTTTTTCTCTTAATGATTCCATGGCAGGAGAGTGGAGCGAGGAGAACTGGTTCAATTTGGCCGATTACGCAGATATTGATATGGATGCTGGTTTGGACTACGAGCCGAGTATCGACTCATCCGATGGTATTGCACCAGATGCAGGTACCCAAGACTAAGGACAGAGAAGATCCCCTTTGATGTGGTCAATTTTGATACGTCATATAACGCCATACTCGAACGACCAACTTTGGCAAAATTCTTAATAGCTACTCATTATGAGTATCAATGTCTTAAGATGTCAGGTCTCAAAGGAGTGATCACAATTCATTGTGACAAGAAGATGGCATACCTGCGATCGTCGATCCCTCGAGATGGTTGGTCAGATACCACCTCGAGAAGAAAATAAAGGGCAGCCTTCGACCAAACAGTCGAAGCCTAAAGTTGTACCAAAGCCGAACAACCAAGTCAAAGAGGTTCCCCTGGACGCAGAGGAGCCCTCAAAGACTATTCGCATCAAGGATACTTCTGACCCCAAATAGGAAGACGCCCTCATCACTTTCCTCTGAGCAAACGCAGATGTCTTCACGTGGCAAGCGTCCGACATGCCCGGATTCTTCAGGGAAGTGATCGAACACAGGCTAGCTTTATGGCCTGACAAAGTACCCGTAAAACAAAAATTACGAGATTTGCTCCTGATCGACGAGATGCTATTAGGTCAGAATTGGACAACCTACTTAAAGTGGGCTTTATAAGAGAAGTTGACCACCCAGAGTGGTTGACCAACCCTGTAATGGTTAGGAAGTCAAACAAAAAATGGCGTATGTGCATAGACTTCACTGATCTAAATAAAACTTATCCAAAAGATGACTTTTTTACCTCGTATCGATCAGTTGGTTGATTCTACTGCTGGTTGTGAAGTGTTAAGTTTTCTAGAAGCATACTCTGGTTACCACCAGATCAATATATGCCTAGAAGATGAAGAAAAGACTGCGTTTATTATACCATTTGGTATATTTTGCTATGACAAAATGCCATTTGGTGTAAAAAAAAATGCTAGCGCTTCTTTTCAACGCTTGTTGCAAGCGACTTTTCACCTCAACTAGGCCGAAATTTAGAAGCCTATGTTGATAATCTAGTCGTAAAAAGCATCAAATGACTTAATCACATCCCCGACCTACATGAAACATTCGACAACCTCAGAAAGCACCGCTTGAAACTCAATCCAGAGAAGTGTGTGTACGGAGTCTCTTTAGGAAAATTGCTTGGATTCCTAGTCTCTACACGAGGAATCGAAGCAAATCCTGAAAAGATAAAAGCCATTGTGAAAATGTGCCCCAACCACAAAGAAAGAAGTCCACAGGATGTATGGCGGCTTTAAGTCGTTTCATCACACGCCTGGGAAAAAAGGACTACCTTTTTTCAAACTTCTAAGGAAGCACGAGGGTTTCGAGTGGTTGAAAGGGGGAAACGCTACCTTTGAGGATATCAAGAGGTATCTTTCGAGTGCACTTGTTCTGGTTTCTCCGAAACCAGAAGAGACACTCTTAATTTATCTAGCTGCCATGCCACAAGCAGTGAACGCAGTACTGGTCGTAGAACGTGAAAACGTACAACGACTGGTTTACTACATAGGTGAAGTTTTACACGGGCCTAAGGAGCGTTACCCTCGGGTCCACAAACTGTGGCATTATTTTTAGACGCATAAAATAGCTATGCCGTTTGAGTTTTCCTTAGGAGCAATCCTCCAGAATAGGGAAACAGCGGGACGCATGGCAAAATAGTCAGTTGAACTTGGGGAGTTCGACCTCCATTTCATGTCCCGAACAGCCATTAAATCTCAGATCTTGGCAGACTTTGTCGCCGAATAGACAAATCCTAAACCTGTTCAGGATCCCTAGTACGATTTCCACGACCAGTGGACGATGTACTTTGACGGGTCACTTACTTTAAGTGGCTCGGGGGCTGGGGTGGTCTTGGAATCTCCTACCAGAGAGACCTTAAAGTATGACATACAATTAAACTTTCAGGCCACTAACAACGTGGCAGAGTACGAAGGTTTGCTAGCTAGCATACAAGCTACGAAAGCACTCGTGATTCGATGACTACTCGTGAGAGGAGACTCTCAACTAGTCATGAATCAAGTCAGAAAAGAGTACTAGTGCTCTAATCTGACAATGTCTCGGTACTTATCGGAAGTTCGAAAGCTTGAGAAGCATTTTTTTGGTTTCGAGGTACAATACATCCCTCGAAAGGATAATTTCCTCACAGGCCAGTTTGCTCGAATGGCTTCTTCCCGATCCATAGTACCAAAAGGAGTCTTCTTGGAATAGCTCTAGAATCTGTCTTTGATTGAAGCACTAGAGACACCTACTATTGAGACGGCCTCTCTAGAATACGAGCATACATGGATGACTCCCATGTACGAGTATCTTCAGACGGGTTCCATACCCAACAATGATCTCGAGTCAGATCGCTTATCCTGAAAGGCCAAAATGTATACTTTGGTCGAAGGAGTCCTCTATAAGCAAGGTACTCAAGGGGTGCTTATGCGATGCATTCCGAAGAGCGAAAGATTAAAACTCCTTCACGACATACACAGGGGGCATCTGTGGAACTCATGCTTCCTACAAAACGCTAGTCAGTAAGGCCTTTCGATAAGGTGTCTACTGGCCAACAACCCTCTACAATGCTAAAGAGCTGGTTAAGAAATATGTACAATACCAGTTTCATAGTAGGCAAATACACCAACTGGCTCAGGCATTATAAACAATCGCTCTATCTTGGCCTTTTGCGACCTGGGGTCTCGATATCCTAGTATTGTTCCCCAAAGCTCCAGGCAGTTTTGAGTTCCTTTTGTGGCTATTGATACATTCACAAAATGGATAGAAGCCGAACCTATGACTGGGATTACAACGGAAGCAGCAAAACGGTTTATAATGAGATGTGTGATTACTTGGCTTGGAGTCCCAAATTGAATAATCACAGATAATGGTAAACAATTTTCGAGCACAAAATTTCAGGAATTTTGCGATGAGTTGAGCACCAAGTTGTGTTACGCTTCTGTTGCCTACCTCCAAAGCAATGGGGCAATCGAAAGAGCAAACGACCAAATAATGTAGGGAATCAAAACCCAAGTCTTCGACCAGCTTGTCAAGCGCTCAGGGGTTGGGTACAAGAATTACCCTCTGTATTATGGGCAGTTCCTACGACTGCAAGTTGGGCTACAGGTGAAACACCATTTTTTCTAGTCTTTGGTGTCAAAGCCATGCTTCCGCCAGAACTAAAGATCAGGTCGGCATGAGTCGAAAACTTCAACGACTCCACCCAGGAACAATTTCGAGCGGATGATATCAACCTGTTCGAAGAGAAGAGAAACCAAGCCTTAATTCGTTCAGCGGTCTACCAACAAGCTCTGCTCAGATACTACGATCGTTAGGTCCAACCTCGCAGCCTTGCTGCAGGTAACTTGGTATTGAAGTTCATCCAATCCCAGTCTAATCGGAACAAACTTCCCCCAAGTGGGAAGGTCCTTACATAATGGTCGAAGTTACGCGACCAGGTTCGATGACTAGCAGATGGCCAGGTTCTCTCAAGCTCTTGGAACATCAACCAGTTACGTAAGTTTTATGTGTAACAAACCACCACGACAATAAAGTATCAAGTTCCTTCTATCTTTATTGTCTTATATTGAGTAGTGCTTCTATAATCTTCTGATCATTTTTTATACGCTCAGTTTTTTCTTTACACTGGTCGAAGGAAGGTAACAACAACTAGTTGAAGCCTTTTCTCTCTGCATGTGGTCATGCCCACTAGAAGGAACTTCCTAGGGTTGCCTTGTTCCTAAGTTTTGCTACCAATACAAAGATGCTGGGTTCACAAAACATGGTCAAAAGATTTTTAAGCCAGCTCTTTTCACCTTAGTTTATTTCTTCATTCATTTTGAAAAATACTCTAAGTAGAGTGCACTTTTGAGATTTATTCGACTGCTTTTGGTGAACTCGGTCAGTTCCAACTAGTCAAAGGAAGAAACACACCTAGTCAAAGCCTCTCCTCTCTGCATATGGTCCCACCCACTAGAAGGAACTTCCTAGCGTCATCCTTTTTCTACTCTTGCTACCAGGGCAGACCTATTGAGTCCACCAAAAAAGGTCGAACGAATTTTTTTAAAAGGTCCTCTAGACGTTTGTCTAACTCAAGTTGCCAATTATTGATTTGATTAATCTGATCGAAGATAGTAACATCACCTAGTCGAAGCATTTCCTCTATGCACGTGGTCCTGCCCACTAGAAGGAACTTCCTAGCGTCAACTCGTTCCTACTCTTTCGACCAGTGCATGATAATCGTGATCGAAAACTATAAGTTAACCAAACCTCTCTGTTTTTAGAAACGAATTTTGCACTATTTACTTAGTTTATCTAAATAAACTAAGCAAATAGTCAGGGGCTAGGATAAAGTTATTAATATGACTTCAATTCTTAGTCTTACTTTTGTTCATTATCTTTTGAGTTACTAACTACTCAACAAGATGATTTGCAAGAAAAAGAATGGATTATATACATCAACAAAAGCTTGCCTTCTGAGGTTCCTTTACAGCTACTCTCATGAAGGAGATCCTATTTGTATTTCCTCCGAGACCTTCTTGCTAACCGACTCCATCTCTTCAATTAATCGCTCTGCTTTTGCTCCAGAGCAGTCAAAGTTGGTTTCGATTGGTTGCACGCTAAGGTTGGGGTCACGAGCTTTAAGTTTTGCCAAAACATAACTTACTGCACCTTCGACTCCCTTATCGAGTTAGCTTGATTGGCCTTCAGAGTGGTCAAAAACTGTTGCAAAGTCCCGACTTGTTCCCCAATAGTACTCCTGTGAGCAGCTATCGTGTCTTCTTGAGGAGTTATTCCCTCAGTACGTAGCTCACCAAGTACATTGTTCAAGAGCGAGATGTTGTCGTGAAGATTGATCTTCATCGACTTTATCTCCTCCTGGTTACGAGTCGAAGCCTCACAGATTTGTTTTATTTCGACCGCTTGCTCTGAAAAGAGAAAATTTGGTCAGACAAAATAACTCTTAGAGAACTTAAAAACTAAACCGGTCGCAGTTAAAGAGTCACTTACCTGCTAGTCGAGAATCCATTTTCTCGATCTCCTAATCTTTGTCTTTAGCAATGCGGGAGATCTCGCGAATAACCAAGGTCTTTTCATGGACCTCGGTTTGGAGCATTCCCACTTCGACCTCTTTTTCTGAAAAGGAATAAAGTTAAAGAGATAAAGATCAATGATATAAGCAGTCTTAAGTTTATAACTTACTGTTTATTTGTCCCTATAGCTTTTGAATTGCAGAGTTGGCCTCCTAAAGCTTCTTTAGAAGGTCTCCTTTTTCTGTCCTTAACTTTTTTGTCTCAACTTCTCATAGTTAAGCAAATCAGCCAAGGTCTTTTCGTCACTTTTAAACCTGCAAAGGTTAAGAGTAGACATGAGCACTAAACAGATGGTCGTCAGCCCTACTACGACCAATACCTAGTCGTAAGTTTTTCTATGATAACTTTCTGGCAGTAAGTGTTTCAACAACCAGTACCAAGTCGTAAGATTTTCTACGACAACCCCCACGAGTACTGTATAGGTGGTCGAAACATAAAATGACTATGAGTATCAGTGACTTACCATCTCTTTGCCTGCTCACAGAGTACCGCATTCTCCTGTCGTAGCTTGACAAGTTGTCGATTGTAGTCACAGACAGTGGCGATTTGTTCCAAAGTTTTCTGCAAAAAAGGAAGACAGTGAGAAGCGAGGAAAAACTGCACATATGAGTGTCATCAGATACTTACATTCATGCTCATCCGAGCAAACATGGAGACTACCATCGTTGGATTCTTCAGCTCATCCATCTTTTCGACATGGCCCCACCAAACCTTTTCGAGACATTCGTCATCGAAAATCTCCCCACTATTGGGAATATCCTTAGGGTGAGGGACTCGATCATGGGATCTAATGGCAGAAGACTCCACAATGGAAGCAAGGCTAGAGAAATCAGAATAGAAGTTGAAGTACTCCTTTTCTTCTGATTCAGTGATGGTAGTTTATCCTCGGGGACCAGGAGAAACATCTACCACGACTTCCTTCTCGACACAATGATCAGATGATCCACCAACTTGGCCAGAGGTTTCTACCGCTACCTCTGCTGTCTTCGTCTCCACGACCACCTCAGTGGTCGTAGTAACTTCAGCGGCAACATCTTCTTCCACCATAGAAATAGTGGCCGATCCTTCGACCACTACCGTTGTTGTTCCTTGATTCTTTGAAGAAGTAGCGCTGAGCTTCTCGAAGCATCCTTGAAATTGGAGGAGTTGGGCTAAGATCACAAAAAGGAGAGCACGTTAAATTATGAAAAACAAAAGGTAAATATTGTTCTTATACTTTTGCCTTTTTACATACCTCTACATCCTGGACTTGACTAGGAATTTGGAAGCAACCTTCCCAACTGAAGATTTCTTCGACTTCTTTTCTCTGACCGCGCTGGTCGAGCTCGAGTTGAAGGATGGGATCAGCCACAACCACGCCTAGTCATGGGTCTTGGCGCAGAGTCACCTCATGAACCTCCTGACACTCTAGATGGTCGAGACCAGTCTCGAACACCCCAAGAACGACACTTCCCTCAACCATGGATTCTACCGGCGCAGCATTTTCCTTCACAAAAGACATAAAGTCTTTCTAGTTCTCCTTTTCTAGTTTCTTGACAAAGCCACGAGAGGCAGAAACTGCAAAAGCTTTCTTGTCATAATAGAAGGGTACCTTGGTGTAACATCCCAATTTTCAATCTGTGTTTTAAATGTAAGAAAATGTGTAGAAATTAAAAAAAATTCTTACATCTTGTATTTCCTGTATGTTCTGAACAAATCTTGTAAAGGAAATAGGGAAATACAAAGTCACAGGTCATTTTGACCTAAACCTTACCCTTCAAAACTTTCTTGTCAAATTTTGTGATCATCCTCTGGAAATATTTTTCCTAAGTTCTTGGGTTGATGTGTGACCCTCTGAAAAGTTTCACAATTTTTAGAAGTTGTTGGAATATTTTGGAGGCAAGTCAAACCAATTTTCAATTGGTCAAACCTTAAATTCAAACATTCTGGAATTTTGGAGAAAGATTCTGAGCATAAAACCTCTAAAAATTTTATGGAAGGGTTATCATAGAGTCATCAACCTCCATTTAAAATTTCATAAGTTTTGGAGCTAGTTGCTATCTCTAAAAATCCTTCCAAGATTCAGGTCATTTTAAAACCCTAAGTCAAACATAAAGAGCATACACTTAAAATAATTTTTGGGAAGAATTTACTTCAAGTTAAACTCTGGAAATAATTTATTTAAATCTTATAATAATTATCATGAATAAATATAATTTTTCCAAAATTTTTGGAGCTAAACTCAATCCGCATAAAATTCAAACTTGCTTCAATAACCTATTGTAAGTTTGAATTTAAAATAAGCAAATGACTCATGATCAGTGAGATTTAATATTTTATTTGGTCACTAGGTCATCCCAGGAACCTCCTGAAAAATTTCAGATTTTATGAATTTATTTCCTATATTTGGAAGCTCGGTCAAAGTTGGAAGCTTTGGATTAAAACCAGTCAAACCTCTGTTCCTTGTTCCTCGATCGGACCCAAGTCCGACCGAGCCGCTGACTTGATCAAACCGCCTTGCTGCACTGGTCTCGCACTCTTTGCACTCGATCGCGAGCCGTTCGTTTCAAAACCAACGGATGGATTGCACGGTGTGTTCGGGCGCCCAATTGCACCCATCACCTTGACCTCCGATCTCGATCCGACGGTCGAGATCCACCCATTCGTTTAAAACCCGACTCGGCTACCCTCTTTGCGCCATCGATGGTGGGCCCGGCGCCTGTTTTCTTCTCCACGCGGTGCGCCGCGCGCCGCTCACCTACTCCTGCCACCGCGACCACGGCGCCTCTCGCGTCAAAGACGCCCCAGCTCTCCCCTTGACCGCCTATAAGAGGCCTGAGCTCCCTTGCCTTCCCCTTCGCAGCGCGGCCCTTCTCTTCCTCCCCGCGAGCAAGCCGGTCAAGCTCCTCTCCCGCCATGGCGCGCGCCCCCAAGCTCTCCCGCTGCCCGATTATCCCAGTCCTCCTCGACGCGTCACCACGCCTTAGACACCGAGGAGAAAACCCCTGTCAATTGGAAAAAGTCGTCACCGGAGCACGCGCGTCCCCTTCTTCCCCAACCACGGCCGCTTCAAGCTCCACCGCCGCATCTTCTCGGCGCCTCCTCTTCGATTCCCTCCATCCCGAGCACCACCTCGCCTCCTTCTACCATCCCCGATAGCTCACTCGCGCTCTTGTCTTCTCGAGTTGCTGCCGCGTGGAACTCCCTGCGGCCGTCGTCGTCTCGTCGCCGGCCTCCTTGACCCCTCTTCGTCCTCGGCGGCGCATGGTAAGCTTCCTTGGACCTCCCCATGCTCATGCGCGTGCTAACTTCACCCCAACCACACCCACGATCGCGCCCTCTTTTCACCTCCGCGGCCGCCCACCGCCGTCGCCGTGCCGCCGTGCTGCTCCTCGGCGCCACCGCCACCATCGAGTCCACGCCTCGGTGGCAACCATTCGCCCTCACCGGAACCCGCGCTCCTTCGCGGCGCCATTTCGGCGCCGAGCGCTCTCCAAGCCCTCCTCCGCCGCCTCTCTCTCTCTCTGCTCTCTACTCTCTCTCACTCTCTCTGTCTAGTGGGGCCCACTCTCTTAAACCAAGCCATTTGCTGTTAATCATCGATGTGAATGTATTTAGATCACTCTAAATGGTGTAGCAAACTGGAAGTTGAGTTTTGAAATGAGTTTAGACGAGTGAGTTTAATTTCAAACGAGTTTCACTGTGTTGACAATGAACTGAAATCATGTATAAGGTGAAATGCATTTGAGTCTTTTGAATGACTAAATTGATTACTCAAACCGCATTGGCACTCGATTAAGTGTTTTCCAATAAGAAAATGGATTGATTAGCACCTTAATTCCGAAGTTGTTACATTGTTACTGTGTAGGTATATGAACAGTAACCTGACAAATGGAAGAGTTGTCAACAGGCTAATAACATAACTAATTCTAGTAGCTAGACTTCTTGATATAATTAGTTAGTTGGACAATTAACTAGTAGTAGTAACCTAAGAACCATTAAGAAAATGAATACAATTAATCTTGTCTATAGGCTAATGTCATTGATGTTTCAGAATTCAGAAAAAGCCTTGTAGGAGAAAGTGTGATCGAGACCACAATATAATGATCATCATAGTTTGATGAGGCCAATGTCATGTCTAAACCAGTAAGTTAAAGATGTTAGTGATTCTAGTAGTCTGTAGACAACTACTTAATGGAAGTAATCAAATCTGAAAATCAATAATGGATTGCATTTTCAGAAAACCAACAGAGTTTCAGAAATGGTTAAGTCTCAAAACTGAAGTGAGTAGGTGTTTTCTCTTTTTCATATCTTTTTCATTGTAAGTCCAAATTAGATGATTCCAATTTTGTTAGCTTCATTATAACTTGAGATTAAATGGAAAAATAATTAGAGATCATGATAAAACCTAGAAAACCATTTTCAAAAATAGTAAACAAGTGAACTTAATACTGTTTTTCAGAACTTTTAGCAAACTTGTAAAATGCATAACTTTTAATCTATAGATCCTTTTTGTATAAATCCGATTGGATTAGCTTCCACTGCTAGTTTATTTGCTAGGAAAATTGGTTTCACAAATTTTACTATTTTTAAAAATCATAAGGATCATATTTTAGTTTAATACCCTAAACAATTTAGACAAATCATAACTCTTTCAATATAACTCCAAATGACCTGAAATTTTATATGGCTTATCACTATACCAGTAGGTAGCTACCATAAAAGTTTCATATTCAAAATCTTTCTAGAAAATATTTTTGCTACAGTACCTAATTATGGCCGAAAATAGGTTTTTAGGGAATATCTTCTGCACCACAAATCCAAATTAGGTTTTTCCAGTTTCTATGTCTAGGTTTATTCCTATTTTACCTTGTATATAAATTTTGTGTCATTTGGATGCTTTTTACTCAATATTTGTGATTAGGGTTTATTGCCTTATTTGCTTTTCGTCGTGTTATTTGCTTATGCGACTAGGTGACGAAGAGTGGGTTGAGCCTGAGAGCGATCCTTAGCAACTTTTTTAGCAATAGCAAGCAGGCAAGCAGTTTGATCATATCCACTCAATCCAATTACTTTTAAAATCTAATACTTTGTTTTACTTGTATGTATGCATGCTTTTGTGTCAATGATTAATTTTGCCGAATAGAGGTAGCTAAGCCTATTGCATTGTTTCCCTTAAATTGTTCACCCCTGCCACAACCTTAGGAATATTATCCTCACCGGTGAATTAGAGCCCGGTGAATGATTTAGGGCCTTTTATTTGTCTTTGCGATATGATGCTTAGCAATGCTTAGTATCGGTAGTATTGGGCGATCATCGACTTAGTCGGTGATCTTGATCACACAAATACTATTATTATTCCATTATGTCCAACCCTTGTGTTTTACCAATTTGCAAATCAAAACTGAAAACAAAAATTATATCTTGGCTTGGGCACAATGGTATGTTGGTGTGATCTGTTAGGTGTGATTGGAATGGTGCCTAAGTCCCTAAGGACCGAGTTACTTGTGCCATTGATCCAAGCAATTGTGCGTGCTAACCACACTAGAGGATATGGGACCTCTCTTGACTAAGTACTTTGGAGGGTGTTAATTAATGAGTCGCGTGGTGGGTTGCATATGGGATATATGCAACATGGACATGTTTGTGGGGAGTGGGCGCCCGCAGAGGCAGTGTCTCCTACTCCACGTATGGGTCCTTGTGATCCATATTTCGTCGGCAGATCACTAAGGGTTAACCCCATACGTGCGGCTCTTGATTAGCTCAATCCATTGGAAATGTCTCGTAGGACTTAGCCGTGTAGGCATACCAAAGGAAGTGTGCTTAATAGCTTGGCAAAAGGCGATCCAAGTGTGGGTACATTGGTACACCCCTCTGAGGTTAAAACTATTCGAATAGCCTCGTCCTAGGTTATGGACACGCTTGGTTATTTCTCAAGAACTAGACTACAACCTTTTAAAAACTTAAACTTGACATGGGTGGTATGAAGGGTACTTCATGCTATTATTGTGGTGACTATGGGTTAGTCACTTCTAGGTTGGTGTTGTCATCTATCTATTGTTATAATTGTCTCTCTTTTATTTGAGCAATAAAAGTTAATTGCAAACTTGCTTTGAATCTATTACCTTATTGCAAATGAAAACTTGCTTTATCTTTGAAAATAAGTCGAGCCTCATCCACTTAAATAAAGCTTGCATGTAGTTAATTATAGTTCTGTTATCTCACACGTCAGTCTTGCAGTACAAAACAATTTTTGTACTCATCCGCTTGCTTAATATTAATTGTTGCAGAGGAAGAAGGTGAGCCCCAAGGGCCTCACTTTTGTGAGTGTGTTGCGCGCGTTTGGGACGATTAGCTTGGCGGTCGGTTGGTTGCCTTGTGGTAAAGGCACACCGATTGGCTTTTGTTTATCGCCATCTTATGGCCATTTTGCTTCATTGTTTAAATTAGTTACTTATGTGTTTTTGGCAGGTCGGCCTCTCTTTTGTAATAACCTATTTATATTATCTATGTCTTTCGATTGTTGCTTTGCTTGGCTCTATGTGTATGAATGGAATTGATGCATGATTTTGTAACGGGTGTGTATACTGCAGTGCAGGAAGTATACATATCTCGAGGCTTGGTTTATTTGATTTGTACCGTTAGGACCAAGTGGTTGGTTAAACAGTACAAGCTGAATAAACCGGGGTCCTCATACTTGGCCTTGGGGGCTTTGCGCTTAAGAGCTTCGGCTACCTCAACCATCCTTCCTTTCTCCGCAGCAACCAGCTCTGCAGCGAATCTCATGAAAGGCTTGAGCCCGCGCCGTCCTTGTTGGCGATTTTGATAAGTCGCGCTTTTAGCTGGAGGAGTATGGCTTTCACGAGCCACCGACCAACAACAAAAATATGACCTCTTCATCATCTTGGCGGTCCTCTATGCCTACTTTCGTAGGAGTCGAAAAGGAATAATTAATAAGTGGTCATAAGTCCTTCTACGACCAGTACCTAGTCGTAAGTCTTTCTCTGACTGCCTCATGATCGTAAGTTCTTCTACGATCATCTCCTAGTCGTAAGATCTTCTCGACCGTACCTAGTCGTAAGTTTTCCTCGACAACCTTCCAATCGTAAGCTTTTTTACGAATATGAAATCCTAAAGATGAAATCAGTCTTTAATTACCATTAGGCATTCTACCCTTTCCCCTGCAGATACCACCTCAAGAATTTGAGGAGCCACCACATTGGGTGGCGGAATTTCTCGCAAACGAGTTTGACTCGAATATCAATCTCCGCTTATGGAAGATTTGTGTAAACGGATAAAACATTCAGTAGACCAACTGGAGAACAACCAAAACAAGAGCTAAGTCAAAAATTCACTTACCCGGCTCGTAATCTCTGGTTGGGTCTTGTGTCCCTGAGTACCTCCACATGGGAGGCACTCGCTTCTTCAAAGGGCTGATGCGGCGCATGATGAAATCCTTCACCACGTGCCACCGGTGAGTTCCTTTTCCTTCATGTCTTTTATGGTTTGAATGTAAGGGGCAATCCGATCAAGATCCCTGGGAGTTGAATCCTAGGAAGAAATCTTCTCGGCAGCCTTCCACACAAAAGAAAGGTTGTCCTCATTGGTGGTCTTCTAGTAAAACCACCTCTTCTTCCACCCCGGCCACCATGACCGGGTGAACATCTGAATATACTCCCTTGACTTACCATCGTGGAGCTTCAGACCGCAACTTTCGGTAATCCCGGCTTGTCGGGCCATTCCATAATAATACTGGAAGAGCTCAAGGTCCGCTAGAATCCCCAGATATGCCTCACACAAGTACACGAACATACTTAACATGGTGATGGAATTGGGACCTAGGTTCACCAATTCCACCCCAAAGTGCTCAAGTACGAGCGTGAGAAAAGGGTGAGCCAGCAATCGGAGGCCACATTCATAGTACACCTGGAAGATGGGGATTTGCCCAATCTCCCTTTACGACCAATGTTGCCCAGCTGTCGAAATCCACATCACAAGTACCTTTTCTAGAATCTTCCCAGCGGCGACTAGAGCTTTCATCCTCGCCTTGTCCATCTCTGATTCGGCCATTTTTCTCAAGAGAGGGGGGTTTGGATTTGGAAAGGCTTCAAGAAAGCATACGGTTTGACTTGTAGTGGAGAATGCGAGAACTCGATGAATATTCGAAGCGATTTGTGGAAAAGTAAGAACCCTAAAAACACCCTGCAGTAAGTTTTTATAACCACACGCTTGAAATAAAATGCGTAGAAACTCAACGGTTCTCACCGCAGGAATTGCTCCAACGGATATATTTTCTTAAATTTGCTTGTTCAAGAAAATCGAGGTTGTCTTTGCACCTCAAGCGAAATTACCTCCTTAACCAAGTTTTTTTCTAGTCAAACGAAATACTAGTCAGAAAGGTTTTTCTTCCAATTACCATACTATGACCGCTTCGTAGTCATGAGATTTTCTATGACTACTCTATAGTCGTAAGATTTTCAACAACCTTGTTGACCAAGTATATTTCTGATCAAATGAAATACAAGTCGAAGAGTTTTTCCTTCGACCATCATTTCATGACCCCCTCGTGGTCGTAAGATCATCTACGACTCCTTTTTCAAGTAAGTTACTTTCACTTGAAGCTAGGGGGCTAGATGACTAGGATCTAATAATCCTCATTTTATCATTTATCTGTAATTCTTATTATGGGTAAATATGACATCATACGGTTTTTAGGTATACCCCTTATGGTCTTAAGGGAGAAGCCAACCAAGTAGTCGTAAGTCCTTCTACGACCACCCCCAAAGTCATAAATACTTCTACGACTACCTCATGATCGTAAGTTCTTCTACGGTCACCTCTGGTCGTAAGTTCTTCTACAACCAGTACCCAATCGTAAGTCCTTCTTTGACTACACTCTGGTCGTAAGTTCTTCTACGACCAGCTCAGCTACGACCGCCCCGTAATCAATTGGGCCCACTTGTTTGTAGGCTCTATTAATTATGGAATCTAAATAGTTAATATACGATGTTATTCTTTGGAGTAACTGCACGTAACACATCATTATCTCTGACAAGTAACTACCAGGCAACATGGAGGGGTTACTACTCCGATGATTACTGCCATTATTATATCCGTTATTGGAATAATGAGGTGCATCTTGACCTAGAGGAATGACTACCTCTCCGTGCACTATAAAAGGGCTTCAGTCAGATATAATAGGGGCAGAGAAACAATCAGGAGCACAGGTATTAGACTTTACCTTGATTGTAATCAGCATACTCAATACAATACAATACACACAGGAGTAGGGTTGTTATTCTCTCTGAAGAAGGCCTGAACCTGTATAAAAATCCCTGTGTCATTCTTTCTGCGTGATCAATTGTGGAGACCCCCCGAATCAAACAATCTTTACGTAAAATCGGTTCTAAAACACCGACATTCTTCTTCTCATTTAGTTCCAACTTTTCCGTCGGGTGTTGTAATAGGTATTTTGTTCGCATGTAATTTTTTTCCACCATTGTTTTATTAATATTTTTATTTTACTCAACTAATTGCTTTGTTCTGACTAATAGGTTTCAATTGTTTTCACTAATTGTCTTTGAATTGTTCCACGTGCACGTTTGGTTTTGTCCTACTAATATTTTTTTATTTCTTTGAACATCATAGGTAAACTATTGGAATGTCGTCGACGGGAACTGTTAAAATATTGGGGGATGCTTGAAACATTGGACAATTCCTCGTTAGAACATAATGCGTGGAACATCCTCGATGAACTGTTGGAACACTGAAACCAAACCCGTGCAACATTGGCCCATTCCCCATTAGAATTTAATGCATGGAACATCATCAATGAATTGATGGAACGTCTAGATAAATGCATGGAACATTTCATTTTAGCTATCCGTACATCTAACTCCCACCCGATTCCCCCTTCCCAATTCAAAAGATGTGTGTCGGAATATCGTCCTAACACATTTAGGAAGTAATGAATGAAATATTTCATTTTATCTACTAGAACATATGACATGCGATATCATTTACTAAGCTGAAATATAGACAAGTGTGTTCTTCTTTTGAAGATATCGTCGTAAGGAACACAATGATTTAAACGGGTCATGAATTGTACGCTCGGGACAAAAGTTATGATCACTTGAAAATTGAGATTGCTAAAAAAATCCCTCGAATTGCGTGGGCAGGGCTGACTGCATTAGACACGTTGCTTCACGGGTTGTGGGCTGAGGTGGGCTATGCATGGTTATTTGCTGCATGTGTGGTCCCTCGTCGCTCCTAAGAGTGTTGTCTGAAAGTAGAGTGTTGTTTGAAAGTAGCTTGAAATTCTAATGTTTTTTGTTTGGTGATGCAAATCTAAGATTGGATTGTTTGGTTGGTGTCCTGAGCATGAGAAAACCTAAAATAGGATTACACATTCTTAATTGCCTTAATAACTACAAGTATTAACTTAATTGAATAAGTGAAGTTAAAAAAAGTTAATCAACAAGTCCATTAATCTAGTCGGCCCAAATAGCACATTGAAGCACATGGGCGATACGGTTTCCTCAATCCCTAACATAGCCAGCTCTTTTTTTTAAGATTTAAACATAACCAGCTCCAAACATAGAACAAATTAGCAACTGAGATCGTCTTTGGTGTTCAAGTTGGACATGAACTCCAGCAATATATATGGCACTTCAAGGGGAGCAACAGGTGTTCCTTTTTGAGCAAGCAAATAATACAGATGTGGGACTAATTTTGGAAGAATGCTGGCCTCGTCCAAAAGGCTAACCCGAGTCCCGATAGTTTTCTCGAGTTGAACAACAATGTAGAGAACACTTGGAAGGTCACTGACCCTCTGATCCGGCAAAAAAACTGCGGGAAACGATTTCTCATATGGAATACTACTACTCCGAGAAGAAGCAGAAGCCAGCAAAGTACAGCATCGAGCAGTTGGAGTCACAAGTGCTGGACTGCTAGGGATGTTTGAGGGGTGAAGCAGATCATGCATGGTAACAAAAGCTTCCAAATGATAGGAGATCTGTGTATGTGGATGTGGTCCCTGTGACAAGATAATCTTAAATCTGTAGCCATTTGGGTCTGAAACTCTGGATGAAACATTTTTTTTTTCTTTTTGAGGGAAGGACGAAATAGTTTGTAGTGATCAATACTTCTGTTAAATTGTACAAATATATGATTGGAAATAGGGGAAAAGGATAATGCTAGACTGGTGATGATGGCTTTGTCTGCTGTAAATGCAATTGTTTTTCTTTACGGATTTGATAATTTTAGACTCGGGTCGGTACAAGTCCAACTATTAGATTCTCAGTTGCCACTATGATTTCCATTTGGAAGTCGATTTTCTGGGCCATTGGATTTTCCTTGTGATCCGTGTGGAGTGTTTGGATGGGCGCGACTATATGTCGCGCGTATGGCCCGTAGCAATGCGCCACCCACCCTGGGCCGTGGGCCCCGTGTGCGGCCCACGTCAGATTGTGCAAGGGAGGCCCGCAATAGATCAACAAAAGTCACCTCTCAGCCAGGCCCATCCATGTCAGCTGACACTGTTTCGAGATAGTTTTTCTGGGAAACCAAAAATTCAAACGATCCTTTTAAATCAAGTGACCGATTCATGATATGTTTGAGCCATCATGTTCCTTATGATGAGATCTTCAAAACTAGACCTCACTTCTATATATTTAAACTTAGTAAATGATATTATAAACATATGCCAGTACATAAAATAAAACATTCCATGCATTATTTCCCAACGATCCATTAGTTCATGGACGATGTTCTAGTGCACATCTTTTGAAATTGGGTAGGTAGGGGGAATGAATCGGATAGGTGTTGGATGTTCCATGTCTTTTGAAATTGGGTGGGTAGGGGGAATGAATCGGATAGGTGTTGGATGTTCCTGTAAGAAAATGAAATATTTCATGTAGTTAGTTTCAATATTCCATCAATTCATCCACAATGTTCCACGTGTTAATTTATAATGGTGGATGGACCAATGTTCTATGTGTTTGGTTTCAATGTTTCGATAGTTCAACAATGGTGTTCCACGCATTAAGTTATAACGTTGGATGGACCAATGTTCCACGTGTTTAGTTTCAATATTCCAACACTTCATCAACAATGTTCCACGCGGTTGGTTTCAATGTTCCAACACTTCATTTGCATGGGCCAATATGGTCATGGGCTGCGTATGCGTGATTGCATGGCTGGCTGCATGGGCCAATGTGTCTCGGGGATAGGCGGCACGGCACTATATGTGGTGGCTGGTTGGGTTTTTTTCCCTTGTGCATGAACTTTTTGGATTTGATATTACCAGCATTCTTTTCTATTTGTTTTGTGGTAGCGCATAGCTATCTTATTGATAGGTCAATATCCCAACAGGGTTAACGGATCAAACTTTTTTGAAATTGCGGCCTGTTTGTAGAAAGTTAGAAAACACAACCCGACAAGACATACACTGCGAAAAAAAACTACATGCAAACGACTATCATTGTTAGGCGATGATCATGGCACAGAAAAAATGGTGACCTATTGATAACAAAAAAATCACTCACATTATGAATACACACCTCTATTTTAAAATCACTCCTAGATGAGACTGTTCATGTGAAAAGAATTATTTATAAAGTTAGCTCATGGTATTAATGGATTCTTCTTTTAAATCACTCCTAGTATGAGAGTTGGTCCTCTCGTTCTCCATCTTCTCCTCCCATTCCCCTTCCTCCTCTTTAGTAAATGTAGTCTTTGCCCCCCATCTCTCCTAGCTAATCATGTGCATTGATATCATTGCAGTTTAGAAAATATTTCAAATTAATTTCAGATTTAATTATGAATAGATTAGAATTATGTCCTTTGTCGTTCTCTTTGAATGGTGTCTTGGTACCTTTGGATGTAACCAACTTTGGGTGGTTTCTCGTTTGTAGTAGAATGCTTGGTAAACTTTTGTAATTTGGTTTCTTCTAATAGAAACAAGGAGACCTTTTTCAAAAAAAAAGAATAGATAATCATAATTCCAATCAGACATGAGCATCAAATAAATGACTATTAACCGAAATACACTACTTAAGTCTTCTATACATGAATTCATGCAATAGGTAATTAACCATTAAAACAAATCAATTAACATAATGCTCAATTTTTTTTTATTTTTAGTTTTGCTCTTAAATGTCGTTCTACTCAAGCACGAAGCAAGGCCTCCTCGCCACTAATAACAGATTATGAATGACAATTTCAAAGAAATATGCTAGGTTTTGAGCTCTATCACATACCATTTGAATAAATTTACAACTAGCAATTTAATATCACAACTAATTGCCATAACAGAAGTAATCAAAACAGTATACTGAAATTAACATAAGAATTAAAGATAATGACAACAACTAGCTCAAAGCCTAGCTTATGACTCTAAATTGTCACACCAATCTCACTATGGCCAAATTAGCCTCACTAAGCAATTATAAATCCCGCAATCTATTATGCAAAGTTAGTGCTACTGAAAATCAAAAGATATAACCTGACAATACAGTAGCATGGCAAACTAAGCAAAATAGACATTCCAAGTTGAAGAAAGCTCACAGCACTGATGGCACTCAAAGCCACCATGAAGTCAAGACAAGGCGCGTCGAAATCGCGCTCCTAGTCGTAGAATTGGGTAGAATTGTGGTAGAATTGTGGTAGAATCGTGGTAGAATCGGGTAGAATCGTGCATCACCTCAAATTATAAAAGATTTACGTGTTTGGTTGTGTCATATCCCTCAATTCAAGTTATATGATAAGTACTAAGTAATTAGTAGGTTAGACATTAAGATTTGGAGGTTTGGAATAATAAAAATTATTTTATTTATTTATTTTACTTTTTATGTAAAATGTTCAGGTAATAGCAAGGTTGTTAAAATCAATATTTTAGTTGTAGCTCTCAATGATATGGAATATAAACTACGATTTAGACATTTATCAATCAAATTAGATGTGAAATGACCAAATAAACACTCATATCACTCTTGGAATACACAACACAATGAAAAATGTATTTTTGGTAGAATTAGGTAGAATATTAGATTCTACAATTCAATCCTAAAATCTAATCCTACCGGAGTGTCTCCGATCCGATTCAGAATCACGATTCTAATAACCTTGGATACAATGCCCTTTCCAACAATGAGGACATACGGATCATGTAGTAGAAGTCCAGAAGTCTTGCACAAGATTACAGAACAAAATCACGCCTGGGCCAAGTGCACAAACCAAGCAACCAAACATCAAACTCACGATCATCGTCATTCGTCCAGGGTACCGCTGTCCCATCGTCTAGATGTTTAATTGTTGTTTTTCTAGCAATGTCGGGTTTAGATCGCGTTCTGTCCAGATTAGTGCGTGGCTGTTTTCGTATCCTTAGAAGCAGAATCTGGAGACCCCATCTCCTAGAGATATGTGCGGTTTGTTCTTAGGTTTAAGTGGCCGCAAGAACGCCCAAATCCGATTAACGGTTAGAAAGTTATGATTTGTTTAGTGCTGCTGTCCCAAAATCTGACGAGAATCTGCAGTTAACTTGTTAATTAAGTAAGAATTTGATAAGTGCCGAATTGGAACTTGGGATCTCCTAGAGAGTTGTAGGATATCTCGTTATCTTTCATTGCCGACAAGAATCACGTCATTTGGACCTCTGTAGCAAAAGTTATGATTTTATTCTTATTGGGTCTATGCTGTGGAATGGTTGCTGGTCTGACAGGTTTTAGTGTTTCGACCTAAGCATATATTTAGAGGACAAATCAGAGGTCTCGCCATAACGAAAAATGTAGATAATCCTTCCAGCTTTCAGGAAAAGTAAAGATCATGAAATTCGGATGAATGTATAGAAAGTTATGATAGTTTTATTGTTGCTGTCCAGAGACCCGACGCAAAAATTGATGCTTTGTTGAATGGCTTGGTAGGGCTAGTAAAGGGTCGAATAAGAGAACCTCACCAACTAGGTTTAGAAGGGAATTCAATAACCTTTTCAGAATGTCCAAGATCACTTCATTTGGATTTCTGTACAAGAAGTTATGATTTTTGAAGGGCTTGTTCTCTGGAAAGGAAATCTGGCAGCCGATAATAGAGTCGGGATCGCGTCGAGTGGACGATGAGTTCATTTGTGATTACAGTTTTGTTATTAGACCTACATGGTAGCATTCCAGGCTCATGATGGGCTGGGGTTATTCTGATTGGTATCGGAGCGGGCTTTAGGTCCGTGGTAGTTGAAATATTAAATTGACACCTGTGTACTGATAGGTAGGTTGAGTTTTTGCATTGCATATACGCTTCCGTTATGTTGTATTGTTGATCTCTATTATGATCAGATATATCTATAGTATTATACCAAGGTTATTAGGTGTGGGGATAACCCATGTTGAGAGAGATTGGGGTCGTGGTTGTGGCCCAGGCTTTACGGGCAGCTACACTCTGTTCATAGTAGGAGTAATAGTGAGTATCTTTGGAGAGGTTGTTCTCTTTCCTAATTTTGATTTGGTCTACTCTGGTTCAATCGGTGCTTGATGAATTTCTCTTGGATTAGTAGTTCCTTAGGTTGATGCGTTTCCAGCGATTTAATTTGACCCTCTAAAGCAAGCCTTGTTCTTCCAGCTGTTGAGCTGCTTGCAGTTGATGGGTTTCAATTGGTTTATAATTGTTTTATAGAGCAAATGTTGTCTTTTACGACACTTGAGCTATTCTTGCTATTTGTGAATGTCGTCATTGGAAATTTTGTTCCTTATTATGAGAGTTCTACCTTCTTGTTGGCACACTGACCCATTTATTAAACAGCATTGCGGGTAATGAAAGTTTTTGTTGCAAGTTCCTTAACACTGTGAAACCTTTGGCTTATGTATTTCTCTTGGATTATTTCGAGTGATTAAGTTCTATGCCTCTTTTCTAAAAAAAAAAAAAAGTTAAAACTACATTGCGGTGTCTTGTTGTGATTAAATGGGAGGTGGTAATCATCTAGATTAATTGTTATAGCATAAATTATCAAGAAGGGACATTTGCGTGGAGCATAATTGGTTTTAACCAGAGCTTTGTAATTGAAGTTGATTAAGTGGATCTTTGTCTTTTAGTAGTTCTTGATGGTGCTGAGTAAAGGTATGCTTACACCTACTAGGAATCAGAGATTTATTAAAAAAATGTGAGGTATTGATGATCTTACATAATCACAAGATTGAAACCTCATTATATCGGATTAGAAGAATGTTGAGGTAGTACTCTGTGGCGGTGATTAAAGGAGATGGTGTTATTAAATCTTTAGTTAAACCCTAAGTATATAGTGGAATGTTGACTCTGTGTTCATAAATGGATAGGTGATGGTAAGCAGCGGTAGGGCCCTATGAGCATACGTGATGAATACCATTGTCGATTGTTAGTGATAGATGAAGTGTGTGTTGAGCAGCACTAATAGTTGGATGGATAAATGATAAGTGATATCTGAAATCGTGTTTTGAAATTGTTATTTGATAAGCATGATGTTGTTGAAAGAGGTTTATTTTAACCGTATGGGTTGTATTTCTTTTGGAGAGGTTGAAGATGGGATCGAGGCTCGGATGACTTTCACTAAGAGTGTATTATTTCGTTGTTAATGTGATTGTCAATAAGGATTATGAAGATAATAGTGAATGTTTTGTATGAAGGGATTGGATCGCACGACTGCGGATTAGGTGAAAAGGTTTCTAGTTTTGGAGTGCAGGATCTTTCGGACCTCATGTTGATATAGTAACTGAATTTGTTTTGAGCAACATGAAATGTTGAGAGGTTTTTAGCTCCTAGTGATGCTGTATGATGTGGTCTTCAAATCTCTTCTTGGTGGAGTTGGCATGGTATGTGTACCCAAAGAAAGTTGCTTTCTTTGTTAAGCGAAAAATGGAGTCAAGTTTTGTAACTTGCTGGTTGTGAAGTTTGTTTAAAGATTTTGATCTTACTCATAAGAGTTTTCCCGAATCTCAAAGTAAAGTTTTATTTCCGTTTGAGGCTTGTTATTCTCTGCTTGTGGGACGTGTGCCCTCAATTATGATTTTATCGGTTTATTCTCGAGATCATTGTTATTTGATTGTCTCTCTTGATCTTCTAATTCTTGTAAGTGGTAACGTTTTCCTTTTCAGCTGAAATTTATTTCTATTTGCCTCTTCTTCTAAGAAAGGGTTAATCGAACTAAGTTGCAAAGTATCTTGGATGTGATCTGGCAATGAAATAGTGGTGGTCTAGTGGATGACTGTGAACCTTTGGGAGAGGCATTGAGTAATAAATTGGTTTATTGAACCTTAGAGAGGATTTGATTTAAATAGGTGTTTGACTTTGGAGTTAACAGATTTAGTAATTCGCAACTAGGAGGACCTATAGCGAGATGTGGTCAAGGTTGCGCACAATGTGGCGAGAACATTAGAGTTAGCAAGTATGGATAACTTGATCAAGAACATATTTATGTATGGATGTTAGTGATTGAGTATGTTTGAATCCTAGTCAATTAGTTAGGGTTTGTGAATGGGTATATTGTGGTGGAGTAGCGCTTTTGCTTGGTGTGGGTTGGAGAAGGTCTAAGATTGATGAAGCGAGTTAACTTGAGTGGTTACTTGATTGGTGACGAATGCTAACATTAATAACTAAGGTTATTGTTGAGTGTATGAAATTCGAGTCTTGAATCGAGGATTACCTATCAAGAATCTGAAAATTTATTGTAAGAGTCTTAGAGGTTGAATTGGGTTTTACATTTTCACGCTAGCATCTTGGTTCCCGTGATTAGGTTCCAAGAGATATGGTGAACTTTGATAGAATCTTTTGGATGCACTAAATGAGCGTGAATGTGGTAAATTTCAAGTCGATTATCCCTAAAAGATTGAGATGATGTGATTGTGTGAAATCTATATTGTGGTGTGTTGGGAATTATTTATCAAAGTAATTCCTTTGTGTGAAAAGTTGAGCAGTATGTTATTATGGGTTGGAAGAGTCTCTCTACATAGGCGTGGAATATGTGTTCACCTTGAGCATAGCTTTGAGGTTGCCAAACTAAAGGAAATGAATTAGTATGTTATGTGATGATTGGAATCTCATGGTTTAAGAAAAATTGAAGTCTTACAAGAAAGTTTGAAAAAAGGGTATTATTCTCGGATAATGAAATGTTTCCCGGTTTTTATTTGAGCATAGTCTCTATGCGGTGCCAAATATAAATTGGGAAGATTCTCCTTAGTTTGCTGATTCTTTTGGTTTAAAAAATGGTTATTTTGGTCATTTGAGTGATTTCGCCTCACCTTATTGTGGTGTTTCTTGGCAACCTTGCAACTTGAAAGGTGAAAAAGTTTTCTTGATATATTTATTGATTTTGGATTGAGCTTTTCTAGTGGGAGATGGTTTTGAGTTGGATGCATTATGACAGCTTGGTTTCCGTTGAGTTCTTGGATAAGTGAGTTGGTAGGCGAGTTCTTTATACGTCCCTTGTCAAAGGAGATCTTGCTTGCATAGGTGTAACACCACGGCTATCAAACCAAGATGTCACCTAAAACATCTAACATACATCCATAATGCGGAAGAATTTGAAACAAGTATATCAACTAAAGACAGATTAAGTTAAGCAGGATATGATGAAGGTATCCTTCCTTCACCTTTTAAGTTATTTAATTCGATCATCAATAAAGAAGGTTCACACGTGATAATAAATCAACATCCATGTGGAGAAAGGTATCCTTCCTTCACCAATTATAATTTAATTATTACAGTTCATCATTAGAATGTAAGATAGAACTAAATTTAATCTTGAACATGAATAGGATGATGTGAGCAGTAGTGCGTGTCTACTCCTCCCAAGTGAGCCAACATCGGGGTTACCTAAAATAAACAAACAACGCAAGAGTGAGTCCATGACTCAACAAGTCTGATGAAAGAGAAAGAACACATATACAAACGGACATCACCATTTAAGAATCACGAACCTTGCATCAGTGAACACTTATGAAAACATGAAATGAATGAATGTAATCAAGGATGGACTGCACACATGCATATCTGCGGTATAGTGAGTGACACACCGTCGGTGTTCACTTAAGCCCGCACCTTAACAAAGTGCGGGGATCCAAGTCCTATATGAAGAACGTTTCATATAGGTGTCCAAAGCTGCCCATCTTGGAATTGATGGGTCTTACGTGCCCATCTTGGAATTGATGGGTCTTTCAATCCACTCCGTGGACGGGACATGACAATGTCCAAATTTGCCCATTGGAATGGTGGGACTTACAATCCACTCCCGTGGACATAACATGAATAAAGGATGCATGATATGAACATGAGCAGTGATAATACCATCTCTCGGTATATACTCCACATAATGAAAGAACATAACCAATTCAACATCTCGGGTAACACAATATCACACTATATTCATGAAAACATTCACCATCACAACACTCAAAAGCAACAAGTACTTGCCTTCGCGTTGCGACACGTTAGCGAGCAACGATGGCGCTCCCAAACCCGTAGCCTCGTGGCCTAAACAATTAAATAACCGAAATAAGAACAACATAGAATCCAACCCGAATTAAAGTCTACAATACCCCCTTGAACTCCCAAGGAATGCCATAAAACCTAATCTGAAAAACAGTGCAACCCAAAAAGCGTGTCGGGTCAGCAGCACGAAAATGACGATAGTTAATGACATGGGACTCGAAATGAGATGAGTCCAGATCCTACCTCATCTTAACGAACATATCTATAACATTCAAGTTGATGAGATTTCCCAATTCGGCCAATAAACTTCTCTAATAAAGAAAACAAAACAGCAGCACAACTTCTATGCGAACAAACAGGACAGCAATACTAAAACAACCATAACTTTTAATCTACAACTCTGAATTGAGCATTCTTTAACAATATGAAATGGTTATGTAAATTATCTACAATAACCTAGTTGTACGACATTCAAATTTTGCTTTCAACAAAAAGTGGCACACGGGTCAAAACTAAAGATAGAAACTGACATACAATCTGGACAGACTGACACACAATCTGGACAGTCACAATGAAAAGTGCATAACTTTTGATCTATAACTCCAAATGAAGTGTTCTTTATCAATCCTGAAAGCTAGTGATATCACCTTCAAAATTTGTTATGGGCAAGACCTCTGAATCACCCTCTAACTAGGCCATAAATCAACCTATACAGAGACTGCTAATTCTCGTCAGGATTCTGGACAGCAGATAGTAAATCTATCATAACTTTTGACTCGAAAGTCGGAATGAGGTGATCTTGGCGGCCACCGAAAGCTAAGAACAAGACCTACAACTCTCAGGAGACCCAAACTCCTGGTTCGGCCTCTAAAGTCACGAAACAGTCCACGCAACATTCTGGTCAGAAACGAATTCTGCTCGCAGTAATACGTTCTAACCAAATATGCATCAAATCGCCTCTACCACTAATCAAAAGGCAGTGTGGCATCCGATACCTTTGCAGCAACCAGGAAGTAGGCGGAAGACCCTCGGAGAAGATGATCTCCCTCCTTCTCACCTCTTTTGCCCCAAGCAGGTGCTGTCCTCCTCAATTTCCTTGCGCAGCAGGGCGGAGAAGGTCAGAAGGCAGGTTGGGAGGCAAACCAGCGAGGACCAGCAACCAAGGAGGATGGGGCGGCTCCTAGGGGCGGGCGTGAGGGAAGAGGGAGGGTGGAAGGGCGGCGGCCATAGGAGGGAGGAGTGGGAAAAGTGGGAGAGGTGGGGAGGTGCTGGGGTTTGAGGCCCCCTTTGGCCGGCCACAAGATGGGCCTTTGGGCCCATCTCTGGTCTGGCTGCTCCCCTCATGGGCCCCATGGCTGCCCCTCCGGCCCATAAGGCCTTCTCTTGGAGTCTGCGTGGCCAGGCCAGAGCCCAAAGCTGAAAAAACAGTAACTTGGAGATTTCTTCTTTTAATTTGAACTCAATTTAAATCCATTGTTTTCTTACCAAGCGAAGCGGGATATTACATTCTACCCCTTAACGAGTTCGACCCGAATCTAAGCATAAGCGAAAGAACAACCACCAGTGAGCGAACAGCGGTAACCACGTACTGTTGTGAACAACGTGCGGCTAAAGCTCACACGCGAAACTCCAACTTCCCAAGTAGCCTCACTCTCGAGCCATGGGACCACAACATAAGGGCGTAACCGGCGTCCGATCTAACACTCAACCCGGTGCTTCGGTACACTCATCGGACAAAACTCGAAGGTAAGTTCTCACTCGATAGTTAACGGCGCAGCGAAACCTCCAACTCTGTATCCCCGGTACTCACTCAACACGAACACACAGGCGTTACGTACTCCGCACATGGACTCGTGCGATCTGGCGATCGCCAACTAGCTGAAAACAACCCAATGTATCTTGGGTTAACCTTCCCAATGATCACGAACCACACAACATGCTGCGAACACGGAACTCTTGTTCCGCCTCTCAATTAAACTCTTTGCTGAAGCAAAACACATCGAATAAGAAAGATTCACATCACAACTATCGTTACCAAGCTGATCTGAAGAGTAAAATCCAGAAATCGAGTTTCATCAAGAAAACCTTTCCACTTTCCAAGTGGCAATTTCGCAGCGTCACGAAAGCCAAGGAGATCACTTGAATGCTCAAACCAAATACTTCTTTTGTTTTTGAATTGGAAAGAAGCAAACATGCCAACACAACACCAACTCACAATCACGAAGACACGATCAACAACATAAAGCTCAAATGAGTAACAAGCGCTTCAATGCAAGGAAACATCCTTTTTCTCAATTCCTCTTTTAGGAATAAAATTTCTCTCGGACATTGGAATTGAATTCATACGCATACCACAGGCTCAAACCTCTTAATTTAACATCCTCAAATTAGGCTTAGCAGAAATACATCATCCACACCTTTGTGGAGAGACTCTATTGATTCCATGAACACTCTGGACCACTCCTTCAGCGATGACATTAATTTGATAGAAGGCACCAAAGCCCTCAAAAACCCATGCAATCTCATCACCTCAACTTTCAAGAATATCACATCAGAATTTTGAGTACACCAGCTCATGAACTACAACAAAGGTTCTATCAACAATCATTCCACTACTCAGTACCCAGTTTTCTATCTCCTCTACACACAATCTTTGGGTGACCAAAAGTTTAGCATGAAAGCTGAAAGCCCAAATTTAACCTCAGAGACCTCTACAACGAATTCCTCTTATAACAAATAGTGAAATCATCGGATTAAATCTCTATGATCCCCACAATTCGACATACTCACTCATTGACATCATCGAATCACTCATACCATATCGCGATACTTTCAATAGTGTTCTTGTATAAAATTGATTCGATTTCCATACATTTGATAATCCCCAACATTTCAACATGAACCAAGGTTACGGAACTACACTATACCATAAGTCCTACTTAGTCGAGACAATATACGATTTTACCTCGAAACCAAACATTCCATGCGAATCAACTTCCCAAGAGATTCGGTCAAAACCAACCCATCTTCTATTACTACTCCAATAGGTGGGTAGCAAAACTCACCCTACAAACACTTAACCACCACCAAACAAACAACAACTACGAGTTGTAAAACTTTCTGACACAAAGCGGTTGATCCTTTCTCAAAGAAAGAGGCGAATAAGAACAAATTTCACCACGGGAAAATGTTCTGCTCACATGAGCACAAAACCAAAAGAAATAATCGGTAATAAAGATGCGAAAAAGCGAAAGTTGAGTTCACTGGAGGAGCACGCATCCTCGAAAGGGAATAGCAAATAACCACTAATAAGAAGAAAAAACATTGCGATTGAAACTGACAACTCTTGAGTGAAAAGAGTAAAAGTTTATGAACAATTCGAATAACTACAAGTTACAAAACTTGACTCAAATTCTCAAATATTCCTCTGCACTCTTTCCTTAACACTGAAATTAATTCTTTGACTAACATCGCTTTGCCACAACGTACAAGATAAGATCTTTAGTCCAAACCACAAGGACTAATTAAGAACCAATGAAATTCTTCAATCGTCATATTTGTTGAGCAGTTCAACTACACAGAAACATGAGATCCAAATAATCTAAACCACCAAACTCAAAACATTTCCAATTACGAGTTTTCGCGGCGCAAGTAGATTATTCTCCTCTTAAAGGAACTAACATAAGTTCTTTGATTGCAACCTCACGTTGCCAACTCGGACAAAGAGCCTTTAAAATGAAATCACACAAATCTCTTAAGAAACAACGAGGACAATCCAATACCTTAATTTATTTAAAATAATTTCAGCTACGGATGATTCATGGGCTCAAAGAAAATATCACAAAGCTAAACTTGAATTATTCTCATCTGAACGATATCACCAAAGCGATCAAATTACTATGGGTATTAACATCAATTTCACAACAACAATTAGAAAACACTTCAAAAGACCCACGTGAAAAGAATGAATTGATTCTTTCTCAAAAGAAGAGACAAATGGAAACGATTTTCACCAACTAGAAAACTCATCCACCACTCATGAACATGGGACCAGAGAAGAAACCAATTAAGCAATGAACTCACAGAACATAAGTGGAGTCCACGATTGACGCATAAGCCTCACAAGAATAGAATATCGAACCTTATGAGATAAGAACAAATAAGTATTCAAAATCGAAGCACTTGCATCACTGAAGAACCATTATAAATTTGCAACATAACGTTACTCGATAAGCTTCATTTACCATAAAAGCTTGAACCCTCAAAGATCATGAACATAAAACTTGAAATTTGATCATTTAGAGAATATCACCATAGGTGATCAAATTACTACAAATTAACCTCATTCTCACAATTTTGACGATTTAATAACATCGACAACATACACTAGTCTTGAGAATCATCAAACTTTATTACTCCATCCTAAAACTTCCCAAAGGGAATACAACCACAAGGTTGAAACAAATTTATTATAACAAGATTATGCTAAGCAATATCAATATCACAAGGCACGATAGCAAAGACTACTTACGAAATTAATCTACTCAACTATTGGTGTTGCTTAGCACCTTCTTGACTCATTAACAATCGATGATGGTATTTATCATGTGTGTACATACAGTACTAATTCCATTTGCAACCACATAACCATATGTAAACATAGATTCATATTTCACCTTTGTTGAAATCATTTCAAAACATGATTAAAGATTCACTAACATAATTTTCTATAAACAAGGTTTCATGAATCGATACACGGCACCCATCCGGTCCTTCATACAAGTTTCAACAATTTTAACATACTAGAAGTAGATAAATCTAGCTCTTATGTAAGATCTATAGGTTACGAATGGATATGGATGAGTCTTTATTTAACATACACCATGAATCAAATACAAGGATATTTCAATTTAATCAATTTCACTCTCATGGATGGTAGTTAAGAATAAGCGATTTGCACCATGCTAATAACCCAACTTGATAACTCATATCGTAACAATCTATTAACTTAGTTATAACTTCTCATTTTAAGCATGACAAGACATCACAAAGGATTCTAACACCTTCTTTTGACAAAGAGACTTCAAACCTCAACGCTCAAGTAATCCAAAGAAAGCGCATAAAGCCAAAGCTTTCCCGGGCAAACGAACTTCTGAGGAAACTCTCACTAACCAAGCTATCAAACGAGTAAATGAGTCATTCTTTTTCAATGAGAAAGAAGGAGCAACCAAGAAAACATCAATCTTGCCAATTGACAACGATCATAAGTAGTAAAAGCAACTCAACGATCGAAAAGCAATAATTGTTTGAGAGAACCAAGAGGATCTATGGAAAACCATAACTATCGTGGACCACAAACCACGGAGAAATTCATCAACCACCACGGGACAAAATTACAAATTCGAAATGAAAGAAGAGAACAACTTTCAAAGTAACTCATACTTAGTACGAAAGCGATGATACTCGGGTAACTACTCCTCTAACCACGTCTGCGAAGAGTGGTGTAACACAGTGAATCGGAGTAACAACCACGATCCACTTCTTATCATCCGATAACAACACGCCTTCACCAAAATACTCAACTATGAATATATAGGATCATCTCATGACAATCATATTATTAGTTCATAGATATTGAATATCATAGCGAGATCATATATTACCAACAAGGATGATACTACGAAGCAATTCAACAATTGCTCAACAAAATGAAACATAACAACGAGATAATGCGAAAGCAATGTAATTCCCAACCCACCTCACGTACGCGGTGTGTCAATTTAATATTTTTTCTATTAACCACGGACCTAAAGCCCGCTGCGATACCAAGCTGTAACACCACTGCTATCAGGAAGCCAAGATGTCACCTAAAACATCTAACATACATCCATAATGCGGAAGAATTTGAAACAAGTATATCAACTAAAGACAGCATTAAGTTAAGCAGGATATGATGAAGGTATCCTTCCTTCACCTTTTAAGTTATTTAATTCGATCATCAATAAAGAAGGTTCACACGCGATAATAAATCAACATCCATGTGGAGAAGGTATCCTTCCTTCACCAATTATAATTTAATTATTAGGTTCATCATTAACGAATGTAGATAGAACTAAATTTAATCTTGAACATGAATAGGATGATGTGAGCAGTGAGTGTGTGTGTCTCCCTCCCAAGTGAGCCAACATCAGGGGTTACCTAAAATAAACAAACAACGCAAGAGTGAGTCCATGACTCAGCAAATGCTGATGAAAGAGAAAGAACACATATACAAGCAGGACATCACCATTTAAGAATGTGAACCTTGCATCGAGATGAACACTTATGAAAACATGAAATGAATGAATGTAATCAAGGATGGACTGCACATGCATATCTCAGGTATAGTGAGTGACACACCCGTCGGTGTTCATTAAGCCCGCACCTTAACAAAAGTGCGGGATCAAATCCTATATGAAGAACGTTTCATATAGGTGTCCAAAGCTGCCCATCTTGGAATTGATGGGTCTTACGTGCCCATCTTTGGAATTGATGGGTCTTTCAATCCACTCAGTGGGCGGGACATGACAATGTCCAAATTTGCCCACATTGGAATGGTGGGACTTACAATCCACTCCGTGGACATAACATGAATAAAAGGATGCATGATATGAACATGAGCAGTGATAATACCATCTCTCATATATACTCCACATAATGAAAGAACATAACCAATTCAACATCTCGGGTAACACAATATGTCACACTATATTCATGAAAACATTCACCATCACAACACTCAAAAGCAACAAGTACTTGCCTTCGTTGCGTAGCGTTAGCGAACAACGATGGCGCTCCCAAACCCGTAGCCTCGTGGCCTAAACAATTAAATAACGAAATAAGAACAACATAGAATCAACGAATTAAAGTCTACAATACCCCCTTGAACTCCCAAAGAATCGCCATAAAACCTAATCTGAAAAACAGTGCAACCTTAAAAGCGTGTCGGGTCAAGAGCACGAAAATGACAATAGTTAATGACATGGGACTCGAAATGAGATGAGTCCAGATCCTACCTCATCTTAACGAACATATCTATAACATTCAAGTTGATGAGATTTCCCAATTCGGCCAATAAACTTCTCTAATAAAGAAAACAAAACAGCAGCACAACATCTGCGAACAAACAGGACAGCAATACTAAAACAACCATAACTTTTAATCTACAACTCTGAATTGAGCGTTCCTTAACAATATGAAATGGTTATGAAATTATCTACAATAACCTAGTTGTACGACATTCAAATTTTGCCTTCAACAAAAAGTGGCACACAGGTCAAAACTAAAGATAGAAACGACATACAATCTGGACAGACTGACACACAATCTGGACAGTCACAATGAAAAGTGCATAACTTTTGATCTATAACTCCAAATGAAGTGTTCTTTATCAATCCTGAAAGCTAGTGATATCACCTTCAAAATTTGTTATGGGCAAGACCTCTGAATCACCCTCTAACTAGGCCATAAATCAACCTATACAGAGACTGCTAATTCTCGTCAGGATTCTGGACAGCAGATAGTAAATCTATCATAACTTTTGACTCGAAAGTCGGAATGAGGTGATCTTGGCGGCCACCGAAAGCTAAGAACAAGACCTACAACTCTCCAGGAGACCCAAACTCCTGGTTCGGCCTCTAAAGTCACGAAACAGTCCACGCAACATTCTGGTCAGAAACGAATTCTGCTCGCAGTAATACGTTCTAACCAAATATGCATCAAATCGCCTCTACCACTAATCAAAAGGCGAGGTCGGCATCCGATACCTTTGCAGCAACCAGGAAGTAGGCGGAAGACCCTCGGAGAAGATGATCTCCCTCCTTCTCACCTCTTTTGCCCCAAGCAGGTGCTGTCCTCCTCAATTTCCTTGCGCAACCGGCGGGGAGAAGGTCCAGAAGCGGGTTGGGAGGCAAACCGGCGAGGACCAGCAACCAAGGAGGATGGGGAGGCTCCTGGGGCGGGGCGTGAGGGAAGAGAGGAGGGTGGAAGGGGCGGCGGCCATAGGAGGGAGGAGTGGGAAAAGTGGGAGAGGTGGGGAGGTGCTAGGGTTTGAGGCCCCCTTTGGCCGGCCACAAGATGGGCCTTTGGGCCCATCTCTAGTCATTTGCTCCTCATGGGCCCCATGGCTGCCCCTCCGGCCCATAAGGCCTTCTCTTGGGTCTGCTGGCCAAAGGCCGGGCCCAAAGCTGAAGAAACGAGTAACTTGGAGATTTCTTCTTTTAATTTGAACTCAATTTAAATCCGCATTGTTTTTCTTACCAAGCGAAGCGGGATATTACATTCTACCCCCTTAACGAGTTCGACCCGAATCTCGCGCACAGCGAAAGAACAACCACAGTGAGCGAACAACGGTAACCACGTACTGTTGTGAACAACGCCGCTAAAGCTCACACGCGAAACTCCAACTTCCCAAGTAGCCTCACTCTCGAGCTGATGGGACCACAACATAAGGGCGTAACACGACGTCCCGATCTAACACTCAACCGGTGCTTCGGTACACTCATCGGACAAAACTCGAAGGTAAGTTCTCACTCGATAGTTAGCGGCGCAACCGAAACCTCCAACTCTGTATCCCAGTACTCACTCAACACGAGAACACACAAGGCGTTACGTACTCGCACATGGACTCGTGTGACAGTCCTGTCGCGTAACTAGAAAACAACCCAATGTATCTTGGGTTAACCTTCCTAATGATACCGAACCACACAACACATGAATGAACACGGAACTCTTGTTCGCCTCTCAATTAAACTCTTTTCAAAAAAACACATCTGAATAAGAAAGATTCACATCACAACTATACGTTACCAGTGAGTGCGAAGAGTAAAATCCGAAAATCGAGTTTCATCAAGAAAACCTTTCCACTTTCCAAGTGGCAATTTGCAACGTCACGAAAGCCAAGGGAGATCACTTGAATGCTCAAACCAAATACTTCTTTTGTTTTGCAATTGGAAAAAAGCAAACATGCCAACACAACACCAACTCACAATGAGAAGACACGATCAACAACATAAAGCTCAAATGAGTAACAAGAAACGCTTCATACCCAAGGAAACATCCTTTTTCTCAATTCCTCTTTTAGGAATAAAATTTCTCTCGGACATTGGAATTCGAATTCATCGCATACCACGGGCTCAAACCTCTTAATTTAACATCCTCAAATTAGGCTTAAGCAAATACATCATCCACACCTTTGTGGAGAGACTCTATTGATTCCACCGAACACTCTGGACCACTCCTTCAGCTGATGACATTAATTTGATAGAAGGCACCAAAGCCCTCAAAACCCATGCAATCTCATCACCTCCAACTTTCAAGAATATCACATCGAATTTTCGGTACACCCGCTCATGAACTACAACAAAAGGTTCTATCAACAATCATTCCACTACTCAGTACCCAGTTTTCTATCTCCTCTACACCAATCTTTGGGTGACCAAAAGTTTAGCATGAAACGGAAAGCCCAAATTTAACCTCCGAGACCTCTACAACGAATTCCTCTTATAACAAATAGTGAAATCATCGGATTAAATCTCTATGATCCCCACGTGTGTTTTGTGCGAATGGTGTAATTCGGTACAAAAGGAAGTTTAACCAAGGTGTGTTGGATAGGTTCCGATAGTTCTGGAGTTTTGTAGATTGGCGTATCGTTAGGACCATTTAGTACATGCGCAGTCGCAATGTCTTGTATATTCTGTCTGGGTGAGTACATGAGAGGTCAGAAGTTTGAGATTTTGTTAGAAAGTGTTGGCCAACAAATAAGAACCTACCTTTGAGTCCGTGTGTTGAGTGTACCTATAAAGGTCGAGACTAGTGTTGAGGTGTAAGAGGTTAGTATCCGTCAAGGCGATGTGATCCCATAAGTCAGAGAGGAAGCAACTTGTGAATTGGAATCTTGTATGAGCGAGCAGAATACAAAGTTGTTTACTGATGCGTGTTAATTGTGATTAATTTCAGCTGTGGTGTTCTTTCAAATAGAACGACAAGTAGAATTAGAGTCGAATTCTGTTTAAGAAGTAGAATGTAATATCCCGTTTAAAAATAAAACAAATAAGTGATTAGTACTGAAATTAAATAGAATTAGAAAAGAAAAATTCAGAAGTTAGAAAGAGTATTAGAACTCAGACCTTGGCCCATAGTTTTATGGCGAGGAACCACTTAAAAGGGGAGGCAAACCCTAGCCCTACATTGTAGTGGAGTACTGTAGCACGCTTCTTGATGCCGCCTGTACTGCACCTCCTCCCATGGCAGCCCCTCCGCCTTGGCAGCTCCTCCTGGCGCCTCCACGTGCCGACTCTCCCGGTGCTCGACTCCCGCCGCGCCGGCCATGGGAGGAGGAGAAGGAGGTGAGTAGAGGAGGCCGTCTTGGGGGTGGAGATCGTCGTCGTCGTTGTTCGTCAAGGGTAACCGCTGTCCCATCGTCTAGATGTTTAATTGTTGTTTTCTAGCAATGTCGGGTTTAGATCGCGTTCTGTCCAGATTAGTGCGTGGCTGTTTCGTATCCTTAGAAGCAGAATCTGGAGACCCCATCTCCTAGAGATATGTGGGGTTTGTTCTTAGGTTTAAGTGGCTAAGAACGCCCAAATCCGATTAACGGTTAGAAAGTTATGATTTGTTTAGTGCTGCTGTCCCAAAATCTGACGAGAATCTGCAGTTAACTTGTTAATTAAGTAAGAATTTGATAAGTGCCGAATTGGAACTTGGGATCTCTAGAGAGTTGTAGTATATCTCGTTATCTTTCATTGCCGACAAGAATCACGTCATTTGGACCTCTGTAGCAAAAGTTATGATTTTATTCTTATTGGGTCTATGCTGTGGAATGGTTGCTGGTCGACAGGTTTTAGTGTTTCGACCTAAGCGTATATTCAGAGGACAAATCAGAGGGTCTCGCCATAACGAAAAATGTAGATAATCCTTCCAGATTTCAGGAAAAGTAAAGATCATGAAATTCGGATGAATGTATAGAAAGTTATGATAGTTTTATTGTTGCTGTCAGAGACCAAGCGCAAAAATTGATGCTTTGTTGAATGGCTTGGTAGGGCTAGTAAAGGGCGAATCAGAGAACCTCACCAACTAGGTTTAGAAGGGAATTCAATAAACTTTTCATAATGTCCAAGATCACTTCATTTGGATTTCTGTACAAGAAGTTATGATTTTTCGAAGGGCTGTTCTCGGAAAGGAAATCGCGTGGATAATAGAGTCGGGATCGCGTCAGTGGGCGATGAGTTCATTTGTGATTCAGGTTTTGTTATTAGACCTACATGGTAGCATTCGAGCTCATGATGGGCTGGGGTGTTACAGATCAAGCATCATAGAAACCACAAGAATAGCGAACACGGTCAAGCCTCACCAATATATGAGCTCTTGAGACTCGGTGAAGAATCCAATCAATCCACCACTATCTCCTTGCCTCAACAACTTCACCACCACCAAGAACCGAGCCACTAGCCAAGTTCTCTATGAGGAGAAAGCAAGTCAGCCTGCCAGTCACAAGTGGGGGAAGCCTAGTCACCCAAGACCAAAGAATCAAGAGTAATTGGTAGAAGGAATGGATTGGAAGGGAGTGGAAGCTTTTAGATTGTTCCTGTGTTTTTTCGAAGAGGTGGAGAGTCGTTATAATATGAGAAGATCCAAGATGTCGCCGCCGAACGACAATCCTAACCACCGCTGCCGAGATCAAATCGACCCCCATGACCGCGCCTTGCATCCTCCTTTCTCTTAATCGGAGTGAAACCGAAGAAGAGAAAATACCCCCTTCTTTCTCTCAACCGAGTGGTGAAGAGAAGCTTTATCCCTTCCCTTGCGGCATTTGTGGTGGCATGATGGCGCATGGTATGGCGGCAGCGTGGCACTAGTAGCAGCGTGGCGCTAGTGAGCCTAGGGCATGTCAGCTCAGGGTGAGGAGGGAGAAGGAGTTGGCAGCGTGCAAGCGTGGGCCGATGCTATCAAGGGCGACATGGGTTGCACTACCAAGGGCAACGTGGGCCATGGTAGGCCAAGAAGGAAGGAGGGACAACGAGCATGCCCACTTGCAAGGGGGAAAAGAGAAAGAAAAGGGCAAAAAGAAAAGAAAAGAAAGATAGGCAAGGTTTACCCAAGCTAAAGTTGGGGTTTGCAAATTCCTTTTTATTTCTCTATTTTCAAATTCAAATTCAGATTTGAATTTCTGATTTGGTGTTACTATAATTAAGTTATGCATTTAACTTGTCTTTAATTCATTACTTTTAGCCCAAATGTACTTTAATAATTGCTTTTGGAAATTTCAAAAACACAACTAAACTTCAAATAACTTTTCAAAACCCAAATATGACTAATAAACCATCAATTCATAATTTTTTTTAAAAAAAACACCTTTTCATGTTTGGAATTTTTTGCTACATTTTTTGGGATATTACATCTACCCCTTGTGTGAAATTCCTAAGCATCCATGACCGCGGACACGGCTATTCGAATAATTTTTATTTCATAGTGGTGTACAATTGTACCCACACGATATGATCAATTTGTATGGAGAAGATCATAACAAAGCATTTTTGAAACTCTACCCCGACACTGACCCTCAAGTCAAGCATAAAGTCGGTAACCATACCCCTAATAAACGAGTCACGACCCAGAGCTCAATGTTGGATTTGAGGATGGTGCTCGTCCATGATGTAGCCCTAATAAGCGACCACACCCTCTAGTTCCTAGGTAAAGCACTAATAAGTGACTACATAGCCTACATCTACAACTTGAGGTGTCAGTGCTAAGATTTGGTAACTTACTAAGTCAGGTTTGTCCATTCCAAATATATGGTTTGTATGATGTGGCTCAGTTCAATGGCGTACAAAGTGAAGTCATTAAATGACCAGGCCAGGCTAACCAAACCCAAGCACACATTGCATCCATTTGCCTTGTCAAAATCATTTATCCACCAAATTCATTAACATGTACCATCAGCAATTGATGGCACTCACCATTGCAAAACAATTACATATATCATTAGTCAGGTGTAAGGATTTCATTCCAAAAGATGATTCCACAACTATAAGCATGGCTAAACAAAACTACACCAACCCACGTTGGTTCTGTACATATGTCTAACTAGTAATTGTCCATCCTATGGTAAATCCTAGGGTAACAAATGATACATGGCATATAGCTAGTCAAGGTGGATAGATGAACAAGTAGGTATTAACTACTCCCAAGATTATAAGGTTATATGAACATAGCATGCAAGTTTAATAAATCATAGTTTTAGAAATCACAGGCACAACATGATCAAAACACAACTTGTCTTGCCCTTGCTAGAACAAGTCTTGGTCTTGAGCTTGATCTCCCACTACTCCTCCGAAGCACTCCGGAGCGTCAACGTCTGTGCGAAACGGAGAATGAAACAAAAATAAATACAAAACCAAATCCAAAACCAAATCAAAATTTTATATATATATATATATATAGTACTAGAAGGTAGGTCTCAAATTTATAGGAATTTGGAAAATTGAACGGGCTCAATCGAAGCTTATACGAGGTAGAATATGCTCTTGAAAGTTTTGGAGAAAAAAAATCAGAAAGTAAAAAAGGAGAGAGGGTACAAGGGCTAACAGGTGTGGCCAAGGAATATTCTAGGAATCTTCTTTTTATGCATTTTTGGAAAATAGGACAAGGCTAACATGTGGGCTCATGGTCTATACAAAGTCCACGGAGGCTAGGGTTGTATGTCTATAGTAAGCTGGGTTCACGGAACAGTAGACATGGTAGGTAGGGTCCACATGTCAGATACATGGTCCATGTTGGACCACATCTACCAGACCGAGGCTTGGGCTAACGCGGAATCGGCGGCGATGCAGAGGGACCTATGGTGACGACGAGCAGCGGCGCAGATCTAGCGAAAAGGCCAAGATGATGCACTGGGCTCAGCTACGTGCTTGGACAAGTGGATGCGGGAAAAGAGTGAGCGAACTCGATGGGCGGTGTCGCAAACAGAAGGTCGCGGAGATGACAAACAACGAGGTTTGGCGGTGGCGGTGCTGCGGCTATCCGGCAAAGGAGTGGAGAGGGTGACGTAGATCGAACCAACACAAAATCAATGGCGATGACGACAGGTCCAAAGCTCGCTGGCTACAAAGGAACTCGACGACAATGGTGATGGAGGAGGTGGCGACTTCAACCGAATCCGGCGGCGTCAAGGTGCAATCGAGCGGCGGCTAGTGTTTCGGCGGTAGCGGGACTTGGCGTCGGCCGAGCTCAGAGCATCTTTATAGTGCAGTGAGCGTAGTGAAAGTGGACTCCAATGGAGGTTGGCGCTAGCATCTTGAAGAAGACGAACTCCCGAGGGACATGGTCCCGCCGATCAGCGACAAGGTCGGAGGCGGTGGTGTGGAGTTGGGCTAGGACGATGAGTTGGGCCGAGTGGAGCGATAGTGAGCCAGGCTGGTGGCGGGGAGAGAGAAAGGGAGATGGGCTGAGAGACAGATTTGGCCCAAGAAGCCTTCCACTATTTTAAATTAGTTTTTCTTTTTAGAAAATACAGGAAATTCAAATAAGTCATAAAAGCAAATGAACTCAGAAAAAACCCAAGAAAATTCCAGAAAATACATTGGAATAAGTGGAACTCAAATAAATTAGTTTTTATTTAATTTATGTTTGGTTTATTCACATTAAATCATTTTAATTTTTGAAATTCCAATTTGAGCTTGATTTAATTCAAGAGAATCACGGGAAAAATATCTTTTTAAACAAAAGAAATCGAAAAACTCAAAAATTGGGGTGTTACATCAATGTATCTATCATGTAACCTCTTAGGTATGCTACTCAATTTGCATATCATGGATCAACTAGTGGATGCATTATGCATGACTCAAAAAAGAGTGAACACATCATGTAGGATACCTATTCAGTAGTTAAGCATGCTTATGCATAATGTCATGCTCAGTGCTTTTTGAAGAATTCGAATGGTCAAGACAAGCCCTGCGATAATGATGAACCTAGTATTGAGAAAACTAAGGAGATTATTATCGCAGTGGTTGAAGGCCCTTGGCAAGAGATCACTATCCATGGTACTCGTATTATTTGTTTTTAAGGCAAAATTGACTACATGACACTCTAAATTTGTGGCATTTGCAAGAGGATACCGTAAAATTGTGGTTTGGCTCGATCACCAGTCGGCAAAAACATGTCTATCAGGAAAGACTTTTGCTGACAAGTCTTACAGCGATTGTTGTTTTCTGTCGGTAAACTTTAGCCGACAGATAGTTTGTCGCTGAAGGTGGCCTTTGCTGATAGACAAGCTATCCTTGAAATTGGGTCATTGTGTAGTGTCCACAACACAAGAGAAAAAAAGACCTTCCATGGCATTCTCTCTCCTACTAGCTAAGAAAAAAATTATTATGATGGACCTAGTGTGTTCCGACAAATAGCTAATTTGGAGTGTTACGTGATCAATTTTCACTTTTTTAAATGGGTCACATGATCGAATCTCATATTTAATGGTGGAAAATCCATCTAAAGAAAACCCATCACTATATCTAGGACTAGAAAAATAGCTCAAAGCTCGCGAGCCGGCTAGGGCTCGTGAATTTTCGAGCTGAGCTGAGCCCCTTGTTCAGCTCGACAAAAAAATGAGCCGAGCTCGAGCTGCTCGTGCGGCCCATGAAGGCCCAGTCCACTCACCTGACTCAGGCCTTGCTAGGAGGCAGCCGCTTCCTCTCCCTATCCAACCTAACCCTTACCCCCAATCCTCCCAATCCCTTTCTTCTCGATCCCCTTCCTCTCCCCATCCTCTACACCACCGCCCGTCCACCTGCCCCCTTTCCACCTCGCCTTGTGCTCCCCCCATCCATTGTGCCATCGCTCGATCCTCTCGGCTGCCCCTCTTCCATCCCAGCAGCCCATCCAACCAGCCCCTCTCCACCCCGCCCCGTGCCCTCCCCCCGCCCCGTATTAGCGTCGTTGCCCCATAGGAGGAGAGCGCAGAGGGGGAGTTCTCCTTTCCTCCGCTCGAGGCCCCTTCGAACGTTGATGCGGCGGAGGTTCTTGATTTTTTTCCATGGTGCTAAGACGAAGAGGAAGGCAAAGGCGAGGGGTGAGTTCTTGGAGGCGACGATGGGAGCCAACGCCGGGGCCAGGATGGAGAAGATCAAGAAGGAGCTTCTCCTCAACCGGAAGGTGGTCAACCTGGCGGGGTTGGAGAGGATGTTGTGGAGGGTGGAGGTGGTCGCTGAGCTCGCGTGGTTCACGGAGCTGTGCTCCGATGAGGGCAAACCAGTGCCCCTGCTTGACCTCTTTGAGTGCGCGTTCCGCACTCTGCGGGGCCCCTAGTCTGACAAACTCCACCACGGCGCTGATGCGAGGAGGTTCTAGATTGGTTCGGTGGCTGTGTCGGAGTTCTTCCTCTACCCTATCTCCAAGAAGCTCATGGAGAACCCAGTCGTTGTCACCTCTGGAAAGGTGTTCTTGGGTCGTTTCTATGTTGTTCTTGCAATTTCATTTGTTAGGATGTGCTTGTTTTGGATGAACTGATGCAATGGGTCTTGTAACTATTGTTCTTGAAGAATTTTTACCGGTTTCTTAGTGCTAGATGATAGAAAAATCTTCTTGATCTTGTAAGACAAGTTTGGATTAATTTATTGCAATGTGGAAATCGTTTAGATTTTACATAGCGGCGAAACCTCACGATCGTAGTGGTCAAGTCCAAGAAAATCTATAATGTCGTTTCTGGCTCATCAGTTTCTTGGCTCGCGAGCCAGCTCGAGCTTCATTCCTAGCCGAGCCAAGCCTCCCTCATGGCTTATTTTCAAAATAAGTCGAGCTTACTATTCATCCGAGCCGAAACGTGCCTGGCTCAGCTTGTTTCTACCCCTAACTATATCACAGATGCCTATTTTGACGAAAAATTGGTTTTTTGTGACAAAATGTTACAATAAAGAACAAAAAGTCCTTAACCGCACTATAAATAATATTTCGACACCTTGATCTGCACCATGAACAAACTTAGACAAAACCAGGTCAGCATCCTCCGTCATTTGGTACATAATAGTTACACACAAATATTTTACCTAAGAATAGAAACATCATTATCATGCCTTAATCACTACTAGGTAAACTCCATTAGCACGAATTGAGCAAATTTCTAAAAGTTGGAGGGAATTTGAAACATGATCACTGATCAGGATCATATGGAAGAATACTTGCTGCACTGAAGAAAAAAAATAGTAGACTCCACAATGCCCCGAACGTTGAGAACACTTTTTAAGAGATGGGCAACCAGAAGGAAATCGATAGCACTATCATCGACTACGAACACATGATCAACGTCTCCCACCAAGACCTTCCACCACTAGCTAGCATTGCTATAATTCCAATCCAACCACAACCATTGACGTTGCCCGACATATGCGTCCAATGCAAAAACTCATGGTGGGGTGGGGCATCCGTCATATCTGGAATAAAAATTGGGCTTCCCTCGGGTGTAGAGGCTGTATAAACAGTATTTTACGTACGTGAACCATGTTCCACCGTAGTGACGTAATAAAACACTGTAGCAATGGTGGGGATGTATGCATTGTCTTTACTGTAGCAGAAACCGATGCAGCACCCTTGTGTCGCTTGATCTCAGCTTCGTTTTTCAATCGGACGATGGAAATCGCTCCTAATTCCCGTGCACGATAGCATCTCTGCGTTGAGAACAGTAATATAGATGATCCCTCTCCATTTCCCTTCACGTTATTAGTGGATGGATACACAAATTGAACAGTACGGTGTTTCTATGTGCCACTAGCTTGATTGCATTTCTTTGTGCCACGTAAATATGCTATTGACGGAAGTTTCATTTTATTAATATATTTATATATAAACCTTGTGGTGTGCATGATTTTGATTGTACTCTGGCAGATTTCTTTGCAACCACTTCTTTACTAAATTGGTCCATTAAATGCAAAAGAAGCTCAAAAAATGCCACTTTTAGAAAAGTCAAAGGGTGCTGACTGAATCAAAATGAACTTTGTACCCCTCCAACGTGTCAAATTTTCATCCAAACACTATTTGTGTTTATTCTTTTGTTTAGGTATTTCAACAAATTAAATCGTTGTCTTCCGTGATTGTCCTCCCTAGTTCTTGTGCATGTCCGACTACCACAGTTGTTCTTGTACATTTTTTAAAGAAAGGCAACGGTATTTTTTTTGTTAAACATCTTTTTTACTATATTTAAAAATGAACCATGTTTTGCAGCACTGCTTGGATTCATTTGTAGCGTGGTGTTGCAAGTTGGGGTCGGTTTTGGAAATAAGTTCAGGACTATGCACTACTACATAACATGCTATACAAGACACCTCATCACAGAACTATCTATGTTATACTTATCACAGACGGTTCCTGTGTTATATTTATCACTATCACAGACGGTTTATAACTAGAACTGTCTGTGATAATCGCACTCATCACAGACGGTTCTTATTAAGAACCATCTATGAATTATCACAGGCGGTTCGTATTAAGAACCGTCTATGATGAGGTATTTATCACAGACGGTTCTTATTAAGAATCGTCTATGATATGCTAACATTATTTAAATATCTAGTCCCGACTGACCCCTGCTCCTAGCGTCTCCACTCCCTTAATTAAAAATGGTTTCAGCCGTCACCCCCATTGTGCCACCTTAGAGAGGAGAAGGAGAAGGTGAGGAATCTCGTGGGATATTTGGAATTTTCGTCGTGAGCTCCGAGGGTAATGATCTGTAACTCTTTATATTTGCTCCAGGTTAATTAACCACTAATCAATTTTAGTATGTTTGGTTAATAGGAAGAGTAACATATTTACAGTTTATTAATCTAATTTAACACTACTAATTTGTTACGTGCGTAATGTAGATGGACCAAAACTGGATGTACGGTGTGAACCATGTGAGTGAAGAGTATATTAATAGTGTGTGTGCTTTTAAAAGAGCCGCCGAGTAGGATATGTTGAAGAAGAGGATAAAATTTATGAACTGTCTATGCATTGATTGCGGTAATCTAAAGATGTTTAACAACCCAGCGCAGATCGAAGCGCACTTGATTTGAAAGGTTTCAGAAAAGGGTATACTTGTTGGACCAGTCACGGTGAAGAGCAGATTATACAGGAAGCTAATAATGACGACATCGCGAGAGGAGTTAACGATATACCGGATGTGACGTGCTTTTGATGAGGATAGGTCGCACGATGACAATCTGGATCAGATGCTACGCGATGCAGAAGAGAACTACAATGAGTGAGAGTTTTGTAAATTCGAGAGCTTAATGGAGGATTCGGGGAAACCTTTGTTGCCTGGCGCAAGTCGGAATACATAAGGTTGTCAACCGTGTTGAAGGCTGCTTGAAATTGAAGGCAAGCAATGGTTGGTCCAACAAGAGTTTCACACGACATTGTTAGGTCTCCTAGCGGACATCCTACGGAGAAGCGTCTTTGCTCGGCACCACCTACCAAGCCAAGAATGTTCTTTATCCATTGGGAATGAAAGTAAAAGAATACATGCATGTCCGAACGATTGTATCCTCTACCATAAAGAGTATGCAGACATGCATGTATGTCTCATGTGCAAAGCATCCCGATACAAGCGTAAGAATACTGCTAAGGTGAAGCAAGGACCTCCTACTAAGATGTTGTGGTATCTGCCTGTGATCCCACGTTTGAAGTGTTTATTTGCGAGGCGAAGGAGCAAAATTGTTGTGTTGGCACTCGGGGAGCGTAAGAAAGATGAAAAGCTAAGACACCCTGCTGATTCTGTCCATTAGAGAAACTTTGATCGGAGCTTTGAAGAGTTTGGTGCGGAACCGAGGAACATAAAGTTAGGGTTGAGTACAGATGGAATGAATCCTTTCGGTAACATGAGCAACCGACATAGCACTTGTCTTGTGAATCTATATATGTACAACCTTCCTCCTTAGCTGTTTATGAAGCGGAAGTACATTTTGATGTCACTACTTATCCAAGGGCCAAAGCAACTTGAAAGCGATATTGATATGTATCTAGCACTATTCTTTGGAAGATTTTGTGACAATGTGGAACGAAGGGGTACAAGTATGGGATACGTACAAACAAGAGAACTTCACTTTACGCGCTATGTTGTTCTGCACCATCAATGATTTTTCTGCCTTTAGTAACCTGTCGAGGTTCAGTATAAAAGGAGCCAAAGCACATTCGCCTTGCTTAGATGGTGCGGAGTGTATGGTGAACAACTCAGCGCAAAAAGCGTGTATATGCTTCACCCTAGGTTCCTTCCTAGGATTCACCTATATCGCAAGATGAATAAACAATTCGATAGAAATAAGAAGGATGGTCAGCTCCAAGGGCTTTTAGAGGGAAAGAGGTCTATGATATGGTTAAGGATATTGATGTTGTGCTTGGGAAGGGACGTAAATTAAGGACCCGTCAAAAGAACATCTAGAAGAAGTGGTCAATTTTTTGGGACTTACCTTATTGGGAGCACTTAGAAGTTCGTCACCGCATCGATATCATACACGTGGAGAAGAATGTATGTGATAGCTTGATTGGTCTCTTACTGAATATTAGTGGCAAAACAAACGATGGTGTTAACGCACGGCGTGACTTGGTTGATATGAACATAAGGACTGAGTTAGCACCGAAAGAGACTAATAAAGAATGAACGTACCTTCCCCGAAAGACACCAATAAAGGACGAATGTACCTTCCCCCAGCTTGCTACACTATGTCTAAGGCCGAGAGAAATGAACTGTGTCAGAGCTTGCATGGTATGAAAGTTCCATCCGGTTACTCCGCCAGCATTAAGAAACTTGTTTCTATGGAAGATTTGTAATTAATTGGTATGAAGTCTCATGATTGTCATGTGCTGATGACACAAATATTTTCTGTTGCAATTAGGAGTATCTTGTCGAACAAGGTCCGAGTGGCAATCTTGAGGTTGTGTTATTTCTTTAACTCAATTACTTAGAAGGTCATCGATCTCGAAGAACTAGATGCTCTACAGGGTGAGGTGGTGACAATTCTATGTCATCTTGAGATGTATTTACTTCCGTCATTTTTCGATATCATGGTCCATCTCATTGTTCACCTTGTGAAAAAGATAAAGATATATGTCCCTGTGTTCCTACGTCATATGTACCCGTTCGAGAGGTACATGAGAATTCTCAAGTCCTACGTACGGAATCGATATCAACTAGAGGGCAACATCATCGAAGGTTATGCAACCGAAGAGGTCATTGAGTTCTGCGTTGACTACATGGCTCAGGTAGAACCGATAGGTGTGCCTCTATCTCGTCATGAGGGGAGACTGGAGGGTATCAGGACCATCAGAAGGAAATCAATTACTCCCGATCTGGATACGTACGCTCAAGCCCATTTCACAGTCTTGCAACATATGATCCAAGTGTCCCCGTACATCGACGAGCACAAAGACATGGTACGCCAACAAAATCCAGACGGTTAGAGGTTTGGATCACGAGATAGCACAACCGTCGGTTCAACGAATGGTTAAAGGTGCGATTCACTGGGAGATCATCAAGTGATGATACGCTGCTATAGTTGGCAAAAGGGCCAAAATTTACAATTGTGACATGGCAAGGATACGACATAAATGGGTATACATTTTATACGACAGCTCAGGATAGGAATAGCACAGTCTAGAACAGCGGTGTCCGCATAGATACGTTTCACCAGCAGTTCAATACCGCTGGACCACGTGGGTTGAACTTCTATTATGGGTTTGTAGAGGAGATTTGGGAGCTTGACTACGTACTTTTAAAGATCTCCCTGTTTCGATGCCATTGGGTTAAACTTCCATAGGGTGTGAAGATCGACAAGTACGACATCACTACTGTGGACCTTAAACGTGTCGGATACAAGGACGAACCATTCGTACTCACTAAGCAAGTTGTTCAAGCTTTTTATGTAATGGACCCGGCAAATAAGAACTGCCACGTAGTTCTTGATGGAAAAAAGAAGGATTGTCGAGTTGAGAATGTTGTAGATGAGGAAGAGTACAATCAATTTGACGAGTTGTCTCCTTTCGGAGATGGCATCAGGCTCAAGGAAGAACCCAGTGAGGAAGTTAGCTATATGCGTATCGATCATCATGAAGGGCTATATTTTAAATAAGAATTTATTCCATTACAATTTATTCCATGACATGAGACATGTCAATGTGGAATTGTCATGTGTTGTCAATGTGGAATTGTCATGTGTTAATGTGTTATATATAGATTTGTCATATCTGATTTTGCTGTTAATGTGGACTTCATGTCCTAATATGCCAAATTATGGATTTCTTTGAATGTGCTCTTGTATGACTTAATTTCTCTCTGCTCTTGTATGCCTAATACTTGCTGCACATATCTCTGAATGAACTATCATATTATGGAACCATCTGTGATATGGACCATATCACAGATGGTTCTATTATGGAACCGTTTGTGAGTACTTATCACAGACGGTTCCATAATAGAACCGTCTGTGATATCCCTTTTGTAAGGAGGTGAATCGCTAGGGTTTACGCCCTTACTGTCACTCCCCCTTGCTCTCGCCCGTTCACCTCCCCAGCGCCCTTAGCCCTTATTCTCACTCATTCACCTCCCCACCTGAGCACCCCAGCACAAGTCGTGCTTGCCCCGACATCGATGGCCGCCACCGCTCGCCTCCTCCCGATCTTTGCTCGGCCTCCTCTCCCCGCTTCGGCCTCTTGCGCGATGCCGCTCGTCCTCCTCCTCCATGTCGGTTCTTCTTGTTGGCTTCGCCATCACTCTGTGAGTTGTCTCTGTGAGTTATAGCAAAGTGATTTGTGTGGGCTTAATTCTGCTCTGTGATGATTGTCAAGATCTGAAGTTGAATAGATAATTGTAAACAGATTTGAGCCAAGTTATTTTGCTTTCTTCTATCAGTTTTGTTAAGTAGCTGTTAATCTCTCTCTGTTGTTAAGTTTTGGCTGAAACAAGGCTGATCATTTATGATTTGTGGACTTTTTGATCCTCTGTGTTTTGTTAGCACTGTTAAATTCAGTTTGTCTGATAGGATTAAAGCTGAAATTATTGTGAGTTATCTTGTGAGCATCTGATCTGTTGTTTTGATTTCATATCAGTCAGTGTACTGCTTTGTGATTTCATACTCTCTCATGGTCAAATGATACTCTGTTATTGAAAGATTAATCTATTGTTTTGAGATAAAACTGATATATTAGTAAAGCTTTAGCTTGAGCTCAAGATTTGTTTTATAGTTGTCATATTTGACTGGTGAAGAGTTTTTGACTGATGTGTGGAGATTGCAAAGGTTAATTCTTTTGCAACTAACTTCTTGAGAGCACTCAATTTCATCCAATATCTGAGCTTTGTGCTGATATCTTACATATACATGTGGTATATGTTTAACTTTTCATTCAGCTTAAATGCCATGGAGGATTTACATTTGCATATGTTGGTTTGGTCATTTATATGCTGGTGGATTAAGGCTTCATTGTCATATGATCCTGCTGGAATTCTTTTTGAGTATTTGCCAAAACTACTGGAATTCTCTTGACTGATTAGTAAAAGTGTTTTAGAGCTCAAGGCTTAAATTGATATTGTCAAATACTTTTAGTGAAGAGTATAGTCTATAGTTTTGAGAAGGCAAAGTTTAAATACTTTTCCAACTCTACTTCTAAGAGCAACTTTAAATTCACTCAAATTTCTTTACTACGTATTCTATATTTAAGTTTAATGAGTAACTTCTATTTGTTTTTATAGTTAATATGTTTACAAGGCAATTTTAGTTCATTGGTTAAGTAACTTCTATTTTTTCTGTATAAATATGTTTCTAAGGGAAATTATCTTCGAAAGTACCTAGTGGATATCAACTTGCATTCTATTTTATTTAAACTCTCGGCGTTTTGAATTCTAAAATTTTAGTTCATTACGTACATAACTTATACAGATAGCAAGTAAGCGAGATGGCGTCCGCACTGTCTTCGCCACCGTCATCGACGTCGCCGAATCAGTCTGGATCTTGGAGGAAAGTGGTACATCAGTGAGATGACAGAGGAATAGCGAAAAAACCTGCGGGCCGACTGACCATCATGGAGGTCAGTGACGTTGGGGTCCCTCTGAGTCCCAAGAAAGCAACGGCAAGATTTCGGACCATCTGTAGGATACTTAGAAGGGAACGGGTCCCCATCACCACACCAAGCTGGAAGTCTCTGGCGAAGGAACGGAGAGGCGAGCTGTGGACAGAAATTTCAAGCTCATTCACTATCCTAGAAGCAGACCAAGCATGCGTGGAACGGCAGTGTTGCTCGTGATGGGACACGTGTGGAGGACCTTCAAGAGTACACTTGTCACAAAGTACATGAACACGGGTTGGACACCCTTCACGATGTATAAATTTTTATCGTGAGATATATGGAACGCCTTTGTGTGGATGAAGACAACGATCGAATTTTAGGAGCAAAGTGCGACGCACAAGACTCTCTAGGCACAAAACACTCACCCCCCACAAACTTGGCATCGGTGTAGCGTCACATCCATGCAAAATTCTGAACATGACGTCCAATTACCTATCGACCACATCAAGGTAATGTACATCTCTGGAATGCTTCAAAGATAGACCTACAGGATGCCTTAGCTAATTGCATATCGTTTTGTAGGAGCCGACGTCCTGCATGCTCCAAGTGAGGATGGTTGGGTCTATGTCTATTGAGGCTGGACGGGGGATGGCGTATCCATGCCAAGAAGGGATAGTATAACATAGTGTCCAGGTGGCACAGGGTTACGCTAGGGTCTAGGTGGATATGGTACACAACAATTTCATGGCCATCTTACTGGAGATTCGTCCAAACGAAGAAATTATAACACTAGGGGAGGCTAGGTACACTTTTATCTAGTGGCCCAAGAAGAACATCGCCTTGGACCCTGCAGTGTCACCATCTTGACACGACCATGCCTCTCTAACACGACCCTCGATGACTCCACCTCAACCTTCGTTTCAGAAGGCCGCCTCATCGGTTCCCGTAGAGAAGACACCGAAGGAACAAGAAAAGCGTGTTGTCGTATCGGTTCCTAAGTCGTCTTACAGGAAGACATGTAGCAGGCGAGTCATTAAGGCCAAATCAAAATCGAAGAGCATTAAGTCCCCTCCCAAGCCCAAGGAATACTCCCTCGGAAGTCCGTTGGCTCCCAACACTGATGATAGCCCGTATTTGGATTAGGTTGCTAGTCTTTGCATCTTTGGTACATACGGAAGACCAAAGAGAAAGGGTGCAATTATGGAATCGTCGTCAGATACATGAAGGAGCATTTCCTCCACGAGTCGGCCACTTCGTTGTGGGCTTCAACGACTTATTCGATCTTTCAACCTCACTGTCCTCGACATCTCACTTCTATGATGCTGGACACTGTAAGTGTGAACAATCAAGTTCTACATTCACGTAATACCGATAAATATCACAACTCATTGCTTATGTATAGATACATGATGAAAAAAGCATGGGGATCGCGAGAACTGGTGGGTTTCCTCGACCCACATGTGATCTCTGAGCAAACCATCAACTAAGACGCATCCTACATCGTAAAATATATAACGACAGGATTGCTTGCTTAGGACGACAAGGACTACATACTAGTGTCCTACAACAAGAAGTAAGTACTTCACTACTTGCTATACAAATTTTATTTGTACTTTATACGTAGCACGAACTTAGGTTTAATGACTATAACGACATATATGAGTAGGTACCACTAGATCCTTTTAGTCATTATACCAAAGAGGAACGAGGTAATATGCCTTGATTCTCTACTCAACAAAACCTACGACTTCACCCTTGTGGAAGGAATACTCGACAGATATACTCATTTCCTCTATACATAACTCTATTATAGTCTTCTTCGTTTGAAATGACCGAGGATAACTTTTTTGAAATCATATAGGTCGTTTATCGCCTATGTTGCCGAGGGACGGCCATACAAGGGATCGAGCGCCACTCTGCAATATAGAACTCGATTTTCGATGCAGCTACAACACAATAATCCTATATCACACTGTAGTGATCGTCTCGGCCCGACTATACCTATATATGTAATCCTATTTTTGCAGTGCCGCTAGTAAAAACAAGATCACCTATGTGCATTCTACGTTTGCCATTATATGCAGCAAATCATGAGTACTAAGATAAAGGATCTTGAGGTTTGTCAGTTTCGCAATAATTATTTCATAATTATAAATTTAAATATATATGCTTACTACTTTACTCCTGCTAGCGGCAGGGTTTGAACATAGATTTAGATGCACTCGTTATGACTGAGATTTCGGATGCTCGAGGACAGCTCTGCAGCTTCATCAAGACGGAGATCGTTAACGCCAGCGGAGAGTTTCACTCTGTCGATACTGCTGAATCACCTTCAAACAATTGATTTAATTGTAATTCACTTTTAGTAGTTGTAATTCAATTGTAACTCTAGCGACAATACTTGAACATATTCTTTTGTAATTGATTTTGAGTTGTAAATGATCTCTTTGAGTTGTCAACAATTGATCCATCTGTGAGCTACCTGTTTTCTGCTTGCTTGTTTTTAGAGAGTATGGCTAGCAATTCCTGAGACTAATCGAAAATCAGAAAAAAAATTAGTTAGGTATAAGGAACTATCACAAACGGTTTTTGGTTGAAACCGTATGTAAAAGACTACTATCATAGATGGTTTTTTGGTTGAAACCGTTTGTGAAGGCTACAGTACTCATTGCTACAGTGCTTGTCTGTGATGATGTTTTAGTGATCTCTATGTCATTCCAAGTAGGGAATATTTTTATAAATAAGTTTGTGACACGTTCATTTCTTAAAATAAGTTCTAAAAGTGTTAATTTAATTAAAAAAAATCCAGTCCAACAATCACTAAGCAGTAAACCTCCACTCTTTCACAGCCCTTCCTCGCAACATTCACGGATTAACTTCATTATGTGAAGAACCACAGGCTAATTTCTTTTACCAGATAAGTATGTTAATTGACTTTGAGTAAATTAGTGAAATATATTTTAGATTTATCTTGCATGCAATACTAAACGTAAATGACTCGACAAATTGGTACGACCAAAATGAATTGGAACAAGATTCCCACAGAATGCACGCCACTCTACACAGCAAGAAGGGCCTATTTGGAATTCCGAGTCTTCACATAAATTATGTAAGAAACGGTTTAATATCCACATGAATATGAAAAAGTTTCTCGCATCCTAAATAGTATGGAGGGTAGGTCCAACACCGCACACAGCTCTACGTTTGCCCACGTGGTAGCTAGCTAACCGTTGAAATATGTACCATCTCATTTGTAGGTAAGCATGATGCCATGCCATTCTCTCTTTTCCCAGCCATCGAATGAAAAATTCGAATGTTTAGATTAACTGCTACGTACGCACGTACGTACGCACGCTAAACAGCGACAGTACCAACAAGTTGGGCCACGCTCACCAACCCAAGGATCCGTTCTGGTAAAACGGTAGCTGAACAAATACTCAGACCGGCCGTCCAGGAAAGGCTGGTAGGATCGGACTCGTCGGTTGACGATGCTAATCCTTCTAGAAGAGATCGAGATTGAATTTCAGGTAGGAAGAACAGGGTTGCCCCGGCCGTCCGTTCGCTCCGTCTAAATTGGAAAGAGGCGCGCGGGCCCCGCTTCCAAAATCTTGACGAGAACAAAGGCGGCCGAAGAGAGAGAGAGAGAGAGGCCAGTCAGCGCGGGAGGCCCGCCACGGGCTCACCCGTCGTCACCGCGTTCGTCACGGCCACCCCCCGACGTCGCTGTCGCATTTTTGGTGCGGGCGTACGGTCGGCCTCGCCCTCGCTCTCGCCAGCGACTGCCAGCGGTCCGTCCCCATCCATCCGAGTTTGGAATTTGGAGAGACCTCCTCTCCTTGGTTCTGGCTATTTGTTAGGAAGGTCCTCGCCCTAATTTCTGTTAAATATATAAGCACATGTAGGTCTAATTTAATCTATAAATTAATCGTGACATTGCATGCCGCATGACCATCATGAAGCAGCATCGCGAGCATGCGAGGATCTGAGCATGCTCAATGAGAGGCGAACATGAACAGATCTAAAGCGGAGAACATGATGCGTACGTCACGATGATTACATTACGATCGGTTTTGTCGATGTTGCCCTTCCGCAGACACGGTGTGGATGATACGAAGTCGATGACGATTTGCCAAGCGAGACGGCGAGAGAGGCGAGCGAGCTACGACAAGCGATGCGGCAAAGCGCTTCCCAAAACCTTATTAGCCTCTCCCGGTGCAGAACTTGAAGCGGACGGTTGGGAGACTTGCTTTCTCCCAGCGTCGTGTAGCACGGGGCGGGACGGAGTAGACTACGTGGGGCGGCGTTACAATGGAAGAGGCAAAACCCCGATTGATTTTCGATATCTATGTATGGGCGGCGATTCGATGTTTATGGAAGAATCGGGCGTGTGATCAAGGCGCTGCACGTTCTCCATAACTGTGTAACAAAAGCGGATTGGTCGCATCGCGCTCCGGATCACTGCCACACAAAGCAATAAGATACGCGCAAAAAAACGCGTCGTAAGCACAGCAGCGCGCGATTTTGGCGGACCATTCACGCAGTGTCGTGCGTGCATGCCGCTTGCCACATGACACCGTGCGGCAGCGGCGCTTGTGTGTTTCTAGTTCTCTCGCCATGCCTCAAGTGACTAGGGTACCATCACTTTTAAGGTGGTCTTCTCTCATAGAACTAGCAATATGGTACTAAAGTTCATCATGCAACCTTCCTGCATGAGGTGGGCCTTTGAGATTTAATTTAGGAATTATTCTTCTTGCATGGGCTAGGCCCACATAATTCAACGCGCCATTTCAACAAAATTACTCCCTCGACTGCGGATGGGATCGGTTCACTGGATTTATGATCTTGGAAGGCTTTTAAGTATTGAATCGACATTTTTAAAACGAGACGGGCAAGAGAGCTGCCCAATATACTAGTGTAGAAGAAGGAAACAAAGGTGGAACCTGAGAGCCCTCGACTGATCGAGGGGCAAACGGAGAAAAAGAAAGGGAAAGGCAAAATGGAACAGCTAGAGTATGTTAATCGCCCGTCATAAAATACGATAAATTCTGGCAATTTGGTAGTTCGGTTCGAGATCGTGGACGACAAACTAGAAGAGCCAACCCCGCACATAATACCTGATCCTGCTCGAGGGCATGGTTTCCTCGTTGTGCGGTCGCACTAGGGTTGCTCATGCAATTCCTTAGGCGGAGAGGTGGAAACGTGAGGAGACAAGGTGGACCGAGGAGGTGACGCGAGGCGGAGAGGTGGGTGGCGGCGGTGCCTCGTGAACCCTAGGTGAGCAAGTGTGTTCGCGATACGGGATTGGGCTTGGGATGGAGTCATGGAGGAGGGTTTTTGCCATGAGATACCCTCGCCCTTCGCGGGAACGGTGGTTGGATATTGGGAAACCAGTTGGACCTCGAGCCTAGGCGATCGATCTGATGCTTATGGATGGCTGTTTCTATTGTAGGATAATTTTGATATGATATGTAAACATTCTATATAAGATGGTCATTGCGAGAACATGTACCTAGGGGTGGCAACCAAAGTTGTAAATTCCGTTCCGGCCGGAATGGCGGGAAGATTCTGTACCGACGAGCAAAACGGCATAGGATGGGCTTCATTCCGTACCGGTCACAATTCCGGCTGATTCCGGTCATTCCGGCCGGAATTTAGAGTTTCGTTGATTCCATCAGGGCAAATTACGTCAAGCCGGGCGCAGCGGAGGAGGCTACACGGCCCAACCGAGCGCGCACGAGGAGCCGTCAGAGGCGCAGCGGCGGGCCGAGAGGGCCAAAGTAGCGGAGCGGCGGTGCATGCGAGGGTCGGCCGGGCGAGGCGCCACGCGCAGAGGCGCAAAGCTCGACCGGCGCCGCGCCGAGTGAGGTGCCGGCCGGCGGCAGAGACGAGGCGCCATGGGAGTGAGCAGAGAGAGAGAGGCGGTGGCGGCGCACGCGGGCTGGCGGGTGAGCCGCCAGCGAGAGGCCGAGCCGGGCCGTGGCGAGCGCCATGGGAGGTGAGCCACAGAGGGGGAGAGAGAGAGCATGGGAATGAGGGGAGATTGGGGAAGAAAGAAAGCAAGTGAAGGAGAGAGATGCCTGGGAGTTCATTGATTTGGCCGTGAGTAGTAGTGAGGAGAGAGAGAGAAACAGAAGTTTATATGTGGATGTGGACCGGGTAGGATGTTGACTAGGCTGAATTATGGGCCCAATGTACATTGATCGCTTGGTAGGTTAGATTAAAACTTCAAATTATATATTTATAAATATATATATATTACTAGACTAAACTCCGGAACGATACACCAAAATGGACTAGTACCGGCACATTTCATTCCAAGAGAGAAACCAGAATAACCTCCGAAATAGAATTGACAAGTTTGGTGGTAACGGGGCGAGGGGTCCCGAGGGATGCCCCCAAGCCCCCGCCTCGACCCCCGCTAGGCCTCTCAGGGGGAGACGTCCCCAATCCCTGTCCCGCAAGGGTTTGACCCGTAGGGATCCATACGAGGGCTGAAACAAGGTTAAATGTATTTAAAAAATACATGACTTTATTTATGAACTTATATGTATTTAAGCATACTTGTTATGCTAATATAGGAATTCCTCTAATATATACTAAAAGAATGTATCTTCCATATTTAAAAGCTATAATTTATAAATAAAATAATACATATTTTATTTTCACCAAATACCCAGGGGGCTATGAGACCCGTGGGGTGGACGACTACGTCCCTCTTCCCGGCACCCACGGGAAATTGCCATCCTACGTATACCACACCCATGCTAAAAGTCCAGATAGAACCTAATCGTGGAGAACATGTATACTCAAAAAAACATATCATTTTTTTTTAATGCAGAGAACATGTTAGGCCTAGCTAGTTAACTCAAGTAATCAAGCTAGGCGCATAAATCATCCCAGCTAGCTAAACCAGGATGACGACGATACCATGGGGCAATTACGTGATGCTAGCGTCAGCGGATTCGTTATTACATCACGGCATGCGACACAATCCAATGCGCAACGGCGACCGTTGCGAGCGGAGCCGCCCCATCACACGCAGCTCCCCCGGCCCCGCGCGTCAGTGAGGGGTGGGTCTTTCTTTTACGCGCGGCGCCCTTCACGTTGCGCTGTTTTTAAGCCGGCTCCTACCTCTACCAGTTGATGCCTCCCCTTCTCTCCGCATTTCCGGTCCCCCCGGAGACACGAACTGCACGCCTTCGACGAATTTTGGTAACCATCTCTTCTCTTCTCATCCCTACTGTTCTTCAGCATCATAACGAATCAGTTCTTGCTTCTGTTTGTCGTTTTTCTTTTCCTGGATTTTTTGGGCTTCGCTTAGGCAATTCGTTCAAGAAGCACAACTACTTTTCCCCCCATGGATGAATAAAGACCCATCGTGCTCGTCGTGTTCCTCATGCTCTGCTCCCGCCCCCACTCCCGTCGCCGGAGCCGCCGCCTCTTTCATCCTTTTCTATCCACCCAACTTCTCCCTCAGCCGCCGCGTGCCATCAAGGATGGGGCATTTTGGAAGTTCAATTTTGCAATCTGAAAGTTTCCCAATTTTTTAGTTGAATGGTCGGATTTCGCAGTTGGAACTTCTCTTGGGTTAATTTGCTGCTAATTGATGGATTTGATCGCGAAGGGTGTAGCTTGTGAGTTGGGTTTTCTAGGTGCGCGTCATGTGTTTGTTATTTTGCCCTGGGGTTGTTCTTGCAGGCAGCCCACGTGAGGTGTTTCTTGGCTGTTTGTGGGAATTTTCTCATGGATGGAAGTTGAGAAGGGGATTCTTTTAGGTCGCTGTTGGGAATTGGAACATTCTGTGAATCGGTGCCTGCTGTTCCTTATATGTATGCAACTACGGGTTAATTGTTTAGCGATGCTGCACTTTATGGTCTAAGTTTGATGTTATCCATACGAGGAAACGTTCTGCGGAGTAGATACCATCTCGTAAAAATCTTACCGTGTAATTTGGGCAGCACTTCTTGGTGACTTGTTTGGCAGTTTCGGCGTTTATGTCTAGTTTTTTGCTAACTAAGGAAAGAGTTGGGTACATTTTGGAACAGCGCAGCCTGCACGTTTTCTATTGAATTGAAAATTTTAGAGAATACTCTCCTGCTCTTTAGTTTAGTGGCTTTGAGGCATTTGTTTATTCAGCGACCTGTCATTCTTTTTGGTTATTTATTGGAAATTTGGTGCTCATCATGGAGACAATCTGCCCAATTGTTTAGTATTGGTTCCACTAGTTTCCAGTTGCTATTGTGCTTATAGTGAGTTCCTTACAAATTAGGCTGTTATGTTGAAGTCATAAGTAGTGGATTTGTGGTAACTATTGCCTCGTCAACTTGAGAACCTAATGCCATGCTCGCAATCATGACAAGAATATGGATAGGTACATTTGGCCATTTCCTTTAGGTTATTGAATTATTTGCCAATTGTGTAGGGAATGACTGACTGTAGAAGAGTCCAAGCCTCCGGCTATCAACCGTACTGCCCTTGTTGGAATTGCCTGGACAGCTGGATTGCAAGCCTGTGCCCACGTTAAAATCTTCTTTTGGAGGTGAATGCCGGCTTTCAGTTTTTTTCTCATATATTGAGTTTCCATTTGAACAGATTTAATGGCAATCCTCTGTACATAGAGGATACCAGATTTGATTTGTTTTTGGGAAAAATTAGCTCAGCAACACTCTGACACCGCAAAAGATGGCCTTGGAAAATAGCACTATCTACTGTTATTCTTTTAAAAGATGATCAGAATACCCTTATTCAATCTTTTTTCATTGGTTTCTCTCTGGCTAAGGCAACGTCTGATACTTGTTCCTCCCATTTTTGCCAAAGTGACGTCTAAATACTTTGAAGTTCCTTTATCCTCCTCTAAGTCGTCATCAGTTGAGATGGACAAGGGTTATTTTTGTAGTTTTCCAGTGAGTAGTGTCATTTCCAATGTAAACTTGTTTTGCAGTGTCATTTAGCGGTGATTCTCATTTGCAGTCTTATTTTTATGATCACATTGGGTGTTACTGAGCTAATTGGCCATTTACTTTTTTAAAAATAATAATTGATTTACCTGGAATAACTGATATGCTGGTGATTATTCTCAAATATAAGCTGCATTGGAAGGGTGTTATTAAGATTCTTGTAACAGAGTATTGAATGAAGCTTAACAATTTACAATTCTTTTGTCAAATTCTATGTAAGACCTTTTACCTTTTTGGAGAGTTTCTTTGGATAATTAAGAATACTCACTAGTTATTGTTTTTCGCATGCAGACTATTGTAGTAATATATCAATTCAATTATTATTTGGAGCTTAGGTATTCAGTGAATATCTAGCAATGGAAGGTTCTTTGGTTATTTTGGAATGTGATCAATGACTTTTTAAACAGTATTCATTAAGTCACTAGCCAAACATGCGCGGAAACGGAAGACATGTCATGGGGGATCATCTCAACAAGAACAAGCCAGTCCTGCTCTTGCAAATGAATTATTTGCCATTGATGATGAGGTTTCCCATCTTACTAGGCTTAAATCAGAGCCAAGTGAGAGAACTCGTGCATCCCTTCATGCTGGCCAAAAGAGGCCAATCTCAACATTCAAGCTGTTGTCTGGTAGAGAATCCAATTGCTCTGGGATTGGTAGATTCTCTTCGGCTGATTGCTCTTATGCTCTTCGCAAACACCTACCAGTGAAAGGCCCATGGTATGTTGATGACATGGATAGTGAAGCATACATCTCACAATTCTCTTCAGATGGTTCCCTACTCATTGGTGGGTTCCGGGTATGTGATTGTGCTATTATGGGGAAGAATCTAACCATACATGCTTTACGCTTTGTTCATACATCTTCATGTGCAAAATGTTATGATGTGGGTGGCTAATTGATGCCAAAATATAATCAGGGAAGTCACATCAGAATCTACAATGCTGAGAATAAGTGGAAGATTCATAAAGATATAACCTGCAAAAGGCTGCGGTGGACAGTTTCAGATATTGCTCTCTCACCTGATCAACGATACCTAGTAAGCCACCTATGCACTGATTTCGTTATTTGGCCTGGAAATAGTAACCCTTTTCATGTTGTTTACTCTATTTGAGCTTCTAGCTAACTTAATTCTTTTTTCCTGTAGAACCTATCAACATGCTTATATGCTTGCTCGATCTTTGACAAACGAGCTTTCATATGATTATGCATTTTCCATATTATGTCCAGAATCCAGATTCATGCAAAATACTTTGTGCAGTTTATCATATTACTAGTTACTTAAATGAATTTCACGTCCACCTGGTTGAACAGTATTTATGAAAATAAGATGCCTTTTAGCACCCTATTTTGTTCTTTGTTTCCTCATATCTGGAGATGGACCTTTTGTTTATTTCTTCTTCTTAATATTGGTGTTAATATGATAGATTTGAGTCATGGTATATTGTATGCAAAAAAGGTGAGTGTTTGCTATGTTCGACTTAGGATATTAGCACCTTCAAAACCCTTCCAATCTGCAATTTTGCATAAACATTTCATCCTTATGAGTTAAATGGCATCTACCCCATCCACAAGAGCCTTAATTTCTTCAAAGATATAAAAGTCAATCACAATTACATGACTCTTTGTTATGGAGAAAGGCCCGAGGCGTCGTAGCAGGTGCATGAACAGTACAACGGGGCACTGTAGCAATGTGCAAACAGTTCTGGTTGGTACTGTAGCACATTGTTTTCCGTACGTGCTGATTTGTTTCCTAGAATAAAGAATAATTAGTTAGGTAGATTATTTTGGGATTCCTTATCTATCTAGTTATTGTCAAGAATATAATCTTCTTTATTAGGAAGGTTATTTTTAATAGTTGAAAAAATTAGATTGGATTGATAAGTTTCTTTATAGATTATTTTTTAGGTGTCAAGTCGGACTGTCCCTATAAAAAGGATAATATGTATCCATTATCAATCAAGTAATGAGAAATCAAAAGTTCAACTAAGCCTCAGAGTCTCGCTACCTTGACAGGGAAGAGCCCCGCTGGCGGTTAGATGAGGGCGAGTGCCCTACCCTCAGTCCTCGGACCCGTACCCAACAACGACAACAATATTTGGTATCAGAGCCACCCACCATGGCTTCTGGTTCCGAACTATCTCCCTTCACGATGTTGAACGCTAGCAACGAAAAGATGATAGCCTCAATTGACAATATGATGGCCATCCTCCAAGAAACGTGGGCATTGATGGTCAAGTTGAAGGAGCAGGAGGAGGCATCGCGCGCCATTGCAATGGCGGCGCAACCGTCACCTTCCTCAACGGCGCCACCAACGCCACCCCAGTGTGCATCTCTGCCCTTGGTTGCACCCTCAGTGCGGCACCGCTGGAGAAAGGATGCCGTTGTCCAACAGCGATCTTTTCCATACGATCGGACGATGTTGTGCTATAGGCAATGCAGAGCGCAACAACTGAAGGGCTAGCGCCGTCGTCGCGTCCTTCCCGGCATCGCCACGCTCCGAGGCGTATAAGGGCATAATCGCTGCCCCATGTCGGTTGCCCATACCGCTGACGCCTTCCTCAACCCCACAACATGCTAAGACGTTTCTTCTTGGGTGCTGCTATACGTCATAGTGTCGCTGATCTGCTCTCAAGCGAACCGACGCCGGTACCGGATACTCTTATCAACATGAGGTTACCAAGGATTTCAACCATAGCCACCACCGCAGCTTGAGGACGAGTTGCCTTACCGCGGGGGGTGTAATGTTATGGAGAAAGATGTGAGGTGGCGTAGCAGGTGTGTGAACAGTACCATGGGGTACTGTAGCAACACGCGAACAGTACCCATTGGTACTGAGCGCATTATTTTCCATACGTGCTGATTGGTTTCCTAGAATAAAGAATAATTAGTTAGGTAGATTATTTTGGGATTCCTTATCTATCTAGTTATTGTTAGGAATATAATCTTATTTATTAGGAAGGTTATTTTTAATAGTTGAAAATATTAGATTGGATTGATAGGTTTTCTTATAGATTATTTTTTAAGCGTCAAGTCGGATTGTCCCTATAAAAGGGACAACATGTATCCATTATCAATCAAGTAATGAGAAATTAAAAGTTCAAATAGCCTCAAAGTCTCGTTACCTCGACAGAGAAGAGTCCTACCGACGGTTAGATGAGAGTGAGTCCTTGGACTTGTACCCAACCAACGTCCACAACACTCTTACTGCCATTGATATATTTCATCAAAGAAAATTGTTGCTTATCTTGTTAGCATTTTAGACATTTCCTTGTCTGTTCCTACAGATTTTATTACATACACAATCTTTGAGAATTGAGTAAAGATGCAGATAGACTCACTTTTTTTTTCATAACTTCACAACTTTGTAATTGTCTTATTTGCTTTCACCATTTTAGAAATATATGTATGAATTTGTACCCATGATTTATGGCAGGTCATTCTTAGCTGTCTCACTGACTTCATGAGGTTTATGCTTGCGGGTAGTTCAAGTTTATTTGTATATTTATTTTATACCTAAAGTGCTATTGATACTTTTTGCAGGCTTATTCCAGTCTGTCGCCTACTGTTCACATAGTAAATGTTCAGAATGCTGTAAAGGAATCACATGCTAATATTACAGTATGTCCTCTCCTCTAATTTTTTTACTATGCTCAAGTCAACCTCTGGATAATTGAGTCAACTCTGAAGTTTACTTGCATCAAACGAACTGTTTTTTCCATGATCATTCTCATTCAACAAATTGTCATCAGTATGTTCAGGCAAACATCTTTTTTGCATTAAATATTAGTTCCCAGATGAAGGAAATTAATATTTCCCACAAGTTGCAGAATGAAATGAGTAATTTTATATTCTTTTGCTCTACTACCATTAACTTGAAAGGTCTGGATCGATATGGTCAGATAAAAATTACATTCAAGTTGACAGAATAAGGTTTTCTTTATTTAAAATTTGTTTTTGGATAAAAATAAATATATTTCATAGGATGATCGTTAAACAAACAATGGTCCATAGAGATACCTCGTCTATATCAGATCCAACATGACTAGAACAGAAGAGAGGTACCTCCGGCTTACTCAAATTTTTACTTCATTGATTGAAGGAACCTTATTCTTCAAAAACCATAACATCATGAATAGACTTTCTTTGTTGTTGTATTTGTGACTGCTTTACTGGGTTTTCTTGTTTTTTCTTTCTTATGGAAACTTGGAAAGATTGTGATTGTCACTTGTTGGATTTGCCATTTCCTGTATAACAAAAGGATTCTTTAGATTGAACTACCCATGATTCCATTAGGAAATGCAAATGCTAAAGGATGTTTGTCTATCTTCTAATTTGCCTGGAAGATAGTAACATTATGGGGACACTAAATATTTCTGCTGTTTTTACTGAACTGTTTCAATAAGCTTTGCATATTCAATGTTGTCGCAAGAAACTATGGTATATGAGAACAACAGGAGACACATACTTAAAAGTTTGTACATGTAAATATTGGAAGTTTGTGGCACTTTTTCGTACCAATGCAAATGAAAGAGAAACCCAATACACACCTGCCTGCCGACTTGCATGATTGCCAATGGAACATGCATTCTATCATTTGTATTTCTACTGGTTTTTGGCAATACGTATATATGCTTTTTACATATTTTTCGTTTTATTTATCACGATGCAGGAAATTCATGAAGGTTTGGAGTTTTCTGATGCTGATGAGGAATTGTCCTTTGGAATATTTTCTGTAAAGTTTTCAAAAGATGGCCGAGAACTTGTTGTTGGAAACAACAATGAATCAATATGTATTTATGATCTTGGCGCAAACAAAGTAACAGAACGGATTCATGCTCATGCGGTATGAAAATTAAATGCATGACTGAGCTACATCTTTTTGTTTAGTCTAATATATGACTGTTTCTTTCTTTTGTTCCTTACGTAACCTGATAACCTGTCTTTACAATGTACATAAGACTTGATACAATACTGTTGACATGATGTTGTTTAAAAACTAACAAGGAAGGTCTTTCAAGATTTTAAGTCTGCTAGCTACAATCAAATGCACTTAAATTATATATTCTATTACTGCTTGCTGTTAATGGTTCATTAAGCTTGAAGAAATCAACCACAGAAAGCAAGAGATGTTGGTGCTTTAAGTATAGCAGTGGGGGTGCACTAGTAACATGTTAGCAGTTGTGTCCTACAGTGCAGCGAACAAAAGCTGATAAAATTGGTGTTTGTGGATGTATTACTGTCTAGTGTGGTGGTGATATATCATATAAACACCCAATACCTCTAAAGGGATTTTCCATCCCAGAAGGAAAATGTCAAAAGGGTTTTGTGGTGTTACTAAAAAGGTATCTGGCTTTCTGCAGAGTGATGGTATATTTAGAAAGAAATATTAGAAATGTAAGAACCTTATGTGCAAATTGCTGGTTTCCTTCAAACAAATTTTGCTATTTCTATAATCAAATTTTGCATATTTCTATATCAAGTGATTCAGTCTAGTAAAATCTGCTAGGGCCAAAGTAGAATAGAAGATGAGAAAATATATAAACCTCAGTAACCAACCACTAAATTACCTTGTATAGTTATTTATGCAGTATGTTACAAACATGTACACAGCCATATGGGATTATCCGTTAGTTGTGTAGTATAACCAAGGATCCAAAAGCCGGTACCGGACCAAATCCCGCCGGGCGGCCGGTAAAAAAAACCGGGCGGTAACCGGCTGGTTACCGGTTTTCCCAGGAAAAACCTGGTTGAATTTCGCATGAATTCGCTTAAAAACCATCCGAAAATCAAAATATGAAATTTGAATTTGCAAACCCCGGAAAAACCGGTCGGTATTTTACTTCCCGGTACCCACCGGTAAATCCGGTTACCGGCCGGTTTTTCTATCCCTGAGTATAACATATGCTGCACATTTAATATTGTTGGATACAACTTAGGTTTTAAACATTAATTGTATTTTATTTTTTTGTTGAGTAGTCATTGTGCTAGAAAGGAGTTATTTCGTTTCTGAAATCTTATTCTCCCATTGGTTTTAAAGGCTGATGTCAATGTGGTCACCTTCGCTGATGAAACTAGTAATGTCTTGTACTCTGGAAGTGATGATAGCCTCTGTAAGGTGAAGTAATTTGCTAATTTCTGTAAATTTGATTTATTGTTTTTTTTTCAATCCTGTCTCAAAGGATACATTTCACTGGTTTAGTAGAGAAGATAGCCACTTCACAGGTTTAGCTGGCTAATCATACCGACAATGTTTGAATGGTGTTGTCAAGCATATGCTACACTAACAGATCTGAGTTCTGACACATGAATAGTGAGTTCAAAAACCGCTGAGCTGGTTGTGTAGCCTCTATTTTCTATAAGGTGGTAATGTAGGAGTGCAAATACCAGACAATTGTTGCATGTGCTGTCCAATGTAATTTTTCTGTCAGCACACTCCAACATCCACGGTTGCCAAAATCGTGATCTTGAATCGGATCGGAGGTGCTTCGATAGGATTCTAGGATCAAATCGTAGAATCTAAGATCCTACCTAATTCTACTAAATAGTATATTTTCTCAATTTACCACATCTTTCGATTATGATTTTAGCATTTATTTAGTCATTTGGCACCTAATTAGATTTATAGTTGCCTATGTTATTATTGTTATATAATAATTAACACAAATTGGCTATATAATGCATATTTTATGTGTACATATTGTATTGCCATGCTTTAAATTATAAATTATAAATTATATTTACAAACATATAGTTAAAATGAAATATCATTTGTTGTTTATACAAATAATTATTATATATGAATGAATATATGGTGAAACTTTACAATAAAAAGGATATATGCTGAGTAATTTTTAATAATTAATTACTAGAATCGGTAGGATCGGGTAGAATTGTATATAAAGTATGTTTGCGATCCTACAATTGTTTTTGCTAGAATCGTAATGATATTAAGATTCTACCTAGGATCAGATCGTTCCACTCAATCTAGGATCGTAAAGACTTAGACTCGAATCGAGATTCTGACAACTTTGCCAACATCAACATGACTGAGATTAACGCATGATTCCATTTTTGCAGTGTTTTAAATAGTGGGCTATAGCGGTTTTCGCCCCTAGAATGCTAAGCTATAGCTCAACTTACCGCTATTACAGCTACGACCACTATAGCGGTAATAGCGGTCTGCTATAGCAGTTTGCGGATATCCGAAATAACGGCCGCTATGCTTCATTTTGTAGATTTGTAGGCTTGTGAAGAATTATTTGGTATGCTAATGGTATGTTTGGGTTTGTACTAATTCATATTAGTTTTTTTGACAGAGAATTGCAAGACATGGTGTTTATTATGTTTATTCTAATTTTTGAATTTGAAAATATATAATTTTGATATTTAAAAAATATTTTAAAATCGTTATATTTTTCATAACATTTGGATTCAAATACTATATATTTGAGTTCTATTAAAAAAAATTTTGGTATTTTAATGTTTAATATTCAATTTTTTTAAAATTGAAATATCTTGTATGTGTCTTAAAACATCAGTGCATACATTGAACAACTTATACATATTTGCACTCTAATTTTTTTTTATTCTTGATAAATTCATTTCACCAAAATAAAAGATAGATTATGTTTTTATTTTCTAACTGTACATGTCATAAAAATAATGAAAGATCAATCTTTGAATTTCATTTATTTACTTATGGTGGCCATTTTTTTGTTACAAGTTTTTCATGTTCAAACAATACATAATACCAAATTCAATAGAATTTTGCACTCACAAAAAAAAGTCAATAGCATTTTGCACTGATGTAGGATAGCCCCCGCGATAGCTTGTTTAGCCATGTCACCGCGATTTCGTGATAATCGCGATTTAAAACATTGCATTTTTTGACATGCCTAGGAGATGTGAAACCAATGAAGGGCCTCCTAGCATATCTTAGAATATTATTGTAAATCATATTCATGGAGGCTTGCATTGATTGGCAATGTTTTGGAATCTTCAGGTGTGGGATAGGCGCTGCCACAGGAGAGGAAAACCAGTAGGTGTTTTGACAGGTCATTTAGACGGGGTTACATTTATTGATAGCCGTGGAGATGGGCATTATTTCATCTCCAACTGCAAGGATCAGACTATTAAACTATGGGATACCAGGAAAATGTCCTCCAGTAGGAAAGAGTAACTACTGGACTTGCTTTACATGATTATTTCTACAAGTAGTGTCATTTGGTTATATTTGAAAGTGATATACAGAATATCGTAGGCACATAGGAAAAGCTAAAGTTAAATTTTTTCAGATAATCAACTCTGACAAACTACTTACAAAATGAGCTGTGTTGAATTATATGTAGTGAGTGGAGCTAATAGAATATGTCGAGATTTTCCTGTCTTCCTGGAGCATTCTTCAGTACCATAAATATTTGCAAAGGAAGCAGTATTTAATTTATGTGGTCCACTTGTTCAGTTGTTGATCATATCAGTTCAAGATGTCTAGGATTTTGAGTTGATCTTTGGCGATGCTCTTTTGAGTTCCCGTTGTCGTTGTCTAGAATGAAAGAAGTGCTCAGCTGTCTGGTCGGGTGAGTGGGGTATTCGCCTTTTGCCGTCTTAGGTGTTCATTTCGTTAGATTCTTTGGTGGTGTTTGGTTTTTGGTGCATCCAGTTTCAGGTGCTTGTAGGTGTTGTGGCTTTTGTTGTTTTGATTCTTTTCAGGTGTCTTCACCCATCTTGAGGTTGGTTGTAACACCCTGACCTATCCTCTGGGCCCAGAATACTACCACTACACATTATTCATTACAAACTTTGCGTAGCTAATTTAACAACTAGACATAGTACAGCAAAAGTACAATATCTAGGGAGGATGGTTTGCATTAGTAACTACATGTGTCGTGGATGTACTATTCTCCCTTCTCGATGAATGTCAACTTTGTCGTTTACCTAAACACCAAAACAAGGGTGAGTCCGAAGACACAGAAAGCACATAATAGAACGATAAACACTACCACACAACATAAACCTAACCATTTCATTATTTCCATCATTATCTCTCCAATAGTGCAATGCACAATAATTCTACATGCACCATCATGCTCATGCTCATATGCATCTCATCAGCTGATACCGGTATAGTGGAGTGTTTACCTGTCGATGACACACTCTTTCCCCATCTTCGTTAGGATGGGGTCCCTACATTGTAGGATTTTTATCTAGTCCCTACGAATGTAAGGTTTTATCTAGAGCACTCCGGATTAGTCATATATCTTTTTCACCGACGTCACCGGAATAGTTACATGACTTTCTCACCGACTTAGCTTATGCATTCTTTCCATGATGCAAATGCACATGTCCATTCGTCATTGTCGTCATTAACAGGGTAGCCTCATTGCTCACCTTGTTCCATCATTATTGCCATCAACATATAAACATCATCATATCACGAAAACATCACATATTTCATAACATTTACATACTATCGCTCTACCATGTACTTGCCTATTAACTAAGCGGAGCGGAGTAACGTGCGGAAGGCGTCGTTCCAGAACCCCCACCTGAACAGGCATTTAACCAGACTCAACACATAGTAGCAATACATGTACACATACTGACGGCATCGATCCTATGTGTAAATCGACACGAACAAATTCCTCTTACTGGGCACTAATCTGCTGGCCCAGTGCCCAAAATATTAATACGATAGTTCGCGTCGTCTAACCTGGTGCATAAGAATTTATTCGCATGCCCCCTAATTTCTATCCCCCCTTATTTTCCCTCATTCTTTTCTTCTCTTCTTTCCTCCCTTTTTTTTCTTTCTTTCCTTCTCCCTTTTTTTTCTCCTGGCCGAAGCCACCCGTGCCTGCGGCCTTATCTCCTCAGTCCTCATCTCCCTTCTATTCTTGCTCCCTCTCCCTCTCTTCTTCTCTTCTTCTTTTTCCTCTTTTTCCCTCCTGTCGGTTTTTTCTACTGCAAGAGGTAAGTTGGTAAAATTTGTTCTCAATTTTTTTTTTTACTTTCATTCTCTTTGCATTTCTACTGGCATTACATTCCACTTCTTAGCACTCGACTCAGACTCGTGTTCAATAGTCCACACAAAAGAGCAACCTGAAACAACTGCACATAAATAATAACTCTAACTCGTACCCGTAGAGAACAACTCCGGGTACGCGTATGCGATACTCCAATTCCCAAGTCGCTTCTTGCTCAGATTGATGCGTCCAAAGCACCTTAACATACTTTATCGATCTATGCCTCAACACCTTCTCTGATTCCTCCAGAATCCGAACTGGACGGGACTCGAAGGTGAGGTCTTGCTTAAGGGACAACGGTTCTAGCACGATCTCATGCTCCAGATCCCTTAAGTACTTTCTCAACATAGAAACATGAAACACATTATGCACTCCTCGCATGGATTCTGGAAGGTCCAGGCGATATGCCAACTTTCCAATTCGTTCTAGAATCGGAAATGACCCAATGTACTACGGGCTAAGGTTCCCTCTGGTACCAAATCACACAACTCCTTTAGTGGGAGACACTCTCAGGAGCACCTGATCCCCCACTTCAAACTCTAAGTCGCGCCTCCTCACATCCGCATAACTTTTCTGTCTACTTTGGGTAGCTAGCAAATTTTATCTAATCTCCGCCACTCGTTTCACTGTTTGCTGGACCCAATCCGGACCCAGAACAGCCTTCTCGCCTACGGCATCCCAACAAAGTGGTGATCTACACTTCCGCCCATACTGAACCTCGAATGGCGCTGTCCGAACACTGGAGTGGTAGCTGTAGTTGTAGGCAAACTCCACGAGTGCCAAATGATCCTCCCAGCTATCTTTCCAGGACAGAACACAGGACCTCAGCATGTCCTCTAGTGTTTGAATGGTGCACTCGGACTACCCATCCGTCTACGGGTGGAAAGCGGTACTAAAGTGAAGCTTCGTTCCCAGAGCGCCCTGCAAACTCTTCCAAAACATAGAGACAAACTTGGCGTCTCTGGCATAAACTATCGTGTTGGACACACCATGCAATCTCACTATCTCACGCACATAGATGGGTGCCAAATCACTTGCTCAATTCATCGCATTTAATAGGGACGAAGTGCGCGGATTTACCTCGATCCACTACTACCCAAATTGCGTCCTTACCTCGCTGGGTACGAGGTAGGCCGACTACGAAATCCATGGTAATGTCATCCCATGGCCACTGGGGAACATCCAAAGGTTGTAATAATCCAGCAGGACGCTTATGCTCAGCCTTCAGCCTTCATTTGCTGGCAAACCCCGCAAGACGCCACATAACGAGCGACATCCACCTTCATTCTCTTCCACCAAAAGCTCTTTTTCAAATCCCGATACATCTTGGTCTCGCCAGATGTACTGTGTACGGTACGATGAGCCTCTCTCAAAATGTCATCCTTGACTGAGCTCTGTGGCACGCGAGGCGTGCCTTAAACCGCAATGCGCCCACTCATCAAGGCTAAAGTCCCCTTTTCCCTTCATCAAGGCGCTTTCTTACTTGTTGAAGCAACCGATCATGTCGTTGCACTTCTCTCACTCGCTCTGGAATTGCCAATTCCAGCAGCAGCTGCGTCTCTGCTAGCGCTGTACCAGCATAACAATAAGATATTTCCATCTGATCGAAGTCAGCAATAAGACAACCTAGAGTGAACGGGGTCTCCTTGCGACTAAGGGCATCCGCAACCACATTCGCCTTGCTCGGGTGGGGCTGGATTGTAAGATCATAGTCCTTAATCAGTTCTAGCCACCTTGTTTGCCTTAAATTCAACTCCTTCTGAGTAAAGATAAACTTGAAACTCTTGTGGTTAGTAAAAATATCACAAGACTCCATACAGGTAGTGCCTCCAAATCTTTAGAGCAAAAACCACTACGGCTAGCTCTAAATCGTGAGTAGGGTAATTTTGCTCATGTTTCTTCAACTGTCGTGATGCATACGTAATCACTATGCTGTCTTGCATAAGCACGCAACCCAGACCCACTCGAGAAGTATCCGAGTAGACTGTGAAGCGCTTCCCTGGCTCAGGGAGGATGAGAACAGGGGCAGTAACTAGCTTTTCTTTCAATGTACAGAAACTACGCTCGCATTTATCAGTCCACTGGAATTTCACGCCTTTCCGCGTGAGCTGAGACATTGGCTTGGCAATAATTGCGAAGTCTTTTACAAAGCGCCGGTAGTAACCCGTTAAGCCCAAAAAACTTCTCACTTTCTTGACATTAGTTGACCTCTTTCAGTTCACGACAGTCGAAATCTTGGATGGATCTACTGAAATACCTTCCTGGTTAATCACATGACCCAAGAAGCCCACTTTATAAATCCAGAACTCGCACTTCTTTAATTTGGCGAAGAACTGATTCTCCCTCAAAGTCTCAAGCACGAGCCTCAAATGCTGCTCATGCTCTCCCTCCGTCTTAGAATAAATCAGGATATCGTCGATGAACACAACCACAAAGTCATCAAGATATTTATGCAGCATACTGTTCACCGTCTCCATAAAGAGAGCAGGGGTATTCGTTAGTCCAAAAGACATAACTTTATACTCATAGTGCCCATACCTGGTAGAGAAAGCAGTCTTTTCTATATCTTGCTCCCGCACTCGAATCTGATTATACCCAGATTGCAGATCAATCTTAGAGAACACCTTGGCTCCCTTCAATTGATCAAACAAATCCTCGATACGAGGTAGAGGGTATTTATTCTTGATAGTTACCTGATTAAGAGCACGATAGTCTATGCACATACGCCAACTCCCGTCCTTCTCAGTGAATAGGATAGGGGCTCCCCAAGGTGACACGCTACGACGAATCAACCCTTGGACAACAAATTATCCAATTGCCTCTTCAATTCTTCCTGGAAAGGTCGTGCCAAACAGTACGGGGATAGAGAAATAGGTCAAGTGCCGTGAACAAGATCAATTTAAACTCTACACCCTTTCGTGGCATACCCTAAGCTCTTCGGAAATACATCGTGGTACTCACATACCACCGAATATCCCCATGCGCAATGATGCGCCGGCTTCTCGCAAGTGCTAGAAGCGAACCAGATTACCATTCGCTGGCGGAAACAAGTCGCCAACACAAGAGAACACTGAGGTGCATTCCTCGAAAGATTATCTCCTTCCTAAAGGAGCTTGCAAAGTGACTGCCCTCCGTAGCAGAGCACACCCAGAGCGATGCAACCACCCATGCCAAGAATAACGCCAAAAGGTTCTATCTAGATAACCATTAGGTTGGCAACAAAATCCTCACCATTTAACGAAACCACACATCCAGGACATACCGTGGAGCTAGCAATGATACCTCCTGGAGAATTGACTATAACAGACTGCGAGATCCGCTGCATACTCAAACCAGAGTCGAAAGAACAAGGGCATCACATGAATCTACTAACAGGGTACCTGTCACCACGTCCGGTCGACCCGCGGACTCAGCGGCAGGCAACGTGTGGCACCAGGGCGACGAGAGCCCCGACACTCTGCTAAGATGGCAGCGAAAATGGAGGTGGTGTAGCGTGTTGAATTGGAGCAATAGGTGCAGGGTGCCAATAATACCCGGCGGGTGGTGCCCTAAAAAGGAGGTCAGGCGCAGGGCGCCGCCAACATCCGGATGCACTCGGCGAAGCAATTGTTGATGACGTAGGTACCTGCTCCCACTTGATAATACTAGAGGGGTTCTGACGACAAACCCGCTCGATGTGGCCCAACTGACCACACTGCCGACACTCTCCCGTCCAAGAACATTCAGCAGTACGGTGCCCACCACCACACTTGAAACAGATCATGCCCTGCCTTGGAATAGGACGATAGGCTAGGGTTGCTGTTGAAGAACGAGGCGCCGACGAAGATGGCCTCGAAGATTTGGACTTGGATGACAGCGAGGGACGCTGGCCCCACTTGGGCTTCTTGGGAGTAGGTTGCTGAGATGACCCATCCCCTTCACTAAAACTCCTCTTCTGGTCACTACCAGAAGCGCTTGGACCACCAGAGGGTTGCAGTCCTTTAGTGAGTTGCATCTCCATCTCCATCCCTCTGGCTTGTTCTACCACTGACCTAAAGTCATGTGGCGCAATGGCTCCCATAACATGCCGAACTCAGAGTTGAGACCTCAGCGGAACCTTTTAGCCTTCTCTAGATCATTGCTCGCGACCGATGGTACGAAACAGATCAGGTCGTTGAACCCTGCTTCGTACTCAGCTACGGTCAATCGTCATCTTCCCCTGCACGAAGGTCGACAAGGCGACCTTCATACTCTCCACAAAAGATTCTGGGTAGTACTTTGCCTTGAACTGCTCAACGAAGATCTCCCAAGTAGCGGGACCCTGGGCAGGGGTCCTAGCTGAAAGGATTCCCTCCCATCAGATGTCTGGTTGACCCTTTAACTGGAATGCCACATAGCGAGCTCTCAGCCGCGAGCTCATCTCTAGGGCTTCAAATTGCCTTCTCATATAGCTCAACCAATCCGTAGCTTGGACTGGTGTACCTGCCCCATCGAAGGTGTCTAGACGTAAAGTCAACTACTCACGAAGGCCCATCCTTACCTCCGGCACAGTTGGAACGACAGTAGGGGCCGCAACGGGTACGGCCGTAGCAGCGGCTGCCGGCGCTTTTCGGCGAAGCACACGGACCTCTTACATAAACTCTCGTAGCAAGGCCGAAGACCTTTCCTGATCCCCAGCTACAGACTGCTTAGCGGAAGCAACCTCCGCCTTAGGTGCTTCTTGCTGAACCTCAAGTGGTGGCTCCACTTGGGCACGGCCACGGCCATGGCCGCGACCTCTACCTCTACCCCTCAGCATCTTTGTTTACGTCAAACAAGCATTCATACAATCAATTTACAAACAGTTACCTCGTAACATTGCACATCAACAACAAAACTAGCTGAAGCGTGTATGCAATGCTTGACCCAAAACCCATTCTACCGTGCACCAGAGTGTGTCAAGTTTAATTTAATTATTTGATCTAAGTCAAATTTTTAGTAATTAATCAACCTAGGTCTAAAATTTTTCACCACGGACCTAACGCCCGCTCTGATACCAACTGTAACACCCCGACCCGCCACCTCGGTCTAGAATACTACTACTACACATTATTCATTACAAACTTTGCGTAGCTAATTTAACAACTAGACATAGTATAACAAAAGTAGAATATCTAGGGAGGATGGTTTGCATTAGTAACTCCATGTGTCATGGATGTACTATTCACCCTTCCCGATGTATGTCAACTTCGTCGTTCACCTAAACACCAAAATAAACAAGGGTGAGTCCGAAAACTCAGAAAGCACAAAATAGAACGATAAACACTGCCACATAACATAAACCTAACCATTTCATTATTTCCATCATTATCTCTCCATTAGTGCAATGCATCATAATTCTACATGCACCATCATGCTCATGCTCATATGCATCTCATCAGCTGATACCGGTACAGCGGAGTGTTCACCCGTCGATGACACACTTTTCCCTTATCTTTGTTAGGATGGGGTCCCTACATTGTAGAACTTTTATCTACTCCCTACAAATGTAAGATTTTATCTAGAACACTCCGAATTAGTCATATATCTTTCTCACCGACTTCACCGAAATAGTTACATGACTTTCTCACCGACTTGGCTCATATATTCTTTCCATGATGCAAATGCACATGTCCATTGTCATTAACATGATTCATCATTGTCATCATTAACAGGGTAGCTATATTGCTCACCTTGTTCCATCATTATTGCCATCAACATATAAACATCATCATATCACGAAAACATTACATATTTTATAACATTTAAATGCTATCACTCTACCATGCACTTGTCTGTTAACCAAGCTGAGCGAAGTAACGTGTGGAAAGCACTGTTCCAGAACCGCCACTTGAATAGGCATTTGACCAGACTCAACACATAGTAGCAGTACATGTACACATACGGACGACATCGATCCTACGTGTAAACCAACACGAACAAACTCCTCTTACCGGGCACTAATCTGTTGGCCCGGTACCCAAAATATTAATACGATAGTTCGCGTCGTCTAACTTGGTGTTCGCATGCCCCCCTAATTTCTATCCCCCTTTTTTTCCCTCTTTCTTTTCTTCTCTTCTTTCCTCCCCCTTTTTTTTTCTTTCTTTCCTCCTTTTTTTTCTCCTGGCCGAAGCCACCTGTGCCTGCGGCCTTATCTCCTCATCTCCCTTCTTCTACTCTTGCTTCCTCTCCTCTCTTCTTCTCTTCTTTTTTCTCTCTTCCTTCCTATTGGTTTTTCTACTGCAAGAGTTAAGTTGGTAAAATTTGTTCTCAATTTTTTTACTTTTACTCTCTTTGCATTTCTACTGGCATTACATTGGTATTGTATTATCTTCATCTATTAATGAAATGAGGCAGAGCTAAAAAGATGTCTAGGGTTTAGGGACTATGCTGGTGATTTTAGCATCGCGAATTTCAAAATTATTGAACAAGAACAAATGCACTTTTCTTTGGCATTTTTCTCTGGATTTTTAGTAGATTGATACCTTTCTTTTCTCCTGTGAGAACTCAAAAGTTTATTTTAAATTTCAAGATCTCTTTTCCCTGTTTTTCTTATTTTCCTTACAACTGTTTTTTTTCAGCTGTACACCAAGAAAATATGAATGGGACTACAGATGGATGACATATCCATCGGAAGCCAGATTTTTGAAGCATCCATATGACCAGTCACTGTCCACATTCAGAGGCCATTCGGTGTTGCGCACACTTATCCGTTGTTATTTTTCCCCAATGCACAGGTTAGTTGGGATTATTTTATCTCAAGTCACTTTTTGACATTTTCTATTAGCTAATGCTAATTTTTCTAGATATATTTATTACTAGAAAAGTTTGTGAGGGACCTCAGGGTTGTGATCTAAATTGTGGAATTTATGATCTTACCAAGCCCTTCTGGTTTGGATATTTAGTAGATAGATCCATAAGTAGGATTAGTTCAGGCTCAAAATCAGATTACGAGACTATGATCCTAATAATCTCATCCCATTTTGTTCTATCTGATTTTTTTCTCTATAGAATAACTACCATCAATTTGAATTTGGGTGTTTGTTCTCTTTCCTTTCTCTGCTGCAGCACATAAATCCTTCAAGAAAACTCGAGTCCTTCATGTTTTACACTGTCAAAATTGACTTTTCAGTGGAATAGGGTGAAAGCCAATATAAATCATTTAGATAATGGTCCATGTGTCAATTTTCAACTTTGCGGTCACATGACGTGATGATCCACACCAGCTTTGTGCCTCTATTCCACAAGACACATCATCACTTTTAGCTAATTAAAAGCCAAATGGCCTAATCGACACACTTACAAGTTTAGGGACATGCCGAGTTAAATTTTCTACTTTTGGGACCTAGTGGCACATTATTACCACTTTAGGAATATCTGGTACAAATTTCTCTAATGTATGGTGCAAAATGCTGATTTTAATTTTCACGGAAGTAAAAGCTTGTGGTTGTACGAGCATTGGCATAATATAACACAATTTTGCATGGGTCTACGCTGTTATGACTGTCTTGTTTTATCATTAATATTGTTTGTTATCTTGTTATTTTTGCAGCACGGGTCAGAGGTACATCTATACAGGATCCAGTGACCAGTGCGTCTATATTTATGATGTGGTATGGGCCTCAGATACTTCCCTTAAATTGCTTTTTATTTAACTTGATTCTACTATTTGCAAATCATGGCGGTTTTTGTGCCCATCTGGATGCACATCCACATTTGTGAAAAGTGGATGATGCACTATTGAAAAAAGAGATCATAGATGTAGTACATGTAATGTTATGCACACATGCGAAATTTCAATATCAAATTCGTCCATGGTATTGAGAACCAAAAAAAGCATTCCCCTATCCAAACTTTATGAAATCTTTCTTGTTGTATTAGGAGGTTCAAACCCCGTAGAATCCACACAATTTTTGGTTCCTCTCTCTCTCTCTCTCTCCCCCTCCCTCGACAATCCATGGGATATATCATAAGTTTTAGCTGTAATTATGAGAAATTTTAGAGTGATTTTTGCACATATACATGTGATCCCATGCACTGTCCTCGCCGTTGAAGTGCTCTAAGATTCATACCTCTATTTTGCAAAAATCCCCCCTTTCTCTCCCCTCTCCCTCTCTCTCCTCCCCTCTCTCCCCTCCATCTGGCTGGTGAGTCGCGCCGCCCTGGTGCCTCGTTGTGCCTCGACACCACCTACCACGCCGCCCCGCTGTGTACCGCGCTGCACCACCCTGGCCCGAGCTGCGTCTCTGTCATCCGCCAGAAACCCCACCCCAGCCGGAAACCTCGCCAAACCCAGTGTCGCCGCAAACCTCGCCAAACCCTGAGCCGCCAGCGGAAACCTTGGGATTTTGTGGGGCTTCTGGCGGCGGCGCGGGGTACGGCGACGCGGCTCGCCTGCCGGACGGAGGGGAGGAGAGAGAGGGGAGGAGAGAAAAGGAGGGGATTTTTGCAAAACGTGTAGCACGAATCTTGAAGCACTTCAACAGCGAGGATTTTACACGCTCCTTTTGTACACATCGAATCAAGAAAGAAGTCTGTGTAAGGATGGATCTTGCACTAAAGGAACAGATTACGAACCTGAAAGCATACCATGATTCTGTAAATCATATTGTAAATACATAGTGTAAGTTGTGCTGTTTGATGCCTTGGTGTAAGCTAAGTTTAAGCTTGACAATATTAGTAGCAGCTTATCGCCTTGAATCATTTCACAGGCGCCCCTTTGGTCGTGTGTAATTTTTATTGTCCAGCTTAAAGTTGCCCCTGCTCCTTATGAACCAACTGCCCATTCTTGCAGGCAACTGGGAACATTGTCGAAAAACTCAAATGGCACGGATCAATCATCAGAGATTGTTCCTGGCACCCATACCTTCCAACGCTTGTTAGCTCTTCTTGGGATGGCTATTTAGCCCGGTGGGAAGCTACAGAGGATGACAATGACACCTCCATGCTCAAGAGAGGAAAGCAAAGGATGCTTCCAGAGGGATATACATTATCATTTGTGTTGTAGAAATTCTTGAGGGTCTCATGTATGGATGGCGCGTTGACCTCCATGCGACTGGCTTGCACAAGCCTTTCTTTATCATACTTCCTCCTTTTGATTTAAGTAGAGAACTATTGAGCCGTTATATAGATTCACCAGTTGTACAACAATGTTAACGGTTGCGGTCAACCATTGGCTTTCGATAGTTTTGAGTAGAAAAACTTGTTGAGTGGTGGCGCGACCGCTTTTATGTAATATAAGTCAGGTTCGAATAAGTTTATAAATTTCTTTGATACGCCCATGTACAGTTCAAAGGATGAATACAGCGAGGAATTACAATCCATCTAATTTTCTGCTCCAGCTGCATTCTTGTTTTGGCCCCATTGCATGTGTCTACGAACACAAGTTTTATATATGTTCAGAAGAAAGCACCACGTCAGCCGTATTTCTTCAAATTTACATATGCTCATGGCTTGTATTTTTAAATTTTGACAATTTAACGCTTGTACATTTAAGTTGGTCCGAGCGAGCACGCATACTTTTAATTTTGGATAACTGCCAAAATCTAGTGCAAAATTGAACGCGTAATCTTGATAAAATTGCCCAATAAATAGTACACATACTTACAAGAACACATGTCTTTGATCTTTATCACATTTTCTTAGAATGCGCGAACGTGGAAAGTTCGTAAGGATGACTGGTGCTCATTTGCACCAAATTTATAAAACGTGTGGTAAATTACAGAAGTTAAAACGTAAAAGTATGTGTGGTGGGACACACAATATGCCTTACACATACATAAAATGCTGCGATAAAATACAATTAAATTTTTATGAGAAATAAGAAATATATGTATGCTTTAAACATTCCTTTATTGTTGTTGCAACAATTTTAGATTGTTGCAGCATTTTGTTTAATTATATAAAAATGTTGGGAAAATTAGCATAGTAGCATCCAAAAAGATTGAATTTTAGGAAAGTAATGTTGCAAACGGACTAGACTGGCCAATAATATCAGAAATAAAGAAATTTTAGAAAATAGTATCACAATTATGGTTTGCATCAATTTGGGCTGAATTAAGGTGCGAGAACGTCAGAAAAGACAAAATTGACATGTCCTAAATGCATACTATGGCAAAATTTCTTACAAGCGCCTTCAAAATAGCCAATTAGGAGAATGCCACTCCAAAAGAGAAACTATGTAAAATGCCACTTCAAAGGAGGCTTGTTAAGTTTATGCTATACTTTAGAAGTTAGGATAGTTTTGCCCTCTAACCCTCTCTTTCTTCCTCCCCATCGACCACTCATTCCCTTCATCGTCCATGTTTTTTTTAAAGGTTCCCAGGGGAAAAGGTTCCCACCTGAATTATATATTAAGTAAAGCCAAGAGTGCTTAAGTAATTACACAAATAGAGGAGGAAAAAACATATTTCCAAACCGAGATCACATGTTAATCTCAATGTAAGAATTTTTGAGCCCAGAGGGATGCATCCTCATTCCTCAATACAGGACTGTAGTAGGCGCCTTGGGGATGGGGTGTATGACCGGAAGACTATGTCGTGTCGGTGATTCCATATGCGCTAGAGACAGAGCAGAAGGAATGTGTTGTAGTGTCTGGAAGGGATGAAGGTAGGCCGAGGGAGATTATGGAGGTTCTGTGATGAGGATGTCCCTGCCGAACCTGCTCCTTCATCTCCTCTCATTGAACCAACAGGGCCGATTACAAGAGCACGAGCAAAGAAATTACAAGATCAGGTGAACTTGCTCTTTAATGACCGTGTCATTAATTTTAACGAGAATTTTATACTACCTAAAAATAGTGTTTTCATTGTGCTCAGGTTTGAAGATTCAACGATAGAAGAATTTCAGTTGTTGCAAGTCAAGGAAAATTCCGGATGTTGCTAAAACGCTTGAGGATACAAGTGCGTGTACTAAATGCTGGCTGTGAGAAAATAACAGGAAGGAGACTTTTGCATGCAAGGAAGTACATCAAGGAAGTTTCGGCTTTTACCAAATCACATGGAACATCCTACGTGATGGGCAATGGACTATGCCATGCACTGAACCGAATCAATGTGTTTAGTAGTAACAAATTAGGCATGTTTCTTTTTAGTAGTAATTGGCAAGGAATAGGAAAGAAAGGGCCCTGGCAATCAGCCGCTAGCACTTGCCTTGTTTGCTAAAATAGCTAGCGCATGGCCTCTGTTAAAACGGCTAGCACAGAGCAACGCGAGGGGAACAGATATTTTTGAGATTAAAATAAAAACAGATTGCTTTCTTCTTGATAGCCGACGGCATCAATGGGGAAAATTGAGAGTTCTTGCTAATTGAGATCGTTCAACCTTTCCGCTGGGAATTGGGAGCGCGATAGGGCTTCGCTTGGTGGTCGTGAAGTTCGGCGCATGTGTTCTTGCGAATTAAAGAGTGTTCGTTCTTGCATTGGCAACGGAGGATCGCTACGATTCGATAGGCCACACGTGAGTATCTTAATCCTACGTCGAGAAGATCGGGCGACCCCGTATCATTCTGGACACAGGGGTTGGTGAAGGTAATGCCCAGTGTGTGCCAAAAGGAACTTGCGAAGACACCGTGGAAGAAGAGGTAGTTCTCGTCCAACCTGTCCGTATTACATACTTCACATATATCATTTTCCACCAATGTTTTCTTGCGCAAGTTTGCTTTTGTATGGAACCAGTCAGCTATGAGTAGCCATGCAAAGAATTTGACATGTGGTAGGGCAACGCTATGCCAGACGAACTCCCAGTTTAGGCAGACATGGCCGATTCCAGAACGAAGCTTGTAGAGTTAGGCCGTCTGAAGAGTGAAGGGGTCTGGTGAGGAGAGAACATGCCTGTGATCCAAGGCATCTGTTAGGGTGACCTGTGCTAGCATGTTGACGAGGACATTGAGTTCCTCAGCAGACACTATTGAGATCCGTAGCACCATGGTCTGTTGTAGTCCGCGTGATAGGATCGCAGGGACGCTTGCTGTGGGAGAAGAGGGCCGGGAAGCAGGCACAGAGAGGCCCGCAAGGCATCCAGTAGTCTAAACAGAAGGAGGTGCACGCTTGTGATTGTACGATAGTTCGGTAGGAGCTATTGTAGGCCAACCCAGTGTTGCCCCAGCAATGAGCTCATGTCCTGATCGGTGCCGAGATGTTCACCCTAGACCCATGTCACCTAGGCGACTTGGATGGTTGGTGAAGATTGTGCATCAATTCGTGGACACATGCAAGTATTCTGAACACCAATATTTTTTTATCACAAGGCCACCCTCTTGTTTGCTGTGGCAGACCCGGTCCCATGCTACAAAACAGCGAGCATTGTTGCAACTTTCCTCCCTGGTCTAGAGGAAGGCTCGGCGCCGTCTGTCCAGAGCAGAGGGTGTCGCCTTGCCTGGATTAGTCTTGCCTTGCGACTAAGAGCGTCAACAACAACATTAGTTTTGCCTGGATGATACTAAATGGTAAGATCATAATCCTTGAATAGTTATAACTATCTCCTTTGCCTCAAATTCATATCCTTCTGTATGAAGATATACTTGGGACTCTTGTGATCAGTAAAAATATCACAAGACTTCCCGTACAGATAATTAATGCCTTGAAATTTTGAGAGAAAAAACAACCGCAACCAATCATGAGTGGGATAGTTCTGTGCGTGCTTCCTTAACTGCAAGAGGGGTGGTGCACCAGGCAAGGGGCAGGGGGTGGCTTAAGGTTTTGGAGTGCCAGCCCCCTAGGGCAAAAGCTGTGGGCCGAAGGCCCAAATTCTATTTCCACTCCTAAAACTCTGAATTTCTCTTTTAATTCCAGTTAAATATATTTACAATTCCATTAAAATTCTATAAGGTATAACGGGGTATTACACTTTCCTTCCCCTAGAATGCCATAGACTTCCTAGAAACTTTAAGCTCTATAACAGAATAAGCTTCATCTTAATGACTTGATTACTAATACATCAAGCTCTCATCCTACTTTGATTCAAAAGGCAAAGTGGGCAACAAATTGATAAAAGAACTTTTCTTCCCCTCCAGAAAGATAAAGGAGAGAAAGAGGAAAGGGGGTGTAGTGCTTGAAAGCAGAAAATCTGATTTAGAAAGAGAGAAAGCGAGTGGAATATGACTTTACTTTTTTCAACATTTCATAGCAATAGCTACCTGATTGGAAGAAAGCAACCTATGGGAGGAAGAATAAAAGTGGTCGAAGACTATGAGTCAAAACTAAGAACAATCGAAGCCACTTTCTCTCAGCTGGAAACTCTCTAGATAGCTTCTTAGTGCTTAACTACTTTCTCCTTCTGCGCTGCTAGTGCTACTACTACTAGTGATAGGAATGGCATACCCTTTTTCGCGATGAGGCCCATCTTGGACCGATGACATATTCTAATGATCTGGATCTCTAGATTATTTCTTACTTGATGGATTCTATTTCAGCTAATGGGATTTAAGTGACGATAATCAGAAATGATCCCACTTATTTGATTTCATGTTGCATTCTTCAGCTATGATGGATACCTCTTCATCTGCTCCAAGCTTCGAGGTGTTGTCTGTGGAAAAACAGAGAAAGAGATAATAGCATGAATCGGCTCTTGCAACCATAACCATGGTGTGCCGACCAGAATATATAGCTTGTCATATGGTGAATAGTAATTACAACTGGACTCCTGTTTCCTTATCTACAACAGTGTTGCCGATAGAAATCGTATCAAACTCTGATACATACAATCAGTTAGAGACAGAGAAAGGAAAAAAATCACATCATACTATACATTGTTTAACACCCTTCCTCAATCTAAACTGTCATCAGATTCAGGTTGCGCCGAAACAATTCCAGCTGCGGAATCAGTAGAGCTTTTGTAAAACCATCTACAACTTGGTCTTGAGATGAAATAAATCGAATGCCCAAAACTTTCTGCGCAACCCGTTCTCTGACAAAATGAAAATCAACCTCAATGTATTTTTTTCTTGCATGAAAATCATGATTGGCAATAAATAAATTGCTCCCCAATTATCAAACCAAAGACATGCAGCTCGACTTTGAAACACACCAAGTTCACCAAGCAAAGATTGTATCCAAATAATCTCGGCAGTTGCATTGGCCAATGCTTTGTACTTTGCTTTAGGTCAAGCCCATAGTGAGAGTATTCTTGAGATACCTCATTATTCTCTTAATCGCTAACCAATGATCGTGGTTGGAGCATGCAAATATTGACATACCTTGTTAATCGTGGTATGCAATATCCGGTCGAGTGAGTGTCGATATTATAGAGCTTCGACAATGCTTCGGTATTGAGTTGCATCAACCGACCCAAGAAGTTCTCCTGTTGATATAGAGAGTGTCGACGATCAAGTCGCCGATCTTACAATAAATGGAAAAAGAGAGAATGACGTGGGAAATCTTGGGATTGCAATGGGACTACTCTTTATTAGTATGAACTGAGATTTTACAAGGGGTGTATCCTGTGAGAATGACTGATCGCTTTCGAGTACAAGACAATGCTTCTTTCTTTCTATCTTTTGATGATTTGATCTGATCTCTCTCTTTGATCCGCCTGTGTTCCATCTTTAAATAGCCCTCAAGAGGTGGCGCACTTCCGAGAAGGCGCTGATGCGGCGTTGCGTGCAGTCGGAGTCAAGTGACGGTTGATACAGAATCAACCGCTTGGTGGTTATATGTCTATGAAACATATAACCGCACGGAGGTTGTTCATCGTGTGTCTTGGATAAGATACGCCGTATGGAATATGCACGTGTTCCATTCATCATACGGTGGGAATATACCTTGGAATCGCCTTACCTTCTACGAGCGGTTCTCCCAGTCGGAAGCTTGGCTTGGGCCTCGTCCACCAGGGTACCCATTATGTAACCTCTGAATTCCTCGACCGGAGGTCGTGCACCTCGAGTTACGACCATGAAGACGTATGGTCTTTTATGTATTAAAGATAATACATAGAGGTTTTAATCCTCGCGCCAGCCCCGAACTTTAAATGAATAGGTCGTGTGAACACCTTTCTTCCGATGAAATCGTATCGATGACGCTTATTAAATACAAAGGCATTTGAAGCGGTTTGTATTCACTTTAAAGTTGAGAACTTTGCCTTGGGATTTGAAGAGTTTCGTGTCCGTTGGACTTTTTGGGTAACTCCTTATTACGCTTAGAAATTCAAGTTTATAAAACCCTTTGGAGACTTTGGGTTTTTTCACTTCCTCCTTTCCTTCTTCATCTTCGAGTGAAAACTTCTTCCGATCTCCTTTGCTTTCCACACCCAAAAAGAAACTAACCATGTCGGACCAAATCACCAACCGGTCGGTTTCAGGCCGAGTGAGAAGAAGTTGGAGAATCTGAGAAGATTGGGATGCTCCCAAAGAAGGATGTGATTTCTTGAGATCCGCAATGAGAACATTCCCCGAGCAAAGTGAAGGTGGAGAAATTCTGTTTTTCTCGCATATATCGAATGCGGATTTCGCTACCAACTCACTCCTTCCTTCCTCAAGTTTTGGAGTATTATGGAGTTGAATTGGTGAATTGCTCCCAATGCCATCGCCAATCTCGAGATTTTTATCTATCTCTGCGAAGCGCATTTGGGGATTCCAACAGATCCGGATCTATTCAGTACTACTATAGGATGACAAGCCGCCGAGCGTGTACTCACCGATGCGGTGTGGGCGCTCGGTTCGTGCGCTCGGCGGGTCCTCGAGTTGAAGGAGACGTCGGACGTCGCCTTGCCCTTGTGGGCCATACACTATGCCCGGAAGTCCGAGCAATTTGGGCACTATGTGACGCGATCGCGAAAGACAACGACAAGATAATTAGAAATCGAGCGAATTGAGCGTCACAATAGATAAATGAATTCGTGTACCCATGCTTGTTTGTATGCGGGAGGCATGGTGCCTTGATGGTGTCTTGGACCTTGCATCATCAAACGACGGTCCGGGCATCACTGCATCCGGAGATACTCCTCAGTGAACCACTTGTCCACGATCATCGCCAACTCGGGATACGATTGGCACCACCGGGAATCATCTACACGTCGAACACTTGATTATTTCTAAGTGCAAGTCCATTATATAAGAAAATATTATTTTATCATAGCACACAAGTATTTCGTTAACTAGGTCCATTAATGTAAAATATAGGTACTTGTTTCATAATTTGTGAGGAAACCAAAAAACTGAATCCATCTACTTCTATCCACGATACTATATATGCAGCAACATTTGAAATTTCATGTAATTGAAATTTTTATTTGGCACTCTAATAAAATAGTAAGAACATTTAGGCATGCACATGCACTATAAAATCAAATCCTCCTTTACGATGCGTTCCCATAAAAGTTTCTTACGCAATATAATGACATCTAAATTACCCCATGCAAGTGTAATAGCATCCCGAATATGGCTTCCCAATAATGAAAGACGCATTGGCTTAAAGTCTAAAGACTTCTATTACTACCACTACTTAGATTTAACCCATCATCACAAGACAAGCAAGATCTGATCTGCGCTCCTAATTATGCTATACCTGTAAGTTCTAGATCTTGAAACAATGTAGTGCCATATATATGAAAATTTAAACTATACTAAACTATCGATTACAATGTACATCTTGCAACAAACGAAATAACATCCGAATATAGACTCGATCGACGGTACAAAAAGCATATAGTATATGGGTATAGAAAGACATACATTCCCACACTCAAACAAGAAAGCGGACTCTCCTCGGTGACTGAAATGAACAAATACGGATGAACAATATCACATCCGAAAGTGACATCTTGCTTCATACATGTATTTATGCATGGTGCACAAAAAGAATGCATGGGCATATCGGTCTTACAGTATGGTCGGGCGGCGGGCGGCAGGCGAGGCGGCGAGGCGGCAGGCGGGATATAAGTATCACATGTGGAGATGTCCTGGTTTGAAAGCATCGTACGTGACAACATGCACGAAACCTTCTCAAATTTTTATCACAGCCTCCACATATGATATCATGACATCTCCACAAGTTTCATAATTTTCGGACTTTGTTTGTTTTTTATAGAATTTAAAAACACTTCGCCCGCAAGTTCACGGTCATGTTTCGTCAACAAGATGTTCGAAATTTTGGGTCCGTTCCTGGATACGGCCTCACACTACACTCAATAACATGACTATCATTTTTTGAATCATTAAATTCCATTATTCGATGCACGTGCAGTTCAAATTTGCATTTTCCGAAATAATTGTAGTAAATGAAATAAATTAACTAAGTATAACAAAAACCACAAAAATGTACCAAATCCTAACATAGAGTACTACATGCTGTAGGGGTGCCAAAAAATTTGGAGGCCAAAATAAAAAAATTGTTTCTAAGTGCGGGCGCGGCACTCGCAAGCGGTCTTGCCGAAGTGCCACCGACGACACTCGGCAAATATTTATTTGCCGAGTGCCAACGGCGGCGCTCGGCAAAATTTGACGTCGGCGGGACCGTTACCTCATGCCGCTTTGCCGAGTGCCGCGCACTCGGCAGGTTGAATGTACCGAGTGTTAATATTTGCGAGTGCATGGCACTCGGCAAAGCGGCTTTGCCGAGTGTTGTTATTTGCGAGTGTCGCACTCGGCAAAATATCTATTTACCGAGTGCCCGATATTTGGCACTCGGTAAAGCTTTTGCACTCGGCAAATCAACGTGTCCGGTAGTGGTGTATGACCGGAAGACTATGTCGTGTCGGTGATTCCATATGCGCTAGAGACAGAGCAGAAGGAATGTGTTGTAGTGTCTGGAAGGGATGAAGGTAGGCCAAGGAGATTATGGAGGTTCTGGACACAGGGGTTGGTGAAGGTAATGCCCAGTGTGTGCCAAAAGGAACTTGCGAAGACACCGTGGAAGAAGAGGTAGTTCTCGTCCAACCTGTCCGTATTACATACTTCACATATATCATTTTCCACCAATGTTTTCTTGCGCAAGTTTGCTTTTGTATGGAACCAGTCAGCTATGAGTAGCCATGCAAAAATTTGACATGTGGTAGGGCAACGCTATGCCAGACGAACTCCCAGTTTAGGCAGACATGGCCGATTCCAGAACGAAGCTTGTAGAGTTAGGCCGTCTGAAGAGTGAAGGGGTCTGGTGAGGAGAGAACATGCCTGTGATCCAAGGCATCTGTTAGGGTGACCTGTGCTAGCATGTTGACTAGGACATTGAGTTCCTCAGCAGACACTATTGAGATCCGTAGCACCATGGTCTGTTGTAGTCCGCGTGATAGGATCGCAGGGACGCTTGCTGTGGGAGAAGAGGGCCGGGAAGCAGGCACAGAGAGGCCCGCAAGGCATCCAGTAGTCTAAACAGAAGGAGGTGCACGCTTGTGATTGTACGATAGTTCGGTAGGAGCTATTGTAGGCCAACCCAGTGTTGCCCCAGCAATGAGCTCATGTCCTGATCGGTGCCGAGATGTTCACCCTAGACCCATGTCACCTAGGCGACTTGGATGGTTGGTGAAGATTGTGCATCAATTCGTGGACACATGCAAGTATTCTGAACACCAATATTTTTTTATCACAAGGCCACCCTCTTGTTTGCTGTGGCAGACCCGGTCCCATTACAAAAACAGCGAGCATTGTTGCAACTTTCCTCCCTGGCCTAGAGGCAGGCTCGGCGCCGTCTGTCCAGAGTAGAGGGTGTCGTCTTGCGACTAAGAGCGTCAACAACAACATTAGTCTTGCTTGGATGATACTAAATGGTAAGATCATAATCCTTGAATAGTTACAACTATCTCCTTTGCCTCAAATTCATATCCTTCTGTATGAAGATATACTTGGGACTCTTGTGATCAGTGAAAATATCACAAGACTTCCCGTACAGATAATGCCTTGAAATTTTGAGAGAAAAAACAACCACAATCAACTCCAAATCATGAGTGGGATAGTTCTGTGCGTGCTTCCTTAACTGCAAGAGGGGTGGTGCACCAGGCAAGGGGCAAGGGGTGGCTTAAGGTTTTGGAGTGCCAGCCCCCTAGGGCAAAAGCTGTGGGCCGAAGGCCCAAATTCTATTTCCACTCCTAAAACTCTGAATTTCTCTTTTAATTCCAGTTAAATATATTTCCAATTCCATTAAAATTCTATAAGGTATAACGGGATATTACACTTTCCTTCCCCTAGAATGCCATAGACTTCCTAGAAACTTGAAGCTCTATAACAGAATAAGCTTCATCTTAATGACTTGATTACTAATACATCAAGCTCTCATCCTACTTTGATTCAAAAGGCAAAGTGGGCAACAAATTGATAAAGAACTTTCTTCCTCCAGAAAGATAAAGGAGAGAAAGAGGAAAGGGGTGTAGTGCTTGAAAGCAGAAAATCTGATTTAGAAAGAGAGAAAGGAGTGGAATATGACTTTACTTTTTCAACATTTCATAGCAATAGCTACCTGATTGGAAGAAAGCAACCTATGGGAGGAAGAATAAAAGTGGTCGAAGACTATGAGTCAAAACTAAGAACAATCGAAGCCACTTTCTCTCAGCTGGAAACTCTCTAGATAGCTTCTTAGTGCTTAACTACTTTCTCCTTCTGCGCTGCTAGTGCTACTACTACTAGTGATAGGAATGGCATACCCTTTTTCGCGATGAGGCCCATCTTGGACCGATGACATATTCTAATGATCTGGATCTCTAGATTATTTCTTACTTGATGGATTCTATTTCAGCTAATGGGATTTAAGTGACGATAATCAGAAATGATCCCACTTATTTGATTTCATGTTGCATTCTTCAGCTATGATGGATACCTCTTCATCTGCTCCAAGCTTCGAGGTGTTGGCTGTGGAAAAACAGAGAAAGAGATAATAGCATGAATCGGCTCTTGCAACCATAACCATGGTGTGCCGACCAGAATATATAGCTTGTCATATGGTGAATAGTAATTACAACTGGACTCCTGTTTCCTTATCTACAACAGTGTTGCCGATAGAAATCGTGTCAAACTCTGATACATACAATCAGTTAGAGATAGAGAAAGGAAAAAAAATCACATCATACTACACATTGTTTAACACCCTTCCTCAATCTAAACCGTCATCAGATTCAGGTTGCGCCGAAACAATTCCAGCTGCTGAATCAGTAGAGCTTTTGTAAAACCATCTGCAACTTGGTCTTGAGATGAAATAAATCGAATGTTCAAAACTTTTTGCCCAACCCATTCTCTGACAAAATGAAAATAAACCTCAATGTATTTTTTTCTTGCATGAAAAACATGATTGGCAATAAATAAATTGCTCCCAAATTATCAAACCAAAGACATGCAGCTCGACTTTGAAACACACCAAGTTCACCAAGCAAAGATTGTATCCAAACAATCTCGGCAGTTGCATTGGCCAATGCTTTGTACTTTGCTTTAGGTCAAGCCCATAGTGAGAGTATTCTTGAGATACCTCAGTATTCTCTTAACTGCTAACCAATGATCAGTGGTTGGAGCATGCAAATATTGACATACCTTGTTAACTGTGTATGCAATATCTGGTCGAGTGAGTGTCAGATACTGTAGAGCTTCGACAATGCTTCGGTATTGAGTTGCATCAACCGACCCAAGAAGTTCTCCTGTTGATATAGAGAGCTTCTGTGAAGTTACCATGGGTGTAGTAACCGACTTGCAATTACTCATCCTAACACGACCTAGTAGCTCCAAAACATACTTAGTCTGATTAAGTACTAACCCTTGATCATTCCTCTTTACTTCTCCAAGATCCTTCAGTCCAAAGTCTTCTCGCAGATTAGAGAGAAGTTTTGATATAGCTTCATTTGATGAGCCAGTGACTATGATGTCACTAACATAAACTAGAATAAAAATAACAATTCCACCACTGTTATAAATGAATAATGAAGTATCAGCTCTTGAGAAAGAAAACCTAGTTCTTGTAATTTATCACTGAACCTAGCTTACCATGCATGTTGTACTTGCTTGAGCCCATAGTGCTTTATCCAATTTGCACACATACCGAGGAAAAGTTTTTTATTCATAACCAGATGGTTACTTCATATAAATCTCCTCTTCTAGAATGCCATGCAAAAACGCATTCTGCACATCAAGTTGTCGAAGCTTCCATCCTCTAGATATGGCTGTTGACAATATGAGACGTATTGTAGCTGGTTTCACAATCAGACTAAATGTATCCTCATAGTACTAAATATATCCTCATAGTCAACACCATATCTTTGTTTAAACCCTTTAGCCACTAAGCGAGCTTTGTATCTATCAATGCTCCATCTGCTTTCTTTTTTAGTTTATACACCCACTTGCAATCGATCAAATTTCTTCCATGCAAAGGAGGCACCAAATACCAGGTGTAATTTTTCATAAGAGCCGCATACTCCTCATCCATCGCTCCTTGCTAGTTTTGATCGCTTTATAAAATTATGCCGGTTCAGTAACAATACCATATGCATACCGTATAGTACCATCAGCGTACTGCTTTGGTTGCCTAATATTATTTTGAAGCCATGTTCTACCAAGTAGAATCTCAACCCACACTACCGCATCAAAAGGGACCCGTGTCTGCTGCCGAGGAATCAGATGACGATGACGTGCGGTCCTACTGCAGCAACAAATAGTCCTACCGCGACAACAAAGACGATCTGGGCGGAGAATCCTACCATGGCAACGAAGCTGGCTGCCTCGGCAGCGATGACTTCTGCCATGGAAGTGACCTAATCTGCAGTGGCAAAACTCTAGAAGACTCAAGAGACTCATTAGGCTCATTAGGTACATTCCACATATTATCACCACCATTGTCTGAATTGCTAGGAAGATTGGGTGGCAATGAAGGAAGAAGGAAAACATGCTCATCAAGCCAGCGAGGTCCTAGAAGATGTGGTTGAGCAGCAAAAGGGAAAACTCCTTCATCAACAACTACATCATGAGATATATAAACTCGACCAATGAAAGATGTAAAGATCGATAGCCTTTGTGGAGAGGACTATACCCTAAGAACACACATTGAGTGGACCTGAAGTTTTCTCTGATTAAAAGGTCGTAAGTTCGGCCAACATGCACACCCAAAGGTTTTTATGAAAGAGTAATCAGGCTTCTTTGCAAGAAGAAGTTCCAATAGAGTAAGGGATTTAGTCACTCTACTAGGAATACGATTTATTTATAAAAAAACTGGCTATTTGGAAAGCTTCATTCCAAAAGTTGAGAGGCATAGAAGGATGAGCAAGAATGGCAAGGCCAATTTCAACAATATGTCGGTGTTTTCTTTCAATAACACCATTTTGTTAATGAGCATAAGGACATGAAACATGATGATCTATGCCAATATGTTTAAAGAATGTATGCAATTTTTGATATTCTCCTCCCAACTAGTTTGTATACATAAGATTTGCCTATTGAGAAGTCTTTCGACATGTGTCTGAAATTGAATAAAGGTTTTCTCAACATCAGCCTTGCTCTTAGGCGGATAAACCCATGTGAACTTGCTATGATCATTGACAAAGCTCACATAATATTTGAAGCCCCTAAACGATGTAATGGTCGGTCCAGACATCTGAGTGAACAAGCTCTAAAGGAACAATGGAAACTTTATTTGAAATAGAATAAGGCAACTGTTGGCTCTTAGCCTGTTGACATGCATCACAAACCGATACATGTCACGAACTATTAGTGTAAGGGATATTGTTTAATCTAAGAACTTGTTTAACAATTGGAAAAGAAGGATGTCCTGATCGGCTATGCCACTGCTCTTGAGTTGTCTTGCTATTTTGGCTGTGATAGGTAATGCCCTAATAGGATATAGGCCACCCTTACACTCCCCTTGATGAAGAACCTTCTTCGTTGACCGATCCTTAATCAAAAAATGATTGGGATGAAACTCAAGAAAAACATCATTATCAGAAGTAAGATGATGAACTGAAAGAAGATTTCTAGAAGTTTGGGGAACATGAAGAACATTATTGAGATGCAGAGTTCGGCTAGGGGTTTTAATGTTTGAATGACCAATGTGCTTAATAAGCATACCTAATCCACTGGCCGTTTGCACTTGATCACGGCTAGTATACTTCTCGTTGAAATTGAGTTTGTCAAGGTCAGTAGTGATATGGTCAGTAGCTCCTGTGTCAGAATACCACTGGTGATCCACTACATAGAAATTTGAGGACACTGCTGCAGCAACATGGTTGTTATCATCAGATTGGTATGAATGACCAAATTTGTGATAGCACTTCATGGAAACATGTCCTATCTTGCCGCACACTTGGCAAGTTGGTCGGCCACCTCTGGAGTTCTGATGAAACCGGAATTCTGTTGATCAAGCCAGTTCTCAAAACTCAATAGATGAGTGTAGAGATCAGTAATACTGATTGGGTCAACCTAGTTGTCATTGATGTCACTAGTGGCTTGTAGTCGGAGTCGAGGCCGTACATGATGTAGAAGATCAGTTCTTCATCATGGAGAGACGACTGCCGCTGCCATTGTATCAGCAAGAGATTTCATCTTGCCAAAATATTCTGCAGCTGTGAGATCCTTCTTGCGGGCATTGGAAATTTCCATGCGTATTTGCATGGTTTGTGCCCTGGATTGAGATGCACACATGTGCTCCAGAGCAGACCAGACTTCGGCTGCAATCGTCATGAACAACACTTGTACAAGCATCTCCGAGGAAAGCGGTGACAGGACAAAACTGAGCACGAGTTGATCTTGTTGTAGCCAGACTTGGTAGGCAGGGTTCAGCGCGAGAAGCTTCACCTTCTGTAGAAACTTGCGTGATCATTGTGGCCGTAGCGGCATTTGATCCATCGCAATATCCCAGTAGTTGCTGCCCATGCAGTAAGGCAAGACTTGTGCCCTCCAGAGAAGAAAGTTGTCTCGGCCCAACTCGATGTTGATCAAGTGGCCAAAAGATGGCGTCAACAAGAGACCGTCCGACACACTGATGCCACCGTCGGACAACGTGTTTGGCATCCCGGAGCTAGACACGGCAGAGGACGTTGCCATTGAGGATGTCACGATGTTGTAGAAGAGGTTGGCTCTGATACCATGCGGAAAAACAGAAAGAGAGAATAGATTGAATCGACTCTTACAACCATAAACATGGTGTGCCGGCCAGAATATATAGCTTGCCTTACGCTGAATAGTAATTGCAACCGGACTCTGATTTCTTTATCTACAACAGCCGGTACTCTGATACGTACAATCAGTTAGAGATAGAAAAGAAACAAATCACATCATACTATACATTGTTTGACATTGGCCACCCTTCTCCTTTCGTGTAGTCTGGCTGTAAGTACTATTTCTTCTATTGTTCTATTTTGTGGTTTGTTATCATCAATTTGATTCCATTAAGGCAGAGTAGTTTGATGTTTATCTTTCTGGGTTGACAAACTATCTGGCTTATGCATGCTGTTATGGCTTTCCCACTGCTACTATTTTGTAGAATGCACTTAAATTAGGGTCTCACGTTTCAACCATCTATATAGGCTGTTGGCAAGTAGGAACTATTCAAAATCATGAAGGTTTATTTTTGTGTGTTATTTTGCAAGCACCAAACGAACTATCTAACATAGTATCTATTTTTGTCAGGTACAAGAATAAATGTAGTAACTTCTGTTCTGGTTTTTTAACTTGGCTGTTTGGTTGCCTGGAAATCAGTGAATCCGTCGCTTGCTTTGCCAAAACTCGGGATCTGTTTATTATAACTTGTCTCATAAAGTATTTATTAACCAAGTCATGTCTACAATACATAACCCTTACAGTTTTGATGCTCTAATAACGAAAAAGATACATTTAGTTTTTTTCCAAATGTTTTGATGCACTACTATTTCCTATTACTATATTACCTTTTGGGTTATCTAGTGGAAACTTGATGTTTTCAACAGCCAGGGCAGGCCTCTCCTCATCTTCATTTACAGTCTTTTCCTTCCATCATAAGTTGTATTTTCTCTCATTCATCTGACCGCTCCTCTGTGAGTAGACTATTTAGGTTCTCAGGTTGCCTGTGAATAGTTTAGAATAAGTCACAATAGGCATGACCGCATGAGTTTTCAATTTGTTGTATTGTCATGAGTTCTTTTTTAAGGAAATATTGTGATAAGTTCTTACTGTTTGAATGGGACCTTCCTCTATTCCAATGGGCTAAAAGGCCAAATATACAAGTAGGTAAATATGCAACAAGTACCATGTACAAACTAACATCCAACACCCCCCTCAAACTCATGGTAGATCAACAACACTGAGTTTAGAGATGTAGAAACTATACTGAACTCTAGTCTGTGCATTGGTGAAGAAATCTGCTAACTGAAGCTCCGAAGGCACATCACGAAGGCAATAACTTGGTCCCTGCACCTACGATCTCATATCTGGCATCTGCAATGTGCTTGGTAAGCTCATACTTCACGGAACCTCTAGCAATGCTGATCGCACCAATGCTCTCTGATAAGAGAGCGATCGATCTGGCCGAAATACGAAATCCTCAAATAGCCATCAAAGCGGGTGATCTCAGTTATCAATGACACCATGGCTCTCAACTCGGCCTCAGCTTGAATGGAAAAGCGATCGCTTCTTGGTCTTGAGGCAATCAAGGAGGAATCAAGGAAGCGCAATAGGCAAAAGAGACCGACGATCGAATGATCGCTAGCCAGTCGCATCGAATACACCTAAAGCTACAAAGAACTAGAGTGAGGAAAGAAAAGGCGACGAGTGATGATCCAACGAAGATATCGCGGGAGTGAAGAGGACCCAAATCAGATATCAAGAACTGCTCACTGATATGCTCCTCACAAAGGCAATGTACTGAAGGTCATCTCCAGTAATAATCATATCATCCATCTATAGAAGAAGGAGCATCCGACCCTGAGGAGAGGTGTGTACAAAGAGGGTGGGGTTGTGATCACTAGCGGAGAAACCAGCAGCAGTGACAACAAAGGAGAAGCGATCAAACTAAGCACGAGGGGCTCGTTTGAGCCCGTAGAGAGAGCGACGAAGGTGATAGACCATACCATAAGGGATAGAATACCCAGGGGCGGCTGCATGTAGACCTCCTCACGCAGCTAGCCATTGAGAAAGACATTATTGATATCCAGCTGAGAGATTGGCCATTGTCGAACAAAGGCCATAGTAATAAGAGTGTGAACAGTGGTCATGTGAGCGACATGAGCAAAAGTCTCATCGTAGTCACGACCATGCTCCTACTGAAAATCACGCGCTACAAGACGAGCCTTTTAGTGCTCAAGGGAACCATCCGAGTAGGTCTTGATCTTGTACACCCACTTACACATGATGGGAGTGACATATGCAGGTAAGTGCACAAGATCCCAAGTGCCAATACGCTCCAAAATAGCAATCTCCTCAGACATCACGAGCTGCCACTTAGGGTGAGTAGCAGCCTCAAAGTAGGTAGTAGACTTAGAAAGAGCAGCGGAGGCAAAGCCATAGTGCTCAGGAGGCCTGAGAGTGAGGTGATCATGAAGATCGTATCTGGGAGGGGAAGGCGGAGCAGGACCCAACAAGAACGAAAAAGAAGAGCTAGGAATAGGGCCCAACAAAGATGGAGACTCAATTAGAGAAGGAGTAGGCCGAGGACTACGAGAGTAGTGTAGGGGCAAGGGTAGAATCTCAAGAAAAGAGTGGGAAGGAACCTCCGGCGGAGGAGGAACAGGTGGAGCCGCATGAGAGGGAAGTGAAGAAGGTGGAGAATGAAGCGAAAAGCTGAGAATTGGGAAAAGTCAGAAAGGAGATCGACTCAACAAGAAAATCTGAGCTGACAGTAGGGGGACGAGGGTAGTAAGGTCAGGACTCGTCGAAAATGACATCCCGAGAGATCCGCATCTTGTGAGCAATAGGGTCGTAGCAACGATAACTCTTATGCTCAAGACTATAGCCTAGAAAAACACACTCAATTGTCTGAGCAGTCAACTTGGTACGCTCATGAGGTGGAAGAAGGAGGAAGCAGACACAGCCGAAACAGCGAAGGTGACTGTACTCTGGAGCTCGACAGTAGAGACGCTCAACAGGAGTAGAACCCTAAAGAGTAGTGGAAGGCTGCATGTTGATGAGGAAAGCAGTAGTGGAGACAGCCTCAGCCCAGAAGTGAGGTGGAACAGAAGAGGCACGCATGAGAGCGTGAGCTGTCTCAAGCAAGTGACAATGCTTACATTCAGAGATACCGTTCTGAGCGTGAGCAGTAGGACATGAATACCAAGGAAGAGTACCCTGCTCAGTGACAAAATGACGCAAAGCAGCAGACAGGTACTCGCTAGCAAAGTCAGCACGAAATACATGAATGATCGAATCAAACTGAGTGCGAACCATGGTGGCGAACATCTAATAAATAGAGAGAACCTGAATGCAAGAGGACATGAAGTAAATCCAAACATGACGAGAATAATCATCAATAAAAAATCGTATAGTATCAATGACCTCCTTTCGAAACGAAGGGAGTCGGACCCCAAACATCAAAGTGAATAAGATCAAAAAGACGAGTAGAAACAGAACCACTAGAGGGATAGGGGAGCTGCAGCTGCTTGCCAAGCTTGCAACCCATACAATGTAAAGAGGTGTTCCTAGAAACAGATCCAAGAACACCACGACCTACTAGTGACGATAGACACGATCCACAGATATGACCCAGATGATGGTACTACTAAGCGAAGGAAGTAGTGGAGGACGCAGTAAGACCAGAGGTAGTGGTAGTGGTTGATTGGTTGGTGGAGACAGCGGAAGGAAAATGCAGCCAGTCGAGCTCCCAAAGACGCTACGAATCATGGCGTCGAGGGCCAGTACCGAGCAGAGTCCCCGTGTGGTGGTCCTGAACACAAAAAGGGAGCCAGACTCAAGAACAACACAACAGTCGTGATCAGTGATCTGACCAGCTGACATAAGTTGCATAGTAAGCTGAGGAACATGAGAGATTGCAGGAACATGAGAAGAAGTGGAAAGGGTGCGTTGGCCAACAATAGGAAGAGAGGTGCCATCTGCAGCCTATATAGTCGAAGAAAAAACTATGGGATGCACAAAAGTGAGGTGGGTAGAATTTGGTGTCATGTGAAAGGAAGCACCAGAGTCCAAGATCCACAAAGACAAGATACTTGACGAAGGAGGAGACGGAGGTGAGGAAGACTGCTGAGAAGCAAGAGCTAGACGAGCAGAACCCGAGGAGTCTGAGGATGAGTTGACACTGAGGCGCTGGAGTAGTGAAAGGAGCTGCTGAGTGGCATCACTAGAGGAGCCTTGGCGAGAGGCGCCAGCTCCTGAGTGGGAGGAACCTCTAGAGCCCTTCAGAGGATGTCCACCCCAGCGACCCTGGTCCCTCCTCAGCTTGTAGCAATCCTGATACCTATGGCTGTTACGCTGGCAGTATGATACGGGATGCCCGATTTTCTCGACGTAGGATCAAGATAACTCGAGTAGCCTAGCGAATCACACGAAGCCAATACACTGCCAATGCAACAGCCTGCAACACATAAACTCGCCCAACCACATGCTTAGATGTTGAATATCCTTGAGACCAAGTGGATGCAATGCTCCTCCAATCTGCAATGACCAGCAAGAACAATGATGAAGAACACCCAATTTCCCACTCTAGATTTTGGTTGCAATAGCTAACCCTAGGAGAAGAACAAGTGCTAAAAAACAATCTATTATTTCTTGAATAAATGTGGTCTAAGGTTCATGGGGGTGTGGCACACAAATATATAGGGGTCCTCCTCCCCTTGGTTCGGCCGAAACTCAAAGGCCCAATCAAAATAGTATATCGGTCTCACTAGATGGCAGTGAGCCCTAAGTCATTGCTAAAAATTATAACATCTTAATAAATTAAGTAATTAGTAAATTATGTAAGATGGTTAACCTAGATAATTAGATGTTAACTAAAAACAACCAAGTAAGCTGATATCATTTCTAGTACGAATACAGATTTAAATCGTCCTGAAATGATAATAGTCATAAGGTTAGTAGATTAATATAGATCAAAGTGTCAATATGTAAAGATATGAACTGATCATCATACGTAGTTAGGAAGTCAGCATGGGGAGATATGAACAAACAAAATGCTTTGGTTAATAACTAATACACTATATCCATTAGGTTTTGGGTTCAAGTGTATAAGTCCTAGTTAATACTTCCATAATGGCTAGGTTCCACTTAGTTAGGAAGTTGACCCAAAACCTATCAGTACTACAAAATAACCATGAGAGATCATTGTGTCACTAGTCGACAGCCCTAAGATCCTTTAGCTAAAATGTAGTAGTAACAAATATCAACTAGGGCAACATTATGACAATTGCACTTCATCTATAATTAGGTCTTAATGGGAATTCTAAACTAAAACAAGCATTAGAAGCCAATGATACAACGGGTTAACTCATAAGGCTGATATCTAGCCAATGCTTAGAAATTCCAACTAAGGCTCATGGAATTTCCTTGATAAATATAAATTGATAAGGAAGTCATTAAGTAAACAAAGTACCCATATGTTGGTGCAACTTATGTCTACCCAGAGCAAGCCTCGCACTTATGCACAAGTCTCACCTGACTATCATGGAACTTCCTCGGTAAATAGGAAGTAATAACTAAAATAAATCACTAGAGTAGCTAGGCGTCATGTGAGCAGATGTGGTATATTTCCAATTGGATGATAGAAGCTCATCCACCAAACAACCTCACCTAGGCCCAAGCTATCATCCACTGCTATCCGTTCCTAGTGATTAGATAGTTCATGATCTAAAAGTGGATCAGAGGATCCTACCAAACCGGGTGATCTCTCCCATCTTGGTAACCATTGAGGAATATTCCTATGGACATTCCCTCTCTCCCTGTTAGATTTATCCACTTTGGTCTGAAGTATTTCCTTCATCAACTCCTTTGGTTATACTTCGTTTGAGATATTTCCTTCATCAGCTCCTTTTGATATACTTTGTCTGAAGTATTTTCTTCATCAACTCCTTGGTTATACTTTGTATGTAGTATTTCCTTCATTAGCTCCAAATGAGTATATTAGCTAATAGTTACTACCCTAACAATAATGGTGTATATACTTCCCGTAATGCCCCAAGTTTATCAACAAGAATAATGTGATTATGAACAATGAATGGGCCACTGCTCATATCATTCACACGTTCTTAATCTCAGTTGGGAGTTGCTGTTACCAAATAAAACCTTCCTTTTAGCCAAAGTCCAAAGACTTATTTAGAATATTTAAAGGAATACAAGATAAAACTTGTATTATGACTGGGAAGTATTTTTATTAAAGCCTAGATAAATTATCTTGGCTAAAAATATTTTTGTTGCAATTTTTTTTTTTAGAAATTATTTGGACTTAAAGAAAATTTATTGTCTTTAAATAAATATTCTCGGTCTGAAATGAATATTTATGTATTTTACAAAGTGAAAATGTGGTTTATAAAATTTATCTGGGAAATATATCATCCCAGTAGCTTACAGTAAAAATTTCATGATTTTACAAATTTATTTGCTATTTTAAAAAGCCCAGTCAAACCTTAAAGCATTTGAATAAGGTTTGGTCAACCAAACTGGTCCAAATCCAAACTCAACATCAGAGCGACCGGTCTCATGTGATTTGGTCCAACCGAATCAAATTGGTCCGCCTACCACGTTCGAGCGCGAGCCTAACATCCACGCGTGATGCGAGCCGTCGATCGTCAATCGAGCAGGCGAGCTCACGGTCCCGCGAGCCGTCCACGTATGAGATCAACCTCCACCGTTGGATCTTAATCCGACGAGCGTGATCGGTGTATGCATTCTGACGACTCGGATCCCCGCACAATCGTGACCGCTCATTTCGATCTAACCGCCGCTTATTCCAATTTGAAATCGAGGCGCTCTTTTTTCGGGTCGTCGATTCAAATCCTCACGGCGCTCCTTTTAATTGTGTGCCGTTAAGACCCAAATCTAGTGGGCCGTTGGATTTCGATCGTGGGGTCTAGATTGGTGTGTGCAACCGACCATCCGGTTCATTTTCCAATCTCGACCGTAGGAAGCCCATCTAACGGCTCGCCGCCGCACTTAAGTGGGGTGACGTGTATTCCTTTTAAGTGACCGTTGATTCTAATCCAACGCTCCTTTGAATGTGACCTTGGGTTACTGCGAAGGCTACATTAAATCACGGCCGCTCATGTGAGATCGTGTGGTCCACATTGAACAACACCGGTTGATCGCTTTAAACACTGTCTTCATCGCAACCGCCATTTTTAATCGGACGGTTGTTGTTCTTTCGCATTTTAGGAGGCGCCACGGCTGTGGATGCGCCGGACCCACATGTCGCTTGGCTCTTATCTTCTTCCCTCTCTCACAGATCTCTCTCAGAACAGAGGAGAGGAATTATCCCAAAGTTTTTGCAACTAATTTTTGGGATAATTAGCCTAAATGGACACCTCATCAAGCTCTAGGCTTTTCCCATTTGCTCAGAGCTCGCCTCCCACATATATAAACCCTAGTTTTTGAGTCATGCACCATTGTTGACCATCAAGCTCATTTTCTTCCTCGTTGCCCAAAGGATTTTGCTCCTATCATTTGCTTATCCATCCTTAAGCATCGTTTTACCCTCGCATTAAAGATTTGGTATCTTTGCAAGTTAAATCGACTTGATCTCTCTGTCGATCAACCTCAAATTTTCGAGTTCTTGGTATCTTTCATTATCGTAAGCCAAAACCCTAGTTTCGACATCTTGAGCATCTTAAGAACCTTAGAAGTCTGCCGTGAATCATTCTTTTAAGCATCGTAGCTTGATCTTGCTACAAACCAAAAGTTGTTATTCTAGCTTTTCACTCTTTTGTGTCATTTTAAGACCTAGGGTTTCTCCCTGTCGACTTGTTATCCCGCTTAGGTCTAAACTAAACCCTAGTAGCTTAACAAGTTGTTCTTTTCATTCTTGTTATCATTTCTTTAGATTGTTAGCGAGATTTGCCTCTGTTTCTTTATTGTCGGTTTAACCGACAATACAAATCTTCTTTAGTTTTGGTAGTCTAACCGATTAAAGTTAGATTGGGTTTAACTTAGGATGTTAATTATCCTAAAAGATCTTGCTGAGTTTCATTTTTGAATCTTTGCATGATCAGTTTCCTTTTCCCCAAATCTAGAATCGCTCTGTTTCTATCATTTTCAAAATCAAAACTAGAACTTTGAACTAAACTCTAGTTTCATCTTTTGAAAACAAATGAGCTTTAAAATGGGTTATTATCACTATTATGGGTAGTTATGGCTTAAGCATACTGTAATCATGCATTTCCGCATTGATCATGCATATTTCTTCCATTTTGGGCTTATTGTCGGTTTAATATTTATTGATCTTATTGCGTCTTTTAGAAGCTGGTTCTACTGAAGCTTTTGATTATACTTCTGAACAACCCGAGCTCGCAATGAAGTCTATTACTACCAAGGCAAGCATCCTCTTTGCACCATATTGAACCCAGATTTTGTACAATAGCTTTTACAAATCCAAAGATATCTGTGCATGCTATTTGTCTAAACTACAAAATGTGACTTGTAATAGCTAGCTATAACTCGACATGTTGATTACCTTAATTATGACCATACACTCAACCCTAGTGTAGTATCTGTATACTATATGGTCTATTTTCAGATTTGGCTTAGATATGCATCTAGAGATTTTAGAGTTTGACAAGCATATCTTGTCAAACATGGGAATCACTATCAACAATTGTTATTTTAAACTCTTTGTCCAGCTTCTTTAAATCAGTCTTGTATTTGAAATTCAAATTGATCTCGACAAGAGGAAGCTAGTGATGGTGCTTTGTGCACGAGATTGGGTTTGTGGTGGACTTGTCCGTTAATTAAGGACCGAACTCGACTATTCAGCCAAGTCCCCACGCATTTCCACATGCAATGTATGGGCGCTGTTTGGTTAAGTAAAATGTTAAGACTATTGAGTTGGAAACAGGAGAGTAAGGATATGTGTATTGACCTTGTATGGCATAGATGCTTTGGTCCGAGGACCGTTTTATGCCATGTGAGCTTTGTATGTCGAAGACGATGTTCTTAGGAGGGTGAGGGCGATATGTGCCTCGTCGCATATACGATACCTTAATGGTGCCGATAGCATTCTACTATGGGTAGGGAACCCAATTCGCTTTAAATTGTTTGGATCGGCATTCACGACACAACATGTGTGCCCCGTGGTTAGTAGGTGGTATAGCCTACACTAATGGGATTAGTTCACACATGGGGTCCAACTCAATAGTGTTGGCTTGTTGAAAAATACCAAATCTTAGCTTCCGGCCGGCATACCAAAGGAAGTGTGTCATCATTCGGAGGCATCCAAGACAACGGGCTAGCTAAGTCATGTGGGTAAAGATGTACACCCTGCAGGGTATAAACTGTTCGAATAGCGTGTTCACGGTCATGGACGATAACTTGAACCGATATCACCAGATAGAGATTTGATTTCCAAAATGTGGTTTCGTTTATTTTCGGTTTGCATGAGGGAATCATGCATCGCATCGTTTACATTTAATGTATTTACTTACTGTTTTACTTTATTTTTGATTTATTAAATTGCTTTATCAAAAGTTAGCCTTTGTAGGATAAGGTGTATCGCTTATGCAAATTTGAACCTTTATACCTTCTGTTGTAACCTTATGCATGTAACAACTCTACTCCTTTGAATAGGATCTAATAACCACTTTCTTTTGTTAGTTTGTGTAAGACTTGCCGAGTACCTTTTGTACTCAAGGTGCTACCACCTAATGTTGCAGAGGATGGTTTTCTATGAAGTACCCGTTAGCGCCGATCGTGGTGACGCTAACGAGTGACGCCATTTCTTTCCTCCACGCAATTGCTGCGGGTGGATGAGGCCATTGGTGGACATTTTCCGCTTATTTTGCTTCCACAGATATCGTTAAAGTGACCAAGTCACTTAATATTGTAGTACTAATAGAATGATGTAACCTTATGTTTAATTATATCCATGTATGACTGGTATGTGTTTGATGCAATGTTGATGAAGGATATATATGCAATGGTCGTTGATCCTGGGAACCATTGTGAGTCATATATATCCGGGAATCCTGTTTACTGGATCTGTCACTTGTTAAATTTATATCTTTAGCATGATTTTTTTTTAATGAAGGGGCAGTACTGTTCCATCATTAACAATTGTGCTACAGTATGAATTTAATTAGTAACATTTCCAATAACCGGGGGTCCTCACACTTCCAAACCTTGAAATTGAGCATTATCCTTGTCACCATAGATTAATGGAATACCTGTTAGCCACTGGTTAAATATTACAAAGACATGCTTAGCTTTGCTCAGATAATTTTGTTATTCGAGCATTAAATTGCCCGACATCATTAAAAACCTTTGAACATGATATTGGGCAATCGATGCTAGAGCCTTGCTGGTATATTGGACTACATGTTATTTTAAAAGCAAAGGAAATGTGAGACCCCGGTTTATTTAGCTTGTAATGCTTAGCCTTTCATTGACTCTAGCATCACAAACAAAATATACCGTGCCTCGAGAAAATGTGTACTTCCCAAAATTACATTATACACACCCATTTACAAAACATTGCATCAATTCCATACAACGCACAGAACCAAGGCTTAAGCTTTACAAGCAAAAGACATATAGTAAAGTTGTTACAAAAGAGAGGCCAACCGGCCGAGAACAAGCTAAAAAGAGTTAAACAACAGCGGACACAAAATGCCATAAGATGGCTATGAACAAAAGCCAACCGGTTTGCCATACACTCACAAGGCAATCCGACCGGGCCACCAAGCTAGTCGTCCACACCGCAGCAAAACTCACAAAAGTCGATCCCTTGGGATCCACTTCCTCCTCTGCACACAACAAGCAATGCAGGTGAGTACAATAATGTACTCACAAGACTTACGAGTAACAAGCCTATACATAGCTACATGAAAGCTGAAACAAAGGAGATGGTTATATGGTTAATTAGATGCATTAAGCAATTTTTATTTGCAATAATTAATAGATTGAAGGCAATTTATCAAATCCGTTTTAAGTGTTGAAATAACAACGAGATACAATAAGTAACAAGAGTAACCTCCTAGAGATGACTAACCCAATAGCCACCACAACATAGCACGAATCCCCGATTCGTACCACCCATCAAGTTTTAATTAAAAAGGTTATAGTCTAACTCTTGCAAAACCTAACCAAGCGTGTCCATATCCTAGGACGAGGCTATTCGAATAGATCAAAACCCTGCAGGGGTATACCAATGTACCCACACTTCAGATCGTCTTTTTGCCACTAGATGAAGCATACTTCCAAAGGTATGCCGGCATAGCTAAGTCCTACGAGACGTTTCCAATATTGTGTATCAACTACGAGCCGCTCGTATGGATAGAAACCCATACGCTTATATGGTAAAGCCGAAAGACAACTACTCACCCGGGGTAAAGCTTTCGGACAACTACCATGCTCCCAACATCTTCCCTCCTACGACCTCCTACGACTCGGAGCAACACACGCCAAAGTACTAAGTCAAGAGAGGTCCCATTTCCCTCTAGTGTGGTTAGCACGTAAAAATGCTTGGATAGTGTGACACAAGATGTTCGGTTCTTATTGACTCAGGCACCAACCATTCACACCCAAAAGCACACCATCTTACCATTGTGCCCAAGTCTAAATTATTTTATTTTCAATTTTAGTTTGCTCAAATAATCATAGCACAAGGTGCTAAAAATAAAGTCATAAATAAGTGTTTGTGTGATCAAGGTTATCGAGAAGTCGATAACCGCCCATTTCAACTGGTAGCTAAGCATGGCTAAGCAACATTACTCGTAAACTACTAAGTGACAAGGGCTCATCCAACGAACCCAAAATCACAGCAAGATAATCCTAGACTCAGTAGTAGAGGATAAACATTACCTACAGATTACGCATCTAATGGGTCAACTGATCGACAATAGTTTAAAACAAGATAGCAATGCATACGTAGAATTTGCAAACAACATATTAGAATTTGAAAATAATAGGAGCAATATGATCAAATGATGCTACATCTGCTTGCCTTGCTGAAGATCACAGTCTTCCTGCTGAGGATCACTCTCAGGTTCAATAAACTCTTCGGAACCTAACGCGAAACGCGAAAATTCCAATAAGAATGAAGAACAGCGAAAGAACTCAAAATCCAAGGTCATCCAAATCCCATGAAATTTATACAGCAGCAAGGGCATGATTTTAATTGAATTTAGCAACAAGAATCATTTATTTGGACTAAGCATGAAAAAGTTATAACCTAAACAATTTCTTTTAGCCTAAAAAATCCAATTAAATTAATTTTGGTTACTGTTCATAGCACAATTTTCTAGAAAGATCTAGAACCTAAAATTTTTATGGTGGGTAGAACATGGCATTCTAAGAACAGCAAAACTGCACTTACTTCATTTGGAGTTAAAATGAATTACTTAGGATTTTTCTAAGTTATGAAACTAGAGTTTATCATTTTTCAGATGCAAGGGCATGAACAAAACCTAGTCTACATTAAAGTACATTAACAGAGGGATTTAACAAATTTTAGTTTGCTCAATTTGGAGCTACAGAGAATTACTTATTCATTTTTCAAGTTTTAAATGAATTTCTAGACAACATTTAATGTTTAACAAGTTATACAACCTACACCATTTTCTGCTACAGAACATCTCCTAAACATATTTTTAGATTAAGGTTTAGCTAAACATAAATTTAACCCAACAGGGATCATCTAAAAAGGAGCTAAAATAAATTAGTTATGAAATTTTGAAGTTTTAAAACCATTTTCAGTTGACAAATAAAAGATTACTGAATTTAAAACCAACTTCTACCAAAAGCTCTGAGATTCTTACAGCAGGTACCAGGAAAAATGGTAGTACCGGCAAGTAATGCGCGGTAGTACCGCTTCACTGGTAGTTTCGCAGGTATGGCGGTACGCAAATTCCAGAGAAGGCGCCATGGAAATCGGTAGTACCGCAGTTGATAGAACGGAACTACCGCAAGCACGGTAGTACCGCTGGGGCGGTAGTACCGGCGCTAACATGGCGGTAGTTCCGATTGTGCCAATGAAGGTTGTTCTTGCAGAAAGGCCCGATTTAAGACAACATTAAATACTATGCCACGATTAGCATTAAGGATATCCTAAACGATAACGCACAGTGCAAGGGGGTTGTTTAAGTGGCTGGGCCCACGAGTCAGTGGCCCAATGAGCCATTCAGACAACCATTAATTACTAACAATGATTAGTAATTCATGAACCCAATTTTTGTCCTAATAACCACAGAACAGAGGTTTGAGCCCGCAGGGCCCACAAGTCAGTGGCACACAGGCTACATTAAGACAACCATTAATTGCTAACGCAATGATTATCAATGATTAATAATGATTAGCAGTCAATGGCCGGATCTTTTCCCTAAATGGCAACAGTAGAGAGAGAGGCGCTCATCCGACAAAACCCGAGCGCAAAGACAAGCTCGTCGCCGGCAGCTCCGGCCACCGCGACGGCAACTAACGGCAAAAATGGAAACGCAATAACCTTACGCACCCACTGAAGGTAACCTCGACGGCGGCGGCGGCCTAGAACGCCGGCGAGCCAGAGATAAACGATGGTGACCGAAACGGCCGAAAATGAAAACAGCTAAAAAGCTCCGCATTATCCAAAGAAGAGGGTGCCACATCATCTAAGGACTAATAAGAAGCTACCTTAGCCAAGAAGAGCTTCAAAGATGGTCGGAGAAGTTTTGACGGCGGAGGAGCTCGCCGGAGTCGAAGAAGAAGATGATGAAGCACGGCCTGAGCAAAAAGGAAGACCATTGGGTGGTCCAGAGAGCTTCATTAGGGCCCACAGAAGGTGCAGGAGCAAGTAATTGCCAAATGAAATCACTTACCGGAGTTGAGGAAGAAAAGGGTGATTTCGGCCGAAAAGATCCCAACTTAAAAATAAGTGATTCCTGTGAATACCACCCAAAATTAAGTTAGGGGAAATGATTAGAGTATTAAGGAGCTCAAAAAGGGTACAAGAAGAAAGGAAGAAGAACCACTAGAGCACCAAAGCCACCAACAGAGCCTACAGGCAACAATGGCGGATTTGGGGTTTTTTAGTGGTTTGAGCTCCAAGAACAAGGAAAGAGCTAGGGGTGCGGTAAAGAGACTCAAGGAGGGGCTTGGGGTGCTTTTTATAGCCGAAAAAACAACAGTTACAAACAGGGAGGGAGCTCCATGGTGAGCTTAGCTCACCCTCTGCCATGAAAGGACAGGGAAGATGGGGGCAGCTGAGAAAGATGGCCCTGAGGGCGAAAGGTCGACAGTAATAAATGCTAGGGTCAAAGAGTTGTTGAGGAGGACGCATAGGGAAATGACAGGGCGCAACCCCTCTCTGCCATGGCGCACACACACGCAATCAGAGGTTGAAGATGACTAGGAGCGGTCAAGGGCCCACTATCAGAGAAAGGGTTGAAATGGCTCGGGTCAAAAAGGACTGATGGGTTAGGTTAAGTTGAGTCCACACCTCTCAACCCTTGGATTAAAAACGGACGGCCCAGATTTAAAAAGATGAGCGGCTGAGATTGATTGTTCGAACGACCCAATGAATAGAGGCCACCCGATGGAAACCCAACGGCTACAGAAAGGAGCACACCATTTTTAACGAGCCCGGAACTACCGGTGGGATAAATGGTACTACTGTTTGAGACGGTACTTTCAGAGGAGAAAGGAAAAGGTACCGCGATCGTTGGATTGAAATGAACGCCGAGATTGAATCTCACGTTGGTTTTAAAACGTTTGAATCAATCTGGCGGTCCGATTAAGATCTAACGGCCGAAAACGGCCCCACTCAACTGGAGCCCGGTACTACCGGCTTGATGAGCGGTACTACCGTTCGGACGAAATGACCCAAGACAAAGGGAAAGGTACCGCACAGTTGGATCTACATCCAACGGTGGAGATTAACTGAGAGACCTGTAACACCCTGGCTATCCGGAAGCCAAGATGTCACCTAAAACATCTAACAAACATCCATAATGCGGAAGAATTTGAAATAAGTATATCAACTAAAGACAACATTAAGATAAACAGGACATGGTGAAGGTATCCTTCCTTCACCTTCTAAGTTATTTAATACTGATCATCAATAAAGAAGGTTCACACGCAGTAATAAATCAACATCCATGTGGAGAAGGTATCCTTCCTTCACCAATTATAATTTAATTATTACAGTTCATCATTAACGAATGTAAGATAGAACTAAATTTAATCTTGAACATGAATAGGATGATGTGAACGAGTAGTGCGTGTCTACTCCCTCCCAAGTGAGCCAACATCGGGGTTACCTAAAATAAACAAACAACGCAAGAGTGAGTCCATGTCTCGGCAAGTACATTTATCAATAAGATAATCATTCAATATGAATAAGACAAACTCATCATCGAGTTCGATCACATCACAACCGATTACATATGAAGGCATGATATGAATGCTCAAAATCAAAGGAATGGACTGCACTCATGCATATATCGGATAGCCGTGAAACACCCGTCGGTGTTCACTCAAGCCCGCATCTTAACAAAAATGCGGGATCCACTTCCGTATGAAGAACGTTTCATACGGTGTCCAACATTGCCCATCTTGGAGTTAATGGGTCTTACATGCCCATTCTGGAATTAATGGGTCTTTCAAATCCACTCCGTGGGCGGACATGACAATGTCCAACACGCCCACACGGAATGGTGGGACTTGCAATCCACTTTCGTGGATGAAACATGCATAATGAATGCATAGAATGAAATACGAATATTGAAAGACATGATAACAAAACATGGATTCAACACATATGAAGGAACATAGACAATCCATCTTCTCTCAGATCATACAAAATCACAGCATGACCATATAAACATTCATCAATCACAATCATTAAGGGTGGCAATGTACTTGCCTTCGCGATGCGACGCGTTAGTCGGCAAAGGTGATACTCCTAAACCCGAGGCTTCACCTCCTAAACAAGTAAAATAATTTCAATAAGGACATAATATACCCAGCACTACTAATCGGCGTTCTACCCTGCTTTCCTGATGACTCAAGTGATTCTTACAAAGCCTAAACTGAAAACAACGATTTCTGCCATGAACTGTATCTGGACAGCAGCACGGAAATTAACATAACTCAATGTCTGGAAGTCGAAAAAGGGTAAACCCAATTGCTGTAGATTCTTAACTGATCTATCTACAAACCTCTAGTTGACACGACAATCCAATTTGGTCAATTTAATAGGTTAAAAATGTTTGAACGTTCAGTACAGACTCAGCCTACAAAACTTCAGCAGAAATATTCAGTTGACCATAACTTTTATGTTATAACTCCGAATTGAGCGTTCTTTAACAATCTGAGAAGGTTATCGAATTACCTAAAATAACCTAGTTGGGTGAACTTTCATATTCTTTCAATTTCCCTATCATATTTTAGAAAATATCCAGACAGATTATTCTCGTCAGGTTTCTGGCAGCAGCTATTAAATCGAACATATCTTTTGATCCGTAACTCGAAGCAAGAAAACTCAGAGGCTATCTAAACCTGACAGGGTATACTTCAATTATCTAGGAGACACTAAGTTCAAATTCTGCGATTAACAATTTCTTACACAATTTACAAGTTGACTGCAGAATCTCGTCAGGATTCTGGACAGTCAAGACTAATTCTATCATATCTTTTGACTCAGACCTCGGAATTGAGTGAACTCGGTGGCCAATGAAACTTAAGAGCGAGGCCTAGATATCTCTAGGAGACCAGCTCTTCAGATTCGGCTTAAAAACTACCGAAACAGCCTCGTCAACCTACTGGACAGGATCGATCTTATTGAAGACAGACTGGAATTTATCAATTCTACTCGCTCCCCCAACGAACAACTTCTAGAAATCACAAGAACACCCCGTTACCTTTGACGACGTGTGAGACGACGCTGAGCGAGCCTCGGAGAAGATGTTGGTGGTGATTCCCTTCTTCTTCTTCTACAGCCCGCAAAGCTTTCCCGCTCCTCGCGAAACCCAGTGAGAAGGGATCAACTCCGCAGCGAGGATGTCGTCTTGAGGGCCAGCACCATGGGGAGACGTCGGGGAGGGAGGAGGCAGGCGCACGGGGTGGGGAGACCAAGGGCGGCCCAAGGGGAGAGGAGAGGAGAAGTGGGGAAAATTAGGGTTTCCCACCCTTTATGTTGGTGGCCACTAGATGGGCCTATGGGCCCCATGGCTGCCCCTTGGCCCATGGCTACCCCCTGGACCTGTGGCCAAAGGCCTCAGGCCCAAAACTGAAAGAACAGTCGAAAAGTCAAAATTTCTATTTAAAGAAATTGAATTCGGCTGAATTCTCTCTAAACGGAGACGGAGTATTACATTCTACCCCCCTTAACAGGATTCGACCCCGAATCTAAACGCACTTCACCGAAAGAACAACCACGACTGAGAACGAACAACGGTAACCACGTACCCGTTGAACAACACCGGTTAAAGTTCACGTACGCGAAACTCGAAGGCACTAGACCTTACTCGATGGTCAACGGCGCAAACGAAACCTCAAACTCTGGATCTCCCAAGTACCCACTCAACACGAAAACATACGAAACGCCTACGCATCGTACTCGCACTCGAGACACGAGGCGATCCACAGCGTCGCCGACTAGCAAAAGAACCCAATGAACACGGGTTAAACTTCCCATTGATGCCGAACCACACAACATGCACAAAGAACACGGAACTCTGTTCCACCTCTCAATTGAACTCTTCATCGAAAGCAAGGATCACCTCGTTAACTAAACATACAATCGAATTCTTTTTAAGCAAACTCTTTTACCGCAAAACATATCTGAATAAGAAAGATTCACGTCACAACTATACGTTACCAACTGGCATCAAGAGCAAAATCCAAATCGAATTTCATCAAGAAAACCTTTCCACTTTCCAAGTGGCAATTTGCGAATAAACGTCACGAAAACCAAAGGGAAAAACACTTGAATGCCCAAATCAAAACTTCCTTTATTCTTCCCGAACCGATAAGAACCACACATGCCAACATAAATGTCGTGCTCAACTTACGAAAGACATTCGCCCAAAACACAAAGCTCAAACAAGAATCAAAGAAACGTGTCACTTCTTTGTGGAAGTACCAATTTTCTCGCCTCCTCTTTAGGAATAAAATTTCTCTCAAACTTTGGAATCCAATTCATCGCATACCGCACGGTCTCAAACCTCTTAATTTAACATCCTCAAATTAGGCTTAAACCAAATACATCATCCACACCTTTGTAGAGAGACTCTATTGATTCCATCAACACTCTAGACAACTCATTCAACTGATGACATTAATTTGATAGAAGGCACCAAAGCACCTCAAAAACCCATGCAATCTCATCACCTCCAACTTTCAGGAAGGTTGATTGGACCATACGCTTTGTGAAGGCTTGCTTGTTATGTTTGACAGAAGCTAATATTACTTGGGGGTGCTTCTTTGTTTCTCATTTCCTCCAATTTCAGAATAACACATCGAATCCTCGGTACACCGCTCATGAACTACATCAGAAGGGTTCTATTGACAATCATTCCACTACTCAGGATACTCCAATGTTCTATCTCCTCTACACACAAATCTTTGGGCGACCAAAAGTCTAGCATGACAATGGAAAGCCCAGACTTAACCTCCAAGACCTCTACAACGAATTCCTCTTATAACAAATAATGAAATCATCGGCTTAAATCTCTAAGATCCCCACAATTCCGACATACTCACTCATTGACATCATCAGGAATCACTCATACCACATCGCGATACTTTCAATAGTGTTACTCTATAAAATTGATTACGGTTTTCATACATTTGATAATCCCCAACATTTCAACATGAACCAAGGTTCTGGAACTACACTATACCATAGGTCCTACTTAGTCGAACAATATACAATTTTACTTCGAAACCATACATTCCATCTGAATCAACTTCCCTCCAAGAGGTTCAGGTCAAAACCAACTCATCTTCTAGTACTCCTCCAATAGCTGGGTAGCAAAATCTCACCCCTACAATCACTTAACCACCACCAAACAATTAACAACTCACGATTTGTAAAACTTTATAGCACAAAACGGTTGATCCTTTCTGAAAAGAAAGAGGCGAACAAGAACAACTTTCACCACACAGGAAAATGTTGTTGCTCACAGTGAGCACGAGACCAAAAGAAATAATCTGGTAATGAAGATCTGGGAAAACGAAAGTTGAGTTCACAGCGGAGGGCACGCATCACCTCAAAATGGAAATAGCAAATAACAACCAATAAGAAAATGACATTGCGATTGAAACTCGACAACTCTTGAGTGAAAAGAGCAAAAGTTTATGAACAATTCAAATAACCACGAGTTACAAAACTTGACTCAAATTCTCAAATATTCCTACTTGACTCTTTCCTTTAACATCAAATTAATTCTTTGACTAACATCGCTTGCCACAATGAACAAGATAAGGTCTTTAGTCCAAACCACACGGACTAAATAAGAACCAATAAAATTCCTCAATACGTCCTATTTGTTCGAACAATTCAACTACACACAAACGTGAGATCCAAATAATCTCACCACCAAACTCAAACATTTCCAATTACGGATTTCATGAAAAGCAAGCTGATTATTCTCCTCTTAAAGGAACCAACATAACTTCTTTGATTGCAACCTCACGTTGCCCACTTAGACTAAAAAGTCTTTAAAATTAAGTCACACAAAACTCTTAAGAAGCAACAAGATAATTCAATACCTTAGTTTATTTAAAATAATTTCAGCTATCAGATGATTCATGGGCTCAAAGAAAATATCACGAAAGCTAAACTTGAATTATTCTCATCTGAACGATATCACCAAAGGCGATCAAATTACTATGGGTATTAACATCAATTTCACAACAACAATTAGAAAACACTTCAAAAGACCCACGTGAAAAGAATGAATTGATTATTTCTCAAAAGAAGAGACAAATGGAAACGATTTTCACCAACTAGAAAACTCATCCACCACTCATGACCGAACATGGGACCAAGAGAAGAAACCAATTAAGCAATGAACTCACAGAACATAAGTGGAGTCCACAGGTTGAACGCATAAGCCTCACAAGAATAGAATATCGAACCTTAATGATAAGAACAAATAAGTATTCAAAATCAAGCACTTGCATCATCAAGAACCATTATAACTTTGCAACATAACGTGACTCGATAAACTTCATTTACTACATAAAAGCCTGAACCCTCAAAAGATCATGAACATAAAACTTGAAATTTGATCATTTAGAGAATATCACCATGGGTGATCAAATTACTATGATAATTAACCTCATTCTCACATTTTGACGGGTTAATAACATCGACAACATACACTAGTACTGAGAATCATCAAACTTTATTACTTCATCCTAAAACTTCCCAAAGGGAACACAAACCACAAGGTTGAAATAAATTTATTATAACCAGATTATGCTAAGCAATAACATTATCACAAGGCACGTTATCAAAGACTACTTACGAGATTCATCTACTCAACTATTGGTGTTGCTCAACACCTTCTTCAGTGCTCATTAACAATTGATGATTGTATTAATCATGTATGTACATACGGTACTAATTCCATTTGCAATCATATAACCATTTATAAACATAGATTCAACATTTGACCTCTGTTCAGAAATCTGTTCAAAAGATGATTAAAGATTCACTAACATAATTTTCTATAAACAAGGTTTCACGAATCAATACACCAGCACCCATCCGGTCCTTTATACAAGTTTCAACAATTTTAGCATACCATGAAATGGATAAATCTAGCTCTTATGTAAGATCTATAGTTCTGAGTAGATATTGACAGTCTTTATTTAACATACACCATGAATCAAATACAAGGACATTTCAAATTAATCAATTTCACTTTCATGGATGGTAGTTAAGAATAATTGATTTGCACCATGTTAATAACCCAACTTGGTAACTCATATCGTAACAATCTATTCGTTTAGTTATAACTTCTCATTTTAAGCATGGCAAGTCATCACAAAAGGATTCTAACGCCTTACTTCAGCAAAAGAGAGACTTCAAACCTCACGCTCGAAGTAATCCAAAAGAAACACATAAAGCCAAAGCTTTCCCATGCAAACGAACTTACGGCAGGAAACTCTCACTAACCAAGCTATCAAACGAGTAAATGAGTCATTCTTTTTCAATGAGAAAGAAGCAACCATGAAAACATCAATCTTGTCAAATGACAACGATCACAAGTGGTAAAAGCAACTCAATAGTCGAAAAGCAATAATTGTTTCGAGAACCAAGAGGATCTATTGAAAACCATAAACTATCATGAACCACAAACCCGGAGAAATTCATCAACCTCCACAGGACAAGAATTGCCAAATTCGAAATGAAGGAAGAGAACAACTTTCTAAATCAACTCACACTTAGCACCGAAACTATGATACTGGGTTAACTACTCCTCTAACCACGTCTTTGCTAAAAGCGTGGTGTAACTCGTGAATCTGCAGTAACAACCACGACCTCCACTTCTTATCATCCGATAACAACACGCTTCACCAAAATACTCAACTATGAATATATAGGATCATCTCATGACAATCATATTATTAGTTCATAGATATTGAATATCATAGCGGATCATATATTACCAACAAGGATGCTAGTACGAAGCAATTCAACAATTGCTCAACAAAATGAAACATAACAACGAGATAATGCAAAGCAATGTAATTCCCAACCCCACCTCATCGTACAAGGTGTCAATTTAATATTTTTCTATTAACCACGGACCTAAAGCCCTCTCGATACCAATCTGTAACACCACAGCTATCCGGAAGCCAAGATGTCACCTAAAACATCTAACAAACATCCATAATGCGGAAGAATTTGAAATAAGTATATCAACTAAAGACAACATTAAGATAAACAGACATGGTGAAGGTATCCTTCCTTCACCTTCTAAGTTATTTATACCGATCATCAATAAAGAAGGTTCACACGCAGAATAAATCAACATCCATGTGGAGAAGGTATCCTTCCTTCACCAATTATAATTTAATTATTACAGTTCATCATTAACGAATGTAAGATAGAACTAAATTTAATCTTGAACATGAATAGGATGATGTGAACGAGTAGTGCGTGTCTACTCCCTCCCAAGTGAGCCAACATCGGGGTTACCTAAAATAAACAAACAACGCAAGAGTGAGTCCATGTCTCAGCAAGTACATTTATCAATAAGATAATCATTCAATATGAATAAGACAAACTCATCATCAGGTTCGATCACATCACAACTGATTACATATGAAGGCATGATATGAATGCTCAAAATCAAAGGAATGGACTGCACTCATGCATATATCGGTATAGCCGATGAAACACCGTCGGTGTTCACTCAAGCCCGCATCTTAACAAAAATGCGGGATCCACTTCCGTATGAAGAACGTTTCATACGGGTGTCCAACATTGCCCATCTTGGAGTTAATGGGTCTTACATGCCCATTCGGAATTAATGGGTCTTTCAAATCCACTCCGTGGACGGACATGACAATGTCCAACACCGCCCACACGGAATGGTGGGACTTGCAATCCACTTTCGTGGATGAAACATGCATAATGAATGCATAGAATGAAATACGAATATTGAAAGACATGATAACAAAACATGGATTCAACACATATGAAGGAACATAGACAATCCATCTTCTCTCGTATCATACAAAATCACAAAGATGACCATATAAACATTCATCAATCACAATCATTAAGGGTGGCAATGTACTTGCCTTCGCGATGCGACGCGTTAGTCGGCAAAGGTGATACTCCTAAACCCGAGGCTTCACCTCCTAAACAAGTAAAATAATTTCAATAAGGACATAATATACCCAGCACTACTAATCGGCGTTCTACCGCTTTCGATGACTCAAGTGATTCTTACAAAGCCTAAACTGAAAACAACGATTTCTGCCATGAACTGTATCTGGACAGCAGCACGGAAATTAACATAACTCAATGTCTGAAGTCGAAAAAGGGTAAACCCAATTGCTGTAGATTCTTAACTGATCTATCTACAAACCTCTAGTTGACACGACAATCCAATTTGGTCAATTTAATAGGTTAAAAAATGTTTGAACGTTCAGTACAGACTCAGCCTACAAAACTTCAGCAGAAATATTCAGTTGACCATAACTTTTATGTTATAACTCCGAATTGAGCGTTCTTTAACAATCTGAGAAGGTTATCGAATTACCTAAAATAACCTAGTTGGGTGAACTTTCATATTCTTTCAATTTCCCTATCATATTTTAGAAAATATCCAGACAGATTATTCTCGTCAGGTTTCTGGCAGCAGCTATTAAATCGAACATATCTTTTGATCCGTAACTCGGAAGCAAGAAAACTCAGAGGCTATCTAAACCTGACAGGGTATACTTCAATTATCTAGGAGACACTAAGTTCAAATTCTGCGATTAACAATTTCTTACACAATTTACAAGTTGACTGCAGAATCTCGTCAGGATTCTGGACAGTCAAGACTAATTCTATCATATCTTTTGACTCAGACCTCGGAATTGAGTGAACTCGGTGGCCAATGAAACTTAAGAGCGAGGCCTAGATATCTCTAGGAGACCAGCTCTTCAGATTCGGCTTAAAAACTACCGAAACAGCCTCGTCAACCTACTGGACAGGATCGATCTTATTGAAGACAGACTGGAATTTATCAATTCTACTCGCCCCCAACGAACAACTTCTAGAAATCACAAGAACACCCCGTTACCTTTGACGACGTGTGAGACGCGCTGAGCGAGCCTCGGAGAAGATGTTGGTGGTGATTCCCTTCTTCTTCTTCTACACCGCAAAGCTTTCCCGTTCCTCGCGAAACCGGCGGTGAGAAGGGATCAACTCCGCAGCGAGGATGTCGTCTTGAGGGCCAGCACCATGGGAGACGTCGGGGAGGAGGAGGCAGGCGCACGGGTGGGGAGACCAAGGGCGGCGGCCCAAGGGAGAGGGGAGAGGAGAAGTGGGGAAAATTAGGGTTTCCACCCTTTATGTTGGCTGGCCACTAGATGGGCCTATGGGCCCCATGGCTGCCCCCTTGGCCCATGGCTACCCCCCCTTGGACCTGCTGGCCAAAGGCCTCAGGCCCAAAACTGAAAGAACAGTCGAAAAGTCAAAATTTCTATTTAAAGAAATTGAATTCGGCTGAATTCTCTCTAAACGGAGACGGAGTATTACAAGACCGGGGAGGTCCGAACGGCACACAAGATCCAGACCATTGAAAGGAAATCTAACGGCTAGAGCTAGTGTATCCCTAAAATGCACCCGGTACTTCCGTTTGGAGGGGCGGTACGATCGGGGGTTAGACTGAGGTTCAAAAGCAAGCTGAAAACTTTGAAGAATTACTAGAGGTAGCACACTAACTCCAAAAATTCTGAAATTTTTATAGGAGCTTGCTGGCCTTGACATTGACCTTGTATAAAATTTTCAGAGGTTTTTATGCAGTACATTTTCCTCCAAAAATTCTGCAAGGTGCTGAGCTAGGGTTTGACTTAGAGTCAACTGGTTTGACTGACCTCCAAAAATATTCAAATAATTTCTAAAAATTGTGAAATTTTTCAGAGGGGTCCCACATTAACTCTAGAATTAGGAAAAATATTTCCAAGGAATAATCACAAGATTAACAAGAAGGTTTTGAAGGGGCCAAGATTTAGCTCAAAAATGGCTTGTGATATGTATTTCCATAATTCTCTTACAAGAATTCTTCAGACCATACATGAATTACAAGATGTAAGAAAAAGTTTTAAATTTTTACACATTTTCTTACATTTGAAACACAAGCCTAAACTTGGGATGTTACAGAAAAAACCTGAAAACAGATTTAGACTAGGGTGGTTGGAAAGAGTGGTTGGTGCCGGATGCACGAGAGGGTGTTGGTATGTGGATGTACCGTCCGAGTCAATTTAGGACCGAATCTGGTAATAACCGTTCATGTAAAAACAGTGCAACTACAAGTCGGTAACACCTACGACCTGGCTAACTAATTTGTTTGCCTCGGTGTGGCTTCGCCATTGGAGGATGCGAGTGGATAGACGGGGGAGAACGAAGCCACGGGAACTACATGGCGCAAATGGGAGACCTTCCATGGGTGAGGGGAGGCCCTAAGGAGGTGATACCCAGCGATGCGAAATTGCATTGAGCTAGGACATTGTAAAGGCCATGTGATAATCAACTTTGTCGCACACCTACGGAACTGTGTTAGGGGCATTATAAGTTGACATATCTCTTGTGGATAAAGTGTACAAAATCTACAGAGTAAGAAAACTATCTGGATAACCGTTCTCACGGTCAAGAGTGGTGCTAAGAACTTGCTTGATATAGCTTTTATTTTTATAAAACCATTTGTGTGTGGATGAAAAGGGTGGGTTGGAGCCCATCAGTTGGAAATGTTGGGTTGGAGCCCTGAGAATTGAGAAAGCTTGGTCGGGGACCAGTGATAAATACGGGATATTACTTGAGCATTGGGTGGCTGTAGTCACTCAATGGTATAGGAGACGAGATCTCCACTAGTACTTTACAACAAAAAATCAGTTTATAAAATTTGTGTTAATAAAATGCTAAGTCTCAGTATTTGCTACTACTTAATATATTTCAATAAATGGTTTTGTGCAAAATAAAAAAAACCATAAATCTCCCTTTTGATTAGCCTTGCATCTATAATAATTGCATTGTGTGTTGACTCACGAGTACAGTTGTGTACTCATGCTTTATATTCTTTTAGTCAGTAAGCATAAAAGAAGGCTACAGTGGCAATTATAAGCCTTGATCAAGACTGAAGATCAAGAAGGCCAAGAACTAGATCGCGAGCCCACAGTCGATTGCCGATGGGAATATCATGAGGGTTCCACGTGTTATATTTTGATTCTTCTTTCGCTACTGATCTCTGAAAAATATTTGGCCTATCCAGCCAATCTGCAAGTCAAAAGCCGTAAGGTATATTTACGCTTTGTTTAATATTATGCAATAGCTTTACATTTTTGTGATATGTGTTTGAACCAATAATGTAACTGTGTGTGCCAGTTACTGATCCAGGGAATGAAACAAATATACATAGTGGGTCCCAAGTTCCAAATTTGGGGTCTCACAGGCTTGGTATCAAAGCAAATCAACTCTAGGTCGTGACCGTAGTTAGTATGGCCGTTAGTTTCATTAGTAAAAGTTTTCAAAAAAAAATATTTGCACCTACAAAAGCTTTGTGAAAAATATAAGTAATATTGCTCATTCTCATCCCTCCTAAATATTACTCTCTCTTAACTATACTGGATCTTCATTTGATTTCAAAAGGTGACTAGTTACCTCTCCCACTTATCCCACTTCAAAAACCTAAGTTCAGGAACGTGACAACTTGCTAAGATAAGGTAATCTCATGTGAGTAACCCTTGTGCGCTGAACTGTGAGCTCCCATGTGTGATACCATGAGCAGACGATTGTACTGTTGTGAGATTTCAGTTGGAACCTATGTACTACCTATTTTGCCCATGGACATCGTATTTCACAGTCACAGGAAAAAGACTGTTTTAAAATTTTGTGTGATTGTTTGATCCTTCCCGATTTTTTGTATGTTAAAATTTTAAATTTTTTAAGGGAAAATAGGTTTAGTGACCTTATCCCCACAATCTTCTCCCTATCTCATGCTATTTCCTTTCATCCTTTGTTGAAAAACACCAACAGACATCAAGACCAAGGTAGCAAGTATGCAAGATCAAGGCAAAGTCCCGTCAAAAGTTGCCAACCTTGGCTCCAATTGCCCAAACAAGACCCTTAAGCATCATCGCACTTCAGATGGGATTCAACGCACTGCCACGTGTTTCGGATGTAGCAAGGTTGGTCACTTTGTGTCCCACTGCCCTGAGGGGCGAAAAAGGCAAAATCAGTTTGTTTGCTTCAGTTATGGTAAAGTAAGGCACTTCGCTAGGAAATGAAGTCTAAGGAAGTCAAACAAGGCAATCATGAAGGTCAAGGTTTGTTGATGCTGTGGCAAGGAAGGACACTGTATCGACCAATGCAACACCAACTGCCCCAACTGCGATGAAGACCACCCACCAGGAGATTGCTCGATGAGCAGGGTCACCTGTTTTCTTTGTGAGGGACAAGATCATTGTCCCAAGGAGTGTCGTCTACACTGGATGATCACCAAGTCAGTTGAACTACAACGACAGATTCTTCGCATAGCTGTAAGCATCGCAATCACCGAAGCTGACATGGAAATAGTCCCAGACCAAGAAGGCACATAAGGCAGCCCGGACAATATATTGACACATGCTGTATCCTTAGGTCTAGTCAATGCCATCTAGGACTTTATGATAAGTAGTTAATAAAGATGTATCCAAGGTATCTAATGATTTTGAGAATAAATCAAATATGTATGGCATGTTGGTAGAGTGCTAGAAATCTTGAGGATAAGTGTTTGGAAGGTATCACCGCAAAACATATGAAAAATCATTTAGATTGAATTAATATGATAATTGATGGAATCAACGACGATTATGGATAATTACTGTCAATCCATCAAAAGAAAATTTATGGCTATCATAAGAAAAACATAAGACAATGACGATGAGGAGCCACATCAAGAACCGGCAAAGCAACAAAGAGCGCTTCAGCATCCTTCGCTACATTTCTCTTCCTCCTCATTCTATCTTCTTTCATTCTCACCTAATCTCTGGTTGAGATTCTTTTAAGGGGTAGGGTTTGTAATATCCCAAAAATGCCTAAATACGAAAATACGAGATTTTTAAAACTTTTTGTATATTATCTATTGTTGTTCTGCTTGCCTACATTTTTGGAGAGTTATTGGAGTGCATTTTCTTTTTTGCCAGTACTAGTGATGTAAAACTAACCCTAATTTCAGAAACACTAGAAACCTAAATTGTAAAAGCGAAAGAATCAGATACAATTAAATTGTCATAAGAAAATAAATCTAAGGTATTGTCCTTCTAAAATAGTACCAAAAGTATAAACCCTAAAGGTCGAAGGCATAAAATTCAAAACCTAATACTTTAAACGTTGAAAAGTCCAATTAGAATTATTTAGTAAATATCAGCTTTTATCACTCACCAACAAGAATGTTCTTAGCAAAATACCAGAAATTGGCCTAATCACCGTATTTCCATTTCTTTCCTTTCCTTGGTTGCTATGTCATTTCTTTTCCATCCTTGTTCATCCGACCAAATGTTGTTGCCATCAACCAGGTGCCTCACGGTCAAACCATCGCTCAGCTCAGCCCACGGTTTCTCCTCCCTCCCGGCGTCATCGCCAACTCCCTCGCTCGGCCGTCAACGATCTTAGGAAAGTGCAGCCACGTAGCTGCCATGCATGAAGCCCGTCGCGCTCGCATGTCGCCGTTATCGCCTCACCTTGCCCTAACCCCTCCCATCGCAGCAGCCATCCCGTGCGCTGTCCATGCCAGCACGCTGTCGCCCATGCCTCCACTCCGAGTGCCACACCGAGCTCATCGCACCCCCTTCGGCTATAAAGGCCATCGCCAAGCCGCACCCCTACCTCCATTTGCCCTGGCCTCCTCCTTCCCTTTGCTGCACACAAGGAAAACCACAGAGCAAGCTCAAGCCGCGTCGGCCGCTGCGCACCACTCCGCCATTCCAGCCGCGTCAGCGAACTTCGTCCACGGCAGACCGTGTCACCATGTGTTCCACACCCCGGCGAGCAAAATCCATCACTCAATTTTGCGTTTTAACCACCGGAGCTTGCGCAACCGGCTTCTTCCCTGAAACTGGCCAAAAGCCGCCGCCGCCGCCACCGCCCTTCCACCGTTGAACACTTCTTCGATTCCTCCGAACGGGAGCACCTCCTCACCTTCCCCAATCATCCCCCACCTCTAACCCATGCTCTCCTCCTCCCCAGGTCGCCGCCACCATTGGCCCACCCGCGCCGCCCTCGGCTCACGACGCCGGCTCGCCTTGGTTCACCTCCGTTGCCACCGCCGGCATCGGTTAGTTTCTCTCTACCCCCTAATGCCCATGCTTGCCCTAGATCCTCCCCTCTCCCTCTCCGGCGCCACCTCGCCTTTTCCCCTTCACGGCCGTCCGTCGCACACTACCGCCCGGCCGCCACCCGCCACCTCGGGCCGCACCGCCATCGTCCCTGGGCTCTCCACCTCTCAGCGGTTCCGTTTATGGTACTCACGGTCGCCGCCGGTGTCCCCCTCGTCGCTGGTGAAGCCATGCCCGAGCCGCTCCTGGCTTCCTCTGTTTGTCTTCACTGCCGTGTGTAGCTCTCCGTGTACTACTATCTAAAATGAAACTCTATGTGGTGGCTCTATGACAGTGGGCCCCAACAATGAAATTAGTTAAGTAAGCGCAACTAGTAAGATGGTTACTTGCTGGATATTCTAGTTAGCCTTCACAGGTTAGTTAACTTCCTTAATGGGCAAGTTAGGTTGGTTAATTCAAGTGGTTCAAATATTACTTAAAAATCCCTAGTGTAATTTAATTTAATTAGCTATTTAGAATGTGTTAATAGGCAACTTAGCTAATAGATGTTCATATAACAGATGGTGTGCTCAAATAATGTTTGTTAATGAATGAGTCAAGTGATTAGGGGTTCACTAGAGAGGTCAATTAGCAGGTCAGTTAGCATGGGTTAGCTTAGTATAGTTAGTTTAGATAAGTTGAGGGCTAATGGGAAATGGTATGGGTAGTTAGAGGCTAGTTGTCAGTGAGCACTGAACTGATATGAACAAAAATTGCAAAGACTAGTATGTTGTCAGTATGATGCAAAGGCAAGTCCGAAGTGGTATTGTAGTGTCACAGATCAATGAGTATTGCAGTTTAGATAAGTTGAGGGCTAATGGGAATGGTATGGGTAGTTAGAGGCTAGTTGTCAGTGAGCACTGAACTGATATGAACAAAAATTGCAAAGACTAGTATGTTGTCAGTATGATGCAAAGGCAAGTCCGAAGTGGTATTGTAGTGTGGTATTGTAGTGTCACAGATCAATGAGTATTGCAGATAACATTGCATAGATAGTTAGGTTGATTAGGAGTTGTTAATTAGATAATTAGTTTGATAATTAGTTATGTAACACCCTGCCTATTCAAAAGCCAAAGTGCTACCTAATAACCTAACATATAACCATACAGCGGAATAATTTCAACAAAAAATCATCAACTAAGTTATAAAATATCAACATCTTTTAGAACCTAAGCAGGTATTAGAACTGAATCCAACAATAGTCCACAAATTCCAAATATTTAAGTCTACTAAATCCATTAAGATAATCATATCTAACGAATGATTAGGGAACATAAGCAGTTATTTAAACAACCTTAACATAGAGAAAGTTATCATCCATATCTAAGTTAATTTATTACAGTCCATCACTTATTGAAAGAAAAACAGAATCTAATTCTTTTATTGAAGCTGGTGTAAGGTGAAGTGAATGAGTAGTGTGTGTCTACTCCCTCCTAAGAGGAACATCATCAACGATCACCTAAAAATAAATAAACAAAGCAAGAGTGGGTCCGAGACTCAGCAAGTACATGGAATAAATTAACATACAACCAATACGGACAAGTCAACCTCTTCACAAATTCTAAACATACCACGAACGAATATTTAGGAATGCATGAAATGAATGAATGTAATCAAAAGATGGATTGCACACATGCTTATACCGGTATAGCTAGTGACACACCCGTCGGTGTTCACTTAAGCCCGTATTTATCGAAATACGGGGATCCAAAAATACCGTATGAAGAACGTTTCATACGGGTGTCCAAAACTGCCCACATTGGAATAGTGGGACTTCACTTGCCCATACTGGAATTGATGGGACTTTAGACTCCACTCCCGTAGACGGAACATGAACATGGATGCATGAATAAACTTATGAATAATGACTAATATCATCTCCACACATATGAAAGAGCATACGCAAAGAACATAATCATCGGAACCTCTTGTCTACTATAATCTCCACTCCCGTGGATATTCCACTTCCGTGGACGGAACATGAACATTGAAGCTTCTCACATATCAAACAAAACACAATACTAATCATTGAGCATCCAGTGTTTACAAATCACACAAAATCATTGTACTTGTCTTTAGCGTTGCGATGCGTTAGGAGGTAACGACGATGCCGCTAATATTGGAGCCTGACCTCCTACACCATTAGTTTACTCAATAAGAACCATGAAGTCAAGACACTACTTGCTACACTTACCCCAACACACCAACGTTTAACTACACAATTTTACTCCAATTGAACTACATTCCATCATAAAACTATAATGGGCAGCAATACTAAAATTGACATAAATTTTGCTCTGAAATTCATAAAAATGTAAACTCAGGCTTGTTTGAGAGGTAACAAGATTATCTACAACAACCTAGTTGATGGAAAACCCAAATTCTGAATATACCAAGCCCCAAAAGACCGATGAGCATCCTCTGTCAGAACTGCCCGACACTTCTAGGCAGCGGCACGAAAATGGTCATAACTTCTAATTGGCTAAACCAAACTTAGAGTTCTTTATCAATATTAAAGCTAAGACCCAGGCATACAAAAACCTAGTTGGGTGAAAGCCATGAATTTGCCATTAACTTGATCATAAATTAAAAGGCAATACGACAATTCATTCTCATGAGGGTTCTGGACAGTCAACTTAAAATGTGCATAACTTTTGTTCTACAAATCCAAATGGGGTGTTCTTTATCAATCCTGAACGCTAATGAGATCGCGTACAAAAGTCGTTATGGGAAAGACTTCTGAATCATCCTCTAACTAGGTCAAATTTTAACACTTACAGTGTCTGCTAATTTTCGTCAGAATTCTGGACAGTAGAAACTAAAACGAACATAACTTTTGATCCGTACGTCGGAATTTAGTGTTCTTGGCGGCCACCGAAAGCTAAGAACAATACCTACATTACTCTAGGAGATGGACCTCTCAAATTCGGCCTCTAAGATCACGAAACAGGCCACGCAACATTCTGTACAGAACTAACTTTCTAATCGCAGCATTTCGATCTAATCAATTATGATCCAAATCACATCTACCACTAATGAAACGATGAGAATTGGCATTCGTTACCCTTGCAGCAACCAGGAAGACGATGGTTGATCCGCGAAGATGTTCCCCTCCTTCTTGATCAGCCAATTCCACGAAACACCACTCCTACCTTCGCGAGAAGCCGGCAACGGGGAGATCGACACCAAGGGACGGCTCGAGGAGGTGGGGGTGCTGCACTAGGGGTTTGGGGCGGCAGCAATGGAGGTGAAGAAGGGGCTGCAACCAGCAGGGGGAGGCGCAAGATGGAGGGGGAGGGAGAGGAGGAGGCGCACCAAAGTGGGGAGGAGAGGGGAGGAAGCTAGGGTTTTGGGGGAGGGTGGCACCTCCCCCCCTATGGCCGGCCAGGCCTCATGGGCCAAGGCCCAGGCCCAGGTTGCCGGGAAAATGCAGAAAACCCCCTCTATTCTCTTGATTAAACATTTTTTCAAAAGAAACCTTCTACCGATTAATTATTCTTTCCCGAAAATTATTTCTAGCACTATCGGAGAATTACATTAATTCTCTCTCAATTTGTATTGCACTCTCAAATGAAAGTCGGGATATTACAAGTTAGCCATTTAGAAACTGTTAGTAGATTACTTAGCTACTAGAGGTTCTATTGTCATGAAACTGTATGGTTAGAAAGCATCTGTAAGTGGACCTCATGTCATTAAGTGATTAAACAATGACATCTCAGTTAGCACTAAGATCAAGATTAGGTTAGTAGTAAGCTAATCAATACTGTAAAAGTAGTATGTATACACTTTAATCAGGATAATTAGTGATTAAGTAATTAGCCTAAGGATGTAAAGAGGTTAATTAATTGTAGACATTCAACTAGTAGACTGTGTGAGATTGATTAGTTAGGAGTTGTTAGTCAATTAGTACTAAGTATGGCAATTAGTAGTGACATTTCAAATTGAGCAAGCTCCCTGTTGGTTAAGTCCGATAGTATATTATTAGCAGTTGGTAAAATACCATAATCGAATTAGAAGCTTAGTTGAATTGTAGGTTAGTTAGTCATTGCAATTAGCGCTTGCAAATTCAAAGTGATTAGGATGCTAAGAAATAATTAACTTAGAAATGGTTAGTTAAATTAATTAGTAGGTCAGTACTAGCTAACTCAAAGAGGTTAGTGTAATTTGATATTACACCGTGATATGTTTGGCAGGATCAACTTGTAAGTCATGACCGATCAAATAGCATTATACCAAAGTAATAATAGCTATAATAATAAAGGAGTAAGAATCAAAGGGGCATTACCATACACTGTGTAGGTCAGCAAACACGTATTTAATTAGATTAATTAGCAAGCAAGTATGGCGTCTAAACACAGTGATTAAATTATTAACTAAATAATTAGTGTATCAAAATCATTGAAATATGAGGAACAAAAGGCAAAAGGGGTCACATTAAAATGTAGGTCTCACTAGATGGCAGTGAGCCCTAATTCATTGCTAAAAATTATAACAGCTTAATAAATTAAGTAATTAGTAAATTATGTAAGATGGTTAACCTAGATAATTAGATGTTAACTAAAAACAACCAAGTAAGCTGATATCATGTCTAGTATGAATACAGATTTAAATCATACTGAAATGATAATAGTCATAAGGTTGGTAGATTAATATAGATCAAAGTGTCAATATGTAAAGATATTAACTGATCATCATACGCAGCTAGGAAGTCAGCATGGGGAGATATGAACAAACAAAACACTTTGGTTAATAATAGACTATATCCATTAGATTTTGGGTTCAAATGTATAAGTCCTAGTTAATACTTCCATAATGGCTAGGTTCCACTTAGTTAGGAAGTTGACCCAAAACCTATAAGTACTACAAAATAACCATGGGAGATCACTGTGTCACTAGTTGACAGCCCTAAGATCCCATAGCTAAAATGTAGTAGTAACAAATATCAACTAGGGCAACAATATGACAATTGCACTTCATCTATAATTAGGTCTTAATGGCAATTAGAAACTAAAACAAGAATTAGCAGCCAATGATACAACGGGTTAACTCATAAGGCTGATATCTAGCCAATGCTTGAAAATTCCAGCTAAGACTTATGTAATTTCCTTGATAAATATAAATCGATAAGGAAGTCATTAAGTGAACTAAGTCCCATGTGTCGGTGAGACTTATGTCTACCCAGAGCAAGCCCCACACTTATGCATAGGTCTCATCTGACTATCATGGAACTTCCTCGGTAAATAGGAAGTAATAACTAAAAGAAATCATTAGAGCAGCTAGGTGTCGTGTGAGCAGCGGTGATATATTTCCAAGTGGATGATAGAAGCTCATCCACCAAACAACCTCACCTAGGCCCTAGCTATCATCCACTGCTATCCGTTCCAAGTGATTGATAGTTCGTGATCTGAAAATGCATAAGAGGATCCTACCAAACCGGGTGATCTCTCCCATCTAGGTAACCATTGAGGAATGTTCCTATGGACATTATCTCTCTCCATATTAGATTTATCCACTTTGGTTAGAAGTATTTCCTTCATCAACTCCTTTGGTTATACTTGGTCTGAGGAATTTCCTTCATTAGCCCCTTTTGATATACTTCGTCTGATGTATTTCCTTCATCAACTCCTTGGTTATACTTTGTATGTAGTATTTCCTTCATTAGCTCCAAATGAGTATATTTTGGTCTCATCTGAAGTACTCCCTTGTTTCAAGATATCGTTAGATATGTTTACTTTCATTCAAACTGCTCCCTTTTGTTTGAATGTATTTTGGATTTACTGAATTTCATTTAATGCTTTCAGGCGCTCTTAGATTTAATCGTATTTTGCGTAGATAGAAACCGAAGATATAATGGAATAGTAACCCCAACAAAGACGAGGCTAGAATCAAGATTATTAGAACATTGAGTGGGATAATTATCAAGATCGAGGTTATCAGAATATTGAGCAAGGTGAGTCAATACTTTGATCATTTTGCACCTAAATCTTGAAATGCAGTTATATTGTTTCAAATTATAAAAATGCATTGCTATGTGTTATATCTATATGTTTGTAATACCCCGAATGTTTCTAAGGAAGGAGAGTAAACAAAAAAAGGTTTTTCTGTAATACTCCAAGTTATTCTAATGAAGAAAGCATTTAAAACAGAAATTAGACTTTAGAGGAGGGAAAATCTGCAATTCTTTGGCAACCTAGGCTTCGGGCTTTGGCCTAGGAGGCCCATGAGGGGCCGACCACTAATAAAAGGAGGGGAAAACCCTAGTCCACCACTGCTACAGTACACGCCCTCCTCCTTGCAATCCGTTGCTCCCTCGTGGTGGTGCTTTCCCATTGCTGTCGGCCAAGGAGAAAGGTGGAGGGAGAGAGGAGAAGAAGAAGAGATGAGCATCTAGCGGGGGAATTCAGCGGGCACACGTGTCTCCAAGGGTAATGATTGCCGGTTGTTGTTGTTTGATTAGTCGTAGAAGTGAAACCGATTAGTTTTGATTGGATCAAAGTCTGTCTGCAGTAGTTTCGATTCTGTCCAGTGTGTTGCGGGGGCTTTTTCGATATCTTAGAGGCCGAATCAGAAGTTTTGATCTCCTAGAGTTATTTAGATAATGTTCTTAGCTTTCGGTGGCCGCCAAGAACACCTAATTCCAACATACGGATCAAAAGTTATGATCATTTTAGTTTCTGCTGTCCAGAATTCTGACGAGAACTACCTTTCAAGTTGTCTCCTACAATATGTTTATGTTATTGGACGAATCAGAGTTTTCTCCCAACTAGGTTATTGTAGATAATTGCATAACATTTTCATATTGGTAAAGAACACTCTAATCGGAGTTACGGAACCAAAGTTATGACCTGTTCTTTGCAGCTGTGTTTCTGGGTTATGCAGAATCTGTTATGTAACTTTATCTGCCGTTTGCTAAATTAATTTGGCCGAATCGGAAGATCTCGTCAACTAGAGTATTGTAGATATGTCAGTTAATAATCTATAGAAATTGGTCTCACCTCATTCCGAGTTCCAGATCAATAGATATGATTTTTACCATGCTGCTGTCCAGTTTCGGGTTGTGCCTGAGTAGTCAGTTTTCAGATTAGAGTTTCTAATTGAATCTTGAGTCACCGGAGAAGCGTTGTAGAACGGTGTCGAGAAGTGTCGTGGGCAATGTGTTCTTATTTCAGTTGTTTATTTGTTTAGGCGGTGAAGCTTCGGGTTTAGGAGTACCACCTTTGCCTACTATCGCGTCGCACCGCAGAAGGCAAGTACATTGACGTTTGTATAAATTATGTATGTTGGATGCTTGATGTTCGTACTATATTTTCATTTGATACGTGAGAAGTTCTGATGATTATGTTTCCTCCGTATCTGAAATTCATATGTTCAAAGATGATGCTAGTCGTTGTTCATAAATACATTCATGCATTCATGTTCAAGTTCCGTCCACGGGAGTGGAGTCTAAAGTTGCATCTATGTTCATGTTCCGTCCATGGGAGTGGAGTCTAAAGTCCCATCAATTCCAGTATGGGCATGTGAGTCCCACCATTCCAATGTGGGCAGTTTGGACACCCGTATGAAACGTTCTTCATATGGTATTTTGGATCCCCGTATTTCGATAAATACGGGCATAGGTGAACACCGACGGGTGTGTCACTAGCTATACCGGTATAAGCATGTGTGCAGTCCATCCCTTGATTATATTCATTCATTTCATGCATTCCTAAATAACCGTTCGTGGTATGTTAAGAAATTGTGAAGAGGTTGTCTTGTCCATATTGGTTGTATGTTAATCTAATTCATGTACTTGCTGAGTCCTAGACTCACTCTTGCTTTGTTTATTTGTTTTTAGGTGATCGTTGATGAAGTTTCTCTTGGGAGGGAGTAGATACGCACTGCCAAATATTTCACCTTATACTAGATTCAATAAAAGAATTGTTATTGTCTTTCATTCGTAATTGTTGGATTGTAATAGGTAAACTTAGACATAGATAGTAACTTCCTTTCGTCGAGTTTATTTAAATAGTTGTTTATGTTCATTGATCATTCGTTGATACGATTTCTTAGTGGATCCAGTATTACATTCCTGTTTATGTTCCAACTGATGTTGATCTGTTTAGCTTAGATAATGAATTATTGGCGAAGTTATTCCATTGTATGATATCATGTTAGGTCTTTAGGTAACATTTTGGCTTCCGAATAGCCAGGGTGTTACAGTTGGTATCAGAGCGGGCTTTAGGTCCGTGGTGAATAAGTTAGCAACTTAGGTAGCTGAACTTGCTAAAAATTGTTAATGGTTAATTAACCTAAAACTTGACACACTAGTGCACAGTAGGAGGGGATGGTTCAAGCAATGTGTTTCCGTTGCCGTTATGTTGCCTTGTTACTCTATGATATGATCTTCTATACCTATGCAATTATTCTGTGATTGTTATGAGATGATATTCTATATTCATAGTTGATTATTGGCTATGGGTGATGTTGAGAGGTTGAGGTCGTGGCCCTGGGCTTTGCCAGGCTACACCACCGTTCGTGGTAAAAGAATAGAGTAGTATCTACCCCGAATACCATAGTTATGGGTGTTGAGAGTGAGTTTCTTTAGAAAAGTTATTCTCTTCCTTGATCTTGATTTTGGCCAATTCTGGTAATAGTTGCGGTTGATGAAGTTTTCTTGAGTTAGTGTTTTACATTCCTTCTGATGAGTTTTCATTGGACTTTCTTGGTTCCATAAATCGACTACTTGTTCTCCTGACCGCTGGTCTAATGTTGTTTCTTGGGAAAGTTGGTTATCGGCAAGATTTATCTTTTCTTAGGAGTTCTGCTCTTTTTATTGGAAATGTGATTCATTTATTTGCTTGGTATTCTGGATACTGGAAGTTTTTAGTTGCAAGTTCTTTATCATGTGAAAGCTTTGGCTTTATGTATTTCTTTTGGATTATTTCGAGTGTTGAAATTTAATACCTCTTTTTCTGAAAGATTGTGTTAAAATCCTTAAGTGATGTCTTGTCATGCTTAAGTAAGATGTGTTAATTAAATGAATTAATCGTCATGGTATGAGTTATCAGATTTGGGTTATTAGCTTTGTGCAAGCAGTTTATTCTTAACTGGTATCAATGGAGGTGAATTTCTTATTGTGAAATGTCGTTATATTTGGTACATGATGAATTTTAGATAAGAGTATATCCATAACTGTTCAAGAACCTATTGTTGTTGTTAAGAAGTGCGGAAAATGTAGATGTAGCGGATTGATCTTTACGATCGAGTAATCTGATAAATTTGTTAGATGAGTTGGAATCTAGGCCCTCTTTCGGTTATTCTAACCTCTAGTGATGGTAAAGTTTAGGTTGTGTTCGGATGTTGCCTTGATAAATATTCATCTTGAATCTGTCTTCTATTTGGATATTGATGATCTTTTTTGAATGATAGCTTTACCTAATTCTTGCCATGCTAAAAATTATTGATACATGTTTAAATGACTAGATGAGCGATGATGTATCGCCTTGTGAAACCTTGTCTTATGTATCCTATATTATCGAAGTTAAAGACATTTCATTCTAATTTCTGAACATAAGGTAGAATGTTGAATCTATCCTCTTAACTATTGTTGAGTTTGCAATCGAGGTAGGATTATGATTGTGCCATGTGTGGCTAGAGAGCATTTAGTGTGTACTATCTTAGCGAGTGTCAAGAAGAGTCAAATGGATGAAATCTAATAAGAAATTTTTTGTTGGTGTACATTTGTGAGATTATCATGTTCTAGTATCATCTTATTGAAAGAGTTTTGTTTCAATTATGAGGTTTTTGCACTAGGCTTTCCCTAGATCAAGTATATGCAATCTTATTTAGATTTTAGAGACATGATGAGGTAATTCATTGTGTTTCTTTTCAAAAGTTCATGAAGTGATAAGAGGTTATGATGATTCTTGCTAATAGCATATTATTTCGTTGATTAGTGTGATTGTCAGAATGTGGTTGTGATGATAATGTTGAATGATTTATAAGTAAAAGAAATTGATCATTTGCATGATATTGTTTTAGTGAAAGTGTTTCGAGTTTTGTGTTTGTTATCTTTTGGACCTCATGAGTTATGTGGTAATTGAGTCTGTTTCAAGCAAAGTGATGTGTTGAAAGATTTTATTGGTTCTTAAGTGGTCCCTGTGATTTGGTCTTAAGAGTTTATCTTGTTTAAGCTGGCAAAGTGATGTAGTAATTGTAACATCCCTATTTTGGCTTGTGTTTCAAATGTAATAAAATGAGGATAAATTAAAACTTTTCTTACACCCTTATACTTTTGAACTTTTCTGAAATTCTTGTAAAAGAGTTTCGGGAAATCCAAAACCAAAATCCTCAGTTATCTCCAGTCAAAACCCTCCTTGGTGAAATCTTGGGTCAAACCCTTGGAAATAATTTTCCTTGGTTCTAGGGTTGCCTTGTGACACCTCTGAATTATTTCTTAATTTTTGGAAATTAATTGAATATTTTAGAGGCAAGTCAAACCTTGGTCAAACCTTTGAAATAAACTTCTGGAAATTCTTTAGAAATTTACATTGCCCAAAAATCTCTGGAAATTTTATGGAAGGTTAATCCTAAAGTTATCAACCTCCAGTTAAAATTTCATAAATTTTGGAGTTGATTTGCTACCTCAATTAAATCCCCCAAAGTTTCAGCTTTAAAATCAAAACCTAATCGGTCTTCATCGTTCTCGGCGCGAGTCGCTCTGCTCGAGCCAACCGACTCGCCGAGCCAACTAGCTGCACCCGCAGCGAAGCGAAGCGCGCGCTGTCGTCACCGTTGGATGCTCATCGCCGGCCGACGCCGCTCGATGCCGAGTCGACGCGGTCGCGTGCTGGCCCTTTGATTAAAATCCGGCGGCGGCGCGTCGTCTCCTTCCTCGCAAGGTCGCCATGGCAGAGGTGTGGGCAGCGCAGCGACGCGTCACCTCCGCAGCACCAACGGGCCTCATCCGCGACGCATTAAATGCACGCCGCCGCACCGCCTCTAAGTCGCCGAGCTCACTCGCTCCGCCGCTCGAGCGACCGCACGCTATTGTGGACCGGAGTTCACCCGTGAGCATGCGCCTGTTGCTCAACATTGCCCCCTCAGCTACTTAAGCACCCAGCCCTCCCTCCTGGTCCTCCTTTCACTTTTCTGCAGCCCTAGCTTGCACACTTTCTGCTTGGTTGAGCCCAAAACCGTCCAAAGCCCTCAGCCGCCATTGTTGAGCTGGGAGCTCCTCAGCTCAAACCGTGCTCCAGTGGCGTTTCTTCTTCTTTCTTTGTAGCAATGCGTGTCTCACTTCCTGGAACAAAACCCCTAACTTAATTGTAGTTTGCTTTCAGAGGAGCAGCTCAATTTTGGGGATTTGTTCTTCTCGGCCGTGAGCACCCCCTTTTTCATCATCGCCGGTAAGAAGCTCTATTCTTCAATTCTTTGCTCAGGGAGCTTCTTTGAGTTTTATTGGAGCTAACCCGATGACGCGGTCGTGTTATCTTTGCTCGCAGCACCTTCTCCGAGTTGTCTTCTCCAAGTCCGCAACCTTCTTCGCGCCGCAAGAACTCACCATCTCTCGACCTCCCTACCCTCGTACCCTTCTAGTAGCCCCTAGAAGCTTTGGCACCCGCTTGAATGGTTTGTTGCGAGCTTTGGTCATTTCGCATTTCGGCCGCTTTTGTCGTCGCCGCCATCACCGGCCAGTCGCTTCGGGCCACCACCGACGGTGTGGGTGGTCCCGGCGGTGCGTGTCGCTTTGCGGTTCCATTTTGGCACTTAGTTCCCGCCGCCGCACCTGGGTCGCCGCGCAGTTCGGAGGTGCCCTCGCTTTTGTTGTCGGACAAAACGGCGGTGTCGTAATTTTGTTCTGACATAGTATTGATGTTCATTAATGCCTAATCATTGTGGTAATTAATGTGTCTTAGCCGGCCTTATCTGTCGATAGGTGGGCCCACTCTTTAAACCTCTTCCGAGCTCGTGCTCAAGTCATTTAGTGCTAATCATTGTTAATCATGGGTTAGTAATCATTAGTCATCCTAAACCCACCTCCTCGCCGCTACATGTGGCCCACACGTTTTAATCACCCCGCGCTAACCCACGTGCGTGGCCCACGGCCACCGACTGCGGGCCCGCCATCTTTGAATCCCGTGCTCGCAGCGCGAAAACCCCGCACGTGACTTAGCGCCACACGATGGGCCCCTATTGTCAGGGGCCGCTGTTCAAGTCGAGTACGGCCCAATCCACTCCCGCCGTTCAAAACTTGATCAACGGCTGGGATCATGGGGACATTCGGGTCGCCCGAATGCTCTTTCGATCTCAGCCCTCCATCGCTTGATAGACGACCCAGAGGATGTAAGCGTTCGCGAGGTCCGAACGTCACCATGATCTGGACCGTTGGAGTCTGATCCAGCGGTACTCATGCGCGTGTGTGTTGTGTTGGCCGTGCGCGTGGGCCATGCGATGAAGAATCAACGGGCCATATTGCGCCACGTCCGTTCCTTTTGGTTTATTGCTTTTATTCCCCCGGTAAGGTTTAATTGTGAACTGAAAATTGTATTTAACTTTAAAAATGCATAACTAATTCATTCTAATTCCAAATCAGTCGATTCAAATTCTGATAATCCTGTTTTAGGCTCAAATTTAATCTAAAAATAGTTTTAAGCTTAGTTTAGCCCCAGAAAAATTTGAAAATGTATTTAAACTCACATTAGGTTTATTTATTGTATTAAAAATCCATATAACTTGAAAAATGCATAACTATTTCTCTGAAGATCCTTTTTGTGTGAATCCAACTTTGTTAGCTTCCTCTAATAATGAACTTACTGTTAAAATTGACTTTAGGCATGTTACTATTTTAAAAAGAATTGCAAATACAATTAACATGTGGTCATTTTCTTACCTTTAAAAAAAATTCATAGAAAATGCATGCTAGCTCCAAATGAGATGAATCCAATTGGGTTGTTCATCTTATAAGGTGCTTGGTTTACCATAAAAATTTCAGCTGCACCACCTTTCTAAAAATTTTCACCAAACAATTTACTTACGATGAATAGTAACAGATTGCAATTTTTCAGCCGAACCAAATTGTTTTGATCATAACTTTTGCAATAAGAGTCCAAATCAATTGGTTCTTGTTTCTAAATTCATTATAAATCATGCTCTTGCTGCTGTGAAATTTTCAGAGCATTTGGAGAAAGTTGGTTTTTGAATCTTTTTAATATTTTTCGTTCTTATCGATTCTTTTTCGCTCTTTCGTTAGGTTCCGACGATTGTGCTAACCTTGAGAGTGATCCTCAGCAACAAATTGAGCAACATCCACCAGGCAAGCAGTTTGATCATTTCCCCTTTAATCCCATTACTTTTAAAGTCTAATACTTTGTTTAACTTGTATGTATGCATTGCTATTTGTTGTTAAATTGATTAGTTAATCCTCTAGTTGCATAATCTGTAGGTAAATAATTACCCTCTACTACCTGAGCCTAGGTTATTTGTTGTGATTAGAGTTCGTTGGATGAGCTCTTGTCACTTAGTAGATTACAAATAAATATTGCTTAGCCATGCCTAGTTATCGGTAGTATTGGGCGATCGTCGACTTAGTCGATGGTCTTGATCACACAATCAAATTATTATTACCATTATGTCCAGCCCTTGTGTTTTACTAATTTGCAAACGAAAAATTGAAAATAAAAATTATATCTTGGCTTGGGCACAATGGTATGTTGGTATGATCTGTTGGGTATGTTCGGAATGGTGCCTAAGTCCCCAAGGACCGAGTTACTTACGCCATTGAGCCAAGCAATTGTTGCGTCCTAACCACGCGAGAGGGATATGGAACCTCTCTTGACTAAGTACTTTGGGAGGTGTTAATTATGAGCTGGTTGGTGGGTGTTTTAAAAATGTGGTGTTGTGAGGGGAGCATTAGCGACGGTAGGCTGCCTAATGTGTCCTTCTCCGTGGGTTGCGGCTCTTAATTAGCATCGCCCATTGGAAAGCGTCTTGTTAGACTTAGCCGTGCCTGCATACCAAAGGAAGTATGCTAACCGTGGCTGGTGGAAAGGCGGTCTATCGTGTGGGTACATTGGTACACCCCTGCAGAGTTAAAACTATTCGAATAGCCTCGTCCTAGGTTATGGACACGCTTGGTTATTTCCCGCAAGAACTAGACTACAACCTTTTTAAAACTTAAAACTTGACATGGGTGGTATGAAGGGGTACTTCATGCTATGGTTGTGGTGACTATTGGGTTAGCCACTTCCAGGATGTTGTTGTCATCTATCTAATGCTATTATTATCTCTATGTTATTTGAACAATAAAAATTAATTGTAAACTTGCTTTCAAATGTGGTACATTATTGCAAATAAAACTCGCTTTATGCTGAAAATAAGTCCAGAGCCTCCTCCACTTAAATAAAGCTTGCATGTAGTTAATTATAGTTCTATTATCTTACGCGTCAGTCTTGCGAGTACAAAAATAATTTTTGTACTCATCTGCTTTGCTTAATAATTTTTGTTGTAGAGGAAGAAGGTGAGCCCCATGGGCCTTACTTTTGCGAGATGTGCGGTTTCTGGGATGATTAGCTTGGCGGTCCGGTCGGGTGCCTTGTGGGTTTGAGGCACACTGATTGGCTTTTGTTTATCGCCATCTTATGGCACTTTTGCTTCCGCTGTTTACTTAGTTTTGTATGACAGTTGGCCGGTCGGCCTCTCTTTTGTAATAACTCTTATATTATGTATGTCTTTCGCTTTGTTGCTTGCTTTCTATGTGAATGAATGGAATTGATGCATGATTTTGTAATGGGGTGTGTATACTGCAATTCTGGGAAGTATACATATCTCGAGGCTTGGTTTATCTGATTTGTGATGCTAGGACTAATGGATGGTTAAGCATTACAAGCCAAATAAAACGGGGTCCTCACAAAGTTGGTATCAGAGCCATTCCGACCGTAGTAACCCAAACTTGATCGTCTTTAGGATATTTTGGAAAACTTAATTTCAAAAAATCAAATGATTTATGAAAGCTTAAATAAATTCTCAGATTTTACTCCTTACCTATCTTAGCTTTCTATCTTATCTTGCTCTAATTTGAGTTTTAAAAGTTGTTTTCCTTTCCTTCTCTCAAAAGATAGTTGTATCGTTAAATTGGGTTTTGGGAACCAATGAGTTTGGCAAATTGAAGTGTTAACTGCCCTCTACAAGGTTTTGAAGCTTCTGAAGTTGAAGATATCGGCTAGGAGGATTGGATGCAATATCTGGACAGCGATCATTCAATTTCCGAACAGCAAGCTCAAAGGTTCTACATAGGATAGAAAATGAGAGGTTAATCAACTAAAACTTGTGGGAATAAAAGGTTAAGATGTGATACTAGTTAGCTAAGTATCTAACACTTATTTCGCTGGTTTAACCTTGCTCTTGAGTAGTGTTAGACTTAGAGTAGTGTTCTGAAATTTTGTCTTCTTGACCGACTACTCGTTCATTCAATACGGGTTAGTTATGTCCGGAAGTTGGCTTTTAATCGTACGATTCCTTGCTGCTTTGGAGCCATTTGGTTTTGATGAGAGTTCAAAACTTAACCTAAGTTTTCTAAAGAATCCTAAATGACTAAAACAAACTTTGACAAATCAAAGCTGGAATTTCCTTGTGTTGAGTGGGTTCTAAAACCACCTAGGCCTCCCTTCGGTTTTGTCTTCTCTAGAACTCTCTTTCAATACCCCTTTCTCTGGAATATCCATACTGCATCAACTCGATATTACCGCTATGCGGTGTTACCTCCGTTTAATTCGCGGTCACACCGCTTCATGAGATAAACCAACTCTTAGGAACTTGGGTTCTGGGAATCCCTTACCACTGTAGCAACGGTGCACGAGGTGTGGTGGTACCGATTCTGGAACTCGCAAAGACCAGTGTTTGAACCTCTTTATACCTTATAAGACCTCCGGATTTTATCCGAGCCGTAGACCCTTTTTGATTTGATCTTGACCACAAAGACTATGACTCGGGAATTCATTACCATTCGACAAGACTAATATTGTTGCAGATGCAATTAGTCAAAAAAGTGTATTGCCATGCATGTTTGCTCTAGGAACTGCAGCCCACCCTTCTTGAAGACTTTCAACATCTCAACTTGGGTGTGGTTGAGCACGGATCTCCTGCGGCCTTGGTTGTGTAGCCAACCTTGGTGCATCAGATCAAGTTTGCTCAGCAGTCGGATGCTGGAGTGAACCAAATCAAGCAAAATGTCAAGATCGGAACAACCAACTTCAGCTAATTCGAGATCAATTACGCACAGCTCAACCAGGCAAAAGAGCTATGCGGATCGCCGTCGTCGTGAGTTGAGCTTTGAGCCCAATGACTTTGTTTATCTCAAAGTCTCCCCTTTGAAAGGCCATCAACGTTTCGGCGTCAGAGGCAAGCTAGCTCCTCGATATGTCGATCCATACCGTGTCATCGAGAAGAAAGGAGTTGTTGCCTACAAGTTGGAGTTGCGTGCTACACTTGCAGGGGTACATGATGTGTTCCATGTGTCCCAGCTAAAGAAGTGCCTCCGAGTTCCAACTGAGGAAGCTCCGTTGGAAACTCTTGATGTCCAAGAAGATTTGACCTATCGCGAGCACCATGTTCGCATACTCGAGGAGGCTGAACGAAGAACCCGGAATCGTTCCATTAAGTTCCTTAAAGTTCAGTGATCAAACCATTCCGAGGATGAAGCTACCTGGGAGAGAGAAGATCGTCTCCGTGCAGACTACCCCTCTTTCTTTTCCGAGTGAACCAAATCTCGGGACGAGATTTTTGTAAGGGGGGGGGGGGAGGGAGGTTTGTAACATCTCCATTTTGGCTTGTGTTTCAAATGTAATAAAATGAGGATAAATTAAAACTTTTCTTACACCCTTATACTTTTGAACTTTTCTAAAATTCTTGTAAAAGACTTTCGGGAAATCCAAAACCAAAATCCTCAGTTATCTCCAGTCAAAACCCTCCTTGGTGAAATCTTGTGTCAAACCCTTGGAAATAATTTTCCTTGGTTCTAGGGTTGCCTTGTGACACCTCTGAATTATTTCTTAATTTTTGGAAATTAATTGAATATTTTAGAGGCAAGTCAAACCTTGGTCAAACCTCTGAAATAAACTTCTGTAAATTCTTGAGAACTTTTCATTGCCCAAAAATCTCTGGAAATTTTATGGAAGGTTAATCCTAAAGTTATCAACCTCCAGTTAAAATTTCATAAATTTTGGAGTTGATTTGCTACCTCAATTAAATCCCAAAGTTTCAGCCAAAATCAAAACCTAATCGGTCTTCATCGCTCGGGCGCGAGTCGCTCGCTCGAGCCAACCGACGGCCGAGCCAACAAGCTGCACCCGCACAGGCGAGCGGCGCGCGCGCCGCCACCGTTGGATTCTCATCGCCGCCGACGCCGCCTCGATGTTGAAGTCGACGCGGCCGCGTGGTCGCCCTTTGATTAAAATCCGGGCGGCGCGTCGTCTCCTTCCTCGCCGCTCTCGCGACGCAAGGTCGCCATGGCGGGCGTGGGCAGCGCAGCGACGCGTCACCTCCGCGCAGCCGGGCCTCACTGCGCGACGCATTAAATGCACGCTGCACAACCTCTAAGTCGTCGAGCTCACCTGCTCCCGTCGCCCGAAAGCGATCGCGACGCTATTGTGGACCGGAGTTCACCCGTGAGCATACGCCCGTTGCTCAACATTGCCCCCTCAGCTACTTAAGCACCCAGCCCTCCCTCCTGGTCCTCCTTTCACTTTTCTGCAGCCCTAGCTTGCACCCTTTCTGCTTGGTTGAGCCCAAAACCGTCCAAAGCCCTTAGCCGCCATTGTTGAGTTGGGAGCTCCTCGGCTCAAACCGTGCTCCAGTGGCGTTTCTTCTTCTTTCTTTGCAGCAATGCGTGTCTCACTTCCTGGAACAAAACCCCTAACTTAATTGTAGTTTGCTTTCACAGGAGCAGCTCAATTTTGGGGATTTTTTCTTGTCGGCCGTGAGCACCCCCTTTTTCCTCATCGCCGGTAAGAAGCTCTATTCTTCAATTCTTTGCTCAGGGAGCTTCTTTGAGTTTTATTGGAGCTAACCCGATGACGCGGTCGTGTTATCTTTGCTCAGAGCACCTTCTCCGAGTTGTCTTCTCCAAGTCCGGCAACCTTCTTCGTCGCCGGCGCAACTCAGTCCATCTCTGGACCTCCCCTACCCTCAGATACCCTTCTAGTAGCCCCTAGAAGCTTTGGCATCCGCTTGAATGGTTTGTTGCGGAGCTTTTGGTCATTTCGCATTTCGGTCGTTTTGGTCGCCGTCGTTCATCACCGGCTAGCCGCTGCTTCGCCACCACCGACGGTGTGGGTGGTCCCGATGGGTGTGTCCTGCTATTGCGGTTCCATTTTGGCACTTAGTTCCTGCTGCCGTACCTTGGGTCGCCGGCGGCAAGCCGGAGGGTGCCCTCGTTTTTGTTGTCGGACGAAAACGGCGGTGTCGTAATTTCGTTCGGACATAGTATTGACGTTCATTAATGCCTAATCATTGTGGTAATTAATGTGTCTTAGCTGGGCCTTATCTGTCGCTGACAGGCGGGCCCAGCCCTTTAAACCTCTTCTGAGCTCTGTGCTCAAGTCATTTAGTGCTAATCATTGCTAATCATTGTTAATCATGGGTTAGTAATCATTAGCTGTCCTAAACCCACCTCCTCAGTCGCTTACATGTGGGACCGCACGTTTTAATCACCCCGTGCACTAACCCACGTTTGCGTGGCCCACGGTCACTGACCTGTGGGCCCGCCATCTTTGAATCCCCTGTGCGCGTGCGTTTAAACCCCGCACGTGACTTAGCGTCCATCGGCGGGCCCCTATTGTCGGTGGGCCGTTAAGTCGAACGCCCAATCCACTCTCGCCGTCCAAAACTTGATCAACGGCTGGGATTGTGGGGACATTCGGGTCGCCCGAATGCTCTTTCGATCTCAGCCCTCCATCGCTTGATAGACGACCCAGAGGATGTAAGCGTTCGCGAGGTCCGAACGCCACCATGATCCGACCGTTGAGTCGATCGGCGGTGCTCATGCGCGTGCAGTGTTGTGTTGGCCGTGCGCGTGGGCCGTGTGATGAAGAATCAACGGGCCACATTGTGCCACGTCTGTTCCTTTTTGTTTATTGCTTTTATTCCCCCGGTAAGGTTTAATTGTGAACTGAAAATTGTATTTAACTTTAAAAATGCATAACTAATTCATTCTAATTCCAAATCAGTCGATTCAAATTCTGATAATCCTGTTTTAGGCTAAACTTTAATCTAAAAATATTTTTAAGCTTAGTTTAGCCCCAGAAAAATTTAAAAATGTCTTTAAACTCACATTAGGTTTATTTATTGTATTAAAAATCCATATAACTTGAAAAATGCATAACTATTTCTCTGAAGATCCTTTTTGTGTGAATCCAACTTTGTTGGCTTTCTCTAATAATGAACTTACTGTTAAAATTGACTTTAGGCATGTTACTATTTTAAAAATAATTTCAAATACAATTAACATGTGGTCATTTTCTTACCTTTAAAAACAATTCATAGAAAATGCATGCTAGCTCCAAATGAGATGAATCCAATTGGGTTGTTCATCTTATGAGGTGCTTGGTTTACCATAAAAATTTCAGCTGCACCACCTTTCTAAAAATTTTCACCAAACAATTTAATTATAATGAATAGTAACAGATTATAATTTTTCAGCCGAACCAAATTGTTTTGATCATAACTTTTGCAATAAGAGTCCAAATCAACTGGTTCTTGTTTCTAAATTCATTATAAATCATGTTGTTGCTACTGTGAAATTTTCAGAGCATTTGGAGAAAGTTGGTTTTTGAATCTTTTTGATGTTTTTTGTTCTTATCGATTCTTTTTCGCTCTTTCGTTAGGTTCCGACGATTGTGCTAACCTTGAGAGGGATCCTCAGCAATAAATTGAGCAACAGCCACCAGGCAAGCAGTTTGATCATTTACCCTTTAATCCAATTACTTTTAAAGTCTAATACTTTGTTTAACTTGTATGTATGCATTGCTATTTGTTGCTAAATTGATTAGTTAATCCTCTAGTTGCATAATCTGTAGGTAAATAATTACCCTCTACTACCTGAGCCTAGGTTATTTGCTGTGATTAGATTTCGTTGGATGAGCTCTTGTCACTTAGTAGATTACGAATAAATATTGCTTAGCCATGCCTAGTTATCGGTAGTATTGGGCGATCGTCGACTTAGTTGATGGTCTTGATCACACAATCAAATTATTATTACCATTATGTCCAGCCCTTCTGTTTTACTAATTTGCAAATCAAAAACTGAAAATAAAAATTATATCTTGGCTTGGGCACAATGGTATGTTGGTATGATCTGTTGGGTATGTTCAGAATGGTGCCTAAGTCCCCAAGGACCGAGTTACTTGCGCCATTGATCCAAGCAATTGTTGCGTGCTAACCACGCGAGAGGGATATGGAACCTCTCTTGACTAAGTACTTTGGGAGGTGTTAATTATGAGTTGGTTGGTGAGTGTTTTAAAAATGTGGTGTTGTGAGGGGAGCATTAGCAGACCGGGTAGGCTGTCTAATGTGTCCTTCTCCCGTGGGTTGCGGCTCTTAATTAGCATCGTCCATTGGAAAGCGTCTTGTTAGACTTAGCCGTGCCTGCATACCAAAGGAAGTATGCTAACCGTGGCTGGTGGAAAGGCGGTCTATCGTGTGGGTACATTGGTACACCCATGCAGGGTTAAAACTATTCGAATAGCCTCGTCCTAGGTTATGGACACGCTTGGTTATTTCCCGCAAGAACTAGACTACAACCTTTTTAAAACTTAAAACTTGACATGGGTGGTATGAAGGGGTACTTCATGCTATGGTTGTGGTGACTATTGGGTTAGCCACTTCCAGGATGTTGTTGTCATCTATCTAATGCTATTATTGTCTCTATGTTATTTGAACAATAAAAATTAATTGTAAACTTGCTTTCAAATGTGGTATATTATTGCAAATAAAACTCGCTTTATGCTGAAAATAAGTCCAGAGCCTCCTCCACTTAAATAAAGCTTGCATGTAGTTAATTATAGTTCTGTTATCTTACACGTCAGTCTTGCGAGTACAAAAACAATTTTTGTACTCATCTGCTTTGCTTAATATTTTTTGTTGCAGAGGAAGAAGGTGAGCCCCATGGGCCTTACTTTTTCGAGATGTGCGGTTTCTGGGACGATTAGCTTATGTCCTGGTCGGTGCCTTGTGGGTTTGAGGCACACTGATTGGCTTTTGTTTATCGCCATCTTATGGCACTTTTGCTTCCGCTGTTTACTTAGTTTTTTATGACAGTTGGCCGGTCGGCCTCTCTTTTGTAATAACTCTTTATATTATGTATGTCTTTCAGTTTGTTGCTTGCTTCGGTTCTATGTGAATGAATGGAATTGATGCATGATTTTGTAACGGGGTGTGTATACTGCAATTCTGGGAAGTATACATATCTCGAGGCTTGGTTTATCTGATTTGTGATGCTAGGACTAATGGATGGTTTTGCAGATGAAATATGATGATGTTGTAATTAGAGTAATATTAGCGAAGTAATCTGATCGTTAAAGCGATTAATGAGATAGCCGAGATTATTGGATTATTGTCAGAAATGACTTGGATGTAGTAAGTAACTCTCTAAGAGCTTGAATCTTTATAAAGATAATTGGGTCGAGGAAATATTTTCGTGTTGATGTTAATGCGCGAGTATGTTTGGATTGTGATAATTTTAGAGATTTAATCATGGTTTCCTATCTTCTATATGAGAAGTTCATTGTAGAAGTCTTGGAGTTTAAATTTGGACTTCGTATTTTATGCTAGGACCTTGGGTCGCCCAATGATTATGTGTAGAGGAAGTAGATTAAGGGTAGATTCCGAATAGTGGGATGATCATTGATAGAACCCTTTTGATGAAGTATATGAATGTGTGTGCCGAGGATTCCGAGTTGTTTATTCCTAAAAGATTGAGGTGATGTGGTTGTTTGAGAGGGCTATTTTGAGATGTATTGGGAGTCATCTGTCAAAGTATTTCTATCGGTACAAAAGTTGGCTAGAGTATGTTTAGTCGAATCAATAGAGTCTCTCCACAAATGTGTGGATGATGTATTTCGGATTAAGCCTAACTTGAGGAGGTTAAATTAAGAGGATTGAGCTCGTGTGGTATGCGATGAGTTCGAATCCCAAGGTTTGAGATAAATTTTATTCCTAATCGAGAAACTGAGAAAAAGGATGTTTTCTCGGGTAGTGAAGTGTTTTCTTGATTCTCGTTTGATTTGTGTGTTGTTGACTGATGTCTTCCGCAATTTGAGTTGGCGCTGTGTTGACATGTGTGATTCTTTCGGTTCAGAAAGAATTTAAAAAAATTTATTTGGGCATTCAAGTGATTTCTCCTTTGGATTTTGTGACGTTTATTCGCAAACTGCCACTTGGAAGGTGGAAAGGTTTTTCGTGATGAAATTCTGATTTCTGGGTTTGACTCTTTAGTACCGAGCTGGTAACGCATAGTTGCGATGTGAATCTTTCATTTTCAGATGTGTTTTGTCGGTAAAAGAGTTTGCTTAAAGAGAGCTCTGTTGTGTGTTTCTATTTAAAGGAGGTGATCCTTGTTTCAGTGAAGAGTTCAATTGAGAGGTGGAACAAGAGTTCCGTGTTCTATGTGCATGTTGTGTGGTTCGGTATCAATCGGAAGGTTAGCCAAGGTACATTGGGTTGTTTTCGTTAGCTACGAAAATTCGAAAGTTGGCGTATCGCAAGGAACGTCTCGGGTCCATACGCGGTGTACGCAATATTTGGCATGTTTGGTGCCGAGTGAGTACCTATGAGAACTAGAGTTTGAATATTCGTTAACGTCGTGGACCATCGAGTAGGATCTTACCTTCGATTCTCTTGCGATGAGTGTACCTGGAAATGTGGGGACGAGTGTTAGGACAGACATCGTTCTACGTCTTTGTGTTGTGGTCTCATCAGTCTGAGAGAGAGATCACTCGGAAGCTAGAGTCTCGCATGCGCGAGCAATACCCAGATATGTTCATGTCTGGTACGTGTTAATCATTGCTAATTTCTAGACGCCGTTTTCTTTCGGGTAGATCGGTGAGCAGATTCGGGGTCGAATCCTGTTAAGGGGGGTAGAATGTAATACCCCGAATGTTTCTAAGGAAGGAGAGTAAACAAAAAAAGGTTTTTCTGTAATACTCCAACTTATTCTAATGAAGGAAGCATTGAAAACAGAAATTAGACTTTAGAGGAGGGAAAATCTGCAATTCTTTGGCAACCTAGGCTTCGGGCTTTGGCCTAGGAGGCCCATGAGGGGCCGACCACTAATAAAAGGAGGGGGAAACCCTAGCCCACCACTGTAGCACATAATGCTACAGTGTTCCGCTGCCGCTCAAGATCTTGCTCACAAAGACACGCCTCCTCCTTGCACTCCGTTGCTCCCTCGTGGTGGTGCTTTCCCATTGCTGTCGGACAAGGAGAAAGGTGGAGGGAGAGATGAGAAGAAGAGGAGATGAGCATCTAGCGGGGGAATTCAGCGGGCACGCGTGTCTCCAAGGGTAACGATTACCGGTTGTTGTTGTTTGATTAGTCGTAGAAGTGAAACCGATTAGTTTTGATTGGATCAAAGTCTGTCTGCAGTAGTTTCGATTCTGTTCAGTGTGTTGCGGGGGCTGTTTCGATGTCTTAGAGCCCGAATCAGAAGTTTTGATCTGCTAGAGTTATTTATATAATATTCTTAGCTTTCGGTGGCCGCCAAGAACACCTAATTCCAACATACGGATCAAAAGTTATGATCATTTTAGTTTCTGCTGTCCAGAATTCTGACGAGAACTACCTTTCAAGTTGTCTCCTAAAATATGTTTATGTTATTGGACGAATCAGAGTTTTCTCCCAACTAGGTTATTGTATATAATTTCATAACCTTTTCATATTGGTAAAGAACACTCTAATCGGAGTTACGGAACCAAAGTTATGACCTGTTCTTTGCAGCTGTGTTTCTGGGTTAGGCAGAATCTGTTCTGTAACTTTATCTGCCGTTTGCTAAATTAATTTGGCCGAATCGGAAGATCTCGTCAACTAGAGTATTGTAGATATGTCAGTTAAGAATACATAGAAATTGGTCTCACCTCATTCCGAGTTCCAGATCAATAGATATGATTTTTACCATGCTGCTGTCCAGTTTCGGGTTGTGCCTGAGTAGTCAGTTTTCAGATTAGAGTTTCTAATTGAATCTTGAGTCACCGGAGAAGCGTTGTAGAACGGTGTCGAGAAGTGTCGTGTGCAATGTGTTCTTATTTCAGTTGTTTATTTGTTTATGCGGTGAAGCTTCGGGTTTAGGAGTACCATCTTTGCCTACTATCGCGTCGCACCGCAGAAGGCAAGTACATTGACGTTTGTATGAATTATGTATGTTAGATGCTTGATGTTCGTACTATATTTTCATTTGATACGTGAGAAGTTCCGATGATTATGTTTCCTCCGTATGTGAAATTCATATGTTCAAAGATGATGCTAGTCGTTGTTCATAAATACATTCATGCATTCATGTTCCGTCCACGGGAGTGGAACTCCACGGGAGTGGAGTCTAAAGTTGCTTCCATGTTCATGTTCCGTCCACGGGAGTGGAGCTCCACGAGAGTGGAGTCTAAAGTCCCATCAATTCCAGTATGGGCATGTGAGTCCCACCATTCCATTGTGGGCAGTTTGGACACCCGTATGAAACGTTCCCCATATGGTATTTTGGATCCCCGTATTTCGATAAATACGGGCTTAGGTGAACACCGACGGGCGTGTCACTAGCTATACCGGTATAAGCATGTGTGCAGTCCATGCTTTGATTATATTCATTCATTTCATGCATTCCTAAATAACCGCTCGTGGTATGTTAAGAAATTGTGAAGAGGTTGTCTTGTCCATATTGGTTGTATGTTAATCTAATTCATGTACTTGCTGAGTCCTGGACTCACTCTTGCTTTGTTTATTTGTTTTTAGGTGATCGTTGATGAAGTTTCTCTTGGGAGGGAGTAGACACGCACTGCCAAATATTTCACCTTATACTAGATTCAATAAAAGAATTGTTATTGTCTTTCACTCGTAATTGTTGGATTGTAATAGGTAAACTTAGACATGGATAGTAACTTCCTTTCGTCGAGTTTATTTAAATAGTTGTTTATGTTCATTGATCATTCGTTGATACGATTTCTTAGTGGATCCAGTATTACATTCCTTTTTATGTTCCAACTGATGTTGATCTGTTTAGCTTAGTTAATGAATTATTGACAAAGTTATTACATTGTATGATATCATGTTAGGTCTTTAGGTAGCATTTTGGCTTCCGAATAGCCAGGGTGTTACAATGTTACTATTAGCTGATAGTTACTACCCTAACAATAATGGTGTATATACTTCCCAACCTTGAAATTGAGCATTATCCTTGTCACCGTAGATTAATGGGATACATGTTAGCCACTAGTTAAATATTAAAAAGACATGCTTAGCTTTGCTTAGATAATTTTGTCATTCGGGCATTAAATTTCCCGACATCATTAAAAACCTTTGAACATGATATTGAGCAGTTGAGGCTACAGCCTGGCTGGTAAATTAGACTAAAGGGTATTTTAAAAGCAAAGGAAAAAACCTAAAAAAACACATTTTGACTCAGGTGGATGGAAAGAGTGGGTGGTGCCGGGTGCACGAGAGGATGTTGGTATGTGGATGTACCGTCCGAGTCAATCAAGGACCGAATCTAGTAATGACCTCTCATGTAAAAACAGTTCAACCACAAGTCGGTAACACCTACGACCTGGCTAACTAATTTGTTCGCCTCGGCGTGGCTTCGCCATTGGAGGATGCGGGTGGATAGACGGGGGAGAACGAAGCCACAGGTACTGCACGGCGCAAATGGGAGACCTTCCGTGGGCAAGGGGAGACCCTAAGGAGGTGATACGTAGTGGTGCGAAGTTGCGTTGAGGTGGGCATTGTAAAGGTCTTGTGATAATCAACTTAGCCGCACACCTACGGAAGTGTGTTCGGGGTATCATAAGTTGACATATCTCTGTGGGTAAAGTGTACAAACTCTGTAGAATAAGAAAACTATTTGGATATCTGTGCTCACGGTCAAGAGTGGTGCTGAGAACTTGCTTAATATAGTTTTTATTTTTATAAAACCATTTGTGTGTGGATGAAAAGGGTGGGTTGGAGCCCATCAGTTGGAAATGTTGGGTTGGAGCCCTGAGAATTGAGAAAGCCTGGTCGGGGACCAGTTATAAATACAGGATATGACCTGAGCATTGGGTGGCAGTAGTCACTCAATGTTATAGGAGATGCGATCTCCACTAGTACTTTACAACAAAAACTCAGTTTATAAAACTTGTGTTAATAAAATGCTATGTCTCAGGATTTGCTACTACTTAATCTATGTCAATAAATGGCTTGATGCAAAATAAAAGAACCATGAACCTTTCTTTTGATTAGTCTTGCATCTATAATAATTGCATTGTGTGTTGACTCGTGAGTACGGTTGTGTACTCATGCTTTATTTTCTTTTAGTCAGTAAGCATGAAAGAAGGCTATAGTGGCAATTATAAGTGCTGGTTAAGACTAAAGTTCAAGAAGGCCAAGAACTAAGTCGCGAGCCCACAGTTGATTGTCGATGGGAATATCATGAGGGTTCCACGTGTTGTACTTTGTTTCTTCTTCCACTGCTCAGCTCTGAAAAATATTTGGCATGTCCAGCCAATCTGCAAGTCAAAAGCTGTAAGGTATATTTACGCTTTGTTTAATATTATGCAATAGCTTTACATTTTTGTGATATAAGTTTGAACCAACAATGTAACTGTGTATGCCAGCTACTGTTCCAGGGAATGGCACAAATATACACAGTGGGTCCCAATCCAAATTTGGGGTCTCCCAAGACCAAAACTGACTCCTAGACGCGTTAAACCCTAACTCTGAAAGCAGTAAAGATACATAGCCGAATATAGAAGATATTTGGCCCAAATATAAGACATGCAAGCCTATTTTCAGACATGAATCCAGAATCAAAGTTGGAATTAATTCCACCTCAATTTCAGATTCCAATTTTGGGCTGAAATTGAGTTGATTTCGGATTTCAGCTTGTATTTTGGATTTGACTTTGACTCCACCTTGATTTCGGACAAGCCCAAGGATTTTAATTCTGATTGGAGGCCCACTTGCTTTCGATCGAACATGATTGGTGGGCTTCAACTTGGTTGGGTTTCCTTCTTTCTTTCTTATTTTCCTTTCTTTGGCCAAAAGTAACTCCAACTCTCGTTTGGCCAAAATTGATGTGAACTCTACTTCCTTGGCTGCATGCTCTCCCTTGATGGTACTTCTCCATGCATGAGCTTCTACTCCCTTGCGGCCCAAGTCTATGTGCTCCATTGCATTCACTACAGCTTTCTTCTCCCCCTTAGTCTCCCATGTAGCTTCCTTGTCAAACCTAAGAACACATAAGATAGCTGCATTAAGTAGTAACCAATTCTCATGTAAATCAAAGCTAAACTCATTAAGGAGCAAATTCACCTGTTGGTTAGGTAGCTTAGCCCAAGCTCGAGTAATAGGATCAATTGGTGTAATCTTGCTAAGAGTAGGAGTAGGTTCAGTAGTATTGGTAGCGATGTCCTCATCACAGCACAGTAAGTGCAGTGGAGACCCACAATAAAGGCAGCAACCACTGGTGCACTGGGAGCTAGAGGAGGGATCACGGTCAGTGTTGAAGAAATAGGCGAAGGAGCAGGCGCTGAAGCAAACAAGACATCCTGTATCTGAGTCGCGCCACGGTGATGAGTCTCCTTAGCATGAACACTCATGAGAACCTCCACCAAGGTCGGGCGCAGGTGGCGAGTCAGGAGCTGAGAACGCACAGTCTCAAACTCAGGGTGGATCCGCCTTAGAAAGTCATAGAGACCGTGAGTCTCCTAGAAGGTAGTTAGGGTCGTGATCCTACTCTTAGAATCTTACGATTTTATAAACCCACGACAGCTTGTCGATCCAAATCGCACTGTCGATCCTACTCGTAGAAACTTAGGGCAAAAAAAATTACAATTTTTTTAAAGGCTAGGCTTTGCTGATATTTTGTTTTAGAGAAAAATTTGTTAATATTAATTTCTGAGAATGAAACTATAAATAAATAAGGAGCATGCAAAATATTGTATCAGTGTGGTAATGCTACTACAAATATCTATATTATGGCATAAGCAATCTTGAGGTTGATAATGATAAGCTATTTTTATTCCTGGAGTATGTCTAGCTACTTTTAAGGAACATGCAAGTGGTAAACCATATAAGAATCATACAAACTTATAGTATAGATGTTAAATATGTATATTTTTACAATTCCGTAGAATCGTCGATTCTACTATTCGATACTACGATTTCGATCCTACCGAAGGCAATTCGATCCAACTCAGGATCTTGACTCTGACTACCTTGGTCTCCTGGTGAGTGCGGAGCCGCACACAGAAGAGACAAGTCCGATAGACATCCGACCCAAGAGAGTCGAGTTGACGCCACACCTCAGATCCACAGCGTCGTCGGCAGCTCAGCCACATGCATGGAGATGGCCACCCATGGTCATGCTTCCCACCAGAATGGCGTTAGTACGTGCTTCAACATCCTACCATCTCTCGTAGGTGTGTAGCTTAGATTGGTGTAGCTCCAGGGCCTCCTCTACTGCAGCATTGTTGGCATCCTAGATAGTCTGATCCGCACCAACAGGAACAACTGGCAGAACTGGCGTAGGACGAGGCGGACAAGGCCGCTTGCTGGTGAGATGACCTGTAATATCCCGTTTAAATATAAAACAAATAAGTGATTAGTACTGAAATTAAATAGAATTAGAGAAGGAATTAGAGCTTTTAGAGGAGCGTTTTTGCTTTTATTGGAGAACCTGGGCCGTAGGCTTTCGGCCCACGTTGTTTGGCCCAAGTGGGAAGCTGGTTTAAGAAGGGGGCAACCAAACCCTAGAAGCATGCACTATAGCACGTGGCTACTGTAGTGCACCAGCACTGTAGCACGTGGTACTATAGCACCACTTCCCTACTGGCCCTTTGCTGCTGCCTAAGAAGAAGAAGTATGGGGAAAACCTCCTTTGGATGCCACTGGCCAAGGAAGAAAGGGAGAAGAAGTGGGAGGAGGAAGAAGGGAGGGAGATCTCGTGGTTGTACATGCAACCATCAGCGTGTTCTTCAAGAGTAACTCTCAGATTCCATTCGTTTAGTCTTTTAGTTTTGTGATTTGGCGATTTCGGGTATCAGATTTATTTCTGGCAGTCAGTAATGATCGGCAGTTTTGGGGTTTTTAACTGCGAAATTCGATCCGGCCATCTCCTAGAGATTTGTAGGTAATGTCTTTAGCTTTCAATAGAGTCTTGGATCAGGTCATTTGGATGAACGGATTGTTAGATATGGATTTTACAACGCTGCTGTCCCGAGGCTCTATCTGGTTCCGGGCAGATTGTATTAACTAGACAATAGAAATTAGATAATAAATTATTTTGAGGATTCCACCTACATGAAAGTTGTAGGTATGTTCGTAAGGTTTTCAGAGAGCTAAATAACATAATTTTTGGATAATGTTACTGAAAGTTATGTAAGATTTAGTCTCGCTGTCCAGAACCTCTGATGAGATTTAGTAGTTTTAGTAATCTATTTGGTAAGGATAGAGGATGACCGAATCTGATAATCTCACCAACTAGTTTTATGTGGATAACTTAAGGAGCTTTCAAGAGAATCAATTAACACTAGATTTGGATAAGTAGACGAAAAGTTATGAATTTTAGAAAAATACTGTTTTGTTTTAGGATAGATCAATGTCTATAGAAGTTGGTGTTTGGGTTGCGCTAGGGAGCGTAGTTCGTCGTGTAATTATTTCTAGCAATATCTTGTCCATAAATATTATCTTAGTGTGATTGTTATATATATTCAGGTGGTTTGATTCCGGGGGCAGCGTCCTCTCCGCATCATCAAGCTTCACACGGTTGAGGCAAGTACAAATAGTGATAGAATAATTAAGAGTGATTGTTCATGTTTGCTGGTATTATGTGTATATTGTCTACTCATGGATACTAGAATAATGTGTATGTCGCTGTTCATGAATGCTAGAAGTATGAGTATACTCTTTATTCATGTATGTTGCTGCTGGCTAATACATGTTTATGTTGGATAAAAGAATTGATTCATATGCATCATGTTATCATCTTTGAGGCTTGGTCACGTGGTGACCAAGCATTGATTTTGAGGTCCCTTCATGTATTAGATGGGCTTGTGGTCCCCATACTTGTGCAGTGTGGGCTTATGATCTCTGTGCTAGAAGGCACATGCATGGGTATGAATCGACGTATGCATACTCCGCATTACTGGTATATGCAAAGACAAAAGAAAAGTTGTATTTGTGCATTTGCATTACATGCGCATGTGAATTGGTTGATTATGGAGAATTGTGGTTGGATGATGATGATATAGTTGTGTATGATATTGTCTCACTAATTTGTACTTTGCTGAGTCTTGGACTCACTCTTGCTGTTGTTAGTGTTTTTAGGTCCACCTTACGAGAACGACATGCATGGGAGGGAATAGTCATAAGTTTGGGTGCATACTGCCGCGAACTATTTATATTTGGTTAAATTTGGAACATACCTTAATAATTGAGCAAACCACTTAAAGGATTCTCTTTTGGTTATTTCTTATACGTTGGATGTTTTGTAATAGAGTTGATTAGCATGTTATGGCTGACTTTATGTTTACGTTATAGATTTGATGATTGGATTATTGTTTACTGCTATAAATAACTATGCGAACCTCCGGTATGGTTAACTATACAAAGGAGGTTCTACCGAAATTTAGTGAAATGTCAGTTCTACCGAAATTTAGTGAAATGTCTTAGTTTTAATTGTTACTTAGTTATTTTAGTAGCATTCTAGGCTCTTGTTGGGTTGGGGTGTTACAGGACCCCAGAGACGCTGGCTGTTGAGGTGAATCCTCAGGTGAACAGCCCACACCTAGAAGTTCGTCTCGTCGAATCGAACTGGGGAGAGCGGGATGGCGAAAGAGCCTTCGGTAGAAGCCAACACTGATAACTTGACCGGATTCGGAGTTAGGAGTCGCCGTGCTTAGGAGCGAAAGCCACAACCAATGTCTCCAGCTGGATCGGGAGCCGCAGAGAAGCCAAAAACTGGACAGAGGACTGAGAAGCCAGAGTCGAGATGAAGTCGAATCTAAAACCGCTAGCTCCACGTAGATCGAGGAGCCAGAGTGAAGCCAAATCCACCAGCTCCACGTAGATCAGGGAGTCATAGTGAAGCCGAAGCCACTGACTCCACGCAGATCGCTGGAGCTGGAGTGAAGCCGAAGCCGTCGGCTCCACATAGATCGGTGGAGCCAGTGTGAAGCCGAAGCCGGTGGCTCCACTGATCCGAAGAAAAACAGAGCTGGGACTCTACTTGGTTCAGCGGCGTCACAGCTGGAGGCATCGGCGGCGGTGGCGAGGATGGAGGTCCTAGGCGTCGCCGGTAGCGTCGAGGGAGGAGTTGTGGCGGTGACCGGAGCGACGCCAGATCGTGGCGGCGGTGGCCGTTGCACCGCCGGATCGCGGCGACGGTGTGATATCCCGAAGCTGTTTATAGGGAGAACTTAATTCAATTTCAAGTTTCTCCCAACAACGAAGTTTTCAACCAGCGATTAATGTTTCTAATAAGGGGTTTGGTGAACTTTTTCGCCAACCTGGGCCATGGGCCGCAGGCCAGTTTGGCTCAAGGGGGGTGGCCGGCCATGGGGGTTTAGGGGGAGGCGCCTCCTCCCCCTCCTAACCCTAGCCGCCACTTTCCCTCTCCCCCTCCCCCCTTGCGCCTCCTCCTCCCCAGGCCGCCTCCACCCTGCTGCCCTCTCCCCTTTGCGTCCCCAATTCTCCCCAAGCCGTCTCCACCCTGCTGCCCGCTGTTGGTGGAGGAAGGCGAGGCTCTTCGCGGGCTGCTGTTCAAGAAGGAGAGGGAGGGAAGGGACAAGGAGAGGATCTTCTTCGAGGCTTGTTCATTGTCGACCTGCACGTCATCAAGGGTAACGACGGGTTTCATGTGATGTTTGAAAGTCATTAGATGCGATTGCGATTAGATTGATTGGATCGGATTAATTCTGTTCAACATTCAATTCTGTCCAGAATACTGCGCGGTCAGTTTCGGGTGCTTAGAGGCAGAATTAGGGATTTTGATCTCCAGAGTTATTTAGATAATATTCTTAGCTTTCGGTGGCCGCCAAGATCACCTGATTCGGACATTCGAGTCAAAAGTTATGATCGTTTTAGTTTCTGCTGTCCAGAATTCTGACGAGAGTTAGTAGACATTGTAATTGTTAAAATTTGACCTAGTTAGAGGATGATTCAGAAGTCTTTCCCATAACGAATTTTGTACGTAATCTCATTAGCTTTCAGGATTGATAAAGAACACCCCATTTGGATTTGTAGAACAAAAGTTATGCACGTTTTAGGTTGACTGTCCAGAATCCTGACGAGAATGAACTGTCAAGTTGTCTTTTAAAATAGGAGTGCGATAATGGAAAATTCAGGGCTTTCACCCAACTAGGTTATTGTAGGCCTTGGTATTAGCTTTTGATATTGATAAAGAATGCAAAGTTTGGTGTAGCCAATTACAAGTTATGGCACTTTCCGTGGTGCTGTCCAGAATCGCCGGAAGTTCTGACAGATAGTGTTTGTTGGTCTTGTGGAGATTGATACATATAGAATTCGAGATTTCTACGAACTAGGTTGTTGTAGATAATTTCATTACCTTTCAATCAAATCTGAGAACACCCATTTTCGGGTTTTAGATCAAAAGTTATGCTATTTATTACGCTGCTGGTCCGTACAGACTTTATGCTAGAATGTGGTTTAATTCAAGTAACGGGTATAATTTAGATGGTGGGATTGGGGATATGAGTTAGGGCGATGCGAGTAGTGTCTTGATGACTTGGTTCTTATTGAGTAACTCTGGTGTAGGGGGTGAGGCGCCAAGGTTAGCGGCTTCTTCGTTGCCTCCCAACGCATCGCATCGCAACGCTAAAGGCAAGTACAATGACTTATGTGTGATTTGTAAACCCCGGATGCTCGTTGATTGGTATGGTGTTATGTTGATGTGTGAGAAGCTTAAATGTTCATGCGCCATTCACGGGAGTGGAATATCCACGGGAGTAGAGGTTATGGTAGTCAATAATGTTATGATGATTATGTTCTTTGTGTACGCTCTTTCATATGTGTGGAGATGATATTAACCATTGACCATAAATTTATTCATGCAATCATGTTCATGTTCCGTCCACGGGAGTGGAGTCTAAAGTCCCATCAATTCCAGTATGGGCAAGTGAAGTCCCACCATTCCAATGTGGGCAGTTTTGGACACCAGAGGAAACGTTCTTCATACGGTATTTTGGATCCCCGTATTTCGATAAATATGGGCTTAAGTGAACACTGACGGGCGTGTCACTTGCTATACTGGTATAAGCACGAGTGCAGTCCATCCAGTTCATGGCATCCATGCATTACAGGTTTTTCTTTCAGATATTTCTTATGTGCTATGTATCTACATGAAGTATGTTCTTATAATCGTTGTACTTGCTGAGTCCCGGACTCACTCTTGTTTGTTGTTTGTTTTAGGTGGTCGTTAATGATGACTCTATCGGGAGGGAGTAGACATGCACTAAACATACATCACCATATTCCAGTTTCAATAATAGAACTTGGTTGAATTCCTTTATTTGTTTAGAGATAAACTGTAATAATTGAGGCGACATGTGGATGATGTCTCCTGTTTGGTTATGGATGTTTATTTTCCACTGTGGTACTTGACATGCATAGGTTCAGATTATATTTGTGCGATTATGCCTTTTGAGCTATTCTCCTTCCATTCGTTAAAACTTGGATTAATGCTTCAATTCTCATGATTATGGTTGTATGTAGAGTCTTTAGGTAACATTTTGGCTTCTGAATAGCCAGGGTGTTACAGACGGCAGCTCGGGCGAGTGTAGAGCAGCGGTGGTAGCGAGAGAAGGAGAGCACTATGTTGGATTAGTTAAGCATCTAATGTGCATTTGTGAAATTTTGGACTTTTTAAAATTTTTTGTTGCAAAGCAAAAATGTTTCAAGTGTGGGAAAAATTTTAGTTGGCTTTTATCTTCTCTCATATGCTTGTTTGAAATTGTTCTGGAAATTTTAGAGGTTATTTGGTTCTCTATTTAATTTGCATGTTCAATTTTGAAATTGAATTTAAAACACAAACCTAATAGATAAATAAAATAAATGGATATGAAAGTTGATAATTACAAATCTAAACTCAGCATAATTATTCTAAATATAAATTGAGGAATTAATTAAAGCATGTTTGCAATTTTCTCACGTCAAGTAATAATAAGCAATATTAAATCGAATTGTTTGAAAGACTGCATATAAATTTAATTATTTTTTATTTCTTGATTCGCATGCATCACAAAAATTATATCATTATGCATGCATTAGTATCGTCGTTTTTCTTATCTAGTTCGGCTGCCTGCGTGTCCCTTTTATCATGTCCCCTCCCATTTTCTGTCCCTGCTAACTCATTTCGTTTCTCTCCTTCAAATCTCATCCAAAAACTCAAAACCATGCAACGCATGTTATACCGCTGTGATCATCATCTCGAGAGCGTTCCATTTTAGCGACTAGTTCGTGCATGCGAGGTCGTTTGAGCGAGTTGGATAAAATGAGGAAGAACTGTACTGCTATTCATCTCCAAAGCAAACATGAACTTTAAAGATTTTTAGAGAACATCATACTGTGGATAAATTTCTAAAATATTTACCTAAGCATCTGCATTTTGTCAGGTACCTCCCCTAAAAATTTCATAATTTTTAGAGTTAAACTTCTATGCCTGAAAATTCTTTGACTCTCTCTACCATTTCTTTTTCTTCCCCAACTCCTAGTCGAAACTCATTCACCCATCGCCTTTTCCCAGTACCAACAACCACCCCACTCTATTATTCAATCTCCAGCACAACCTCCTCACGCCCATTTGTGTTTGTCCCAATCAACCACCGAATTTTTGCAATTTAGCCCTTTTTAGTAAAAATCTCACATTTATACCCGCTAGTCTTATTTCCGGTTTTGGACCCGGTGGCGCCAGTGAGTCACGGCGCGCCGAGATACAACTGACGGCGCCATGACTCATGGCGCGAGGTACCAAACCCCAGCCGAGGAGGCGCAGGCGTGGCGGTACCTCGGCGCCATGACTCATGGCGCCAGCCATGTTACTCTGCGCCAGTGACTCATGGCGCCGACCTCGGCGCCACAGATCTCGGCCGAGCTCAATTATATACCGCCCGAGCCTTGCTCTATTTCTTCCTCTCTCTCTCGGTTTTCACTCAACCCAACCCGCGAAATTTTCGAATCACCAATTTTCACCGTGGAAACTTCGAATTGATCCATACAACCGAGAGCAAGGTATCCTCTTTGTCCTCCTCACTTTTACGCATTGATTTGGTCTATATCATGTGTGTTATGCAAAATTAGGTTAGTCATGACCTAGGGTTTGAAGCAATTAGTCTCACTTGTTTTATTGATTCGTATTGTATTATGGAACCTTAGTTACGTCGGTTCGCCTCTGTTTCTCCCATCTGTTAGGATGCCGAGGCGTGGTAAAGCTAGTAAACCAAGGTAATCTTTGTCAATCGTATTCTAATTTGTCGGTAATATGTAGTTCATATTATTTAAGGTTCATACAATTTGTTGTATTTCTGGATTAGGCAACAGCTCGTGGGCAATGCGTTCGCCCGTTTGCCACTGCCTAGTGGCGTTCCAGTGCCCATGTGCTACTGCGGTGATGCTTGTAGGGTGGCGAGATCTGATGAGGAGGACACGTACAGGCAGAGGTATTGGATGTGTCACAATTATGCCTTTGACCCTACACCTCAACAGATCCGCATTGGATTGTTGGTGAGAAATTAGTGGCTTTTTCTTTGTTCTTGCGATGAATCAATAACATTTCATTACGTGTATGCACCCATGTTTTGCGGGAACCTCCACCGCTATGTGACTTTGAGCGGTGGATCGACACTGAGATCAAGGAGGAGGACAAGCGACATATGGAGGGACCAAGAAGTGGGATGCGGAGCGCGGAGTATTGGAGAAGACACGCAAAGAGGAGGCGAGAAAGGAGCGCGAGGAAGAGGTGAAAATGAGGCGGCAACTAAGCGTAGGGGAGAGGGAGAGGAGGCTTGAGCGCGTTCGCCGTGCTAAGGCTGCAATGGAGGAGGATCCAGATGCTTTGAGGAAGGAAAGTGGCCTCGTTGCACTCGTGAGTGTGCTAGACTTAGTAGTTATGGTTTAATAATGAACAATGGTCTCATTTCTTTGGACTTGTTATTTTGTTGTACTCTTGTCATGTCTGCACTTTTTGAGTATGTGCATGTGAGTATATTGTTAAACTTGAACATGTGAGTAGCATGACTTGTTTTTTTGTCACTATGCCTATATATTTGGTAACTTTTGGTCGCACACCAACAAGTAAGCACACGTTCCTTTGGTCCCAGATATAATCACTACTCGCATATAATCACGGAAAAATTCGCGAGTTTCCCTGTTTTCGACCATCCACATTTAACAATATGACACAAATATATCATACGAGCATATATTCATCACAATACCACACGAATAGTAGAAACAACAATCCAAAAGTCCAAATAGTCCATAAAAGTCCATACAATGTACATAAACACAGTCCCTCACTGCCTCCTAGCCTTGCCCTTTCCACCAAGAGCGTCGGTGCAGGTGTAAGGGTCACGCGGACGTCGGTGCCTACGCGGTGGAGGCTGCGAAGGCGTGTCGAAGGAGCACCACAGCCGAGACGGTCCAATCTCCTCGGCCTCGTCCTCCCGCTCGCCACCAATCTCTCGGCCTCGTCCTCCTCCTCGCCACCAAGTCCCCGGTATCACACGGTCGCAGGGCGAGCTCGCCTCCGGCTGTACCTCCGTGTGAAGAAGTGCCCAGGCCTACAGTTTCGGTGCCGGCGTCCGGAAGATGTGTCTGTGGCACGTGGACGTCCATCGGTGCCTGCGTCCTGCAACCACAACGAGCAGCAGCGCTGCGTAGCCGTCTCGCAAGTCTCTGCGGTTCATCATCATTTTGTTAGTTCACAAATGTCATATTTGGTTACAAGTTTATATTTTGATTGCCATGTATTGAAAGACTTACTCCAAGAAAGTTGTGGAGTGTCGTCTCATCCACTCCTGTCCTCGGAAAACGCTCTAGGTCAAGCACGGATCGCCTCAACGTGTTGCCCTGCACACATTGTTAACATATAGTTACTCGGTTAGTGCGATGCAAATAACATTAGCGCTATGATTGATTGCAAGAAAAAGGTTAGAAGTGACATTACCACTCGATCTAAGATTGGCCCAGCCTCCACCAACGTCCCTCCCCGAGTCGCCAGGTCGTAGGAAGTGTCTTCATCAGCAGAAGACTCCATGTCAGCGTAGTCCGCTTGGGTCCATTGCACCTTCAGCTTTGTCCGTGTCACACCAAGGTACCAAGAAAGGTATGCACGGAAGTTGTAGTTCGTGTGCGGGTGCTCATTGGCATAGACGTTCTCATGGAGGAGTCCCCACACGTCTATGTGCTCACGGTGCAGCGTCTCAAGTGCTGCCGTCTTTTACGCTTCGACGATCGATCACGCAATATATACATCATCGATTGCAAATATAGTGAATTAGTAGTTATGTATACAAAGAAGAGAAAAAAGTAGCGTACGCCACTTACTTGTGCAACTCCACAGACGTCGAGAACGGCTCCACTGGCCACTCCTGCCTGAGGCCAAACTGGCGTGCAACTCTATGTGGCAGGTGGTACTCAACAGCGTAGAAGCAGATCAGCGGACACCTCATCATGTAGAGGTCCTCGTCCACGCTGCACATCGTGCTCAGTCCAAGCTGGACCACCTGGCCGTCTCTGTAAGGTTCCCAAGTGACCTGCGTACAAAAGATTGTATCGACAGACTGAATGGAAATGTGAAATGAAAATGCAATGAACTCACCATCGGTAGTAAGTGTGTCAAGCTCGTTGGCGTACTCAACGTCTGCGCCTCATCGGCAAATGGAACTCGAACACGGTCCCAAGGTGGGCAACCGTCGGTCGGTGTCGAGGGTTGGCCACCGCAAACCACGGACGAGGAGGAAGAAGCGTCGGCCGACCAACCGGTACACGAGACCACATCCAAAGCGGAGAAGGTACACACGCCGCCGATCGACGCGTCTTTGAAGCGGACCGCCGAACAAGCCGAGCACAAGTGGCGTGCAGAAGGACAAAACTCGAAGCCCAGTGTAGCCACCCGCCATGTCCCGGTCCGTCAAGCAAGGGAGGTACATCCATGACGCGTTGTCTCCGTCGCGTCGGAAGAGAACACACCCAAACAAGTGTAGGATCCAAGCTCTGCAGATAGTAGGTGACCGTCTCCTCGATCGCATTGTCCAGGCAGAGCAAGCTGCTGCTCAGGCCAATGATAAGAACCCCTGAGGTGCGGGAAGCAGGTGCCTCTGGAGGAAGCTCTCTCCCAAGGAAGGCCTCCACTCTGGCTCTCCAACCGTCGGACTGACTTTGTCCGTGCTGGGCGGCCCCAACACGAGACCAAGAAACTTCTGCGCGTCCTGAAGCGTAACAGTCATCTCACAGATATAAACGAGTACTAAGGTCAGCTACATAAATGAAGTGGTAGTGCATGGGTTTGTTAGTCAATGTACCTGTCAACCAAAGCTGTGATCGCCGCGGGGTTGATGACGGGCAACCCACGACGAACCTGAAACGACACGACGTCCAGGCCAGCCCTCTGAAGTAGAGGAGTGTACCTGTCGTCGTACCGCATGTCCTCGAACCCGTCATGGGTTCGAGGACGAAGAGGCGATTCTGCAAAAATTACAATTATTTAATATGAATCCATCGAAAAAATGAAATATGGAGACATACAACCATGTGTTGGCATTACCCTCGGCGGTCGGGCGTCCTCGGTGGTGCTCCTCGTAATGCGGATCGGGAGGTGGAACTGCGCCATCCTGCAAACATAAATAGCGGATGTTAATTCGATAAAATGTAAAATTGAGTACAAGAGTGAAATAAATCTGAAGTTACTAATTAATAAACCCTTCATAATTATTTATTTGCACTCGACTAAGTGGCGATGACAAATGCGAGAATTATGGCCAAGTCCGCCGCATTTGCCACATTGGTTATGCTCGAGTGCTGTAAGAAAGGGGTTGCTCTTCCTCGCCTTGTCCTTCGAAACTTGATCCATAACCATCTTGTGTCTACTCCTCTTTCTACTCCCACGTCTGTTCCAACGACAACTGGATCGGCTATGTACTTGGACCGAGTAAGGTGGCCACATCCTCGTCGGTAAGGCTCAAAGCGGGAGACCATGTAAGAACAAAGGGTATCAACGCTGAACTCCTAGGTATCCTGCTCTAAATGCGCATAGTTGCGATGATTAGTGCCGCAACATAGTGAGAACATGGAAAGTGGTACTGTCTTGTTCTCCCACACGTGCAAGAGAAATCAATGAGCACGACAATATGACTCCTTGGCGGCGGACCTCACCATCGGCCATTGTACCACCCCTTTCAATGACCTCATACTTGCCCGTACTATGATCAAAACATGACACCTCATGTGTGCGAGCCCTATCCTTTGCCCTCTCCAGATGCTTTTTGGGTTTAGGTGCCCATGTCTCATTACTACTCTGTCGTGCCATTGCATCCAAGTGCCTATCGTTGAACCACGCAACAAGCTTGTAGAAGGTGAATGATACGATTGCATTGACGGGCATGGCACGTATACCCTTTAGCAAACTATTAAATGATTCAGCCATGTTGCTAGTCTGAAACTCATACCGCCAGCCACCATGGTCGTAGGCCCTAGTCCATTTCTCAGGTTCCCTCAGCAAGCCTCTCAACCACTGTCTACCCTCTGTGTTTGTTCCAGTTTTGAGCTGTTCCAGCTTCTCTTCGAACAACGACACCTCAAGCTGGCGTGCAACCTCCTCGAAAAGAGGAAAGTTATCCTTTGTACCATCCTTACGGAGTAAATTCTCGGCGAGGTGCCGAGTGCACCACCGGTGATGGATAGGTGCGTACCCCGGAATCTGCTCCTGTACAACACTAAGTATGCCCTGGTGTCTGTCGGATATGACACCAACCTCCCTGCCAGGGCCAACAACATGTATCCGAACAAGCCGCAGGAACCATCCCCAATTATCTTTGTTCTCCCTCTCCACCAAAGCAAACGCAAGAGGGACCAATGTGTTGTCTGCGTCAACCGAAATGGCTATCAACAATGTGCCCATGTACTTGCCAAGAAGAAAAGTACCATCAATGGAGAAGACGGGACGACAATGCCTGAATGCCTCGATGCACTGTGGAAAACACCAGAATGCGCGGAAGAAAATCTGCCTTCCATCCTTCCATTCATTTGGTTTGGGGATGTACTCGTAATGCATGCCTGGATTAACTGCTTTCATTGCATTGAACAATGCTGGCAACTGCTCGTACCCCTCCTCCCAATCCCCATATATCATCTTCCAGGCTCGCTGCTTTGCCCTCCATGCTTTTCCATACCTTATGTCGTATCCGAACATCTTCTGTGTCATCTCCATAATTGTCCCCACCTTCAAATTGGGCTGCCTTGATGTGAGTATAGTGATCTCGCAATGAGGGTAGATGTCAGCGCGATGCTACATTTCAAGTTTGATTCTGCACAAGTGTGTGGGCCAACGATTTTGTGATCTTGAACTTGCTCGTGTCCTTCACGTTTCCTAGCACACACCCTCCAATTACAATCGGCCTTCTCACACACCACGTGTAACACCATTGCACATAGGAATGCCTAACTTTGAAAGGCCTTTGCGCTTCACGAATACTCCTGTAACCACCTTCTCAATGTAGGCAAGTCCTTGAAGACCAAACCCTTCTTGATTTCCATGCTATCCCGGCCAGGAGCCTCTAACAACTCGTCGTCTCGCATTCGCATAAGCACCTTGGGAATGACTAAGGTCTCTTGAATTCTTCAATAGTGGATCACGATTAGGCGGGGTATGTCGATGAGCTCAATATCTTGTTGTGTCAATGCAGCAACAGGCGGTCTTCATCGGAATCAACGGCTCTAGCCGTCCCATAAGGCTCCTCATCATCATCAATCTGAACATCAACGTCGTTAGAGGCCCTCTGAGTTGATCCATGTTGCTGAAGGTGCCACGGAGGGCGATCATCATTTTCGGGAACATCTACTGCATCACAACCACACACACGATAAAATTGAGACAAAGGAATAGATTAATGAGCGGTAAACTAAAGTGGTACTCGACACTTACTTGGATGGTTACGAGTCAAAGGGATCTCTGAGGGCGCGCAGGATGAGAAATTCCAATCTCATTCGGGCGGATTGAGCATCGGGTACCACAACTGCTCGTTCACATCCGCATCACAATTGGGTAACGGGGGGTCCAAAGGGGGAGGACTACCTACATCTGGTGAATGCCCATGAGGATTGGGATCAATGGACAACTTCCGCACAAACAAATCCAAACATTGATATTGGGTCCTCATCACCGATCTGACATAATTTTGCCACTGATCCTCAGAGTCAATTGAGACCATCCGCCTAAAAATAGAGTCTCTAGAACCAAACTGAAGTACACCCTCAACTGAGATGTCATCCTCATTACCATGACAACATAGAACCTCACGAGCTCTAGCGACCAATTCACCATAAGACGGACGATCACTAAGCAGCAGGGTCACACTTTCCATCCCAACAAATGACACATTTCCATAACCATCTTTCTCAATACTGCCTCCATGGTGCAAGGTTACTAGATTGTCCATCTAATCCATACAAAAGGCAGTGGTTGTTAATGTATTATAGTAAAGTAGTATACTAACTAATTCCATACGTAACTAACTTAAGTTGATAACTACCCAAGTAATTTGCTACCTACCAAACTAAATAACTATATCTAACTAACTAACTATATGTAACTAAACAAATTAAAATTTCTAACTATGACTAACTATATCTAAACCCTAACTACATTATATGTTACTAAATTTGCTATGTCTAACTAAATATCTAAACCCTAACTACATCATATCTAACTAAACTAACTATATCTAAACCCTAACTAACTACAATTTCTAACTAAATTTACTAACTACGTTTTCTAACTCTAAATAAAATTTCTAACTACAATTTCAAACTACATTTCTAACTACAATTTCTAACTACATTTCTAACTACATTTCTAACTAAATTTACTAACTACATTTCTAACTAAATTTACTAACTACATTTCTAACTAAATTTACTAACTAAATTTTCTAATTAAATTACTAACTACATAAAAAAAATCACCTCTTAGTAGGCGCAGAGAGAAGCTGAGCCGGCTCGGTGGGGCGAAGTGGCGGCGGCGTCGATAAACTCGCTTCGGCGTGCGGCGGCGGGCGCTCGGCGCGGCGACGGCGGCGCGGCTGCCTGGGCAGCGGCGAGCTTTCAGCGCAGCGGCAGCGCTAGCTTCGGGCGGCGGCGGCGGAGGCGCCTCGGGGCGGCGGCTGGCTTTCGGCAGCGGAGCGCGGCGGAGTCTGCGCGGCGGCGGCGGCGCACGAAGGAGGAAGGAGGAAGGGCGAAGCGGCGGCGAGAGAGAGAGAGAGAGGAAGGAGGAAGGCGTGCGGTTATTTTGAATGCTCGGCGCCGAGATGCGTGCGCCGAGGTCGGCGCCATGAGTCACGGCGCCAGGAGTAACTCTGACTCGGCGCCATGAGTCATGGCGCCGAGGTACCCGCCACCTGGCCGCCTCCTCGGCTAGGGGTTTGGTACCTCGGCGCCATGAGTCATGGCGCCGAGCTGTGTTACCGGCGCCGTGACTCACGCGCCACCCCGGGTCCAAAACCGGAAATAAGACTAGCAGGGGTATAAATGTGAGATTTTTACGAAAAAAGGACTAAATTGCAAAAAATTCGGACTGAACCACCCCCTCCCCACTGGATCATTTCTTCTTCCACCAACAGAGCACACCCATCTTCTTTTCTCCAACAGAGCAAGCACATCATTCTTCCCTCAAGCATGAACTCAACTCTTCACTTCTATGTTATTCTACCCCCAACAATCAAAGCACCATCCACTGCGATTTTTCTCCCATCCACACTTCATTACCTCTCACGCCACTTCTCTTTCTCCCCAAACAGAACTTTGCACAGCCTTTCTTCCCCCATGGCAGAGCACTTCTAGTCATTCACCAAGCAATACTTTTGTACTAGTTCATCTTCCACCCTTCTCTCTTTCCAATCTCCCCCAAAAACTGAAAATCTCTTAATGCATGTCATACTATCATGTTCATCTTCTCATAAGCTTCCCACCCATACAATTAGTTTTCGCATGCGAGTTCGTTTGAATATTTTGCGAGAAGAGAGAGGAGCTAGTGTGTAGCACACTGCTGTCTTGATAGCACTGTCGCTGCAACATGGCATGAGCTCGGTGGCTTGTTGTGGCGGACAAGAAGAAGGGAGCCGTGTATGCGCGCGGTCGGCGGCATCGGTGGTAGCCCGGCGCGGCATGGCCATGCTATAGCAAGCATGCATGCATGCATGCGGCCGGAGCAACGACGATGGCAAGGTGGCAGCAGCTCGGTCGCGGCATGGCCGAGGAAGTCGAGGACGCGAGGATTGGCGGCGCGGCCGGCGGCACGAAGACGGTGGCGTGGAGGAGTTAGCCGATAATGCGCATGCATGCGGCGACCATGCATGCAGCGAAGACGACGCTCGGCGGCGGCGGCATGGCGTGCCACCCTTGAGCGCGGCGTCAGCAAGGCGGCTCCGTGGGCGTGGCCAAGAGTGATAGCGACGATGCGGAGTGGGACGTGGACGAGAAGGACGAGCGGACGCGGACAAACTCGACAACGAACTACGGCGGACGCAGATGAGCTCGACGATGACTACAGCGGACGCTGACCCGAGAAGACGTCCGGCGATATGTCGCCTAGTGCCGTGGTAAAAATCTTTAGTGTCAAATCGCGTTTATGATATTAGTTGTGCATGTTTCATTATCGTCATGAGCATGGCGTCATTTCATACATGATTGGTGAGAAGATTTGTTAACAAAATAGTAAAAATCATGTTTTCGAAATGTTTTTCAGAAGAGGTAATTAGATGTATGTTTAGGAGCAACGTCTTTTTATATGCTGGTGAATGGAGAAGTGATGTTGGATTAAATAGCTTTGGGAGATTGATCTAAAAGGAGCACAATAACCTGAAAAACAAGTAATGTTACTAGCTAAATCAAGTGGTTAAAATGTATGACAGAGCTTTATCTTTGGATATTGGTGATATGAATAGGTCAACAAGAGGTTTAATAAAAATCAGTTTAAACTTCAAAATTCATAACTAACTCAAATCAACTCCCCAAAAGAAAACAGAAATAAAAACTTATGATCATCTTTGGGAAATAATTTATTTAAATACTATAATATTTATAATGAATAAATATAATTTTCCCCAAATTTTTGGAACTCAATTTGACCCACAGAAAATTCAAATTCAATTCAATAACCTATCTTAAGTTTGAATTTAAAATTAAAAAAATATATTAAAAGTGAGGTTTAAAATTTTATATGAGTTCTATATCATCCCAGGAACCCCTCTGAATTATTTTAGAATTTTATTTGCTATTTTATTTAACCCGGTCAAACTTGAGGGTTTTGAAGTTAAAACAATAACTAGTGAGTTGACTTGGGCCGATCGGACCAGTCCGAACGGACCCGAAGCTTGGTTTGGACAGTCCGAACGTGCTCCACTTGAAATTTAAAAGAAAATCTGGAAAACGATTATTTGTACACTAATTCATCTCAACTCCAAAATGAGTAAAACCAATTTTGATAATTTTTATTTTAACTGAACTTTATTTTAAAATAGGTTTCAAACTTGTCACTATCACAAACAATATAGTTTTTGAAAATTGATCTTAAACTAAAATATTTTCACACTAGAAAATGCTATTAACTTTGAAAATTCATAACTAATTCATTTGAACTCCAAATGATATGAACCAAGTTATTTTGGTCATATAATTATAATCTCTATTTATCTATGTAATCCTTTCTTATGTTCTATAAATTTTCACTAAGTTATTAAAATCGGATGAACAATAATAGAAGTGAATTTTTCAGCGTTTTCCAAAAATATGATTGTTAAACTGTTATAACTCTCACATACTAAATCCAAATGAACTAATTCCTTCACCTAAATTTATCTAAAATCATAATATACCCACTTTATAAATTTCATACATTTTTTAATGTTATGAATTTTTTGGTTTTTTTTGTGTTTATTTTAATATCGTTCTTTCAATAGATTTTCGGCAATCCGGACATATTCGTGAGTGTGACTAGAGAGTAATCAAGTGTGGTACCAACAAAGGCAAGCAATCCCCTCCTTTGATGCACGTTGAATTTCCCATTAATTTTTAAAAGTATCTATGTTGATTTTCAAGTATTCTATGCATTGCTTAATTTCAAATACTTGTATGTCAATTGGGTAGAATTAGTTATATCCTCTTGCTGCATTTGCCTTTCTTTGAATGTTGATTTTCCTATTACCTTGAATGATTAAAGTTATATATATTATATGGGTTTTGTTTGGTAATTTGTAGAACTAGGCTTAGCCATGATAGTAGTTGTAGCCGAAAGCGGTTGATGGAGCTAGTCCATCGGCCGATAGATTGAATTGAATTTTGATGAAATTTGAGGATTATATGGATTGAATTATGTTGAATTGAGGAATATGTCCAGATCTTCGAATCTGGGTTCTTGTGGACTTGTTGGGTAGTGTTTGTGTGTGATGAACTTGGATGGGTGATAGGGTGATGAAGGGAGGTTGTTCCAGATTTGTGTAGCCCCATCCTGGGTGATTAAGGACTGGTCTATGGTGTGTCGAACCAAGTCTCACATGCAACCACACGCCGGGTTTATGGGCGATGGCTTGGCTAAATAATTTGTTATGTGTTAGCTATCAAAACACAATTAGATTGACAATTGTTGTTGTTACTGTTGTTTTCTTGTCAATCTAGTGGGGGCATATTAAGTTTCGCCTTACTTGCTCTTAAGGGTCTCTTGTTTGAAAGGATTTACTTACACAACGAGGTTCACCAGTGGTCTAGTGCGACCAATAGCCTGCCATGGGATCTGTTCCTCGGGTGGTTTGATGGTTAGGACATAACATTGTAACGGTCTCATTATGGTATCTCAGTCACACTCCTAAGGAAGTATGCATTGGTCGACATTATGAAATATTCATATCGTGTGGGTAAAGCTGTACACCTCTACAGATTTAAAAATCTATTCGAATAGTCGTGTCCCCAGTTATGGACATCACTTGGTGAAACCATGCATAATTAGCTCTTGGGTTTTGGGTTGGGTTATGTTGGTACGTCATGTGTTGACTTGTTGAGATCTTGTATGTTGTCACGAACAGGAAGTTCGTGTGTTGATTATATTTGGAGTACCTACTGTTGTGGATCATGAATTTGGGATTACCTACTGTTATATAATGTTTCTAAAATGTTTTACAAATGGCAATTTGAATCTATATCGGTTATCTCAATAAAAAAAACTTGCTTTATGCTGAAAATTGCCTAGTGTAGTAGCCTTCCTTTCACACTTGAATATATTTATTATATGTTGCTATTTGTAAGTCTTGCGAGTACATTTTTGTACTAAGTTGAATTGTCCATGTTGCAGGTAAGAAGTCGTTCGAATCGGGTTTTAGTACGACAGATGCTACGACTTTAACCCAGTTGGTTGCTTGTGGGTTTGGGCATGCCAACTCGGTTTCTTTTTTTTATTTCTTTATTTACTTCCGTTGTGATTTATTCTCTTATGTTTAAATTTGGCCGGTCGGCCCTCATTTACAAAATTGGACTATAAGATTCTATTTATTGAAGTTGTAATATTGATTTTATTCTCTTGGACGATTGTATATAGATGTGATTGTAATGTTGTATTGGATATGTGCATGTTAGCCATTGATCCTTGGGAGCTAACATGAGACACATATCCGGGTACTCGGAATCGTTTTTGTTCCTTACTAAGTGTTGTGCTTCCGGTGCAATCACTTGGCATGAAACAGGTCTGATTCGGGGGCTTACAGGTGGCGGCAGCGCTGGCGGCAAAACCCTAACCCTAATCCTAACCTTGCTCTGATACCATATTTGAATGGGACCTTCCTCTATTCCAGTTGGCTAAAAGGCCAAATATACAAGTAGGTAAATATGCAATTAACACCCTATACAAACTAATATTTAAAACTTACCATGTTGCTCTTGTTGGAGTTTATGGGCTTAGTCCAAATAATATTTTTCATAAATCCTAGAAAATTCCAAATCCTCACTCATGCATGGTGGAAGGTGAGAAGTTTAATACCATATTGCTAGTCTAGGTAGAAGGAGACTTCTTTGTCTTTGGTACTAGTGATCTTTATGGCAATGCTGACCAAGGTCTAGGGAATATTATTGACCATTGATGAGCTGTGTTCATATGCTTGTAGTTTCTTCCGAAGGTGTTATAACAGAGCATTACTACTGTTTAACTTGCCTTTGGTTATTCTTGGAAAAACACACTTATATTCTTCTTTACTGCCCTCACCTTCACTGTGTAATTTTATATTATCTCTTTGATGGGCTTGAATTGAATACATTTACTTATGTCTTCAAGACGTTAGGGATAAATCGCTGATTTCGCTGATCTGTTGTTTTCAGCAGCAATGATAGGTCTCTTCATCTGATTCTTCTTTTGGGACCTCGTTCACGTCCTCTCCTTTTGTGTGTCTGTAAGTTGTGTTTCCTGCAAGTACTTCTAGTTTTTTTTTGCTTGCGACTTGCTACTGTCAGAGTAGATTGCTTAGGTTTTTATGTCGCCGAGTAATTGACCAATACGTAGTAAAGATCCCCACATGCCGGGTGTTTAGCACATGGCACTGATCAAAGCATAAACCAACAATAAATACACTAAACTAGTGCGTGACTATGTATTTCAGGTGAGAGTATTCTTGTATTTGTGTTAATTCGTTTTGGGTTTGAAGTTGTTCAGAATTTGAGCTCAGCACTAGTGACAGTCTGACAGATATATCTGAATGATTTGTTCTCGAGTTTCAAACCTGTTTCTGCGATGGTTTAAACCTCTGTACCAGCCAAAGTAAATGCTATCAAAAACATATGTTGCTAATCCTCAGACATTTCATAGTCTGTGTGAACCTACTGAGCTTATAATGTCAATATCCTAAATCCCTAATGACATTGGGCTGTTCAGTGTTTAGGACATCATATCTAATGCTATCAAAAACATATGTTGCTGTGAGATATACAACTTTTACAAGTATTCAAAAATAAATTGAAATAAAGTTCCATAATATACCAGGGTAGAACAATGGAATTACACATTTACACTAGCTAAGTTTGAAAACATGCTACGCGGCATAAGTGTGTATTATCTGCTCCAATTCTGATTGTTTTCTTGTCATTGTGTGTGTTTTATTGTTCGTGAATCCTGATGATATTTCCACATACCGTCTGGGAGGACCTGGTTCTGGGATTAGTTCAACATTGATGAAAGAACCCCTACAAACAAGTGAGCCTTTCCAATTTCCGCCAAAACACATATTTGAATCTAAAGATCCCCCATTTTTGTTGAAACCTGCTTTTGGAAACCCTTTTTCTGGCTTCCAACCAAGCAATTCAACCTATTTAGGTCCAGCATCAAGGACAATGTCAGTAGGAGGCTTCTCAAGTTGCTCATCCAATTTGGCCACAATGGCTCCGATCCATTTGGGTCATGTAACTGTAAAAGTCAATGTTGCAACTTATTAATTGCTGCAATTTTTTACTTTATCTGAGTCCTGAATTATGTAGCACCTTACGAGCTTCTAACTGTTGCTTTTGTGGCAGGATGGTAACGTTCCTCTACCAGAAAATACACTAGACATAGCAATTCCAAACTGCGTCAAATTTTTCAGGATCAACTTTCTTTCTCAGAGCAATTTTTATGAATCTGATCATTCAAAGGTACAAGTTACGGTGTTGAATTATTGTATCTGTGGCGTGTGTATGTCATTCTGATTTTTATGCTTGTATCCAGGGTTCACAATTTCGGTGAAATTTCGCCGAAATTTCGGACCTTTCGTTTCCCTTCGAAAGAAAATCAATTCGTTCAAAATTTTTCGTTTTGTTTGAATTTGGAGGCTTAAAGAAATTAAAAACCAATAAACAAACTATAAGACAAAGATAGCCTAGTGGCGAGGCCCTCTCCGTGCTTGCCTAGAGACCAGGGATTGAATCCCACTCCACTCCTTAATTTTTGGAAACATTTTAAATTTTAAATTCAAATCTGATCCCAACCATTTGAACAAAATTCGTCTGAAATTACCAAAATTTCGGTCATTTCACTGGCCACTGAAAAAAATCATATCGAAATAGTTTTCCCTGTTTGTATCAAGCCTCTTGATGTGAGCAATACTGAAGAGCTAATGTTTTCTTTCAATAGTCTCCTTTGGATACTGGAGCACCAACTGTGAAGAGTCAGCAACTGGTTCTTAGCCTTTCGGAAGAATTGGACGTGCCTGCACAGAAAGGTATATTGGGAAGCACAATTTATCTTGCCTAGTGCGGTTAGACTTGCCATGCCTACCTATATGAGGCCCCTTCATGGTTTGATTGTTTGCTTGTTCCTTACCATCATTAGTAATTCGTATTCTTGTAAACCGTAATTGACGTGTGATGTAGTATGTGGATTGTGGGATGCTATAATGTGCATGTTAGATATGTCTCTTATATAGGATGTTCTTTGCATATTTACCTACATCTGTAACATGTATATTTTGGCATTTGATCCATTGAAATATATCAAGGGTTCATTCCAAGTATCAAAATTCATGGCTCTCTCCTCCCCAAAAACCCTAATCCTAGCATCTCCTCTTCTTCCTAAGTGACCGTCGCCGCTGTTTGGGTCACCCCTGCATCGACGAGCTCGACCCCGCCGCTCCTTTGCTATGCTTGGCTCTGTTTTCCGCCAGGTTGTGCTCTGCTTCCCACTACCGAGCTCGACACTGCCTCGGCTATCGGATCTCACCGCCCTCCGCGCCTTGGATCCCAGATCTCATTGCCGAGGCTCTCGGATCCCGCCCCCGCCGAGGCTCCCGCCTCCACCTATGATCGAGCTCCTCCACCCGGCTCGGATCTCCCGCCGCCTTTGCCTCGAGCACCCGGCGCCTCCTCCTCCGCCCAGCTCCGCCCCTGTTCCTATCTATCACCGCTGCCGCCACTACCGCCCCTGCCGGGAGCTCCTGCCTCTGACTCCCTCTCCTAACGCCACGTAGCACCTCCTCTCCCTACTCTAGTGCCTCGGTGTCAACTCGTCCTCAAACTCCTCGGGCTCTGCTTGTCTGGCACTTGCTTCTCAGCAATCTTCCTCGCCTCTGCCATCTCCCTCGTTCGGTATCTTGTCTTCGTGGATCTTAGATTCTGTCGCCATGCAACAGCTCCTCTCCCTGCTCTAGCGCCTCAGATCGACTCGTCCTCATACTTCCCGGGCTCTGCTCATCTTGCACTTGCTTCTCAGCAGTCTTCCTCGCCTCTGCCACCTCCCTCATCTGGTATCTTGTCTCAGTGGATCTTGCGTTCTGGTGCTTTTTTTCACATGATACCAGATTCTACTCACCTCACTTTTGTGAGTCCCACAGCTCTTCCTTCCAATATTCAGGCTGCAGATGGTACCTCTCTTCATGTTGCAGGCCGAGCCATCCTTTCCACTTCTTCCTTTCATGTTCTTGTCATCTCTCATATTCCCAAGCTTACTATACAGCTTATGTCGGCCAGTTAGATCACTGATCATGATTGTCATGTTGTTCTTGATTCTGACTCTTGTTATGTCCAGGATTGCAGCACGGGGACTGCTTGGTACTGGCCCTTGACGTCGTGATTCGCAGCATCTTTGAGAGCTCGACTAGTTACACCTTCCTTCCGCTGTCTCCACCAGCCAGTCAACCACTACCACTAACTCTGTTTTTGCTACGCCCTCTACTCCTTCCTTCGCTCAGTGACACCATCGTTTGGGTCATCTCTGTGGATCACATCTATCATCCCTAGTAGGTCAGGGTGCTCTCGATCTATTTCTGGTGACACCTTTTTACATTGTATAGGTTGCAAGCTTGTCAAGAAGATGCATCTCCCCTATCCCTCTAGTGATTCTGTTTCTGCTCATCCTTATGATCTTGTTCACTCTAATGTTTGGGGTAGGCTCCCTTCGTTTCAAAAGGGGGTTATCGATATTATGTGATCTTTATTGATAATTATTCTCGCCATACTTGGATCTACTTCATGTCCTCTTATAGTCATGTTCTCTCTATTTACCATATGTTTGCCACCATAGTTTACACTAAGTTTGATTCGGTTATTCGTGTTTTTTGTGCTGATTCTGCTGGTGAATATATATTTGCTGCTTGCGGCGCTCTCTCACTAAGTAGGGTGCTCTTCCCCAGTGCTCTTGTCCTAGTGCTCATGCTCAGAATGGTGTCTTTGAGCGTAAACATCGTCACTTGCTTGAGACAGCTCATGCTCTGATGCTTTTCTCTTTTGTTCCACCTCACTTCTGGGATGAGACTGTCTTCATTGTTGCTTTCCTCATCAACATGCAGCCTTCCACTGCTCTTCAGGGTTATACTTTTGTCGAGCGTCTCTACGGTCGAGCTCAAAATCTGATAGTCTTTGTTGTTTTAATTGTGTCTATTTCATCCTTCTTTCACCACGTGAGTGCACCAAGATGACTGCTTAGTCAGTTGAATGTGTTTTTATTGGCTACAGTATTGAGCACAAGGGTTATCGCTGCTACGACTCTGTTACTTCTAGATAAGGATCTCTCGGAATGTCACCATCAATGAGTCCCGACCTTACTACCCTCATCCCCTACTGTTAGCTCAATTCTCTTGTTGAGTCAATCTCCTTTCTAACTTTTTTTAACCCTCAGCTTTCTACTTCTATTTTGCTTCCGCATCCACCTTCTTCTCTTCCCTCTCCTCCGGAGTTTCCTTCCAACTCTTTTGTTGAGATTCTGCACTTTCCCCTGCACTACTATCACTGTCCCTGCACTACTCCTTCTTCTCTAGTTGAACCTCCATATTTGTTAGGCCCTGTTCCCAGTTCTCCTCTAGAGGTTTCTACTGGCTTTTTTGTTAAGATTCCACTCTTTCTCCTGCACTACTCTCGTCATCCTCAGCCTAATCCTTCTTCTCCAGTTAAGTCTCCATCTTTGCTAGGCCTTGCTCCTAGCTCTTCTTCTCCGTCCTTGCTGGGTCCTGCTCCACCTTCTCCTCTCAAATACAATCTTCATGATCAACACACTGTTAGGCCTCCTGAGTGCTATGGCTTCAGAACTGCTACTATTTCTGAGCATATGACCTTCCGTGAAGCTTCTGCTCATCCTGAATGAAAGCACATGATGTATAAGGAGATTGTTGTTTTGGAGTGTACTGGCACTTGGGATCTTATACTCTTAACTGCGCATGGCACTCCTATCATATGCAAGTGGGTGTGCAAGTTCAAGACCCACTCAGATGTCTCTCCTAAGCGCTACAAGGCTCATTTTGTTGCGCGTGGCTTTCAGTAGGAGTATGGTCGTGATTACGATGAGACCTTCGCTCATGTCACCTACATGATCACTGTTTGCACTCTCCTTGCTGTGGCCTTAGTTCGACAGTGGTCCATCTCTCAGCTGGACGTCAAAAATATCTTTCTTAGTGGCGAGCTGCGTGAGGAGGTATACATATAGCCGCCCTTTGGGCATTCTATCCCTGATGGTATGGTTTATTGCCTTCGTTACTCTCTATGGGCTCAAGCAAACCCATCGTGCTTGGTTTGACTGCTTCTCCTCTATTGTCACAGCTCTCGGCTTCTCCGCTAGTGATCACAACCCTGCCCTCTTTGTACACACCTCTCCTGGGATCAAACGTTCCTCCTTCTCTATGTGGATGATATGATCATTACTAGGGATACTCTCAGTACATTGATTATGTGAAGGAGCGTGTCAGTGAGTAGTTCTTGATGTCTGATTTGGGTCCTCTTCGTTACTTCCTTAGGATTGAGGTCACTTCTATGCTTGAGGGCTACTACTTCTCCTAGGAGAAGTACATTCAGGATATCCTTGCTCGCACTTGTCTCATTGATCAACGCATGGTGGATACTCCTATGGAGTTTAGTGTTATTCTTCGGTTCAGCGATGGGAGCCTTTTGATGATCTCACTCACTACCACCACCTTGTCGGCAGCCTTGTCTACCTTGGGATCACTCGACCTGACATTTCTACTTTGGGATCACTCGACCTGATATTTCTATCTTGGGATCACTCGACCTAACATTTCTACCTTGGGATCACTCGACCTGACATTTCTCACCCAGTACACATTCTGAGTAAATTCGTTTCCGCTCCCACTTAGCTCCACTACACTCACCTTCTTCATGTTCTATGATATCTTCGTAGGACCATCAATCATCACCTTTTCTTTCCTCGCTCTAGCTCTCTGTAGCTTCAGATATACTCTGATGCGACCTAGGCTAGTGTTCTTTCTGATCGTGGGTCTCTTTCTACCTATTGTGTTTTTCTTGGTTCCTCTCTAATTGCCTGGAAGAGCAAGAAGCAGACTGTTATTTCCCGTTCGAGTGCTGAGGCTGAGTTGCAAGCCATGGTGGCGTTGATAGCGAGATCACTTGGCCGGTGGCTACTTGAAGATTTGGTGTTTCACTTCTACACCAACTCCTCTCTTACGAGACAATATTGGTGCGATGAGCATTGCTCGAGATCTAGTGAAGCATGAGCCCACCAAGCACATTGGAGTAGATGCTTCGTACATGAGATCGTAGGTGCAATACCACGTTATTGCTCTTCAGTATTTGTCTTCGGAGCTTCAGTTAGCATATTTCTTCACCAAAGCACAGACTAGAGCTCTACACAAGTTCTACCTTTCTAAACTCAGTGTTGTTGATCCACCATGAGTTTAAGGGGGAGTGTTAGAGATATTAGATATGTCTCCTGTATAGGGTGTTCTTTGAATATTTAACTACACTTGTAACATGGAATAGATCAAGGGTTCAATCCAGCAGTACAGTGTTGAGCTATAATTTCTGAATTGTATATTTATATTGTTTCTTGTGTTTCTTGTTGAGCTATTGAAGAATCTAAAGAAAATGTGTGTTTTATTCCTTTTATCTATGCCACGAAGATTGTTAGCCAGGACTAGTAGAGAAAACCATTCTGAAACAAAAAGATGTCTGCACTGTGTGGCAATAAAAATAGGATAGAGAAAAGCAGGAATGAAATTAATTTGACATACTTGGCCTTCCATGGTTTGCCTAATCTGATTCTAAAGTGCAAACTTGATGATTTTTCTGTCAAACGAAGAGGTGCTTCATGGAAATGCGGATCAGGGTTACTATATTTTTGGTCACACACACACACACACACACACATCAATGTTTGCTGTAATTATGTGATGATTCAGTTTCAGTTTGCGATTTTAATGTTGTAAGCTACTCTTTTGGGTGTATCTCCTGCGCAACTCATTTAAATTTTTATTCGGCGGAATTTTGGAAAGTGGCAAACCAATTTAGAATTGCGAAAGTGAAGAGGATGGGTCGGAGGAGGTGACTTCGGAACGTCAAGTTCATTAACCTTCAACAGGTGGACTGGCTGGCCCCCAAGAGAGGGAGGAGCACTCCAGAGTTTAAGCTAGGAAGGGTCTCCGGTAGTCCACCATGTAAAGGGAGCTTTTGGATTCGATAATTGCTAACTGTCCTGGTGGTATTCCACTGCCCTGTTAGTGACACCACATGCAACATCGTTATGCCCCTATCATCCCTCTGTTGCTATAGAAACCGTGACCCATACACGTCTGGATGAAAATAGATTAGGATTTTGAAGGATTTGTGTTTGAACATTTACACTTACAAGTAATTTTGCATATGCCTCTAAAAAAGTAACAATGTACAAACTATTGCAAATACGAAATTATGCTTAGATGATAGAAGTTTACTAGTGGTTCACGTCCCAATAGATAGATTTGTGTTCTTCTAACAATAGGTGCAACCAAGGTTGTCAATCGTGATTCTAAATCGGAGACACTCTGGTAGGATCATATTTTAGGATCAAATCGTAGAATCTAATATTCTATCTGATTCTACCAAAAATGCATTTTTTTTTCAATGTGCCTTGTATTCCAAGAGTGATATGAGTGTTTATTTGACTATTTGGCATCTAATTTGATTGATAAATGTCTAAATCACAGTTTAGATTCCATATTTAGAGCTATGGCTATAATATTGATTTTAATAACATTGCCATTACCTGAATATTTTACAAAAAAAAAGTAAAATAAATAATTAATTAAAATATTTTTTTATTCCAAACCTCGAAATCTTAATATATAATATACTTATTATTTAATACTTATCATACAACTTGAATTGGGGGATAGGACATAACCAAGCACCTAAATCTTTTATTATTTGATATGATGCGTGATTCTACACAATTGTACCACGATTCTACCGTGATTCTATGACTAGGAGCACAATTCTACCATGATTTTACTAGGTACGATTCAAGATGCTATTTGGGTCGTATTGGTGTTGTAGGATTGTAGAATCGTACGATTCTACAACTATAATTAGAATCACAATTTTAACAACCTTGGGTACAAAAATATGTGGCGGGTGTACTTGCACGTGTGTGGTATGCGTGCGTGGTGATGTGTGTGCGTGTCTTCCTTATAATCGCAAGCGAAAAAATTATGTGGTGAGGCCAATATTGAATAAGAGGTTGGAGTTAACGAATACCCAGCAAAGTGGAATTGCCTTCAAGACTGATGAATAATGCACTCGCAAGGTTGAGCAGCCGCTCACGTAACCCTAGTGTTTCCTCCATTCTTAGCCCTGATCCATCTTCCTTACCCCAAAAAGAAAGGAGTGAGTAAAATCCTACACCTAACATATTATCGATAGAGCAGATTGGAATGAAGAAATTTCACAGGAATTTTGTTTAACATGAAATAGTTCAATTCCTGTAGAAATCAAGAAAAATCGTGCTCTAAACATAGCCTAAAATTGAGGTCCTCATCCTCAGTTAGAAACTGAATAGACAGGAAGGTTGTCTATTATATTAATAAAGAATGATAAAGAGTACTGTACAGAGCGGGACCTTAGAGGTCTGATTACAGGTTAAGAAATTTTACATTATACGCTGGTTATTAGGCTACCCCAGCGGTTGTCCATGCTCTTGTTAGAATTGGGCCCATTATCTAAAGGCACATTCATTCCTAATTTCAAAGCAAGGCATAGTTTAGTCCCACATTGTTTAAGCAAGTCCACATTGTTTAAGCAAGTGGGAGGAGAGCAATATAATAGGTGGAGTCCTTGCCACCACATAAAACATGTGGCACATGGCATGGGGTGGAATGAGAATGATCATGGCTAAACGCACACATATGCCTGTGTATTTGTGTATTTTCTCATGAAAATCGTGACTTGCGACCGCATCGTGCCATAGCGTTGTTCCTAGCACATAAAATACAACTTTTATTTTTCTTAATCATGCAATTATCTATCTTAATTATGTTTGAATGCGATTTCAAACGCCTGGATTAATTTGGTTTTTCATTCGTGTTAATGGCGACTGTTACTGAAGAGTAATGCCATGCCTCCTTAAAAGGAACCGGAGACGTCCAGGTTCAGAACACACTGAATTCATCCATTCCTCTCTAACATCGTCTTTTTCCTCTAGTTGGATTGAGTTGACTGTTGAGCGGCCAAACCTCGCCGGTCTTTCTTCTCAGCGTGCACCGGAGAGGAGGGAGAGCAGCTATCTCCGAGCTACTGCCGCAAGAGAGTACCTGCACAGGGCGGTAATAAGGTTTTTGGGTAGTACATCTGCGTGACCGCTCACTTCGCTGCTTTATCTACGTTCTGCACTGCATCGAGCCTACACTGTTTCCTTTTCTTCATCAAGACCAACATTATTTGTGATATTTGCCTCATAATAAAATCTAGAATTAAAATATTGCGCTTGTTTCCAATAGTAGTCGCTTCCTCCTTGATCTTCGAAACAAGTATGAGTATAGATGCCTTGTTTTGAAAAATCCTCGCATTGCACTCTTTCTAGATTTCCCAGCTGATTATTATTACAACAGAGGCCACTACTCTTCTTGGGAGGCCACTATTGTTGTTTATGTTCAACCATCTATCACCTATGGTTGCACTGTTGGCCCATACTAACGGCATGAATCCTTCGTAGTTTAGCCAATTCACTGCCAAGTTCTAGATTTGCTTTGTGTATCTGCATTCAAAGAGTAGGTGTAGGGTCGTTTCTGGTAGTCACTTGCATAGGGGATGCTCATTTGCCTAACCCCTCATTCGTGGTCTATCGGATTGCTAGCCATGCAAAGAACTTGCCCTTTATTGGGGGCCATGCCTTCCAAATAAGCCTCATGTATTCTGTTGTTGTGGATCCTAAGATACGCTGAGCTCGCCGTGTACACACTGTCAGAGGTCAGCTTCCAGGTTATGTCGTCAGAGGTGTTTGGGTCAAGGGTGACTAGGCTTATCTTTTCCCAAAGGTCAATGAATTGCTACACATGCTGTACTGTTATAACCGTAGTGATGTCAATGTCATGCACCCATTGTCCACTGCCCATTTTCCATTGCTTTCCTCACCGTTCTATTTTTCCTTTTGGAGATTTCGTAAATCATTGGTGCAATGTCTTTGGGTGTTCTCCCCTCTATTCAAGACGACGTCTAGAACTTTGCTTTGTTCCCATCCCCGATAGTGATTGAGGTAGCAGCTGCAAAGAGTTGACAATAAGATTCACCACAGGGGATTTCCATGCTGGCCTAGGGTTTATGATCCGCTTTCCATTCCTGCTAAAGCCACCGCGGCCTGAGGGCCAACGAGAATTTTTCTAGATCGAGTATGCCTCCTCTAGGTAGACTGGCCTGCATACACGCTCCCAATTTACTTTGCATTGGCCACCGGAGATTGTCTCAGTGCCTGACCACAAGAAACTGTTAGGTAGTATATTGACATGTAAGCGAGGACTGATTTGACCGATGTTACTCTACCAGTAGGGATTATGTCGGGATCCCAGATCATTGAATCCGAGTCCTCTGTGTATTCTGAACTAGTCCCATAATCAGTAGCTAGTTCACACAGTTACAACATCGATGAAATCATATCCATACAACAAGGTAGCTAAGAAAAAGGGCAATTTAATATTACTTAGTAGCAACGAACCTTATGATCAAGTTTTACAGAGTTTACCACGTAGGACTTAAGACCAAAAAAGTAAATTTGCAGTGGAATAAAACAAACTCATGGTAGCCATCCGATATGCTCACAGACAATTGAGTGGAGAACGCGACCTAGTTCGCCTAGTCTTCGAAGTATTCCTCGTAGAACTCGGTGTTCCTGGTTCTTCCTCGGTGGTGATCAACAATGGCGCAAAGCCATGAGTACATAAAGTACTCAACAAGTTGTAGAGAAATGTATGCAAATAGTATTTATGCAAGACTTGAACAAGAATAGCTTTATGGCTATTTTGCAGAAGCAATATTGATAGTAAATACAATAAATATATTGAAAAACATAATTTAATAGATTAAATACATAAGTAAACAGGTTCTTTGAAATAACTAGTGAACACCCATTCACTTCCCAACCATCAACCGAACTAACTACTCGAATCCAAACCAATCCACCAATCCAACATTTTGAGAAAATCTACCCTTATGTGAAATCACGAGACATTGTCCAAACTAGGGACGTAGCTACTCGAATAGTTTTACACTCTGCAGAGATTGTACAGCTTGACCCACAAGAAATAACCATCCTATAATGTTGACCAAGACACGCTTCGAGGCGTGCGACTAAGAGATTATCACAAGGCTTTTACAAAGTCTGTCTTAACCTAGTTTTGCCCGCTAAGGTTTCACTTCTTTTGGACTAAACCAACGGCCGGCAGCCCCCTCTTGCACCATGTGAATCCATCTGTAAACCCAAAACCACACTACCACGACATAACTAAATCAAAACATTGTTAATTATTCATCCGGTCCACCCCACCACAGAATATGTGGTTTCTGGTAAGACCGAGATCAATGGCGCACAAATTTAAGTCCTTAGTGACTACTCAGTCGAGTCTACTACAAACCCACAACATGCTATAACCACACCCCCTTTAATTACTGCACGATCATTCGCTTAAGTATGAAATCATTTTTGTTCAACTCGGCCAAATGGCAACCCTTGCGATGGCATAAATTTTTTTATCAATAGTGGCCTACCACAATTTCATATGTCATTAGGTCAAATTTATCATTTATGAACATATGATCATGAATCCCATCGTACAACTAAAGCATGGCTAAGCATAATACACACCCATGTTGGTAATTACATATGTCCAACTAAGATTATCCCAACCTATGGTGTCCAATGGCACATGTCATTCACAATTATTCAAGGAGGAATAATGTGATATGGGTATTTAACTATTTTTGAAACAGTTGATATAAACTTAGCAATGCATGTTGATATAAACAATGTACTTTCATAAAAATGGATCCAACATGGTCAAAGGTCTATGACTTGCCTTCGTTGAAGGTTTGAAGGTTTGAGATGCTTGATCGACGGGTCCAGAATTCTCGAAGCGCGGAATCTATATATACGAAAAGAGCCAAATAAATACAATAATTCTAAATAAAATCCAAAAATTACTAAATTAGAACCAAAGAAAGGTACTAAATCTAGATGAATTTAGGAACAAGAATCGATGGAATCGGAGTTCGTATGAAGGAGAACGAACGTCCGAAAGTTTGAAGTCACATGAAATGATAGAAATTAGAAAAGGGAATAGAATATTTTAGAATCTCACTGTGTTGGTTTTTCTTTGACATAGCAAATCTAAGGGAGAATGAACAAGGGCCCAGCAAGAAAGCAAGAGAGAGGAAAGAAGGGGAGGCAATGACATGGTGGTCCCACATGGAAGAGAGACAAAGAAAGAAAGGAAGAAGAAGAAGGCAGCAACATAGGCAGGCGGCGGCGTCGGTGAGGGACAAGGTGGCGGCAACCGGGGACCAGCAAAACAGAACACCGACGACCCAAGGAAGGTAGGGGAGGTGGCAGCGCGGTGAGTGGTGGCTCGAGGTGGCGGTGGGTGCGAGGTGGCGGCGGGTGCAAGGCGGCTCTGGCAAACCGACGGCGGGGAAAAGGAACTAGTGAGAGCATGGCGTAGAATGTGGAGTGGCGAATCCAATGGTGGGGTCGAAGACGGCTGGGGGGGGGGGTCGACGGCAGGGGTAACGGCGATGGAAGGGAGTTCGGCCAGTGGTGGAAAATCTTAAAATCTGGCGAGGAGGGTGGGAGAGGGGAGAAGAAACTCAGGGAATGGGTGGAGGAGGTCCGAGAACACACCGTGACGCGCTCGACTTGGCTAAAGGGTGGCCAGAGAGGGAGATCAAGTGGTGAAGGAAGATGGCCGGACTTGGAGAAGTAATGGAGTTCGCGGGTGAGGTGTTTCGGTTGGGGAAAAGGGGGAAGAAGAGGGGGAACGGGAAGGGGAGGAAAGAGGAGAGGCATGGCTGCTTTTTATAGAGGAGGAGGGGGCACAGGAGGCAACAACGCGGCATGGGGAGCCGACTCGCGGTGCACTGGTGCGGGCAGCGTAGAGCCGGGCCGGGCGCGGCCAGGGCCAGGGGAGGCGGGAGTGCGGGGCACAAGGTGGGCGGCGCTAGGGCAAGTAAGTGGTGCGTTGGAGAACCGGGCGTAAAACACGCCGGGAAGAAGGATTGGAGGTAGAAAGAGAAAAAGAAAGAAGAAAGAGAGAAAAAAAGAAAAGAAAGAAAGAAAAAGGACAAAAAGAAAGAAAATAATAAAATTCTAAAAATTAACAAAAATCCATAAAAATCCTTGCAACCTGAAAAGATTGAATCAAATAACTTTGAATTTAATTAATTTATTTTAATCATTTAAAATGTTTTCCTTTTTCTAAAAATTTAAATTAAGCTTTAAATTAATCCAATAAAATTCAAATAGTTTATTTTAATGTTTAAAGTTTCAAAAAGACTCCAACATTTGGGAAAACTAAAAAGAAATAAAAAGAACTCAAAGGATAACAACAAGGTCTTAGAAAAAGGAAATCCAAGATAAAACCAGAAAATCAAATAATTTTTTTATTTAATCAAAGTTTGATTTACTCACATTAAATTATTTTTATTTCCGAAATTTCAAATTAGGCTTTAACAATTCAAGAAAAATCAAATGGTTATTTTTATTTTGAAATTTTCAAAAAGTCCCAAAATTGGGATGTTACACATTAGGAGCCCGCTTTGTCATCCTACCATTCGACTCCTTTCTTTGTCCAATAGGGGCTGGAAGTTAACTCGCTTGATTCTTTTAATTGTGCGAGGAGGCCTAGGTATCTAGGTAGGAAATTTGACCTAGGCGATGGTAAATCTGTAGCACCAAGTCGAGTCGATGTTGTTGCGACTAATTGGCACCACCATACTTTTATAGAAATTTGTTCTTAGCCCTAAGGCCTCCCCAAAATATTGGAGGATTTGGGTTGTTATGGCTATGTCTCTTCCCGAAGGGGAGATGAAGATTGTTGCATTATCAGCGTACATAGATACTCTAAGGCGGGCGAAGCACCCTCGCATCTGTTTGAGTGTTGTAATTTTGTTTCCAACTCCAGCAGCCATTGCAAGGGATCACTTGCTCGTATGAAGAGGAAGGAGGACAGTGGATTGCCTTGTTTCAAGCCTCTCCCTGCATTGATATGGTTGCCAGGTATACCATTCAGTAGCACTCTTGATGAGGATGTGGTGAACAGAACTGCTAACCAATCTCTCCATCTAGTTGGAATAACATTGGTTTTTTCTATTAGTAGAAATGGCACGCCAAATTTCAAACATACATGAAGTTATCTTGAATTACCATAAAGCACTTTGATGGTGATAATAGGCTATTTAAGGCTTTATTTAATTACCATAAATTGTTTTTCCGCTTTGAATTTTTTCTATCCTTAGAAAATTAGCAAAAAAAATATAATAGAAATTCAAGGACTCACAGTTGTTGTCTATATGTTGTACTCGCATGTTTTGACTCATGTGGCCTATTTCTAACCTAACTAATTGTTACTTTACGTGATGTAGACAACATGACTGGTGTGAGGATCATACCAAAGGGGGAGTTCCTAGAGCTGAGTCATGATCGCTGCAACTACCTCTACTGGGAGTTGGAAGTTAAAGGTCACCTCATTGCTAAGGATATGCACACCATCCGAAATTAAGATGCATATGCTTCTGCTGTAAACAAGGTAAGGGTTCTGATCCATATCGGGAACTTACATATGTGTTGAATTGGTATTATAACCTAGAGATCCTTGTGATCTTTGGGAGGCCTTGAAAGAACGCTTTGCAAACAAGGCATCTTTGCCAGGAATCTTTCGACACTTCGATAGTGCTAGATATGCAGACTTATAATTCTATATTCGCGTTCAACCTAGACCTTGTAAGCACTACCAATGTTGATATAACTGAAGAAGATATGATTGAACGTGCTATCTCAGCCCTTCTAGTAACAATGATTGTTGTTGCGACAGTTCTGAGAGAAAGAAAGATCGAGAAGTGTGGCGTCCTACTAGGTTCTATGCTAGACATGGAAAGATCGAGAAGTGTGGCGTCCTGCTAGGTTCTCTACTAGACATGGAAAGAACTCACGGTTTACACCTAAGTGCACCAATGGGGAGGTTCCTTCCCCCACAACACAACAGGGTGGACAAATAGGAACAACTTGTCATGAGGAGGTAATAGAGTTAGGAGGAATCGGAAGAGATCGCGTACTATATCCCTACAAGTGAGAACAACAAAAATTCGCCTAAATGGGCGGGGACTTGGCGCATGTGCCTCTCTGAAGTTATCCCCTAAACACTAAGAGTCAATTGCATGTAATTAGGATATTGTTAAGATATAAAACACCAAGTTTTGCCAAACCTAAGAGTTAGCAATTAGGAATTAAAGATTGTAATATTTAAATTTGAGTCATAATAAAGTTTTTCTAGTTAGTATGCATCATTTGTTTTGCATTTACTTTATGCAAAGTCTTTTTAATTCATGCTAATTCTATCTCCTAGTTATAGATAAGTACAATCAATGGAAGGGAACAAGAAATCAGTATTGTCAGCGGTTGTACCACGAACACTATCCTTAGGGATACTAAGTATTTCGGACTTGGAGCAAGAAAAGCATCAACTTTGATAACCATACACAGCAACTATGGTAATATCGCTAGTTCTAGAAGAGCTAGGGTTGTGTTAGCGATGGGAACACGAATAGTCATCGAGGATGCATTATTATTCCTAGAATCGACGCATAATCTCTTAAGTTTCCAAGATATCCGCAATAATGATTTCCATCTAGAAAGCAGAGAAAGGGAATGGTTTTGAATACCTTCTCCTCACAAAGAGAGTGGGATATCAAAGGAAACAATAGAAAGCTTCCCAACTTTTTCATCAAATTGTACTACACATTCACCAAGCGTGATGAACAATACGTTATGATGAATACACAACTCAGGGATCTAGAGTTGTTCAAGACATGGTACAAACGTCTAGGTCATCCTGGAGAAAATATGATGTGTCGGATCATCAAACATTCTGCTGGTCATCACTTGAAGTTAATTCTGCTGGTCATCACTTGAAGTTAAGTGACATCCTTAAAACACACCAATTTGTGTGTGAAGCCCGTGCTCAAGGCAAGTTGATTACAAAACCCTCGTATCACAAGATCAAAGATGAACTAATTGATTTCATTAAAATGATTTAGGGGGACATTTGTGGTCCTATTGAGCCCATGTCGTGGCTTTCTAGGTACTTCATATTACTAATAGATGCTTCCACACGATGGACGCATGTGTGCCTATTATCCACTAGGAATCATGCATTTGCCAAGCTGATTTCACAAATTATCAAGCTAAGAGCCAAATGCTAGTGAGTTTACCTCCAAATCATTTAATATTATTGTATGGTCTTAGGCACAAAAATGAAACACTCTGTCCCGCATGTTAATACACAAAATGGACTTATAGAATCACTTATTAAGAGGATCAAGATGATTGCTAGACCCGTACTGATGAAGTGTGAACTCCCCGCTACATGTTGGGAACATGTTGTATTACATGTCGCATCACTAATACAGCTCTAACCATCTGCATACCATGAGTATTCACCTTTCCAGTTAGTGCGTGGGAAAGAATCAAGTATTTCCCATCTGTGTATGTTCAGCTGAGTTGTCTACGTACCAATCTCACCACCACAATGTGCATCAATAAGCCCCAAGAGTAAATTGGGAATTTACATGGGATTTGAATCTCTGTCTATAATCAAATATTTAGAGCCTATGACGGGGGATTTCTTCAAAGCAAGATATGTTGACTGTGTATTTAATGAAGAACTATTTCTAGCATTACTGGGACAAAAGGACCTAAATTGGAATTGAAAACTATCATGGAAGTCTTCATAATATTGATCCACACACTAAAAGAATCTAAACATGAAGTTCAGAGGATAATTGATTGGCAAAATTGTGCAAACAAGCTACTAGATTCATTCACGGATCACAAAGGTGTAACAATGTCACATATACTAGTGGTGAATGCACCTGTCAGAGTTGAACCACCCCAGGCTTTGGGTTCCACTCAAGAATCTCCTTCCTTGCACAAGAGAGGGAGACCTCCTAGTTCAAAAGATCTCAAGCTGTGGAGACGTCCACAAATGAGACTTATAGAATAGGGTAGACACCAAGTGAACTAAATATGATTGAGGAATGTCGGATGGACATCGCACCCAATATACGAGCTCAAGGGGACACACCCGTCTTTGGAGTACAAGGAGGCGCCTAGTGCGAGAGAGCACACTGTTGACACTATGGCAGCGAAACACTTAGACCCTTCCGTATTAGGGAACCATGGAGAGTTGATTGATCTAAACAGAATGCCAATCGAATTGGATAAGGAATTCACCAAAAACTATGTGGATAGAGGAGAAATATACTTGAGACAATTATGTGTTGATAGCAGCTGCTTCGCTTCTATGGTTGCTTTCCATATCGAGAATTCAGATCTAGAACCGAAGACTATTGTTGAGTGCCAAAGTCGTCTCGATTGGGATAAATGGAAGGACACAATTGAAGCTGAACTAAACTCGCTAAATAAGGGGAAATTCTTCGAACCAGTGGTCAAGACACCTCTAGGCGTCATTCTTGTTGGACACAAGTGGGTGTTCATAAGAAAGCAGAATGAACGTAATGAAGTTGTGAGAAAGAAAGTGAGATTAGTAGCACAAGGGTTTATGCAAAGACTCGGCATCGATTATGATGGGACATACTCTCCCATTACTTGATAACAATGGCACCAGACATTAATCTAAATATGAAACTCATGGATGTTGTGACTACAAATTTGTATGGGTCACTTGATTCGAAAATCTTATGAAGATTCCAGAGGGACTAAAGGTCCCACATATGAGCGTGTGATACCTCGAATTTATTCTAGCAAAGGAAGTATCCAAAAGAGAATAATAGATTAAAAAGGGAGTTTTCTGCTATTATTCGGGAACTTGGTGTAATACTCCGAAAGTGTGAGAAGCAAATAATCGGGATAGATTAATTTAATCGGTAGAGATTAATTAATCGGGGGAAAGTTTAGTTCAGAAAAATCATCAAAGCAAGGAAAGAGGGGTTTTCCGCTTTTTCATGGCAACTGGGCCTCGCGTTGGCCTAGGTGGTGGCCGACCAAGGGAGGGCGCCTCCCCCCCAAACCCTAGCCGCCCCTATACCCCTCCCTCTTTCCCCCCTCTCCACCACTTTGGCCGCCACCCCCAAGCCCTAGCCACCTCCCCTTGTGCGCCATCTCCCCTGGCCGCCCCTCCTCCTGGTCCCCTCCCTCCTTGCGCCGCCACCACCCCCATTGGTGCTCCCTGCTGCCGGTCTTGGTGCTCCTCGCTGCCGGCCTTTGGAGGAAGGAGCAAGGTGTGGGAAGGAGATCAACTTCGCGGGGCAAGATCTTCAACCTTCTGCAATTCTACAAGGGTAACGTCATGTGTTCTTCGTTGGTTGATGCGTAGTAGTTGCGGTTGATGTCGTTTGGTAGATTGAATTGCGTCGGTTTAATAGATCGCGTTCTGTCCAGTAGTTTGGACGACGGTTGTCATGTTGTTAGATGCAGAATCTGGGGAGCCAACCTCTTAGAGATAGTTGGGTTATGTTCTTAGCTTTCGGTGTCCACTGAGTTCACTAGATTCCTACATACGGATCAAAAGATATGAATTTTTTAGTGTCGCTGTCCTGCTGATCTGTCAGTATTTGGACAGTCTGTAGGAATCTGGGTTAATCCATTAGTTAAATACGAAATCAGAGGATCTCTATATAACGAAAAATGTAGGTACTTTCCATACCTTTTTAGAGAGATAAAGAACGCAAGATTTGGACTTTCGTAGCAAACATTATGGTGGTTTTAGTGTACTATCCAGAGAACCAGACGTGATAATTGATGTTCTGTAGATTGGCTTGGTAGGGGTAGTAAATGGTAGAATCAGAAGGGCTCCCCAACTAAGTTTATTTAGGTAATTTAATTACCTTTCCAAAACATATTAGAGCATCTTATTTGGACTCCTGAGCAGAAAGTTATGTATTTGATAAGTTGACTGTCCGCAGTGAACACCAAATCGATCGCTAGAAATTGGAAGATTGGAAATGCTTGGGAGTTTAGCGAGTTTAATTGTGTTGTTATTTATGCTTTTGGTCCAGTATGTTGGTCTTAGATTAGGTTATCTTTATGTTCAGGTGGGAGCGTGATCCCAGGGGCAGCACCCTCTTCGCGTCCATCGTTCTCGCACGGTTGAGGCAAGTATTCGGGTTGAGGAATAATCATGATTGTTTGCTGAGTTTGATTGTGTTTTGTTCGTATTAGCCATGCATGGATGTTAATGTGATGAATTACAATATATCTTGGTAAATGAAAGTTATATATCTTGGTGATATGCCCTAGAGGCAATGATGGAGATGATTGTATCACGTCTATATTTATGAGTTCTTGAATAAATGTTATTTTGTTCCTTGAATGAATCGCTAGTTCTGAAGATCAACGAGTGTGTGACTTGTTGGTGAAACTCTTAGACTTGTATGATGTCGTTCTAAAAAGTATCCCTGGTCGAATGTCACTGATCGGAACACCAGTGACTCTACGACCAGCACATATATTGATTGATGACCATGTTTCACCGGTCATGGATATAGGGATATCGAATCAATAATGTGAACACATGTTAGAGAACATGGGGTTGGATTGACCCACCTTGAGACACTATTGAGATTGTTATGATCCTGTGTGTCATTAGTTGGTCTCAAGCAATGATGATGTATAATCCTTAGACCTGAGATCAGCATGGTTCCCTACATGTGTAATAGCACTCTTAGGGGTTGCCAAACGCTGCTCGTAACTGAGTAGTTATAAAGGTAGCTTTCGGGTATGCTATAAAACATGCGGATGGATGTGACTGGTCGGATATGGGATTTGCCCCAACTAGCATAACGGGAGAGATGTCTCTGGGCCCCTCGAAGTAGTCGGATAAAGAAAGTGCATGGTCATGCCACTGGTGGTCGAAGTGTTCGACCACGTAAGGTTATCCGACAACTCGATCGAGAAAGTATTGAACAGTCCATGGATGATATATTATCTCACCTGGAGTTCAAACCAGATATCGTGAGGCAAAGGGAGAATACTAGAGTAAGTCTCTTAGTTCGATCAGATCGAGACAAGTCGTATGGTGATACGAGCAAGTCGTGAGGCGATCGAACGAAATCACGAGTGGTCGAAACACAGTCGTAAGGAGTTACGAATGAGTGGTGACCGAGTGTGAATCGGTCGTATAAAGATAGGACACAGTCGTAAGTGATGAGGACCTAGTCGTAGATCATATTGCATTAAGGTTCATCCGATATAATTTGTGTGTATTCGGGAATCGTTATGTCCTGCTAGGGACCGCTACGACTCGTGGTCGAAAAGGGTTTCCGAGTCACAACCGATTACACATAAACCTAACGGGTCACACACTTAATAGGATGGAACAAACCAGTACGAATACGATTCGTTAAATGTGTTCGGATAGGATCCGACACGGGGCACTATATAAGGAGATGCTTGAGGCTAGTTTTGGGCTGGACGAGAGAGACACGTGAGTCGTTTCCATCGAAACCCTAGCCGCCTTCTTCTTGAGAGAGCCTTCCCGTGCGACTTGGTGCTAGCACACCGGCGTACGGTTGTTCCTTCTCTGGACATGTAGATACCGTAGAGGCGCTACTGCGGTTGCTGTTGCGCTGAGGACGATCCGCGATCTTCAAGGAACTGCGGAGGCTGCTGGAGGAGACGATCGACTACGAGGACGATTGGACGATCATCTACGACCACTACATCGGCGCGTTCATCGTCGGACTAGGCTGCTCTGACTCTACTTCCGCTGCACTGCGTGTCTGGTGGTAATAATCTGTGATCATCTATCTTCCTTGGCATCCTGGTTTACGTGGTAGAATTTTTGAATTGTTGCTAGCATAGCCTACCTGATGGAGGCGGGGTGCCCGATCTTTCGATGAGATTGATAACTATCGATTTTGGTGGAGGTGACTCTCGCAATCCGACTACAACCGTACGACGACGCTTGCGCCTTAGCAATCGTTGAACCAACTCCGCGATGTTATTGACCGTGCTAGAAGCGCGATCAACCTGAACACGAGGTTCAATTCCTGCGAGCAATCGAAGAACTAGCAAGAATAAAATATAGGCAATGTGATATTGCAAATAAGAATGTAGCGTAGATGGTATTGAAAATCAAAGGTGGGATCCCGAAGGCTGTCTTGATAGGTGGTCGTCCGACACAACTGAAGAACAGAAGTTTGTACAATGGCTAAACCTAAACTCAACGAAATCCGAGTTCTATCTAGGGGAACGGCGGCTCCTATATGGGAAGACGGCCAGGGGTGGCGGCCAGGGAAGTGGACGCGCGCCCCTAGGGTTACAAGGCCCATGGGCCCAAGAGGAGGTGGCGCAGCACCCTTTTTGACTCGGACAAAAAAAACAGACGTGGATTATTTTATTTATTGTGGCCGGCTCGGTTGGAATTTGAAGCTTAGGTTGGATCCATTAGAAAGTAGACTTGATAAGCTTTCAATGAAGTCCAAGAATGTCCCAAACGGAGTCCGTATGAAGAAGTTACGACCATTTGAACTTAGTGTTGTCGCAGCAGTCCGAACTCGAATCCAGAACGAGCCCAGCTCGAACTCTTGCTTGGCTCGGACCCAAAGTGACGTGATGACCTCCATTATACCTCCTATCCTTGTCCATGACTCCACATACCTCTCCTTGGTCCTTTCCCATGTTCCTAAGCACAATTAAATCACTTGCATTAGGTAGCGATCTATTCTCAGTAATATATAAACCTATGAACGAATTCACCTGGTGATTAAGTTGGCGAGCACGAGCTCGAGTAATTGGTCCTTGTAACATTTGTTGTGGATCAGTTGTGTGTGTAGGCACGGTTGTATCCAAGTTAGGGATGTCCTCATCACTACCCGTATCCCTACAGTGGTATCAGAGCCATCCTACATAGTTTTTGATCTAGATCGGTCGCATATATTGGATATGTGGCAGTAGTAGATTGGATCTATTACTGGTTTGGTCTGATAACCTAGATTGGTTCATATGGATGAAACGATCTAGGCACTGGTCGATAGGATCGATCTATGTTCGGCGATTGTAGATGGGATTTTCAAGGAGGCACAAATGAAGAGCACAATATGATTCACTTGACCTTTTTCCGACTACCTTGCCTGTTACTCCTACCGGTCGGAGTTCCGCCATCGGAGTACGTCGCAGTGTGTGGTCGTATCAAGGCAGTGATCAGATTGGTTCGAAACAGGGTTAATATGATTAATCCGATGATGGGTTTTTCGTACCGTGCGTTATAGATAGTATGTCTTCATATTGCCCGATAGAATTAGATTCTATGCATAACTTGTTTTTGCTGGGTTTAATGTGAATAGTATTGCCCATTGTGTATGTGATGCATGAATGGATTTTCATGGCCTGCGTGTCATGCTGTGAGATAGCCATCGAGCTACATATTATTGTATAACGGCCTGCGTACCGACATGTGATGCTTGAAATTATCCAATGTAATTCTTTACTAGTGTTTAGGAGTAAATGCTTAGTAGATGAATGCGGTCGGAGACTTCTAGCATGGTGGTCGGAGAACAGGAAGCATGCTGATGGAGATCGACATGTTGAGGGCCACACTATTTAACAGTTCAATTTGATTATCTGTGAATGTTTGTGTTTATTCCTGTCATGCTATTTAATCATGTTTTATCATTAGTTGTTTTGACATGATAGAATAGTATCCCTCAAGAAAAATTAAGTAAAATTGATGCCTTTCCAATTGCTGCACCTATCACGATTTTGATCGTTAATTGGCAGGTCTACCAAAGTAGGGTGCCATTAACTATCTGAATGAGATGGGGTGGGTGTCGGACACCCACACGCATAGTGTTGGTTTGACTTGACAAGGCTATCAAAATAGTTTTGGGCCTTGAGGCATGGTGTTGGTAGCCGGGGCATCAAGATGCCATCCAACAAACAAGAGTCATATGTGATATGATTGGCAAGAGGTTGCCTACCGTAAATCACTAGGTTTCTAGCAGTGATGCCAAAGCTCACTAGAACTTAATGACTTATGGATCTTGGACTCACTATATGTTGTTTGAGGGAAACATGGTTTATAGTGGGAGTATCTTTTGTTATCCATTGTTAAGTTAAGTTCGACCACTGGTCGTATGGTGATACTGAGCAATGTGTCAAGACTGTCGAACATAACCACCGACATGAGTGATTAATAGAAGATCTTTCATAAACATAGTGTTGAATCTTTGCATATATTTTCTTTTGTAGATCATGGCACCTACCTTTAATTTGCGATCTATTCTTGAAAAGGAAAAGTTGAATGGTTCAAATTTTATTGGTGGTTTAAATCGAGAATTGTTCTCAAACAAGAAAAGAATGAATATGTTCTAGAGAATCCCTATCTGGGAACCGAGTCTTGATGCTACTCGAACTAAAAGGAATGCTTATGAGAAGAATTGCAATACTTTGATGATGTGCACTACCTAATGCTTGCAACCATGAACTCTGAGCTTGAGTAGCAATATGAGACCACGGATGCTTACAATATGATTGTGAGTCTGAAGGGTATGTTTCAGGATCAAGCAAGGGCGGAGAGGTTCAACACCTTTAAGGCATTGTTTTCTTGCAGGCAGTTAGAACGTAACTTGTCGGTCCTCATGTGATCACAATGATTGGTCTCATTGAGAGCTTGGAAAAGCTTGGTTTTCCCCTTAGTCAAGAATTGGCTACTGATGTGATTCTCCAATCGCTCCCTGCGAGCTTTGAGCCAGTCATACTGAATTTTCATATGAATGGCATGGATAAATCAATGACCGAGTTACATGGTATGCTTAAGGGTGCTGAGGAGAGCATCAAGAAAAGTTCCAATCATGTGATGATGGTTCAAAAGACTACAGCCTTCAAGAAGAATGGTAAGTCGGGAAAGGGAAAAGGCAAAGGAAAGACTAAAGATGAGATCGAGAGTCTCAAGGCTAAGTTTAAGAAGCTTAAACTGGGTCCTAAGCCTGACACAGAATGTTACCATTGTCATGAGACTGGGCATTGGAAGAGAAATTGCAAGAAGTACTTGGCGAGAAAGAACAAAGGAAGTATGACTTCGGTTCGGTATAAATGTTATACAAATTAATCTTGCCACTTCTCAGGCCGGTTCTTGGGTATTTGATACCGGATCGGTTGCTCATATTTGCAATTCGATGCGAGGACTAATAAGGAGTAGAAGTTTGACAAGAGGAGATGTTGATCTTGGCGTAGGCAATGGAGCAAGAGTTCTTTGTATTAATTGTTGGCATTTTACCTTTAGCTTTACCTTCGAGATTAGTTATGGAACTAAATAATTGTTATTATGTTCCACCTTTAAGCAAAACATTATTTACGCTTCATGCTTAGGAGCGAAGGTTATGAATTCAGAATAAAGAACAATTGTTGTTCAATTTATTTTGAAGATATGCTTTATGGCCATGCTCCATTGGTGAATGGATTGTATGTTTTGAATCTTGAGGATATGCCTATCTATAACGTTAATGCTAAAAGACTTCGACCCAATGAAATGAATTCCACTTTTATCTGGCATTGTCGACTTGGTCATATAAATCAGAAGCGCATGATGAAGCTCCATAAAGATGGTCTTCTAACCTCATTTGATTTTGAATCATTTGAAACATGTGAATCTTGTTTACTTGGCAAGATGACAAAAGCACCTTTCACGACCAGAGGTGAAAGGGCGAGTGACTTGTTGGCCCTTATACATTCGAATGTATGTGGACCTATGATCATTTCGGCCAGAGGTGGTTTTCAGTACTTCATAACTTTTACTGATGATTTCAGCAGATATGGCTATGTCTACGAGACATAAGTCGGAATCCTTTGAAATGTTCAAAGAATTTCAAAATGAGGTACAAAATCAACTTGGCAAGACAATCAAATGTCTACGATCAGATCGTGGAGGTGAATATTTGAGCCATGAGTTTGGTGATCATCTAAAGAAGTGTGGAATTGTTCCACAACTCACTCCGTCGGGAACGTCTCAATGGAATGGGGTGTTTGAACGACGGAACCGAACATTGTTGGACATGGTTCGGTCAATGATGAGCCAATATGATCTTCTATTGCAATTCTGGGGATACGCTCTAGAAACAACGACTTTCACTTTAAATAGGGTCCTATCAAAAACAGTAGAGAAGACACCATATGAGATATAGACTGGGAAGTGTCCCGGTTTGTCTTTTCTCAAGGTATGGGGTCGTGAGGCATATGTCAAACGTTTGACGTCTGATAAACTCACACCCAAGTCTGATAAGTGCTTCTTTGTGGGGTATCCTAAGGAAACTAAAGGATATTATTTTTATAAGCGGGATGAAAACAAAGTGTTTGTTGCCCGTAATGGTGTCTTCTTGGAGAAAGAGTTTCTTTCCAAAGGAGTCAGTGGGACTAAGGTGCAACTCGAAGAAATTCGGGAACCATCCGAAAATGTTTCAACTCCTACTGAGCCTCTACAGGATGAACAAAATGTTGTTGAACCTGTAGATGAAGCACCAGCCCCACGTAGATCTAAAATGCCACGTCAATTGCCTGTTAGGTATGGGCATGATGTTTTATTATTGAATAATGATGAGCCTAATACTTATTCGGAAGCGATGGTAGACCCAGACTCTGAGTCATGGCTTGAGGCCATGAGATCCGAAATAAAGCCCATGCATGACAATCAAGTTTGGAACTTGGTTGATGCACCTGATGGCGTTAAAACCATTGAGTGCAAGTGGATTTTTAAGAAAAAGATAGATATGGATGGAAAGGTTCACATTCATAAGGCACGACTGGTTGCGAAGGGTTTCAAACAAATTCAAGGTGTTGATTATGATGAAACCTTCTCTCCTGTCGCTATGCTTAAGTCTATCCGGATTATTCTAGCTATTGCTGCATATTTCGATTATGAGATATGGCAGATGGATGTCAAAACGGCTTTCCTAAATGGAAACCTAAGTGAGGATGTATACATGACACAGCTTGAGGGTTTTGTCGATCCAAAGGAAGCTAGAAAGGTATGCAAGCTTAAGAAGTCCATCTATGGATTAAAGCAAGCATCTCGGAGTTGGAACATTCGTTTTGATGAAGTGGTCAAAGGGTTTGACTTCATCAAAAATGAAGAAGAACATTGTGTTTACAAGAAGGTTAGTGGGAACAAGCTTGTGTTTCTGATCTTGTATGTGGATGACATACTACTGGTCGGAAATGATATTCCAATGCTTGAATCTGTTAAAACTTCATTAAGAAATAGTTTCTCAATGAAAGATTTAGGAGATGCAGCATATATTCTTGGTATAAGGATCTATAGAGATAGATCTAAGAGGCTAATTGGATTAAGCCAAGACATGTACATTGACAAGGTGTTGAAACGGTTCAACTTACAAGATTCCAAAAAGGGTTTCTTGCCTATGTCACATGGTGTTAATCTTAGCAAGACTCAGTGCCCTAGACCACTGATGAGTGAGACAAAATGAGTAGAATTCCATATGCTTCGGCTATTGGATCTATCATGTATGTCATGCTGTGCACACGACCGAGATGTGTCGTATGCTCTAAGTTTCTGAGCAGATATCGATCGGATCGGTGAAGGTCACTAGATAGCAGTCAAGAATATCCTTAAGTACTTAAGAAGGACAAAGGATGCATTCCTTGTATTTGGTGGTGAGGAAGAGCTGGTCGTAAATGGTTACGCCGATGCTAGCTTCCAAACCGACAAGGATGATTTCAGATCGCAATCAGGGTTTGTGTTTTGCTTAAATGGAGGAGCAGTGAGCTGGAAAAGTTCCAAGCAAGGAACGGTTCTTGATTCTCTGACGGGTCGAGTACATTGCGGCTTCGGAAGCTACGAAGGAGGCCGTATGGATTAAAAAGTTCATTAGTGAGCCGGGTGTGATTTAGTGCTTCGGTCAATGGATCTCTATTATGATAATAGTGGAGCCATTGCACAAGCTAAGAGCCTAGATCGCATCAAAAGTCCAAGCACATACTTGGCGATATCACATTATTCGTGAGATCGTTGAGAGAGGTGATGTGAAGATATGCAAAGTGCACACGGATTTGATATTGCCGATCCGTTGACAAAACCTCTCCATAAGCTAAGCATGAGGCGCACACAAGAGCTATGGGTATTCGATACCTATATGATTGACTCTATTGCAAGTGGGAGATTGTTGATGATATGCCTAGAGGCAATCATGGAGATGATTGTATCACGTCTATGTTTATGAGTTCTTGAATAAATGTTATTCATTCCTTGAATGAATCGTTAGTTACGAAGATCAACGAGTATGTGACTTGTTGGTGAAACTCTTCGACTTGTATGATGTCATTCTAAAAGTATCACAGTCGAATGTCACCGATCGAACACGGTGACTCTACGACCAGCGCATATATTGATTGATGACCATGTTTCACCGGTCATGGATATAGGGATATCGAATCAATAATGTGAACACATGTTAGAGAACATGGGGTTGGATTGATCCACCTTGACACACTATTGAGATTGTTATGATCCTATGTGTCATTAGTTGGTCTCAAGCAATGATGATGTATAATCCTTAGACCTGAGATCAGCATGGTTCCCTACATGTGTAATAGCACTCTTAGGGGTTGCCAAATGCAGCTCCTAACTAGGTAGTTATAAAGGTATCTTTCGGGTATGCTATGAAACATGCGGAGGGATGTGACTAGTCGGATATGGGATTTGCCCCAACTAGCATAACGGGAGAGATGTCTCTGGGCCCCTCGAAGTAGTCGGATAAAGAAAGTGCATGGCCATGCCACTGGTGGTCGAAGTGTTCGACCACGTGGGTTATCCGACAACTCGATCGAAAGTATTGAACAGTCCATGGATGACACATTATCTCACCGGAGTTCAAACCGATATCATGAGGCAAAGGAAGAATACTAGAGTAAGTCGCTTAGTTCGATCAGATTCGGACAAGTCGTATGGTGATACGAGCAAGTCGTAGATCGATCGAACGAAATCACTGAGTGGTCGAAACTCCGTAAGGAGTTCTGAATCGGTCATGACCGAGTGCGAACTCAGTCGTATAAAGATAGGACACAGTCGTAAGTGATGAGGACCTAGTCGTAGATCATATTGCATTAAGGTTCGTCCGATATAATTTGTGTGTATTCGGAATCGTTATGTCTGCTAGGGACCGCTTCGACTCGTGGTCGGAAAGGGTTTCCGAGTCACAACCGATTACACATAAACCTAACGGGTCACACACTTAATGGGATGGAACAAACCAGTACGAATACGATTCGTTAAATGTGTTCGGATAGGAACCGACACGGGGCACTATATAAGGAGATGCTTGAGGCTAGTTTTGGGCTGGACGAGAGAGACACGTGAGTCGTTTCCACTGAAACCCTAGCCGCATTCTTCTTGAGAGAGCCTTCCCGTGCGACTTGGTGCTAGCACACCAGCGTATGGTTGTTCCTTCTCTAGACATGTGGATACCGTAGAGGTCCTACTGCGGTTGCTGTTGCGCTGAGGATGATCCGCGATCTTCACAAGGAACTGCGGAGGCTGCTGGAGGAGACGATCGACTACGAGGACGATTGGACGATCATCTACGACCACTACATCGGCGCGTTCATCGTCCTACTAGGCTGCTCCGACTCTACTTCCGTTTGCCTTGTGTGCGTCTGTGGTAATGATCCGTGATCATCTATCTTGCTTGGCATCTGGTTTACGTGGTAGAATTTTTGAATTGTTGCTAGCGTAGCTTTGCCTCGTATCCCTACGGGATGATCATGTCCTAGTTCATGAGGATGTGTCCTCAGACTTTTCCAGATGACGGAACCAATGGACACGAATGGCGGCCGGGCCATTGGGAAATAATCGACATCACCAGTAATCGATCGTGAGAGGATCCTGTTTGCCTCTCACCAACTTAATGGTCCCGCATCAGAATGGTGGGATAATTACTGCATCGCCCATAATGATGCTCAATCCATTACATGGGCCAACTTTGTGCGAGCTTTCCGCCATGCACACATTCCGACGGGCATGATGCTGAAGAAAAAGGAGTTCCATGCACTCCGTCAGGGCAACCGCACGGTGAATGAATATCTACACCGATTTAATCAACTTGCTCGCTCGCCCGGTGGCGTGGCGAGAGATGAGGACAGACAGAAAGGTTCTGGAGGACTAAACGATGACATTTCTGTCCAACTGATCTCTCAGAACTTTACCAACTTCCAGCAGTTGGTGGACAAGGAAATTAGGCAGGAGGCCAAACACTTGGAGATGGAGAACCGCAAGCGGAGGATGGCTGCTCAAAGGTTCAACGCGGGAGGTCTTCCCAAACCTCGCATCACCACACCGCAGCCACCGCAACGTGGGAAGTTTCAATCTTCCACGTCCCGCACTCTGGCACTGCCACAGCGTTCCAACCCCCCAACTTCCGCAGCACTTCATCTGGAGGGCAGTTCCAACAGAAGCACTCCACCTCCTCGCCTTCCGGAGTTACGTGTTTTCATTGCAACGAGACGGGGCATTATGCCAACAAATGCCTGAAGAAGCAACAAGGCGTGACTCCAGCCAAGCCAATCTCATGAGTTCCAGCTACCGGCGGCATCACAAGGCCAGCAGGCCAGTTCACCAACGGACGGGTGAACCATGTCACTACAGAGGAAGCTCAGGTAGCGCCAGATGTTGTCTGTGAGGACCCCAGTTTATTTGGCTTGTAATGCTTAACCAACCACCTGGACGTAGCATCACAAATCAAATAAACCAAGCCTCGAGATATGTATACTTCCCATAACTGCAGTATACACACCTCTTCACAAAATCATGCATCAATTCCATTCTAGACATAGAATCCAAGGCATCACGATACCAAACAGTAGACAAACAAAGTAGAGTTATTACAAAAGAGGGCCGACCGGCCAAATGACAAACAAATAACTAAGTAAACAGCGGAAGCAAAAGTGCCATAAGATGGCGATAAACAAAAGTCAATTAGTGTGCCTCAGCCCACAAGGCAACCAACCGGACCGCCAAGCTAGTCGTCCCAGAAACCGCACATCTCACAAAAGTAAGGCCCTTGGGGCTCACCTGCCTCCTCTGCAACAAAAACATTAAGCAAAGCAAATGAATACAAATATGTACTCGCAAGACTGACGTGTGGGCTAGCAGACCTATGCATAAACTACATGCAAGCTTATCTGAGTGGAGGCTGTATGGCTCATTTTAGCACAAAGCAATCTTTATTTGTAATAATGTAATACATTTAAAAGCAAGTTGGCAATTCATTTTTATTGTTGAAATAACAGCAAGAGCGAAAAGATAACAATAGATAGATGACAACATCCTGGAAGTGACTAACCCATTAGTCACCACGACCATAGCATGAATTACCCATTCATGCCACCCATGTCAAGTTTTAATTAAAAGGTTGTAGTCTAGTTCTCACGGGGCGTATCCGAGCGTGTCCATAACCTAGGACGAGGCTATTCGAATAGTTTTAACCCTGCAGGGGTGTACCAATGTACCCACACTTCAGACCGCCTTTTTGTCACAAAAGCACACTTAGAAGGTATCTCGGCACAGCTAAGTCCTACGAGACATTTCCGATGTGTGTATTAACTACGAGCCGCTCGTATGGATAGAAATCCATACGCTTACATGGTAAAGCCGAAAAGACAACTACCCACTCAGGGTAAAGCTTTTCGGACAACTACCATGCTCCCAACACCATCCCTCCTGCGACCCCCTGCGACTCGGAGCCAATACACGCCAAAGTACTAAGTCAAGAGAGGTCCCATACCCTCTAGTGTGGTTAACACGCAAAATGCTCAGTACGGTGGCGCAAGTAACTCGGTCCTTGTTGACTCGGGCACCATTCCAGTCACACCCAAAAACACACCAACATACCATTGTGCCCAAGTCCAAATCATTTTTGTTTTCATTTTTAGTTTTCACAATTAAACATAGCATAAATGCTGAATCATAAAGTTATAATAATTTTGTGTGATCAAGGTTATCGACTAAGTCGATAACCGCCAATTCTACCGATAGCTAAGCATGTCTAAGCAGTTTAATTCGTATCTACTAAGTGACAAGAGATCATTCAACGATCTCTAATCACAGCAAATAACCTAGGCTCAGGTAGTAGAGGAATATCGTTTACCTGCAGATTATGCAACTAAAGGGCCCACTAACCATAGTTTAACAACAAAATAGCAATGCATACATACAAGTTGCAAACAAAATATTAGTTTTGAACATAAAGGAATTAACATGATCAAACTGCTTGCCTGGTTGCCGCTGCTCAAAATGTTGCTGAGGCTCACTCTCGATAATACCGGAATCGTCGCAATCTATCGATCGAGCAAAAAGGACAAATAAGAACGAATAACACCGACAATAACCCAAAATTTCAATTTCATCAAATATGCACAAAATTCATACAGTAGTTAGAGTATCATTTTACAAAATTTTAGAAACAGAGAACATTTTATTTGGAGTTAAGAAGAATTTTCTAGGTATTTTCCAAGTTAGAAATACATAAAAACACCATTAAATTAGTTATCAAAATTTTATGAATAGAGACATACCTAAACTTATTTTGGTAAAAAGTAAAATAAAAATGAAAATTAACAAAATTGGTTTCATTCGATTTGGATAAAAATTGAATTAGTTATGAATTTTCTAAGTTAATTGAATTAAGAGTGCAAAAGTAATTCAATTCGGAAATTCTAAAAGAATTTAATCCTTTTTCTACCGGCGCTCAGCTAACCCACGGTCACTGACCGGTGGGACCGAGCGAAAACGCTGACCAGGTTAGCTTTGACTCAGCCGGCGTCAAAGGCGACGTCGAAGGCGTATTATATGAATAAGTCTTCGGCTTACTAAAAGCGTAACCCTAACTTAAACGTACACAAAAATACGTTTCCTTTAAGAGAAAACGTATTTTCAAACTTTACACAATACTTAATCAGCAACATGGGCCCACATGTCATCGACTCAGAGGATTATAAACGGCTAGATTTAAATTTCTAAACACGCTTAAACCAGGGGGGGTCCACATGTCAATGATACAACTAAAACGGAGATTAGTACTAAAGACTGTGCTTAGTGCAAAGGACACCGGCGGCTTACCGGCGTTCACGAGGACGGCGGCGTAGCCGTGCAGCGGATCTAATAAACCAGCGAGTCTCCAGGCGCGTGGGTGATACCTCCAGGTTCACCGTGACCTCGCGAACCCGATGACGGCGACATGGGCCCTCAAGGATGCCGGCGGCGAGCTGGCGACGAACGGAGGCGGGGAAGAAGCTACGGCTCATGCGGAGAAGATGCTACGGGCTTCGAGAAGCTTCGGGAAGGAGCGCCTAGAGATCGCCTCGGCTCCAGGAGCGATACGCCCAAGACAACGCCGCCGAAGGAGGTCCGAGGCGGCCGGAATCGATGCGGCGGCGAATCACCGTGATCGGAGAAGAAACGGCCACACGCCCTCAACGATGCACCCAAAGCGAAAACGAACCCACCGTTAGACTCAGTGGAGCAATGTGATCATAAGGGACCAAACGCCGAGGCAAGATACTCACTAGAACGCTAATAAGCTCGCGGGACAGAGATCGCCGGAGGCGGAGACGACGAAGTCGCTCCTGGCGATTCACTGGATGCCAAGGACCCAGGCTGGGCAAAATGGAAATGGCGTCGAGCGTGGATCATGATGGTGCGGTCGCGGTATGGAGGGCGGCACCAACACGGCGGCGCTGCCTTCGGCTTCCGCTCCGGCCGAAACAAAGAAATGGGCGGAGAAGGCACGAGAATGGGAGAAAGGAGAAATGGGTGAGCTTAGTGGGTAGATGAATCCCCGGCGATACTTCGGAGGCGGACACGCGTCCACGATGTGGCAGCGACGAGCTGCGTGGCACGCATGCGCGAACGCCAGTGAGCTCCGGTAGGCAGCGGAGACGACGAGGACGAACCTGACAGGAGAGGCCCACTCGTCAGCGGCAGCGAGAAAAGCGACGCGGTGAGGTGGCTGAGTCGAAGCCTGACTCCGGCTTGGGCACGGCGGTTAGCTGGTTCGACTCGATCAAGAAGACGCAGATCGTTAGATCTAAAATGGACGGTCGAGATCTGTTGGAATGTGTTGGACAGTCCGATTAGATCGGGCGTGGGTGGACCGTGCGATTTGCATCGGACGGTGGCAAGCGATTGGACTCGGGCGGTGCAGCTAGGCGGTGCGGTCGAGCCGAGCGACGCGGTCGGAATCGAGTCGGAATTTGAGTCCGAGCCCGATGAACAGTGAAAAGGTTGACTGGGATTAAAACTTGTTTTCCCACTTTGACCAGGGCTTTAAAATTAGAAATAAAATTCCTAAAATCCTGAAATTAATCAGAGGTGTTCTTGGTACACCCTAGTATTTATAAAAAAAATTAAAATCACTTTTAATATTATATTTTGTATAAAACAAATTCAAACTTAGTCTAGGTCATTAATTGGTGTTTGAATTTTCTAAGAATTAAACTAGTTCCAAAAATTTTAGGAAAATTATATTTATTCATGATAAATATTATAAGATTTGAATAAATTGTTTCCAGAAGATGATCACAAGTTTTTGTCTCTGATTTCTTTTGGAGTTAAGATTTAAGTTATATGTTCTAATTGATTTCAAAAATTTCAAAAGCAACAAATCTAGCAAAAGCTCCAGAAATTCAAACATGCTCAAAAAGTTTTAAATTCTTCTCATTTTCATACATTGGAAAATACAACTCGAGCTCTAGATGTTACATTGTCCTCGGTACGTTCCTTGTTAATTCAATACCAGCATCTGTCCTATTCGATTCTGGAGCTTCACATTCTTTCGTGTCGAATAAGTTTGTGGGAAAATATGGGTTACCTATATCTTCCTTAGCTACTCCCATGATAATCCATTCCCCGGGCTCGGAAATGAGAACCAACTCCCTATGCCCAAATCTTACCCTTGAGATATCCGGAGTATCTTTCCTAGCCGATTTGATAGTCTTACACTCCCAAGGTCTGGATGTAATTCTTGGAATGGACTGGCTAGCCAAAAACCATGGACAAATAGACTGTGCCAATAGGTCTATCACCCTCACCAATGACCAAGGCATCTCAGTAGAATTCAAACCTAAGACCCGCACCGGAGGAAGTTCCATCCTCACCAGTCTGAAGGAAGTGAAACTTGAAGATATACTCGTGGCGTGGGAATATCCCGATGTCTTTCTGGATGATCTACCCGGTATAACACTGGATAGGGACATAATGTTCCTAATCGATCTAGTCCCCGGGACAGCTCCAATCTCGAAGCGGCCCTACAGAATGCCAGCCAACGAGTTAGCAGAGCTGAAGAAACAAATTGAAGAATTGCGAAGCAAAGGATACATTCGACCCAGCTCTTCACCTTGGGGAGCACCAGTACTATTTGTCAAAAAGAAAGACAATAGTATAAGAATGTGCGTTGATTACAGATCACTCAATGAGGTGACAATCAAGAACAAATACCCGTTGCCCAGGATTGATGATCTGTTTGATCAACTAAAGGGAGCAAATGTCTTCTCGAAGATTGACCTGAGATCCGGTTATCACCAACTGAAGATCAGACCAGAAGATATTCCGAAGACCGCTTTCACTACAAGATATGGGTATGCGAGTTTACGATGTGTCCTTCTGTAACGAACGCCCCTGCTTATTTCATGAATATGATGAACAAAGTGTTCATGGAATTCTTGGATAAGTTTGTGGTCGTCTTCATCGATGACATCCTCATCTACTCAAAGGATGAAGAAGAGCACGAAAAGCACCTCAGGCTGATTCTGGACAAACTCAGGGAGCACCAGCTTTATGCCAAATTCAGCAGAGTGAATTCTGGCTAAGTCAAGTGGCATTCCTTGGACATATTGTGTCAGCAGGAGGAATTGCAGTAGATCCCGCTAAGGTGGAGGCAGTAATGGACTGGAAACAACCCAGATAAGTCACTGAGGTGAGAAGCTTCCTTGGACTAGCAGGTTATTACCGCAGGTTCATCGAAGGTTTCTCTAAACTTGCAAGACCCATGACTCAACTTCTGAAGAAAAAAAAGAAGTTTGAATGGACAAACGCCTGTGAGGAAAGTTTCCAGGAGCTAAAGAAGAGACTAGTCTCAGCACGAACATCCGCAAGGATTTTGAGATATTCTGTGACGCATCCCGTCAAGGCCTCGGATGTGTACTGATGCAGGAAGGCAACGTCGTAGCTTATGCGTTCCGGCAGTTGCGGCCACACGAAGGAAATTATCCGACTCACGACCTGGAGTTAGCCTCAATCGTGCACGCCCTGAAGATCTGGCGGCATTATCTCATTGGTAACCGCTGTGAGATTTTCACGGATCATAAAAGCCTAAAATATATATTCACGCAGTCCGAACTCAATCTCCGACAGAGGAGATGGTTGGAATTGATAAAGGATTACGACCTCGGAATCCATTATCACCCGGGCAAAGCCAATGTGGTGGCAGATGCCCTGAGTAGAAAGGCGTACTGCAACACCATCATGGTACAACAAAATCAGCCAGAGTTGTATGAGGAACTGAAGCACCTGAACCTGGAGATTGTCAACCACGGTTGTGTGAACGCTCTAGAAGTTCAACCGACTCTTCAGGGTCAGATCAGAACAAAGCAGTTAGAAGATGAAGACATCCAAGAAATCAAGAAGAATATGAGAAGAGGTAAAGCCCCAGGTTTTTCCGAGGATGAACAAGGAACAGTGTGGTTTGGAGACCACATCTGTGTACCCAATCAGCAGGAGATAAAAGAGTCGATTCTGAAGGAAGCTCACGAATCGCCATACTCCATTCATCCTGGGAGCACCAAAATGTATCAGGACCTAAAAGAAAAATATTGGTGGGGTTCGATGAAGCGAAATTGCTGATTTCGCCGCCGTTGTGATGTCTGTCAAAGAGTCAAGGCGAGCACCAAAGACCACTGGTCTGTTGCAACCATTACCAATTCCGAGTGGAAGTGGGAAGAAGTTGGTATGGATTTCATCACCGGACTCCCTAGGACCCAATCGGGATATGACTCCATCTGGGTGGTAATTGACCGGTTAACTAAAGTAGCTCACTTTATTCCAGTCAAGACTACGTACAGAAGCAATCAGCTAGCAGAATTATATATGGCGAGGATCGTCATTTACGGAGTACCCAAGAAGATCGTATGCGCGAGAGGTTCCCAATTTACATCAAGGTTTTGGCGAGCCCGCATGAAGCCTTAGGAACGGACTCAACTTCGATTTACATATCATCCCTAGACAGATGGACAAACAGAACGCACCAACCAAGTTCTTGAAGATATGCTTCGAGCCTGTGCCATAGACTTCGGAAAAGGTTGGGACAAGGATCTGCCATATGCAGAGTTCTCGTACAATAATAGCTACCAAGCCAGTCTACAGATGGCTCCATTCGAAGCGTTGTATGGTAGGAAATGCCGAACTCCGCTCCTTTGGGATCAGGTAGGAGAACATCAGATCTTTAGGCCTGAGTTGATCAAAGAAGCTGAAAGTAAAGTAAAGGCTACACAGGAACGTCTGAAAGTAGCTCAATCCCGACAAAAGAGCTATGCTGATAATCGTCGGAGGGAATTAAACTTTGAGGTAGGAGATTTCGTCTATCTCAGAGTTACTCCACTCAGAGGAGTAAGGAGATTCCAGACGAAAGGTAAACTCGCACCCAAATATATCGGGTCATACAAGATCTTGGCAAGACGTGGAGAAGTAGCCTATCAGCTGGAGCTACCAGCTGCCTTGTCAGCAGTACATAATGTCTTCCATGTATCGCAGTTAAAAAAGTGCCTGCGAGTGCCAGAAGACCACACCCTCCTGGAAAGCTGTGACCTTCAAGAAGATCTCACCTATGTAGAGCGACCAATTAAAATTCTGGATGTCGCAGAACGTGTTACCCGAAGCAGAATCATCAGATCATACAAGGTGCAGTGGAGTCACCATCCAGAAAGTGAAGCCACATGGGAGAAAGAAGAAAAACTCAAGACCAACTATCACGATCTTTTGCTAATTCAAGTCCGAATCTAGGGTCGAGATTCCCTTTAAGAGGGGTAGGTTTGTAACAGCCCAAATTTCAAATTCCAATTGAAAATAAAGTTTAATTATTTTTGTGGATTTTTCTAATTTTTTAAAAGCTTTTACTTAATTAACACAAAGCTAAAACCAATTTATTGGCAAAAGATAATAACAAGTAATAGTTGGAAATATTTTATGTAAGTCCTAAATGCTCTAGAGAATTTCTGTGAATTTTCTCAAAATTTTTGGACTTAATTTGCTATATTCTAAAGCCTAATTGAATTATCAGAATTTAATTAATTTAGAAATCAAAAGAAAATCCTCAAATAGTGTTTGGGCCGAAACCCACTAGGCCCAATTCATTTTTTACACGCGTGCGGCGCGATCGGCCCGCTCCATCCACAAGTTTAACCCCGCCGCATCTCAGCCGTTGGATGGAAATCCAACGGCCAGATTTCAGTGTGACATTCGGACGACCGAACGCCCCTTTCATTTTGCACCGTCCGATCTAGATCTAATGGCCCACGTGCACCAGTGACTTTACTAGTCACCGCACCGCCTCGGTCTATCGCGACCATTGGATTAAGATCCAACGGCTGCGCCCAATCCACACTTACCGGACGCCGCGTTGTCCTCCGTCCGATCAAAATCCAACGCGCCCCCGTCATCTTCTTCCTTTCCTTTCTTCCTCCTCCACCTTCCTTTTCCTCGTGCAGCGTTCGCCATTGCCGCCTTCTAGAAACCATCCAAAACCAGGTGAATCTGGCCGCATCTCCCTAATCATCGCGCGCATTTATGCCCGGGATCCCCTCCGCCTCCGACACGACCATCACTTTCCATTCCGGTGCCCTAAATCCCCTAATTCTCACCGGGAAACCACTCGGGTCTTCGTGCTCTCCACGGCGGCTCGGCCATGCCCGCATCCTATAAAAGGCCACCCCGGGTGCGCCTCCGCTCACTCATTCCATCCCCTCAACTCTCGTAGCCTCTCGCCGCTCCTAGCCGCCGGAACTCGAGCTTTAGTTCGTCGTCCACCGAAGCTCTCGCCGCCGATTGCCTCGCTGTCAGCGATGCCCCTTCCCCGTCGACCACACCATCGTCATCACCATGCCCCACTCTACCCTAGGCGATCACCCACGTCGCCAAAAGGTCGCCGGAGCTCCCGACCGACAACAACCGATCTACTTCGCCACCAAAAGCTCGCCGCCAGCCAACTCCGACGTCCTCTCGTGCCCAGGTCAGTATCATTAGGTGCGCATTAACCTCCTCTACACGATGGGATCACTCACCCTCGCCGGCGAGCCGCCGTTCGCCGTTGTCGGGCGAACCCGAGCCTTGCCGCCGTCAAGCCCTCGTGGCAGCCACCGTGGCTTCGCCACCTCAATGCCACACAGCCCTTTTTGCCCCGTGTCGCCTATGTGTCGGCTCGGTCATGTCCGGGTCAGCACGCGCCTAACACCTCACCAACCAACCCAGGCCTAAACCCTCGGTGGACTCGGTCCATGAGCACCGAGCCACTTACAAATGGGGCCCGCATGTCAGAAATTCAATTTATTCCTTTTAAATCCCGTAAATCCCTCGCTGACGTCAGCATTGCGCAATAATTAGATTTTCCTTTAGAAAAATAATTCATAAAATTCATTTAAATTGCAGATTTAGGTTTAAAACTTTAAAAATTCATATCTTTTGCATCTGAACTCCAAATTGGGTGATTCAAGTTGAAAAATTTGTATAAAATTATAATCTATCTAACTAAACCAAAATATTTCAATTTGGAGTTAATTTTAGCTGAGGTTTTGAATTTATTTGACTTTTAATTTGAATTTGTCGTATTTTCGCGTATAGACTTCGACGACTCCGGAGAATTAGATCCTTCTGACGATTTAGAGTTTCAAGACTTCAACAAAGGCAAGTTACACTATTGATCATATTGTTCCTAGTATTTTAAAGTATTTAATTTATGTTTTCAAATTACTATTGCATGCATATGTTTTTATAAATGTTTGAATGTCCTATTTTTGTATATAGTTATTCCAACTTTCATTGTATGGCCAATTTGATTATTGAATACGAATGCCTTGTCACCCTTAGGTAAAATTTGTCATATGCTTAGCCATGCCTAGATCATATTTATAAATTTGGGAAGATTTAGCCAAATCTTTTACAACTTGATTTAAATTTGATTATGTGGTATTGTTTTACCACGAAAGGTTTATAAAGAGGTTTTTACTCTAAATAAAATAAAATGGGTTTAGACTTGGGCGAGATGGATGGATGGTGGGTGTAGGTTTATGCACAGGCTTAATCTGGTTAGGATTAAGGCCCATGGTTTTAATTGGAAGTCACCCGAGTCAGTTAAGGATCGGCCTTTGAGCCGCTTTTTGCTACGCCTTACCGTACCACCACATGTCCTGTATGGGCAGGATTTGGCTACATAATTTGTGGCGCCTTAGTGTTATTTGTGCCATGTTGTATGTGTGGGCGTGTTAGAAACGAGAGTTCCACCGGCGCAAGAGGGGCTCCGGAGGATGGTTAGTCAATGGGGCGAAACCTTAGCGGGCATAAATACATTAAGGCATTGCATTGTAACGGCCTCATGATAATTGCTTAGTCACACGCCTTCGGAAGCGTGTTTTGGCCGACATTAAAAGCATATTATCTCATGTGGGTAAAGCTGTACAAACTCTGCAGAGTAGAAACTATTCGGATAGCTGCGTCCGCGGTCATGGTCATGCTAGCAAAGCCACTCTAAATTAGACTTGTTTTTGGTTTATAAATTGATTTCAACAGATGTTTTCAGGATGGTTAATCCTATGGTAAAAATTGGGCGGGTAGCCAAGTGATAGGAGGGTATCCTTCACCATTCATATAATGGAGGTTATCCACTATTGATTGTTATTTTAAACACTAATTTTAGTTATAATATAAAAACTGGCCTTAGAAATTATTATTGGTATTTAACCTGAAAGTGTTGTTTATGCAACTTAACCATGCCACTATCCTTTGTTTACCTTATGCATGCATTACCTTTCAATATTGGGTGTAACTTGAAAGAATGGAAGTTGTGCTTACTCTTGCTGAATAATCTTTATTCAGGAGAAGATCTCTATCAGGACGGTGAGGATCTTGATGACTAGGCTACGCCCCCAGACGATTGCCTGTGGCAAGTCGTGTGGTCTACTACTATTTTGTCTTCCGTTGTGTTATTTTCTTTTCCATTTGGCCTCGGCCCTTTTGTAATAAGCTCGAGTTATTTATAATAAATGCGAGATATGTTTGTGCTATCACTTTTGTTTGATCAGATACACTAGAAATCACGGACTAGTGTATAAACAAAGAGAATTCGGGATCCTTCGCTCCGGATTCGACAATAAGCCTCAATACCAAGTCACATACAGCAAGGCTGCGAGGTTGGACCTTACGATCGTAGTATGCATGCGGGGTTTGTTGGTAGACTGCTGAACGATTAGAGCACAGTTCCTCTTTCCTCGGCGGGTTGATGTCATCAGCTCGGTTGTTCTTGGTAGTCGTTAAAATTTTTGACTCATGACTGATCTTTAGTTACGGCGGGAGCATGGCTTCGCACCAAAAACTAGAAAGAAAGGTGTTTCTCTTGTAGCTCGACTAGTAGTCGTACGAATCGCCCATAATACTGAAGGTAATTCTTGTACCCAAACCCCCAAGCGCTTGACAAGCTGGTCGAAGACTCTAGTTTTAATCCCCTTCATTATTTGGCCATTCGCCCTTTCAACTGCCCCATTGCTTTGGGGATGGGCAACAGAAGCGTAACACAACTTGGTACCCAACTCGTCGCAAAATTCTTGCAATTTTGCGCTCAAAAATTACTTGCCATTATCTGTGATGATTCGACTAGGTACCCCAAATCGAGTTATCACGCATCTCATCATGAACCTTTTAGCTGTTTTCATTGTTATCCCAGTTGCAGGTTCGGCTTCTATCCATTTTGTGAACGTGTCAATAGCCACAAAAAGGAATTCGAATCCACCTGGAGCTCTGGATAACGGTCCTAGGATATCGAGACCCCAGATTGCAAAAGGCCAAGATCGAGGAATTGTTTGCAACGCCTAAGCCGGTTGGTGTATTTGTCTGCTATGAAACTGACATTATACACATTTTTTAACCAGCTCCTTGGCATCGTAGAGGGCTGTTGGCCAATAAAAACCTTATCGAAAGGCTTTTCCGACCAGCGTTCTGTAGGATCGGCACCTAAAATTTCATCTCGGCGCTATCGTCTCGTGATCATCATCATTACCGCAAGGTTAGCTGCAAGAGCATATTCATCCTCAACATCACTGGCACTTACATATCCACCGTCGTCGGTCGTAATGTACGCTCGCTGACTGGGGCAATCTCTCATGAAGTGGCCCATACCTTTGTAACGGTGGCACACAATTCTCGTCGTGCGACCCGTGGAAGCAACTGATGAAGAACTCTCGCCGGTGCACGCACACTAGTAGATTTACTTGCCTCGGATGCACGTGGCGGTGGTGGCGGTCTTTGCTGAACAGCGCCTACTCACGGAGGGCGTGGTGAACAAATGAAGGTGGGGCCGTGTTGGCTTGTCTGGCGTCGGTCTCGATGTAGACGTACTTCCAAAGTTGCTCCTAGTCCTTTGTTGTCTTCCACCGCAATTCTTTTACGCCAAACAAGCAAGTGGAACAACCTATTGATATCATTATACTATTTGTAATCAACTATGTCCTGAATTTCACGCCTTAAGCCACCATAAAACGAGCCATTTTATCCTCCTCATCCTCAACAACGTTACAACGCAGCATGCCTATTTGCGATTCTTGATAGTATTCCTCGACGATTTATTACCTTGGTCTAAGCGCTGCAATTTTTTACGCATGTCACGATTAAAAGCAGGAGGAACAAATCTAGCACGCATAGCTACCTTCAATCTATCCCATGTATCAGGTGTTAACCCAGAATTAACTATTTGATTCCACCAAATGATAGAAAGTTCTTTAAATTCACTAGTGGCTTGTCTGACTCTATGCACTTCAGGAACTAGATGGGCATTAAATTTTTGTTCAACTGTCATCTCCCAATCTAGATAAATTTCAGCATCATAAACACCCGCAAAGATGGTATGGTAAATTTAACTTTGCAAACGGGTCATCATTAACACGAGCATTGTTGTGCTGAAAATAATTATTACCTCCCATACCGTGACGGTTGTGATGTAAGCGGTGTTGTTGGCGTGCATCTTGGTCGACAAAGGGCGCGTCGGCGTCGCGGTATTGCCTCTCATTATCATGATCTTGGGCGGCATCGTGATCATACTCGCGTCCATTGTTCGGTGGCGATTCACCATTCTTTCAAGGCGTGTAGTAAGCGCGCAATATTATCGTTAATAGCGCGCAATGTAGCCGTAGTAGCTTGAAGCTTCTGTCGATGTCCTCATTAATGGTTATCGTTGCTCATCCGGGGCGTCATGAGCTCTCCTTTACCACGCACTCGTTCTCATCAGGTCATCTCACCGCCATGGTTAGTAGAAAACAAAAGACAACACAAAGGTATTATCCCTATCAACTACTAGGTGATGGAAGGCGGAATCACACACTCTCAAGCGTCTTACCACACTCTTACAAGTGTTCTTACCAAAGCATATAGGAGGTGAGTACGGGGGTGGTGGTTCGTGATACTGAGTGTCGAGCATGGGCACGATTGCAAGGCGGAACTGTTACGATCAAGAGTAGGTGGAGCTTGGAAGGCACAATATGTAGCAAAGGATTAGCAATAATCAATTCGATTAATGCAAGTTGAAAGATTGTTCAAAGTACTTAGCCAATGTTGCTGATCCTAGCCTAATCAAAGCTAGCGAATCACCGCCCTATGGAGAGAAGTGTATGTGCGCACGCATAGCGATCAATATGACTTGATGTAAGCAATGGAAAGCCTCACAACAAGTGCTAGGAGAGACGCTAGCCAACTACTCAAACTTCTTTCTAAGGGCACAAGATCGTTCACGCGATGTAGAGCACGAAAACGGAGAAAATGTGCAACGTAGACGGCCCTCTAGATTGAGCGATACAACAGCTAGTCTCAAACGATGAACAAGCAAAGTTTTATGTGGCTTGTATATACTCGTTTGAAAGGTTTCGACAAGATCTACAACTTTCTCAACTGGACGAACCCCAAATTCCGAAGGCAAGACAGAAAGAATCGCAAAAAACAGAAAATTGAAAACTTGCGACGCGATTTCGGGGCTAAAGATGGCCGATTTTGGGGGTCTTGGAGGGCGACAAGCACTTCGCATGTCAATTTTTCAGATGCGCGTCGTCGATAGCTTCGAAACGAGTATAAGAACGTCGAATTCCGACTTCGTATGGAAAAGTTATGCCCGTTTTACTGAAAGGGTGTCGGAAACGGACTCGAATTCGTTTTGGTTTCAACTTCAAACTATTATATCTTTTGATCTCGTGGGCCAAACGTGCCCAATTTTTTTTTGGGAGCTGGTGGCTATATCAGGAAGGGCTCCACCAATTTTCACTGATTTTCGTGCAAGTTTGATACACTTTCCAAAATTCGGACAGATAGACACGATTTTTCTCTTCTTACATTTTTTCTCTCTGTTTTTTCTCCGTTCTTTTCTCAACACGAAATCAAACTCTTTCTCTCTTTTTCTTCTCTTTTCTTCTCTGTTACACACGAAACCAACTAGGGTTTGTGGCCACAAGAGGGCAAGTCGTTCGGCTCGCCGCGCAGCAAGTAGGAGCGCGGCCAAAGCGTGGTTTTGCCGCGTAGGAGATGGTTGCCACGGCAGGTGGATGCAGCGATGAGGGTAGCCGGCAGGATGTGGTTGGTGGCGCGCAAATGGTCGTGAGGCGCGGCGGAGTGGTGGGGTGGTCGTGATGGTCGCGACGGCAATTTGTGGCGCGGCGGATGGCGGCGGATGGGTTTGGCACGACACAAGATGGAGTTGATGTGACAGAGACTTGACACAATGATGAAGCTACGCAAAGGAAACACGGGATGCAACTAGACAATGATGAACTAGACTCGAACTAAACTAGAGATCGGCCTCGACTCGACAATGCAACCAAAATTTCAACAAGCAAAACACTGAAATAAAAATTGCAATGGCACAAGGGGTGATGGGACAGCGGAAGAACGTGACGAACACAATATTTTTGTGGGGCTAATTTTCTGGATTTTAGGACGATAAACAGTAACTAAACTAACAGGGGAAAAACTGAGATTACCTAACGAACAATCAAGCTCGATACCAACCGATGTGAGTGTGGCCCGATCTTCCGATAGGTACCGATACGTCGATTGTGAAGAACACGACGTTGATGATCCAAAGGCTCCGACCCGAATAGATCGATCCCCTTGCAATCACTACACCACTGCCCCGTTGGTTATCAACCGTGCCGAACACGATTGACCTCGCCAAGAGGGCTATCTCCTGCAAGCGAATCGAGAACACAAGTAAGAGAGTAGAAGATGCAATCGTATTGCGAATAATAATTGAAGCACACAAGTTGGGGTTCCTCAAGCCGATGAGCAGTGAAAGCGCAGCGAATATTATCTAAGAAAACCAAGCAAAACTAAAGGCGGGCTCCTATATGAGGAGGCGGCCAAGAGGTGGGAACCCTAGGTCGAGGTACTCGCACTGATCTGTTCACACATGAATAGTGCCCACGTAAGCGATGCGGGCTTAGGGAGGCGGTCGTGAGATGGGCGAGTCATCCAACGGATGGGCCAAATTGTCGGCCAATATATTACATAACTTGTGGGCCAATAATTGGTGACGTAGCACCATGGTATGTAGGCGTAACACCATGGCATGTAGACGGCGCCTTCGGCTCGTATGAGTAGTCGTGGCTCGCCCAACCGGAGAATATGGCAGTGCGGTAGTCGAAAGTCCCATCGGAGAGGATGTGGTGGAAGTAGAGGATGCCGTGCAGCGGGTCGAAGCAGTGGTTGCATCCTTAGAGTTGATGTCCTCATCACAATAAAAATGAAAAACAACAAAATTGGTTTCACTCAAGTTAGAGTTGATTTGAATTAGTTATGAATTTTGAAGTTATTTGAATTTACAATTGTAAAAGTAATTCATTTCGGAATTTCTAATCGTAGTAAATACTTTTTATATGCGGCTGGAGCTAGCCATGGTCACTGACCAGTGGGACCGCGATCATAGCTGACCTGGTCAACGCTGACTCGGTCAAATGGTCACAGGCCCATGTGTCATAGACTTGGCTCATGGCACAGCCTATGGACCTTTGGTCCATGAACACAGTACATTGGTCCATGGACCACAGAGTGGTTTACTATGTAGACCAGGCCCACATGTCATTGATCGAAAAAGGAAACCGGTAATAACTCTCTCCTGGATTTATGTTCATGGGGCCCACGCATCAGCGAAACATTAAAGTATCTAACCTGACGGCTAAATGATTACTTAACCCTAACGACCAGGATTATGCTATTAATTATGTGCTCTGAGAATGTCTCGGTTTTCCAACAAAATAGAGACTCCCAGCGTTATTCTCGGGCTAATCGCCGCGAGTCAGTCCATAGTGGCGTCGGCCAAGGACAAAAATGGGACCACGAGGTCAAGGCGATCCCATGGGTGGCCGAAATCACTGGTGGTGGATCGGAGTGGAGGCGCAACGTGCTTTGGCGGCGGTGGCATTCGGCCATCATGCCACCGTGGCAATGATGCCCGTGGCAAAATGGCATGTGCACCAGGCATGAGGAAGGCTCAAGGGGTTCATTGGGGTGATGCGAGTGCCGTGGATGGTGGAGTTGGTCAAGGTGATGGTCCACAACGGTGAGTGGAGCTTCACCGTGGAGGAGATAGCCTGAGCAAAGAGAAGGAAAAAGGAAGGTAGTGGAAGCTTGAGTGAGTTCATGAGATGGTCCCAAAGAGATGGGTGGACAAAAGCTCATGCATAGGAGATGGAGATGAAAGAGGGCGTTTTGGTCGGAGGTGAGGAAAACCAAATTCCGACAATTCCTGTGTACGAAAGCTAAAATCAGTTGAGGGGAATGCATCTTCATTTTCTGGAACATGAGATGACAGGGATAGAGAGGGAAGAGTGGCACTGGAATGACGATGATGTAGCAAAGGCATCTCGGCCGAATGTAGAGCTTGCACTTTTCTTTGAGCTTGAGCTCAATGGGGAAGAGGAGGGGTAGAACAAGGACTGGGGAGGAATGGCGAGGAGGAAAAAGGATCCAGAGAGCACTCGGGTAGCTATTTATAGCTAAAAAGGGTGGAGAAACATGAGGAATCTCTCTGCGGGGAGCCGCGGTGACACAACCGGCGTATAAGCAGGGGTGACGCGACTGGGCAGGGATGGGCGAGGCAGGAGCGTGCGAAAACCGTGGGCGCTGGTCAAAATCTGGTGGCAGGGCAGTTGGCTCGACGAAACTGGCGAGTTGGCGATGGGTGCGCACTGGCACAACTACACCGTGTGCGTGGAAGGAGAAACCTGTGGGTGGAGCCCGCAGGTTAGAGAGAGGTGACAAAAGTTTAGGTTTTCTGATTTTTGGTAAAAAGGCTAAGAGGGTTAAGGAATTTTCATACCTAGTTGTTTAGTTTAAAAAATCATGAAATTTTTAGGAAAGGTTCTTGACACTAGGTAGATCATTTAATAAATTTTCTAGGGTTTTTCATGTACTGTATTTTTCTATAGAATTATTTTAAGTTCCTATTTTAGTAGTTTGACTTTTAATTCACTACTTTGACTGGTTGTTTAAAAATAGCAAATCATTTCTAAAAATTATGAAATTTTGAAGGTGAGTCTCTTAGGTGTTCCAGAACATAGGAAAAATATTTCTAGGGACTGTTCACAAGATTTGCTTTGTGTATCCTTTAGGGTTATGTTTTTCAGGAATTGATGTTTTAGGTTTTAAAATCCACAAAACCTTTGAATGAAATTCAGAGAAATCGAATGACAAATGCATGCATCAAAAGTTTTAAAATTTTCAAATATTTATACATTTGAAACACAAACCTAAAATTGGGGCGTTACACGTGAACTTGCAAATCTAAGGGCACCGACTGAGGGTCGAGTAGGTAGGCGAGTGCGACGAGTTAAGCGGCGTTGGTGCTATGGGCTCAAGCCAACAGCCAAACTCGTGACTCTTCCAACTAAATAATGCACGCAAGAGTATCTGCAGGGTACTAGGATTATACCAAAATGAACAGGAAGGACGGAGGTGGTCGTAGAAGGCTTGTCGACGGTGAACCAATGTGGCGGCGTGGTGCTCCACGTGGAGAAGGCAATGGAGGCAAAGGTGGAGCTCAGTGAGATTGGGATAAGCTCAGATATGTCCTGGCGATGCTCCTGGTGCAAGGAATTGGTCCAAGACACATTGAAGCTCCAACGACGGCTGCGGTGGCGGAGATGGCTGGAGACGAAGAAGAAAGGGCCTTTGGCAAGTTCCTGTGAACCAAAAGCCGAATCAGTCGAGGGGAAATGATCTTGGTGTTGTAGAACACAAGACGACACGATTGGAGTGAAGGAAAACCCTTCAGGGCGATGGAAATGGTGGTGTTGGAGCACGGCCGAAGTGGAGCTCACGCTCTCTGAGTGTTTGAGCTCGATTGAGGAGGAGAAGTGGGGAGGGAATGAGTAGGATGGTGAGGAAAAGGTTGAATGAAGCTCTGAATGGTTTTATATAGGCTGACGGGTGGAGATGAGCGAGGAGAGCTCGGGCACCGCAGCAAAGGTTGCGACACTCTCGGGTGTACGGGATGGGATGGGTGCACTGCGGTATGGGCGTGGAGGCGGCCGGGAAGTGACGAGGCGGTTGGGCTGCGAAGAAACCAGGGGCGGTGAAGCAAAACCACGGGCTCCCCGATGATGTGCTCACGAGCATGCACTAGTGAGGCGAGCGGAGGTGGACGAAGGTCCTTGCCGGTGGGTCCCACCGATCTGAGAGAGGGAGAGGTAAGGTTAGGTTTAGGGTTTTAGATTTTCAGCTGAATTGTTTGCTGATTTTCTATACCAATCAAATTAACTTGAAATTTTATGAAACTTTTTGTGAAGGTACCTGACCTATTTTAGTTTCCCCTGTAAATTTTTTCGAAGTTTATCTCTCATGTAAATTTCTCAAAAATTCATATAAGTTTCTATTCTTATGTAATTGTATTGTCATTTTCAATAAAACTATACATAACTTGTTTAATAGATTTTTCCCTGAGCAATTATGCTCAAAATAATTCTCTGTATTATTTTTATTTTGTTTTAACCACATTTCTTTTTGCATGTTTGTCTGTATTTTGTGGTTTGCTTTTAATCAAAAGTCAAATTTCTAACATGGGTAGATTTTCATATGCAAAATTATCAAAGTATTTTTCCTAATGCATTTATAATACATATTCCCAAAATTTAGATTTTGGGATATTACAGAGAGCCAGAATGAATGTGCAGCATCCTGTCTGTTTCACTCCTCCTGCCGCATTCAGAACCACTGCACCAACGCCCCGCCCAGTTGTTTCAAGATTTCGCAACTTCAACAGCACCAACAACCAACCATAGGGAAGCAACAATCCAACCCCAAGAGTCACCTGTTACAAGTGCCACGGGATAGGTCATTATGCTCATAGTTGCCCCTGAAAGTGAGCCAGAATCACTACACCAGGAACACGACAAGGAACACCTCAAACTCTAAGACCTGTCAACGGGACTTCACTTCCTTCTGCCAGAGGACAAGTGAATCTTGTCACCACAAAGCAAGCCTAATTAACTCACAATGTCATTCCTGGTAAGTCCTTAGTCAGTGCAGTATCCGTTGTAGTTCTATTTTGCTCAAAAGAGAAGGGTGTTTCGAGGAGTGAGTAAAGTCCGAGTTTCCACACATATTCACTAGTCAGTCTGAATCTCGGGGTCGAGATCCCATTAAGGTGGGTAGGTTTGTAACATCCTATTTTTCGGAGTCTTTTTGAAGATTTTAAAATAAAATAAACTATTTGCATTTTATTGAATTAATTTATAGCTTAAATTGAAATTTTAGAATTTAAAACATTTTAAAGGATTAAAATAAACTCCAATTAAATTCAAGATTGTTTTATTTGAATTCTTCAGGTTCCAAGGATTTTTATGGTTTTTTCTTGAATTTTCCAAAATTTATTTTTGGATTTTCCTTTTCTTTTTCCCCTTTTTCTTTTTTCCTTTTCCTTTTCCCCATTTTCCTTTTCTTTCTTTCTCTTCCTTTACTCTGCCTCGTGCTCTAGCCCTGGCCCCTCACGCGCTCGACGCAACTGCCCCTACTCCTGGGCGTGCCACCCATCCCCTTAGTGCACCCCGAGCCGTGCGCCTACCCATGCCCTGGCCCCCCCCCCTTGCGCGCCACCACCGCGCCGGTGCGCCACCCGCACGCCCTGTCCCATCGTGCTACGCCCTCTATTTAAGGCCAGCCTGTCCTATCTCCCTCTATTTAAGGCCCAACAGCCCTTCTCTACCTCCTCTCCTTCCCTTTAATACAGCACCAAGCATTGTTACTGATTTGGCCAAAAGTGAGCCAGGTGCAAGCAGAGCCAGAAGAGAGCAAGGTCCACGACTAGTTCCTGAAGGTCTACGACCAACTCCAGAGGGTCCACAACCAGTTCCTGATGGTCTACGATCAATTCCTGAGGGTCTACGACCAGTTCCAAAAGGTCCACGACCAGTTTTGGAGGATCTACGACCAGTTCCTGATGGTCTACGACTAGTTACGAGGATCTATGACTAGCTTACAAAGGTCTACGACCGCCACGAGAGCTACGACCGAAGACTCAAATAAAGGAGCACTTCGTCGGAATAGTACTCGATGGGAAAGATTTTAGCGGAAGGAGTACTCACTGGAAACAATGACTCGGTGGGAGGAGTACTCACCGAATAGTACTCTGGGAGGAGTACTCGGCAACAACGAAGACTCGGCGTCAACAAAGATTTGGTGGAGCAATCTACGACCAGCACCAGGTGGCCTACGACCACTTTCAGGTGCCCCACGACCACGACCAGGTGGTCTACGACCACGTCTCCAACCCGGTGACCCAAAACCACTATGGCAAGTGAAAAAGATGGAAAGATCGGAAGCCAGAGATGGGCCAAGATCAGAAGAACATACGGTTTCCCCGATCAGATACATCTGGATTGGTTCCATACCAATTCAAATTAGTTTTTAGGATTCTTTTAGTTGAGATATTTCGGTTGTAGATAAGTATAGTATATCTCTTAGTTGGAGTCGGTTGTATTATTTCTATAACTGTATTAGGATAGAATCTTTGTATGATACGTGAGTTAGAGATAGAATCGGTCGCACCCTTAGTTGCCAATATAAGGCCAGGGCATAGCCCATTGTAAGGGTGGACAAGTTATGAGTTAAGGAATAGATACAAAAAAATCACCATGGTTTTGGTGGCACGTTTGACGTGGTTTTGAGATTTTCGAGAGGAATTACTCTTTGGTGTGTTGAATCCAATTGAGGTGTTGGATTTTTACTCGCTGGAACTTTGGTTCTTCTACCCTTTGTTCACGTGCTATGGTGTGTGTGGGAGAAGGTTTATCAAGGAGGCTTTGTTGTTCTTGTGCTGCGGAAGGGCCAGGAGACAACTATCAAGGTGACCGTGAAAGATCGTGCCAAACAACGAGATCCCGCTAGCTTGCTAGTTGGATTCTTATCAGGTGGTATCAAAGCGCCAAGTTGATCAAGTACGTGCTGAATTTTTTTTACTATCAAGAAGGGATGATGATGGAACACATGAAGACGGATTTTTTTTACTCTCTAGGGTTCAATCTGAACTCATATGAGAGAAATCCATTGCAAAAGATTTAGTCATCTCAATTCTATGCAAGATGTCAAGTGGGAGCGACTACAAGTGCTGTGATGGTGGATAAGTTTGCTGTCATGAACTTGGCAAGTCAAACCTTCATCGACCACTTGAAGCTCCAACTGATGCCACACCTTGACCCGTACAAGGTTCGATGGCAAGATCAATACTTTGTGATCAAACATCGCGTCGAGGTACGGTTCATGTTGTGTGGACTTGCTGATGTGGTGGTCTGTGATGTGCTTCCTACACATATGCACGTGTGCTCGTTGCTGCTTGGAAAGCCATGGAGCGATCGGAGGAAGTGGCAAAAGGATTATTCTGATCCTTACGCGATTTCTTCTAATAGGTTGTATGTTTTTGTTCAGCGAGGACGACATCATTACATTGAGTCATACACTTCCGAGCAGTACTTGAAGGATCGTCAACAGAGAGATCATGTGCAAGCTGCTATTGAGAAGAAGAAGATTGCTGCTAATACTAATAGTTGTTCGGCCATAACAAAAAAAGAGGTGAAGCTACCGGGCGAGTGTACTGAAATTTTTTCTACCCCTGACCATACGAAGGAGGACGATGCGCTGTCTAGTGGGCTAAACATCCAAGCCAATAAGTTGCAAGCGATGATGTCAACAAGGTGGCAACAAGGCGGCGTTGGAGCTTGTTCAAAACTCAATGCGAAGCAAAGGCAAGGCTTGCATGCGATCATCGACGGTGGAAGTTTCACCAACATGATTTGCAAAGATTTGGTGTACATGTTGGGGCTGTCCACATGGAGCATTCTAAACCTCATTATGTGGGTTGGTTGAACAAAGGAAAAGCTGAAAATAACACACAAGGTAATGTGTGCCGTTTCGATTGGCGATTATGTTGATCATGTAGAGTGCGATGTTTTGCCATTAGAGGTGTGTGGTTTACTATTGGGAAGACGTGGCAAGATGATCGTGATGTCACACATGCCGAGAGAATCAACACTTACATTTTCAAGCATAAAGGCAAATGTCATGTGCTAAAACCAATGACGACATGCAATCAAATCTGAAATCACGCTTTGCATTGTGGAGAAAAAGGCTTTAAAGATTACCACAAACCGAGGACGGTTTCGCTTGAAGGGGAAGGGGATGATATGGCACCAAACAGCATTGTTATTGATTTGGCCAAGAGTGAGCCAGGTACAAGCAGAGCTAGAAGAGGGCAAGGTCCACGACTAGTTCCCGAAGGTCTATGACCGGTTCACGAAGGTCTACGCCTGGTTCGAGGGTCGACCGATTCCAAAAGGTCCACGACCGGTTCTAGAGGATCTACGATCAGTTCCCTGATGGTCTACTACCAATTCTGGAGGATCTACGACCAGTTTCACGAGAGCTATGACCAGTACTCGGCGGAAAGAGCACTTGTCAGGAATAGTACTCGACGAGAATAGTATTCAGCGGAAGGAGTACTCGTTGGGAACACTACTCGACGAGAATAGTACTCAGTGGGAGGAGTAGTCAGAGGCAACAATACTCGATGTCAGCGATTGGTTGGTGGGAGCAATCTCGACCAAAGACTAGGTGGCTCACGACCATGACCGGGTGGTCTACGTTCACGTCTCCAACCCGGTGACCCAAAACCACTATGGCAAGTGAAAAAGGTGGAAAGATCGGAAGCCAGAGATGGGCCAGGATCAGAAGAACATAAGGTTTCCCTGATTAGATACATCTGGATTGGTTTCATACCAATTCAAATCTGTTTTTAGGATTCTTTTAGTTGAGATATTTTGTTGTAGATAAGTATAGTATATCTCTTAGTTGGAGCCGGTTGTATTATTTCCATAACTGTATTAGGAAAGAATCTTTGTGTGATACGTGAGTTAGAGATAGAATCGACCGTACCCTTAGGCGCCAATATAAGGCCAGGGCATAGCCCATTATAAGGATGGACAAGTTATGAGTTAAGGAATAGATACCAAAAAATCACCATGGTTTTGGTGGCACATTTGACGTGGTTTTCAAATTCCCGAGAGGAATTACTCTTTGGTGTGTTGAATCCAATTGAGGTGTTGGATTTTTATGTCGGATCGCGGCAAGGCTACGATAGCACAAACAAAATTTTTACCGCGCAACCAAGGAACCATCGTAAGTAATAGATCACGAGATTACCACTCAGACGCCGCTGCGTAGCGGAAGTAAGTCGATGTAGCGAGTTGATGCGATCGTAGTCGCATTGCTGCGTGTCTTCTCCTCCTACTCCGACGAACGCCGCAAGTTCTCCTCCGGCTCACCGAGGTCGCCGTGAGTCGCGGATCGTCCTAGTGCCATGCTTCGCAACAGCACCTCTAAGGTATCCACACGCACGGGCGGGGACACCACGCCAGAGTGCTAGCGCCGACGGCGTGGTTGAGGAGAGCGTGGCTATTAGGGTTTCGGATTTTTCTTCCAAAAGGATTGATCGATCGCCTTACCCCATGCCACCGCCTCTATATATATAGGCATCCATAATGGGTCCCAAGCAGAGGCCCAATAGGAACTTGTGGCCTATAAGAATTCGGATCACCATCCAAATCAAATCCTAGCCCTTTAAGTGTGTGACCCTATAGGTTCGTGAGTAATCGGTTGTGACTGGAAACTCTTTCCGATCACGAGTCGTCAATGTACCTAGCAAAGACATAACGATTCCCGAACACACACAGAATATATCGGACGAACCTTAATGCAATATGATCTACGACTGTGTCCTTATCACTTACGATCAGTTCGTGCCAAGTCACGACCAGTTCATAATCGATTACAACCATTCGTAACTCCTTACGACCGATTAGTATCTAACTACGACGATTTGCAACTCCTTACGACCGGGCTTGGTGATTATGTTCGAGTAGTCTTCGACTAGGTCGTATCTCTATACGACTTCGACCGACCACGACCTCGGCAACCGAACGACCGCTTGTGTATTCTCCTTTGCCTCACGACATCCGGTTGAACTCGGTGAGATAATATGTCATCCATGGACTGCTCAATACTTTCTCGATCAAGTGTCGAATAACTTCATGCGGTCGACACTTCGACCACTAGTGGCATGGCCATGCACTTTCTTTATTCGACCACAACGAGGGCCGAGACATCTCTCCGTTATGTTAGGAGGGGCAAATCCATATCCGACCGGTCACATTCCTCGCATGTTTCATAGCATGCCCAAAGCTACCTTTATAACTACCCGATTCACGAGTAGCGTTTGGCAACCCCTAATAGTGCTATTACACATGTAGGAAACCATGCGATCTCGTGTCTAATGATTATACATCATCATTGCTTGAGACCAACTAACGACACATAGAATCATAACAATCTCAATAGTGTCTCAAGGTGGGTCTTATCCAACACTATGTTCTCTAACATGTGTCCACATTATTGATTCGATATCTCTATATCCATGACCGTGAAACACGGTCATCGATCAATACATGTCTTGATGCAAGAGAGTCACGGTGTTCGGCCGGTGATATTTGACCAGGATACTTTAGAACGACATCATATAAGATAAAGAGTTTCACCAACAAGTCACATACTCATTGATCTATATAACTGATGATTCATTCAAGGAACAAGATAACATATTATCAAATGTTATGAACATAATGAAATATAATCATCTCTATGATTGCCTCTAGGGCATATTTCCAACATTTTACTCGCTGGAACTTTGGTTCTTCTACCCTTTGTTCACGTGCTATGGTGTGCATGGGAGAAGGTTTATCAAGGAGGCTTTGTTGTTTTTGTACTGCACAAGGGCTAGGAGGCTACTATCAAGGTGTACCGTGAAAGATCGGGCCAAACAAGGAGATCTCGCTAACTTGCTAGTTGGATCTGTAATACTCCAAATTAATTCAGAAGAGAATATTCGAATTAAGAGTGGGATCAAATAGAGAATAGTTTAATTAGCAGTTAGAGAGGGGGTTTTTAGCATAATTGGGATAACTTAGGCCTCAGGCCTTAGCCCAAGAGGCCCATGAGGGCTAGTCACTATTAAAAGAAGGGAAACCCTAATTTTTCTATCAGTGGCGTGTGTGCTACAATTGCACGCCACTCGTAGCACCACCATGGTGCCTCCTCCCCATAGCGCCCCTTGCCTCCATCATTATTCTTTGTTGCCGACCAAGGAAGTGAGAAGGAAAGGGAGAAGAGAAGGAAGAGAGAGAAGGAGGATCACCTTCTTGAGGCCTGCTCGCCGTCGTCCCGCACGTCATCAAAGGGTAACGATGGGTTTCATGTGATGTTTGAAAGTCATTAGATGCATTGCGATTAGATCGATTGGATCGGATTAATTGCATTCAACGTTCAATTCTGTCCGAATATTGCGCGGTCCATTTAGGGTGTTTAGAAGCAGAATTAGGGATTTTGATTTCCTAGAGTTATTTAGATAATGTTATTAGCTTTCGATGGCATAAGATCATCCAAAGCCGATTAACGGTCAGGAAGTTATGAAGTTTTTAGTATCGCTGCTCTGTTAATCATCCAGGTTTTGGATAGCCCTGTAGAAATCTGGATAAAACTGCTATTTAGAAGGAGAATCGGGATCTCAGCATAACAAAAAATGTGGGTAATTTCAATACCTTTTCATAGAGATAAAGAACACTTGATTTGGACTTTCGTAGCAAAAGTTATGGTGGTTTTAGTGCATTTGTCCGTAGAACCCCGACGTGATAATTGTGGTTCGTAGTTTGGCTTAGTAGAGGCAATATAAGGCCGAATTGGAAGGGCTCCCAACTAAGTTTATTTAGGTATTTAAGTTAGCTTTCAAGAGAGTCCAAGAAAAACTTATTTGGACTCCTGAGCAGAAAGATATGATTTTTAGAAGTTAAGCTGCCCGCAGTGGGCGCCAAAACGATCGCTAGAAATTGGAAGTTTGAAACGCTTGGGAGTTAAGCGAGTTCAATTGTGTTATTATTTTTGCTTTGGGTCCAGTATGTTGGACTTAGTGCAGGTTATCTTTATGTTCGGTAGGAGCGTGATTCGAGGGCAGCGCCCTCTTCGCGTCCTTCGTTCCCCGCACGGTTGAGGCAAGTGCATCGTTTGATCCTTGTTTGTGATTGCTTGGACATGAATGTGGGTTTGATGCTTGTTAATGTCGTGTGGCTGTTGATAAGTGTGCATAATCAGAGTGGTGAATGTTCAAACTTTGGATATGCTTTATTCATGAATGTTGTTATTGCCTTTATTCATGAATGTTGTTACCGCCATTGGTGCTTGATGTTGAAAAGAGATGGTGCATATGCATTTTGATATCATGTTGAGGCTGGTCTTGTGATGACCAAGTATGCACATCTTTGAGGTCCCCGTCATGAATGTGACAGGCTTGAGATCCCCACACTCGTGGAGTGTGGGCATGAGGTCCCCAATACTTGCGGAGTATTGAGCAATTGGTCCTCGTGCGTGCGCGCATGCGACAGCATGGTATCTTGGGGCGGTTGCATACTTTGCATTATCGTAGTAATGCACACGAAAGATAAGAGAAAGGATCCTTGAGCATTGCATTTGCATGTGAAATGTTTTGTTGTTGATCTTCTACATATTGATGCGATGTTATAGCTTCTATTTACGTACTTGCCGAGTCTGTGGACTCACTCTTGCTTTTATTGTCATTTTAGGTACAGGAGCCAAGAACGACATGCATGGGAAGTAGGCGCTAGTCACACATGCCACGTGAACTAAATAAAGTTGAATGATCTTGATTGTAATTGTTTTAGTATTTGGGCGAGATGCTCAAAAGTTTATTAAATCTGTCTCTTGAAGTGGTTTAAGTGTAATAATGATGAGTAGTGGAACTTTATACTTCAACTGGATTCTTTGGATACTTAGCATATCTTTGATTATCTTTTGATGTCTCGGATAGTAGTTTGGTTAATTTATGATTCATTTGAATGTTGGAACCTCAGTGTAATTAACTTTACAAGGGAGGTTACTGCCAAAATTATTAGGTTTGCTTTGATTAGAATTATTAGGGTTTGTTTAGTAGTATTCCAGGCTCATGTTCGGCTGGGGTGTTACAGGATCCTTATCACTCCTCCTCTATCCGTTTTCCCCCTAGAGCATGCGCCGCCCCTTCCCCTTTCTTCTCCAAAACTGACCACGCCGCCCTCGTCGCCGATCTCCCTCTCTGGTCAGTATTTTGCCAAGCCACCTACGTTACCTCGTGTTCCCAGTCATCTTCTTTCTATCCCCGACCTTGTACACCATAGGAAGGGTTGATATTAGTTGGACATTATCGTAATACCAACATGGGTATCGTAGTACGCTTAGTCATGCTTAGTTACGATGGGATTCATGATCACATGTTCATAAATAATTAATTTTGACTAAATGATATATGGAATTTGTCAAACCCGGGAATGAAGGATCCCGAATTCTCTGTGTTCATACACTAGTCCAGGATTTCCAGTGTACACAGTCAAACAAAAGTGATAACACAAACATATCTGGCATTTTATTAATAATAACTCAGAGTTTATTACAAAAGGGGCCTGAGGCCAAATAGATAAATAACACAATGGAAAGCAAATGTAGTAGTAGACCACCACGACTTGCCATAGGCAATAAATGCAGAAGAGTAAACCTAGTCGTCAAGATCTCACCGTCCTGATAGAGGTCCTCCACGAATAAAGATTATTCAACAAGAGTAAAGCACAACTTCGTGCTTGCAAGTTACACCAATATTGAAAGATAATGCATGCATAATATTTGGGTTGGGCTTTCATAAAATTCAGTTACTAACCCCTAAGCATCACACCCACATATTTAAGGTTATCACCCGATGCTACTACTCCAAATCTTCCCGGGATAAATCAAAAGAGAGACAAACAACATGATCATCTAACTATCCCTTTGATCAAACATGACAACAAGAGCTTTGAAACTTAAAGATACTAACTAAAGATTTCATGCTAAACTACAACAAAGGAGTCATCCGACTAAACAAGAATCCAAAGCATGAGCATGAAACTAGAATCTAGTTTCGACAAACAAAGGAGACAATTGGAGAACAACACCAAAATCTTTCAAACTCCCATTACCAATTTTGATCATGCAATGAGAGGAACTAATGAACAATCATAAGCATTTAGCGCTAACTGCTTAAGGGAGGTGGGCCCCCCCCAAAGACAGGGCTCAAGGAAGAAAGGGAGGCTGCCGTCAAGCGGGATCGCGGGGAGTGGTGGCCGGGTGAGCTCAAAATGGGTCACCCAGGTGAATGGAAACTAGGGGTGGGTGGTGTGGCTTGGGGACGGGGGCCCCCATCCCGCCGTGGAGGTGATAAGGGGCCAAAGGCCATATAGAATATGATGAAAACTAGCGCGAGCCCGGGAGGCTCCGGGAACTCAAATGCGGAGCTCAAGAGGCTACGGGAGATGGCTCCGAGAAACGCCGCATCAAGGGGACATGAGGAGGGAGAACCTGAGCAAAAATAGGGAAAAGAAATGGAGATACTGGTGAGTGCATAGATGGAGCGCGAGCAATTACCCTAGGAACTAACTCACCGAGATGAGGCGATCCAACCAAGAAGAGGGACACCTAAATTCAACCCCGGTGAAACTCAAAATTAGGAGGAAAACATGATAGGGATCCGAACACGATATGGCGAAAAGGAGAAGATAGCTTCACGGTTGTGGTGGACACGGGGCATGCGTCTGCACCCAGCTCGGAACTACTATGATTTGAGCTCAAGGAGCAATGGGGTGATGATTTTAATGGTGTCTAAAGAAGGAAGAGAGAGCTTAGGTGAGCTTTGCAGGACGGGCGGAGGAAACAAGAGAGCTTTGGCACCGACGCAGGAAGAAAAAGCTGAGGCGAGGGTAGATGACGAGGATTAATCCGCACTGGGTATGGGCTAGCAATGATGATGCGGCGAGGTGAAGCCGCGGCCGAATGGACGGCGAGGCGAGGTGGCACGATGCATCCGCCCATCGTCCGGCGAGAGGTAGGTGACGCCGACAATCCCGCCCGCCGACAAGCAAGAACGGCGCGAACTAGAATCGCCGGCGGAATGGGCTGGTCCGACTCGATCAGAGAATGTCATCGGATCCAAATGGACGGGTCAAGATCTCTGATGCATTCGGACTCCGATCATACGCGCGGGATCGTTCGATTTGCATCGGACGCGACAATGATCCGAGCGAGCTGCAGCTAGTTGACGGACGAGTCAAGGGTGCGGGTCGGCTCGAGCCGAGTTGGGTTGCTCGAGGAACAAGTTTTCAGAATTAAAAGTGCAGAGGATTGGGAATTTTTTAGGTAGCTCTGAGCTCAAAATTCCGAAATTTTTATGGTAGCTAAAGGAAGAGAACAATATTGCATAAATTTTCCAGACTTTATGCACTGCATTGTTCTGCAAAAATTTTACAAGTTGACCTAGGGTTGACCAAATTCAAACTAGTTTGACTTGGCCATTTGAAATAGCAAATAAAATCTAAAATTGTGAAATAATTCAGGAGGTAAATAGGATGATCAAGATGATAGGAAAAATAATTTAGAGGATGATCACAAGTTTGAAAGCTAAGAATTTATTTGACAACAATTTCCAATCACAAGAATTAAATTCTAAAAATTGGAAATTGGAAGAATTGTAGAAACTTCAAATGATTTCATGAGGCATCAAAAGTTTTATTTCTCCTCATAATTTAAATTTGAAATACAAACCCTAAGTTAGGTCACATTTACCCACACGAGATAATTTGCTTTTAATGTCGGCCATCCACCTAGCCGAAACCTTCCACTTCAGAAGCTTCAAAACCTTGTAGAGGGCAGCTAACACTTCAATTTGCCAAACTCATTGTTCCCCAAAACCCAATTTAAACGATAACACTCTTTTGAGAGAAGGAAGGGAAAATAACTTTTAAACTCAAATTAGAGCAAGGTGAGATAGAAAGCTAAGATAGGTAAGGAGTAAAATCTGAGAACTTACTTAAGCTTTCATAAATCATTTGATACTTTGAAATTAAGGTTTCCCAAATATCCTAAAGCACCAACTTGGGTTACTACTAATGGCTCGATACCAATTTTGTGAGGACCCGGTTTATTTGGCTTTAATGCTTAACCATCCATTGTCCTAGCATCACAAATCAGATAAACCAAGTCTCGAGATATGTATACTTCCCAGAATTGCAGTATACACACCCCGTTACAAAATCATGCATCAATTCCATTCATTCACATAGAACCGAAGCAAGCAACAAACTGAAAGACATACATAATATAAAGTTATTACAAAAGAGGGGCCGATCGGCCAAATGTCATACAAAAACTAAGTAAACAGCGGAAGCAAAAGTGCCATAAGATGGCGATAAACAAAAGCCAATCGTGTGCCTCAAACGCACAAGGCAACCGACCTGCCAAGCTTAGTCGTCCCGAAACGCAATCTCACAAAAGTGAGGCCCTTGGGGCTCACCTTCTTCCTCCGCAACAAAAATATTAAGAAAGCAATTGAGTACAAAAATTATTTTTGTACTGCAAAACACGGCAAGATAAAAGAACTATAAATAACTACATGCAAGCTTTATTTAAGTGAGGAGGCTCTAGACTTATTTTAAATAAAGCAAGTTTTATTTGCAATAATGTAGTACATTAAAAGCAAGTTTGCAATTAATTTTTTATTGTTCAAATAACAGAGAGACAATTATAACAATAGATAGATGACAACAACATCCTGGAAGTGACTAACCCAATAGTCACCACAACAATAGCATGAAGTACCCTTCATACCACCCATGTCAAGTTTTAAGTTTTTAAAAGGTTGTAGTCTAGTTCTTGGGAAATAACCAAGCGCGTTCATAACCTAGGCGAGGCTATTCGAATAGTTTTAACCCTCGAGGGTGTACCAATGTACCCACACGATAGACCGCCTTTCCACCAACCCGTTAGCATACTTCCTTTGGTATGCAGAACGGCTAAGTCTAACAAGGCGCTTCCAATGGGCGATGCTAATTAAGAGCGCAACCCACGAGAAGGACACATTAGAACCCTAATCCGCTAATGCCCTCACAACACCACATTTTTAAAACACCCACCAACCACTCATAATTAACACCTCCCAAGGTACTTAGTCAAGAGAGGTTCCATATCCCTCGTGTGGTTAGCAGCAACAATTTCTTGGATCAATGGCGAAGTAACTCGGTCCTTGGGGACTTAGGCACCATTGAACATACCCAAGATCATACCAACATACCATTTCCCAAGCCAAGATATAATTTTTATTTTCAGTTTTGATTTGCAAATTAGCAAAACATAAGGGCTGGACATAATGGAATAATACTATCATTTGTGTGATCAAGACCATCGACTAAGTCGATGATCGCCAATACTACCGATAGCTAAGCAAGTCTAAGCGGATTTATTAGTAATCTACTAAGTGACAAGAGCTCATCCAACGAACTCTAATCACAAAATAACCTAGGCTCAGTTAGTAGAGGATAATTATTTACCTATAGATTATGCAACTAGAGGATTAACTAATCAATTTAACAACAAAATAGCAATGCATACATACAAGTTAAACAAAGTATTAGACTTTAAAAGTAATGGGATCAAATGGGAAATGATCAAACCGCTTGTGGTGTAGATGCTCAATTTGTTGCGAGGATCACTCACGTTATCGACATACCCTTTCGACTAACAAAAAGCAAAAATAGCCGATAAAACGAAGAAAACGAAAAGACTCTAAAACCAAAATACTCCAAATGCTCTAATATTTTACAGGCAAGTTCATGATTTTTAAGGAATTTAGCAACAAGAACCAATCGATTTGGAATCTTAATGGAAAAGATTTGATTAAAATACATCCGCTCACTAGAAAATGCAATTAAATGAGGTTACTGTTCATAAATAATTTTCTAGAGGTTTTCTAAACATGAAAATTTTATGATAGGTAGCTACTAACATTTTAGGCTAACACAAGTGGTCTCACTTCATTTAGAGTTAAAATGATCTACTTATGATTTTTCAAATCATGAAAATGAACAAAACTAAATTGCATATGTAATCTTGTTGAAAATAGTAACATACCTAAAACCAATTTTATCATTTAGTACCTTATCGGAGGAAGCCAACAAAGTTGGATTTACTCAAAAATGATTTTCAAAGAATTAGTTATGCAATTTACAATTTAACTGCAAGTTTTAGCATATTAATTAAAACCTATTTCTAAACCAATTTTGAAATCCATTTTCGGCCAACCAAACTTCTATCCATTTTTAGGTTAAATTCCAGTTCAAACTAAAGCTAACAAAATTTGAATCGACCTAATGGACTTGAAATGAATTAGTTATGCATTTTTAAGTTTAATACCTTTTTAGGTTGTAAATAATCCCCGAAATACTCTAAATTGAAAAGACGTGGACGAATGGCCGTTGATTCGAATCGGACGGCCCGAGCTCATCGATACGCGGCGCTCGCGGATCGCAACCGTGGACCGTTGATCTTGGATCCACGGTCCAGTAACCGAGCCTCGACTCACGCCGAGAGAGGGCCGGCGGGCCGTTGATTTTGAGATGAACGGCTCACAATCAACCCGACAAGAACACGCCGCATCAAGCGATATCGCGGCCGCCAATCGGACAATGGGACGGCGCGCGTTGGGCCAGTCCGCGCACGCACCGGGGCGTCCGAACGAGCCCGCGGCCGCCGACAACTCGCCGGGACCTAAAGCACCGGCGTGGTGAATCCCACGTGCGCACAGCATTGCGCGCCCTCAGTACCACCCACACCGCGGTGGTGGACCAAGCGGCGGCGGTGCGGCGGTGAACCTACCTACGGTGAGCGAGATAGAGCTCGCCGCAAGCCATTGGCGGTGCCCGAGCTTCAAAGGCTACATGGAACCCACAGGATGGCGGAGGAACGGAGGAAGCTTGAGCCCCAAGATGAAGCTCGGCGGCGCGATGGCGAACGCCAAGCCACCCGGTCAACCAGAGAGGCGATCAACAAACGGGTTCCACATGCCCCTGGATGCAGCGAGAAAGGAATCGAAGGGGAGCACTCACCGAGATGGAGCGAAGAACAGTTCACCCAAAAATGGGAATCTCCAATTAGCCTCCTCGACGATAAACCTAAATTAATTGAGGGTTGCTTTAGGAGTAAAGAGGAGCGAGGGAGCAAGAAATGGAGAGGGAGGAACACAGAGTACCGCCTTCAGGAAGCTTGAAGCTTCGAATGGCGGCCGAGGTGGTTTTGGCAATTGGAGCTCAAACACCCGCGGTGCACGCTAAGCTGGAAATAGGAAAGGAAGACAAGGAAGGAGGGGTGCTTAAGTAGGGGGCCGAGCAACGGCAGCAAGCCTCGGATGCCCGAGCTCCACGGCCGGAAGCGGCGGGAGGAGTGGCAGGGACTTTCGGGGCCGCGCGTGCATTTAATGCGCCAGAGGACCCGTTGGTGCGGAGAGGCGCGCGCGGCCTCCTCACGCCTGACGCCATGGCAGCGTTGCTGCGGCGGGAGGAGGAACGCGGCCCCCGCCGATCTTCATCCGACGGCCACGCCAATCGTGTTTGCCTCACTCCCGCAAACGCCCCGTTCGATGGAAATCAAGGGTCCACAGCCGCACGCCGACTCCCCTGTCGGTGCAGCTAGGTGGTTCGACCGAAGTCGGGCTCGAGCCAGTCCGACTCAACCCAATGAACAGGAAGACCGGTTAGGTTTTGATTTTAAAGTCAAGCTTTGGATTTAATTGAGGTATCAAATCAATGCCAAAATTTATGAAATTTTAACTGGAGGTTTCTAACTTTAGGATTAACCTTCCATAAAATTTCCAAAGATTTTGTGCACTAAACGTTTCTCAAGAAATTCCAGAAGGTTAAAACTAGGGTTTGACCAATAGATAGGTTGGTTTGACTTGGCCCAAAAATATTCCAATAATTTCTAAAAATTATGAAACAATTCAGAGGTGTCACATGGCATCCCTAGAACTAAGGAAAAATATTTCGGGGTTGGACAAAAGATTTTCAACAAGGGGTTATTACGAGATAACGAGGATTTTGGTTTTGATTTCCAAAATTCTTTTACAAATTTCGAAAAGTTCAAAAGCATTAAGATGTAAAAAAGTTTTCAATTTATACTCATTTTATTACATTTGAAACACGAGCCAAAATGGGGATGTTACAATAACTATATACAAACAGGGATTGAAATAATTGTATAAACATATGCATGCATTAAGTAATTTAAAATCAAAATAGATTTAAAGTAATGGGATCAACATGATCAATGGTATAACTTGCCTTCGTTGCGCCTGAAACTCTAAGTCTTGGAATGAACTCTCCGAATCGTCAAGTCTATCGTAAAATCGACAAATTTAATTCAAATTCAATAAATTCAAAATACAACTCAAATTAACTCCAAATTGAAATATTTTGGTTTAGTTAGCTAGATATTAATTTTATACAAATTTTGCAACTTGAATCACCCAATTTGGAGTTCAGATGCAAAGATATTAATTTTAGAAGTTTAAATCCTAAATGCAATTTAAATGAATTTCCGAATTATTTTTCTAAAGGAAAATCCATTTATCGCAAGGTGACGTCGACCGAGATTTTTGGGATTTAAAGGAATTAAATTAATCCCGGCGTGGGCCCCATGTGTCATAGACACGTTTATGTGAACCAAGCCTCCGGGCTTTTGGCTCGGGAGGGTGGCGTGGCGGCGCCAGCGAAAGGCGGCGATGTGGCGCCGTTGGCGAGATGGCGCCATGGTGGCGCTTGCGGCAAGGCCACATAGGCCCGGCGGTGCCGATGAGTGGCTTGCTGCGTTCTCGTCTGGCGACTACGGTGTGCATATTGACGAGGAGATCAATGCGAACTCGTGGGTTACCAAAGTGCCGAGCGTGCGAAAGGTCGCCGATGGAGTTTTGGTGGCGGTTTGAGGTCGCCGCGAGGGTGTTCGGGTCCTTCGGGTGGGTGGCGGCCGCCGCCAAGCGTTGGATGATGATGGAGTCGGCGAAGGGCAGGGCTCGGCGGCGTGAACGGCTTGAAGCTTCGCGTCACCGCGAGGAAACTCGAATTTAGGCGCTAGGGCAAGGAGGAGGGTGGTGGTGGCGAGTTGCGGTGAGGGAGGTGCCCCACGCCCTATTTATAGGCACGCGGCGTCGGGGCGGCTGGGAGCACGGGGTCCATCGGGACGAGGGAATCGGGTTTAGGGGCGGGATGGAAGGTGATGGTCGGGTCGAGGCGAGAGGATCAAGGACTTAAATCGGCGATGATTAGGGATATGTAGAAATTCAACCAATATGGAAGCTATTCAAATTGCGGAATGGCGGACGCGGGCAGAAAAGGAAGGTCGCGAGGTTGAAGATGGAAAGGGGCGATGCGAGGTCCGTTAGATTTTGATCGAACGGGCACAGGCGAAGCGAATAGGTAAGTAACGGTTGGCGCGGCCATTGGATTTTAACCAACGGTCACGATAGATTGAAGCGGTGCGGTGAATAGTAAAGTCACGATGACACGAGCCGTTAGATTTAGATCCGCGGCCATCGCCGTGGGAGTTAATAACGGCGATGGGCCGCTGGATTTGAACCAACGCCGGAACGAGCGGCCGGGGAGCAGTGCCGTCGCGGCGGTGTGGGCCGAGCTAGGGTTTGCCCATTGGGTTTTGAGGTTTTCTTTTGATTTTCTAATTAATTAAATTCGATAATTCGGATAGGCTTTAGAATATATCAAATAAAGTCCAAAAATTATGAGAAAATTCACATAAATTCTCTGAGGCATTTTGGATTTAAATAAAATATTTCCAACTATTATTTGGTAATAGATTTTGCAAATAAATTTGTTTAGCTTTAAATTAATTAAGTAAAAGCTTTTAAAGATTTCAAAAAATCCACCAAAAATGATTTAAGTTTTATTTTCAACTAAAATTTGAAATTTGGGATGTTCGATGTGGTGCGATGCATTATAAAATTTTGTGCCATGGTAGGGTTTGTCATTGGTTTAGGTAAATAAAATAATTTATGTTTTGGAGTGATCGGTAGTAAAGAGGGCGCAAGGCACATTGCATGAGGTAGTCTCCTGAGTAATCACTAAGGACTTAACTTAGTGCACCATTAATTTGGCTTTATCGACAACCACATGCCTAGGATGGGGTTGACCACTAATTAATTAGCAATATTTTGATTTAGTTCTGTTTGGGTTGTCAATTTGGCGCAAGAGGGGTTTCATTCCAAAAAAGGGGGTGTGGGAAACCTTAGCGGCGGCGGGTGAAGACGAGCTTTATAAAAGCCTTGTGATAATCACTTAGTCGCACGCCTAAAGCATGTCTTAGCCGATATTATAAGTTGATTTAACTCTTGTGGATCAACTGAAACCTCTAGAGTGTTAAAACTATTCAATAGTCGATCCTTAATTGTGGACAATGCCGGTGATTTCACACAAGGGTAGAGTTTTCAAAAATGTTCGGATGGTTTGGTTGGGAAGTGAAAGGTAGTTCACTAGTTGTTTCAAAGTACTTGTTTACTTATGTATTTGATCTTTTAAATTGGGCTTTCCAATCTATTTATCACAATACTTCTTTCTCGAAAATAGCCATAAAGCTATCATCGTTCAAGCCTTGTATGAATACTATTTGGATACATTTCCTCACTTGTTGAGTACTTTATGTACTCATGGATTTACGCATTGTTGATCACCACCAAGGAAGAACCAAGGAACATAGAGTTTCCGTGGGGACGAGTACTCAAGACCAGGCGAACTAGGCCGTGTTCTCCACTCGATTGCCGTGAGCATGTCGGATGGCTACCATGAGTTTTTCTTCTACTACAAGTTTGCTCTTTTGTTGTTAAGCCTGCGTGCAAACTTTATAAACTTTGGCCATAAGGTCCTTGCTACTAAGAAATAATAATTTGCTTATTTCTTAGCTATTTTGTTGTATGGATATGATTGTCATCGATGTTGTCACAGTGAACTAGATACTAATCATGGGACTAGTTCAGAGTACCAAGAGGGTCCAGATTCGCATATTGGGTCCCGACACTTGATCCCAAAACCATTTTCCCGTTAGATTCAAAATTATCCGACAAATCTCCTCTCCAATTTCATGAAAAGAATACAGAAATGGAAAGCATTAGGAGTTTAGGATGCCCACACTACTACTCGACTTCTCCGGCTCCCACGCCATGCGGATTCCGCCCCGCGCCAGTGCTGCCTCTCATGCCACTGCTACCGTTGGCATCGCCTCCGCCTACGGCACTGTCGCTCCGTTGCGCTTGTTCGCCACCAACCGCCGCATGGGGTGGGGAGAGCCAAGACAAGAGCAGGGGGATTAGGTGTGAGACCCGGTTTATTAAACTTGTAATACTTAACCTTCCACGGTTCTAGTATCACAAATAGAATAATCTGGCTCGATGAATATGTGCTTCCCGAACAAGCGAACACATACATCATACCAAAGCATGCATCGATTCCATACAATAGAATATGACAAGTCTACCAAAAGACATACATAAATAAGTTATTCAAACCGACGCCAAATGACATAAATAGCAAATAAGTAACAATGAAGAAAAGTTGCCATAAGATGGCTTAAACCAAAGAGACGCCCATTAGCCACATAACACGCAGGGCAACCGACCGGCGCAAGCTAATCGCCTTAAACCGCCACACAACTCACAAAAGTGAGGCCCATCGGACTCACTATCTTCCTCTGCACAATACAAGCAATGCGTGAGTACAAAAATGTACTCAAAGACTTACGATAACAAGCCTATACATAGCTACATGAAAGCTTTATTCAAAGGGATGTGGTTGTATGGTTCTTTGGGCGCACAAAGCAAGTTTCATTTGCAATATTGTAATAGGTTGAACAGTTTGCAAAATCTTTTTAAGCATTTAAATAACGAGTAAACATAAGTAGCAAGTATCCACCTAGAAGTGACTTTCCCAAAGCCACCACAACATAGCATGAACCGATTCATACCACTCATCAATTTTTATTTAAAATGTTGAGTCTAACTCTTGGAAGACTTTCCCAGCGTGTCCATAACCTAGGACAAGGCTATTCGAATAGTTTTAATCCCTGGGTGTACCAATGTACCCACACTGCCGCCTTTTTGCCAAGCTATTGCACACTCCTTTGGTATGCGTCGCTAAGTCCTATGAACCCTTTCCGATGGAATATGCTAATCAAGAGGCGCAGATGGGGTTAACCTTAGTGATCTGCCGACAAATATGGATCACAAGGACCCATCGGGGCGGACACGCCCTCGGGTGTTCCTCCCACAACGTGTCATGTTGCATATAATTAAATATGCAACCCACCACGCGACTCATTAATTAACACAACCAAAGTACTCCCAAGAGAGGTCCCATACCCCTAGTGTGGTTAGCACGCACAAATGCTTGGTTTGGTGTAACAAGTAGCTCGGCCTTAATTGACCGGGCACCATGCCAATCACACCCAAAAGATCACACCATCTTACCATTGTGCCCAAGTCTAAATTGTTTTCATTTTCAGTTTTAGTTTTGCAATTTAGACATAGCACAAGAAATATCGATTATAACTTGGGATCAAGGTTATCACAAGTCGATAACCGCCCATTCTACTGATAGCTAACATGGCTAAGCATAATGACACGTAAACTACTAATGACAAGGGTTCATCCAATAACCCAAAATCACAAAGTAACCCTAGTGAGTAGTAGAGGAATCAACATTTCTACGATTATGCCTTGGGCAATTATCGACAATAGTTTAAAACAACATAGCAATGCATACATAGAATTTGCAAACAACATATTAGAATTTGAAATTAATAGGAACAATATGATCAAATGAATGCCATCCGCTTGTTGGCGGCGAGGATCCGGTGCGGGCTCAATATCAAGATTAATAACTTCTTCAACCTAACCGAAAGGCGATAAACAAATAAAACGAAGAACACCAAATAAACTCCAACGAAAAGACTTCCAAATCTAATGAAATTTGCCAACATTGGGAATGATCTAAGACAATGATAGGAACAAGAATCATGCAATTTGGACCTAACATGCAAAAGATATGGACAAAATACTCTTTCTCACCTTAATATCAACCTAATTAATTAATAAATATTGTTCATGGCAAAATTTTCGGAATGATCTAAAGTCCGGAATTTTTATAGCGGTAGATTATGACATCCCAATAACACAAAGTTGAGTTTACCAAATTTGGAGTTATACACATTTACTTATGATTTTTCTAAGGTATAAATCTAATGCAAGTTACTTACGAGTTATGAACATGCTCAAAACTTATTACATATGAAAGTATACTAACGATGAATTTAACAAAATTGATTTTGCACAAATTGGAATTATCAGAAAAGATATGCATTTTTCAAGTTTAAATTTATTTGTGGAACATTTAAAATGACGAAATCAAGTTATTTTAGTTACACCAATTTCTCACAAGTACTTTAGATGCATTTTTATATTAAACTTAAGTGACAAAGAAATTATTACAATTGGAATTATCTAAAAGGGTTTAAAATGAATTTGTTTAATTTCTAAAGTTTCTATACCATTTTAGTTGTTAAATAAATACTTACAAATACGATGAACTTAATCAATAGAATAAGACATGGATGCTCAACACTCATCTACAGGGCGGGTTTTGGGGTTGCGGCAGCCAACAGGAGTTCCGCGGAGTGTAGGGCAAGGCGACGGTAACATCGCGAGGCGCCGCAGACGAAGACCACGCATGTGAATGCGCATGTGAGACACGAAGTCGGTGTAATTAACACCATCAAAGATCACCGGCGGCGAGAGAAGCGGTGCCCATTGGTGAGCGCGGCGGCGCGGCGACCAAGGCAACGAGTCGTAACAGTGGCGGCTGGGCGGCGTGGCGGTTAGAACAACGTTTTTTTAACCTAAACAGCGGCCGCGCGTTAAAGCACCACGCGCACGCAGAGGCGGCGGTGGCAGCGGCGCGTGGGAGCGGCGCGCAGCGGAGGCCGGCGTGGTGGAGGCGGCGGCTGGCGGCGGTGGAAGGCCGGCGGCGGCGGTGGGCCGCGGAGTCGGCGGCAGGCCGAGTTGGCGGCAGCGGCGGAGCGCACGCCGCGAAGACACACGCGCGCGCAGGAGGCGCGGTGCAGCGGCGCGCGGCGGCGGAGGGCGCCGCGGCGTCGGTGGCGTCCGCTGGCGGTGGCGGCCCGAAGTCAGCGGGCCGACAGTCGGGCGGCGGCGCAGCGAGAATCGGTGTGTTCTGGCGGCGACAAGCGGCGATGGAAACCCTAGGTAGGCTCGATACCATGTTATGAATAGCGCTTGTATTCAATATGAGGCCAATGGGCGATATATAACAGTACATCGGTGAATATGCAAAGAACCCTTATAACAATGGGAATTTACAAACTATACATATATATCTCTAACACCTACAACCTTTGCTTTAGTTATCTACAAGCTAATGGCAGGGATGGCCAAAGCTAACCAGATTAAGAAGTATTTTGCAGAACACAATTTTCGAGCTTTAAATTTCCTTAAACTAAGCCAAAAACAAAAATCTAGTATTCCATCGAAACTTGAGAGAAGTAAAAGAGAAGGTACACTACCATTTAGAACAAAGGAACCAAGATGGAATTCCAAGCATTGATATATTGCTCGACTGTTTGGATCTCCATCGCATATTCTTTTTTAATTTGCTGCTAGGCTGTGAAACCATTTAGGTCCTAAACAAACAGGAACATATCATGTAAATGAAGATACTCCTCCAGAAAGAAGATAATATTTTATCAATATAACGACTTCTAAATTCTTATAGATTTTCCATGACAATTCTGCACTTCTTACATGCAACAGGGAACACTTAGAAAGAAAAAAAAGTTAAAATCACAACAAGACAAGTCACCATGTGCATATGCGAGTTGGTTTGAATAATCTGGAAAAACCTTGAAGCACACTACAAATGAGACGGATTTTTATGTGATTAAATTCATAGAAGATTAAGTTAGTATCAGGTACTTATCCCATGCCTCCTCCTAAAGCACAACTATGAGATACTTATCCCAGCACTGGACACTTCCATGTATCCCTATATCCAATAGCTTCCTATGATCTCACATTAGAGGCAGTGAGAAGTAATCTATGAGGAGATCCTATCTATAAGGAATTATTGATGATTTGCTACTATAAAGTTGTGCATTTGATGATTTCCCGCTCCATATCTCAACGACATATGGGTCCTAAGGCCATATGTCATGAGATATGGATGAAAATCATCAAATGCACATCTTTATAGTGGCAAATTATCAAATGCACATCTTTATAGTGGCAAATCCTCAAACCCCTATCTATAATTGTATTAACATGATCATGCATACGACGAGGTCTGAATTGGTGAGTCGGAAGATATGGTGCAATATCTCACATCCTCCTATCCACTACCAAAGTTCAAAAGCTATACCCTTTTTTTCTCTACATGAACCAATCCGGACCTTGGCGATCTCGCAATGCACCATCAATTCATTCGTCATCTCAATCACAACACACAATCTATTGCCGCTTTATTGTCGGTAGGTTGAGGAATGGAATCGATCTTACCGGTGAGGCGCGCCGCCGTCGAGTTGTCGTGGTGGTTGGCACCTCGCTTCTCGGCGGCGGCGGTGGCGGCTCCGTGGTGCGGCGGTGATCTTGGCCTCTTGGGCCACCTCATCACGAGCGAGCGGCGCGGCCGGAGGACGAGAAGGGTGGCGGACCGTGGTAGTCGGCAAGTCACCATCAACTTGGCACCGAGAATGCGGCCGGCGAACCCGAGTGAACCGATGGCATGGTCGGAGTAGGCGCGTGGCTGCGATCAATCTATCGGTGAGGAGCACGGTGGGAACGAGAGGAGACGCGTCATATCGTCGGCGAGGGGCGGTGAGCTGGCGGTGGCGAATGGGTAGCATCGGCGGTGAGCGCTTGGAGGCCGGTCGGTAAGCCGCGCCATGGTCGGAGTAGCCAAGGCGCGCAGAACTAGCGGAGGTTCGGTCGAATCGATAAGCGTGAGTGTGGGGATCCGTTGGCGCATCGGCGACTTGGGTGGTGGCGTCGGGGAGGACGCGAGAGCCTCCGTGCTCGAGGCAGACTGGCGGCGGCGTGTTGGCACCGTAAGAGTCGAAGCGTAGCGAGAAGGAAGAGGAGGCGGTGCGGCGGCGTGGGTGCGTAGCGGCAGGCGTCACGAGGTAGGTGAGGCGGAGAAAAATTGGGAAAGAAGCATGACAACTCGAGGAGGAGGCGTCGGGCACGCGCCGCATGGAAGGGAGATGAGCAATTGGGGTGGGGCGATTCATAGCGGCGCATGCGGACGGGGTGGGTTGGGGAGGAGGACGACGACTACCAACTCCAATTTTTAAGTTGTAGAGATTAATGCGCACGTTGATCACGGCGAGGCATGGTTGGGGCGTTAGTTCTTATTCTGTTAGCTGAGGTGTTTTGTGGGGTTTGTTATTTGGGGTTTTTGGTGAGGTCTTTGTGTTGCTTTGCTCGTTGAGTCGGTGACGATATCAAGTTGGCAATATTTGGATAAGTTCTTTCCAGAGGCTTCCTACTCTTCGGTTCTCTTGAATATATTTGCGTAATGTGATCGAACAAACGCTCCAATTCCTCCAAAATAAGGTGTACATGTTTTATTATTTTGCAACGAAATGTGAAGTTCTAATTAGTCAAGTTAGTAAGCCTAGAATCTGGATGTTGGTTCACAAGTTCCTGCAGGATTAGTTTCTGATTTCTGAATGCACTACAATGATGGAATTTAGTTATGTACCAACTCAAGTGGGTTTCATTTGACTACTGGGATATGCCAATGGTGCTTTCGATGTTCTATGTGAAATATTATTGGTTAATGGTTAGCATGAGTTATTTTGCTTTCTGGTACTAGCAATGTCTTGTGCAATTGATACTGTTTGATGTTTACGCATTAGGGATTTACTTGTGATCCTCTAATTTGATGTAATCTCACTTTCTGCAGCTATGGCAGGCTCTTCTTCATCTTGGTCTGCCCCAACCTTTGGGTCAGCCATGGGGTCCTCTTCATCTTGGTCTGCCCCAGGCTTTGGTCGAGACATGAGCTCCTCTTTATCTTCATCTTGGTCTGCCTCAGGCTTTAGGCGACCCATGGGCCTCTTTTCATCTTCCCCTGCTCATTCAATTTGGGAGTCCCGCACCTTCTTCTCCATGTCATTCGGCTGTAAGCAGCCTTTCTTTGAACTAGTTCTCTAGTGTCTGTTTTCATTATCTTCTATTTGATTATGCCAAAGTAAATTTGATGGGTTCTTATCTTTGCCAAGTTCACAACAATATGGTAGATGCAAGATCCAATCTACGAACAGTCCCTTTTCCTGTTTGTGTGTGCATGTTTTGTTTTTGTTGTCTCTCTCAGACAGTACAACTTTAATTCTGTGCTCCAATGCTTGAGGATACAGTCAAGTAGCATCCATGATTCTTTATTATTGGGTTCGTTGAAATCTCCGTGTTACTCATTGAATCAGTAAGTTGAGCTAATAGGTGATGTCGTGAAACATTTAAAAGTCACAATAAATTTTAAGTTCTTGCGAAATAGTTTTTTTATTAAGTTCATTTGATTATATTTTTGTGATGTGATTGAATCAACGAATCATTTCTTGAGTTAATAGACCAATATTTGGTTAGCAAAATTTACTGCAGAGCTACATCCTGAGTGTACTAAAATGTACCAACTCCAGTGGGTTGCATACAGCTACTGACTACTGAGGCATTAGTGGTGCTTTTAAGTTTTCGTCAATAATTAGCCATGGATTATTTTGTTTCCTTGTCACTTATAATTGATAAAGTAATTAGTTATGCAGTAGAGATTAACTTTTGATTTTCTCTAATTTGAAATGATGTCTATTGAGGCTGATCAAGCCAGTATAACTGGACTGAGTTTAACCAAACCATTATATTGAGTCTAAGGAGTCTTCCATAAGTTGTTGCAAGATCTGCTTTTGGATGGAGATGGACCATAGATTACCATCTCTAGTGGGTTCAAATACTTCCTTTGGTCCCAAAAGCATGCCATTTTTTCCAAGAACGTGCAAAAGAATTGCACGTCATTCCATTAAGTAGAGATGAACCACACAATTACAAGCGAAAAACACGAAGAAGTTGAAGCGGAAGAAACTAACACCCGGGGAGGAGAGTGCGGGCGACCTAATTACAACGGGACTACTCTGCACAATGAAGCGTCGCTAGAACACTTAGCGCCCACCCTGCGCAACAGCGGAACTCATCGAACATCCTCTAAGAAGTAACCCATGAAGATTCCGCATTGTTGAAGATGCGATTGTTTCTTTCCTTCCGGATCATCCAAGACACGAGGTGGATCCTCGTGTCCTCGTGATGGATCATCAATACTAATTGGCGGCGGATAGCCAATAGTTCTCTAAGGATGGCTAAGCGGCTAGCATACAATGGCCCGAGGCCCACACGCGGAGGAACCGGTGCCCGATTTGGGCGGTGATCGCACAACCGACTAGGAGGTGATCTATTGTTTCCGGCGGAGCGGCGAAAACGAGACTCGGCTGGTTTACGATGCCTCGGCGCTCGCCGATCTACCATCCGGCCGGCGCGCGCCAACCATTGGAAGTACTTGCACTTCGGTAGGTGCGAGCTTTCAGTTGGAATGTCGCGCGGAAGACCTCGGGCGACGAAGAAAGCCTTGTAGGCGGATCTTGCGGAGTATTGTCCCGAGGCCTCCCAGCGCCATCGGAAGGTGTCCTCCGACCATGCGGCGTGTCCGACGATCAAGTCCCAAAGGCGTAGATACTCCATGATAACCTGCATATCTAGTGTGCGCTGTATGTCCGTATCCAACGGTGTGAGCAAAGCTTCCACGATCGTTTGCTTGTTTTGAATTGAGAGCGGTACTGATGAGATAAGCAATGGCGCAAAGGCTGGAATGCTTTGCCCATTGATTCAGTGACCCGACTAGAACAAGGTGCGCTCACCGTTTCTGAGCCCGACCTCTAGCGAAACTTGGAACAATTCCCGTTCTGCCTTACTGGCTTGGGCATGTAGAGCACGCCATGGCCGCTCGAAACACGACCGTTGAAGCCAAAGCCATCGGGTGCGTAGGGCGCGACCGAGAACCCTAAGGTTGTGTGTACCCAATCCTCCAAAACATGTAGGTTTGCAAATCGATGGCCATGCGACGGCGGTGTCCTCGGCCCGGTCGGTTCCTTTCCACGAGAATGCACGACAACATTTATCAATTGTTTTGATCATTGGCGAGGCGGATCAAGCTCCATGAAAGAGTAAATGGGAAGGGTTGTAAACACTGTCTTGACCAAGATGAGACACCACCTTGAGATAACATGTCTGCCTGCAAAGTTGCAATCTAGCAGAGATCTTGTCCAAGAGTGGCTGTAAGTCGTTCTTTGTAGGCTTCCTCAAGGATAGAGGTAATCCCAAATATTTGCATGGGAAGTCGATCGAGGGACATTGGAGCTCGACTGCGATGAGCGGAGATGCTCGGGGAGCAATGAATTGGAGCGAAAGTACTCTTGGTGAGGTTAGTTCGCGACCACAGGCTTCTTGAACACTTGAAGGATGGTGCGGATGCATAGCGGGTTTGAGGTAGCAAGACAAAGGAAGAGGGTGCATCATGCGCAAGAGAGGATAAGCGATGTGAGACTCTCCTGGAACTCCTAGAGGTTGTAGAATAGAGTGATTCCGCGTGCGATGAGGTTATTGAGCATCGGGAGAGCGGTTGCCTTGTCGTAGTCTTCGACCGTGCCATCCTTGGCGGCGGGTTGCCGTTCGGCGAGGATCTAGGTGCGGTGCGAAAGCATGATGGCAAGCCATGCACACTAATTTGACCGAAGCCTTTTCGCGAAGGACTACGAACGAAATGGCCACGACACGAGTCAAATGCTTGGGCAATGTCCGGCTTAAAGAGGAAAGCTGGCTTACGTAGTTGATGTAACATGCGGGTCGAGTGTCGGACAAGGAAGTTGTCTTGAATAAAGCGTGTAATGATGAATGCCGACTGGTTGCGAGCTATTATCTTCACCATTTCCGGCGCCAACCTTCGAGCTAAGATCTTGGAGAAGAGCTTAGCAAAACTATGGAGGAGGCTAATGGGATGGTAGTCTTTCGCGCCTTGGGGTTCTGGCTTCTTTGGTAAAAGAGTGATAAGAGCTTGGTTGAGCAAGAAGAAGTTTTGGTTAGCCAAGGAACCGAGCTTGAGAACCTGTCTTGACATCCGATTTAATGATCGACCAATATTGTTGATAGAACATAGTGATGATTCTCGCCACGGGCCTTTTGAGAAGCTCCTGATCGCATCCCGACTTCGCCGGTGAAAACGGCCTCGAAGAAAGGTCGTGTAATCGGGATGTTGAGAATGTCCAAATCCAACGCATGAGCTCAGAGGCTTTTGCCCATGAGGTTTTCAAAGCGCCACAAAAGCCTTGGATATTTCTGAGATTGGATCCAAAATCTCCCACTTTTGAGTATTGTAACTATGGACCGCGATGATTGGCATGAAGATGAAAGTGATGAGTATTTGCGCCCCTCCACAACCGTTCAAACACGAAGGCGCGCCATTATGCGCCGAGGGCATAAGCCAGCAACTTTTTCTTGAGTTGATTGAGCCATTGCTTTGGCCATAAGGATTGGCGGCGTGCCGGACGACCAACTCTACGGCCCTTTGGCTTTGAGGAGGAAATTAAACTTGGGGGGGTCCGCATGGTGGCGGCCGCCATGTGTTGCGTGCCGTGGAAACCTTGAGCCACGAACGATTCAAACCAAAAGATCTTTTGGGCCAAAGTTAAAGCCGTGGGCGTAAGCATGGTCCAAAGCCTTTGAAGGGAGGCAAGGAAACATGCTAGGAATAAAACATCCCAAATGGAAACCAACGCCTTGTCGATGCTTCGGAGTAGGTCGTTTCAGCATTCGAGCAAAAAGCACAACCATTGTGAACTTCTTTGAGTTTGAGATCATCGACCAACCGCGAAACCGCCTAAATCTTCCATTTACATGGTCATTGTTCTTGTCACCTTGAGGATTGTTGAAATCTCCCATGATCATCCAGGCCCGAACGCAATACCCTCGGGTTTGAATTCATCTTTGAGACTATCTTCCGATGGGCCATAAACATTGAAGCCAAGCGACAACCCACACAAAAGATGATTCTACGGGATGGAAAAGGTGCGAACCGTGGGAGAGCCCAAGAGGCCAAGGTGGAGTTCCCCAGAGTAGCCGCTCGGGGGACATCGGGTAGTGATAGCCATCAAGGATGTTCCTAAGATTTAATCGAGGGGGAGTCAAACAGCCTTTGGTTTCTGGATGCGAAGCTAGAGAAGAGGCTATTGTCTCCTAACTCGCCTCTTGGCCTTCAAATTGGCCCAACATTCCAAGATGAAGTTGCGTTAATCTCTCCATTGACTACGGACACGACTAGCGACGGGAGAAACTACTAGCACTGTCACCGGTAGGATCACCGGAGGGGTTGTGAGCGTGTCCGGCGGCAAGGACCGCATCTAGAAAAGGCGGCTCGCCGATATGATCGGGGAGGGGTTCTCAAACAACTTTTGAATTGGGGATCGGGAGGAAATTCGCGAACCCCAACGATGCCCTAGTATGAGCTGCGGCGTGAGCCAGACAGTTTTAGCGGTCGACCTCGGATCACCGGGGTGAAATTGGTGGCGGATTTTCCGACGGCTTGTTGGCGTCGACAGCGAGAAAAAGAAGGCAGGCACCGATCCTACAGTAGGTCGAACGTTGTTTTAGCGTTAAAGTCCCTTTAAGCCCCGCGTGCGACTCAACCCACCGGCAAGCGCAAAGTGCTTGAAGGTGACAATGTTGTGTCTCTCCCTCCCGGAGGACAATGGAGTTGTATCGGGCTAGTGCCACTTTGGAGATGAACGGATGGAAGGGGTGAATTGGCGTGGTTTGAACCGGGCGGGGCTGGGTGCCCGCCCCCAAAACGAGCTAAGAGCGTTGGGGGCAACACGGTAGATTCCGACAAAGACAGCCCTTGGCACCACATGCCGCCACGCCGAAGCGATCCCGCCCACGGAAAAGCAACAAGCCGTTTCCGACTCCGGGCCTCATTGTTGACCGGTTTGAAAGGCAAGGGGCGGATTCAAATCTCGCTTGCAGCCCTTTTGCTGCCCCTTTGTCCGTGGTGACATGGGTGGTGGGGGGTTCCTGCGCAGCAGGCGGTAGACTGTCCTCCGCAGCCACCCCATAAACGACGGAAGGTGGCCCCGATCCCACCGTAGCTGCCCCACATGGGAGGAAGTCTCTAGGATCTTGAGGGGCCGACCATGACCACCGCCATCTTCCTGACTCGGCGGGGAGGAGCTCCGTTGAGCTGACCTGAGGTGGTGGAGAAAACTACCCAATCATTAAGAGTTATTATATTGGGCATGGGCGGAAGTCTTCAGAATGTGTCTTACTTTTCATCTTATCCAAGATGCCCTTTGTTATTTTCTTCATGACGATTCATAAGGTAACATATGATGGAAGTATTTCTGACAAAACTACCCATATCATTAACATGTAGCCAATTGAGATATTTATCAAGACATTATTCCCAAGGTTATTAAAGCGATAAGGCGGGTGAGACGACTCACCACCTTTTAGGCGGCAACAACAATGATCTGTCAAATTAAAATAGTTTGGTTGCATCCGATGGTGATATTGGATTGTCAGGAGCAACTAATAGGGTATTCTTGTTGCTTTTTCTTTTTTTAAAATATTTTGTAATGTCATTGTTTTCTAGGTTACTAACTCTTTCCAGCATAATAGATATAATTCTAGATTGAACATTTTATTTTGTACAGTTTCACGTCTACTAGATGTTTAGGTATCAACAGCTGATTTCACGAATCTGATTTGATATTGCTTTATGCAACTACAATAGGCCCATGTTCTTGGACTGCTCCTGCCTTTGGGGTGTCATCTACGCAGCCTTCTCCTTTGGGTCCTCTGGCTGTAAGTTGTGTGTTCCTGCAATTTCTTACTGGTTTTAATTTAGTTTGTCTTGTTCCTAGCTTTGCACAAGTATGGTGGATGTAATCACTTAGATTTTCAGCTGCTATCATTTTATGTTTGATCTTTAAACTTGGAGATGCAATATCAATGGATTTTTGAAAGCATTTTTGTTGTACTACTTTTGGATATATTAAGTAATAACATCTTTAATGAATTGGTAAAGATTCCCTATAAAAGTAACTAGATTCTGCCCATAATGCAGCAATGCCAAACTGTCCCTAAGAGTCATGCAGTTCCTACATGATCTGGTTTGCCTAATTTATTTTCCTGTTTTTTTTTACATTAGCGATAGTGCCTGCAATACCATAGCAATACATTGTTTTAATGGCCAGAACAGTAATTGAAATTGTTAGTATTGTATAAGCTATGTGATTAGTTACATGTATAGGGGCTATTTGCTTATTTGCCCATCAATAGCTGTACATATATATGGTCTTGTGGCCCAAGGAATAAAGACTATAAAGTATAAGGGTTCATTCTCTAACATGGTATCAAGAGCATAGGTTTTTTCTTTCATTCTTCCACCCCTCCCCTCCCACCGGCCCCAGGCCTGCGCCTCGCATCCCAGCCCGGCCCCCCTTCCCGCGGCCAACGGCCCGGGAGCCGCGATCCCGAGCCCACCCGGCCCGCCGCCCTTCCTTTGGTTGTCTCCCGGCGCGCCTGGATCCGCGATCCCCTTTCGGCCACCTCCTTTCCCGGCCTGGGAGGTGGAGTGTACCACCCGCCTTGATCCAACCACCCGCCGTTTCCCCTCGGTCATGCGGATCCGCAGATGGCTAACGACCAAGCATATCAGAGCATATGCCAAGCATATCTAGTCTAGGATGCTCTGTCCTAGATGCTCTGTCCTCTATGTCCTCTAAGATGCTAAAGCAAAGATCTTTGTCCTAGATGCTAGTCAAAAGCTAGTCTAAGATGCTAAAGCAAAAGCAAAAGCTAGTCTAAGATGCTAAAGCAAAAGCAAAAGCAAAAGAAGCGACACACAAAAAGCCAGCACGAGACTTATCCATCAATCTCCCTAAGTCTTGTGTGTCTCCTTGTGAGAATCGAGCCATCCGATCTGGCGCGAAGATGGCGGAGCCGCGCCTGATTTCCACGCGAGGCGCCCCAAACAGACGGGCCTCGGACGCTAGAGTCAAGCTCGGCGAAGAACTCCGTCAACCGGTCATGTCGTTCTGAGCCATCGCCGCGAGGGCGTGTGGTTTTGGCTCGTCAAGGTGGAGGAGAGCTGCGGCGGTGCGCGGAGGTAGTTCAATGCTCGCTGAGCAATGACGAGCCGGTGCTCCTCCTCCTCACTTTGTCGCGCGTGGGCTGCGCGTCGTGGTATCGACAATCCACGCCCAATGACCAAGCTTGCGCGATTGTAGCAAGAGTCGTCGTCGGCTCTTGCTTGCCGGCGCGCGCCTGGCGCCTCCGTCATCACCTCGGCCGTCCTCGTGCCCATGCTGGCGTCTTTGCGCGGCTTGCGCGCTTACCGCGTATCGGCCGCTGTCGTGGAAGAAGGCTCCCTTCTTCCTGTCACCTTGGCCGGACCCTCCTCCGAGTGAGGAGCTTCCGCCAATGGTGCGGTCCGAGAGGCGTGGCTCATCATCTTGGCGACCTTGAGGCGACCTATCGCCTCCTCGATCGACATCGTGGAGGTCAGCAGAGCGGATCGGCCGAGCCATCGCTTGTACTTCTCGGGGCGGCGAAAGAGCTTCTCGGCGTCTCTCCCTGGGGTGTCGTCGCCGAACTTTACCAACCTGCGAGTGTTGAGGCGGAGAGCAAAGTCATCAACGTCCTCCCGGCTTGAAGGCGGGTCTCCCTCCGTCGCGAAGTGCTGCGGTGTGGACTTGCGGCGCGTCGGCTGCCGTCGTCGCGGCGATGGCGTCCCAAGCCTCCTGGCGATCGCTTGTTGGAGAGCGAGCGCATCTCGGGCGGGGCTCGCGATGAGGCATCAGCGCGCGTCGATCTGAGTCGTGTCGGCGTCGCCGTCGGTGCCTCCCGCATTGCCGTGCACGAGCCTCACCTTCATCCGCGCCCATTCGGCGTAGTTGGCCTTGGTGAGTAGAGCCACCGCCGCGGCGGCGTCCGACAACGACACGAACCCGTGGTAACCGCACGGTCCGTCCGGAGAAACCGCGCGCGTGAAGGCGCTCTCTATCGACCCGTCTGCCGCCGTTGTCGTCGCGCGCCTCTTCGGCGCCACCGCGAGCGCCTCCTCCGAGCGCCACGCCGAGTCGCGCCTCCTCCGAGGCGCCACGCTGCGTCGCGCCTCCTCGAGGCGCCATCGAGCGACCGCGCTGCTCTGGATTGCCGCCAAGCTCGTGGCGTCGGCGTGCCCTGCGCCGCTCGCCTCTGCCTCCTCTAGCGGCTCAAGGTCGCGTCGTTCATCGCGGAGATGGGCTGCTGCTTGCTGCCGCGAGACCTTGACCCTGCTGCGGCGCGCGCGCATCTGCCGCCTGCGCTTCCCCTCGCCAGGCTGCTGCCCGGCTCGCGTGCCGGCCTCGCGCCCTGCGCCGCTGCGGTCTCTGCGCGCTTCGCTTGCTGCTTGCTGCTGCGAGCTCGGCCGCTCGGCCGCACGCCGCGTGCTCGAGCGGCCGACGCCGAGGCGCTCTGCGGACATGGCGCGCTCTGGGGTGTTGCGTGGAGAGGCGCCACGCAGCTCTGCCGTCTCGGAGGAGAGTGGCGTGGGCGGCGGGCTGCTGCGCTACTGAGTGGGCTGCTGCGAGACGAGAAGGAGATGGCGAGAGATGCTCGAGCTACGAGGATACACAAGCTCGATACCACTTGTTAGTCTGGACTCTTGCTTGAGGTGATAGCAAGATCCTTACTCTCATGGAGAGGATGACACTTGGAGATGGGGCAATTTTTCTTGTATATTTCTCTTCACAATGCCATACCAACTGAGGGTTGGGGATACATATTTATAGGGCTAAACACCAAGCATATCAGAGCATATGCCAAGCATATGCTAGTCTAGGATGCTCTGTCCTAGATGCTCTGTCCTCTATGTCCTCTAAGATGCTAAAGCAAAGATCTGTCCTAGATGCTAGTCAAAAGCTAGTCTAAGATGCTAAAGCAAAAGCAAAAGCTAGTCTAAGATGCTAAAGCAAAGCAAAGCAAAAGAAGCCGACACACAAAAAGCGACAGAGACTTATCCATCAACCGGCAAGTTGCAATGTTTAGAACGGTGAGTTGGCAACTACTTGGCATGGCTTTTAATTCGATAAGTCCCATTTTACTTTGTTACATTTTGCTTCATCTAGTTGATTTCCATACAAAATATCATCATCTTATATTACTGTTTGTGTTTTCCCATCTTAATTATGTAGGTGTGTCTGAAAAGGCAGCAGGGTCTCTGCTTATACCCTGACTGCTGCTGCTGATTCTCCTAATTTGTATCTACAATCGATTTCAGCAATGCCGATATACAAAAGCAAATTGCATGAGGAGCTTCGACATGAAGATTATCAGAGAGGAGACAAAGGTTATTAATTGAAGCATTCCTGAACTTTAGACTTGTTCATTGTTCAGCAAATTTGATCAACTAAATTTGGATAATTTGGTTTTTAAAGAAAGAAAGGATACACTATTAGATTTTATTGTGCCTAGTTTCCAAGGGAATCAGGTTTTGCGATAAAAAATATAAAATCTTAGACATGAGAACAGCATACAAGAAACATGACATCAAGTATCAAGCTATGTCAATCAGATTTTAAATACTTCGCAAGTTTGTCATTCGACATTTAACATAATTTCAAGGTTTGGTTGTTGTTCTTTGTAGTTGACTTGTTAAGTGTATAGCTATTTTGAATTTTCATCCAAGCATCTTTACAACTTATAGCTAAGTTCACATGTTCACAAGTCGCCACTTAAGATGGCTTCAGGTTTCATTCATTTGTGTTTGTAGTTGACTGTTTGATGGATAAGTCTCGTGTTGGTTTGCCGCCTTCAAGGACAACCCACACAAGAAGATGATCTCGGTGATGGAAAAGGTGCGAAGTGGGAGAGGCAAGGGCCAAGGTGGAGTTCCACCAGAGTGACCGCCTCGTGTGGGACATCGGCAGTAGGATAGCCATCGAAGGATGTTCCTAAGATTTGAATCGAGGTGGGAGTCAATTCGCCAGTTTGGTTTCTTGGATACAAGCGTTGCTAGAAAAATTGTCTCCTAACTCGTTCCTCTTGGCCTTCAAATTGGGCCCCAACATTCCAAGCGATGAAGTTGCGTTTAATCTCTCCATTGACCGGGACACGACTAGCGACAGGGGAGAAACTAAACTCGTCAGGTGGATCACCGCGAGGGTTCGTGGAAGGCTGTGTCGGCGGCGATGCGGACCGTCATCTAGAAAGTGCGGCTCGGGCCGATATGATCGGAGGTTCTCAAACAACTTTGGTCGGTGGTTCGGCGTATCGGCGTAACCCCAACGTCTTTGGTATGAGCTGCTGCGTTGAGCCAGGACCGGGTTTTTGCGATCGCCGACCTCGGGCGCCGGGGTGAAATTGGTGGCGGATTTTCCGGGTGCTTGTTGGGGTTCGGCGAGAGAATAAGAAGGCAGCGCCCGTCCTGAGTAGGTCGATGCGTTTTTTAGCGGTTAAAGTCCCTTTAAGCGTCTGCGGCGGCGACTCAAGCACCGAGCAAGCCAAAGTGCTTGAAGGTGACAATGTTGTGTGCTCTCCCCCCGAGAGGACAATGGAGTCGTATCGGGCTAGTGCCACTTTGAAAGAGAGACGGCGATGGAAGGGGTGAATTGGGGTGTTTTGAACGAAGGGCTAGCGGTGCGTCGGTGCGGGGCCAAGCGGCGAGCTAAGGCGTTTGGCGGGCAACACGGTGGATTTGACAAAGACAGCTCCCGTTTGGCACCACACATGCCGCCCGCGGGGATCCCGCCGCGGCGTGAAGAGCGGTCCTTTATGCGGACTCCTGGGCCTCATTGTTGACGGTTTGAAAGGCAAGGTGGGGGATTCAAATCTCCTTTGCAGCTCCTTTTGCTGCCCCTTTGTCCGTGGTGACATGGGTGGTGGTGGGGTTCCCGCAGCAGGCAGTGGCTGTCCTCCTGCAGCCACCCCATTCTGACGGAAGGTGGGCGATCGACAGCCGTAGCTGCCCGACATGGGAGGAAGTCTCTAGGATCTTGAGTGGGCCGACCATGACCACCCATCTTCCTGACCTCTGGCGGGGAGGAGCTCCGTTGAGCTGACCTGAGGTGGTGGAAAAACTACCCATATCATTAAGAGTTATTATATTGGGCATGGGCGGAAGTCTTCAGAATGTGTCTTACTTTTCATCTTATCCAAGATGCCCTTTGTTATTTTCTTCATGCGCATTCATAAGGTAACATATGATGGAAGTATTTCTGACAAAACTACCCTATCATTAACATGTAGCCAATTGAGATATTTATCAAGACATTATTCCCAAGGTTATTAAAGCGATAAGGCGGGTGAGACGACTCACCCCTTTTTAGCGGCGCAACAACAATGATCTGTCAAATTAAAATAGTTTGGTTGCATCCGATGGTGATATTGGATTGTCGGAGGAGCAACTAATAGGGTATTCTTGTTGCTTTTTCTTTTCTTTAAAATATTTTGTAATGTCATTGTTTTCTAGGTTACTAACTCTTTCCAGCATAATAGATATAATTCTAGATTGAACATTTTATTTTGTACAGTTTCACGTCTACTAGATGTTTAGGTATCAACAGCTGATTTCACGAATCTGATTTGATATTGCTTTATGCAACTACAATAGGCCCATGTTCTTGGACTGCTCCTGCCTTTGGGGTGTCATCTACGCAGCCTTCTCCTTTTGGGTCCTCTGGCTGTAAGTTGTGTGTTCCTGCAATTTCTTACTGGTTTTAATTTAGTTTGTCTTGTTCCTAGCTTTGCACAAGTATGGTGGATGTAATCACTTAGATTTTCAGCTGCTATCATTTTATGTTTGATCTTTAAACTTGGAGATGCAATATCAATGGATTTTTGAAAGCATTTTTGTTGTACTACTTTTGGATATATTAAGTAATAAATCTTTAATGAATTGGTAAGATTCCCTATAAAAGTAACTAGATTCTGCCACATAATGCAGCAATGCCAAACTGTCCCTAAGTCATGCAGTTCCTACATGATCTGGTTTGCCTAATTTATTTTCCTGTTTTTTTTTTTACATTAGCGATAGTGCCTGCAATACCATAGCAATACATTGTTTTAATGGCCAGAACATAATTGAAATTGTTAGTATTGTATAAGCTATGTGATTAGTTACATGTATAGGGGCTATTTGCTTATTTGCCCACTCATATAGTGTACATATATATGGTCTTGTGGCCCAAGGAATAAAGACTATAAAGTATAAGGTTCATTCTCTAACATGGTATCAAGGCATAGGTTTTTTTTCATTCTCCCACCCCTCTCCCCCCGGCCACCACGGCCTCGGCCCGGGCGATCCCACCAGTCCCCCCCTCCCCCCCAGGCCCCACGGCCTCGGCGGCCCGCGATCCCGGCAGTCCCCGGCCCGGCCGCGCCGTTTCTCTTTGGTTGTCTCGGGCGGCGCCCCCGGATCGGGATCCGCCTTTGGTCACCCCTCCCTTCCCGGCCTGGGAGGTGGAGTGTACCACCGTCCGATCCACCACCGCCGTCGTCTTCCCTGGTCATGCGGATCGGCTAGATCGGTCGACTTCCTCATCACCTCATCGAATCTCCCGGGTGCCGCCTCCCCATCCTTGTCCCCTTTGCCCCGGATCAACGTCCGCCGTTGGATCTCCCTGCCGATGCCGGGCGGTGCTAAGATCTAGATCCGGCGGGGTATTCCCCGGCGGGGCATCGCTCGTCCGTCCCCGCCCGCTCGTCCTCAAGCCCCTCCCCCGTGGCCCCTCCTCCCCGCGCGCTCCTATCATCTCCCATAGAAAGCCAATTCTCCACACCCCGTTATTCGAGGACCTCCTATCCGGATGGATGGCTCCGGTGGCTCGTTGACATCCCCCCTAGGTTACGATGAGGGAACTTGGGAGTTTGTTCCCGATTCAACTCAATAGCCGCCTAGGGTCCCTCCCGGCGAGCAACCTGTTCCTTCACCCTCGTCGTCGTTGCCGTTCTTCATGCTGGGCGCCCCTATTCTAGAGGGACTTTGAGTTCCCCGGTTGCCTATGAGAGATGGTAGGATATTGAGGCTTGTGCTACCACCATCTTGGGGCGGCATGCCGGGCCATCTCCATGGATGTGGTGGTGCGGCGACGCGGTCGAGCACCTCCAAGCTCACTAACCAATGGTGATGCTATGTACCTCCCATCGTGTACCGCCTCCCGCACTTCGCCAGTGGGCGACTTCTACCTGAATCTTTGCGGTGTGGCATCAATCGACTCTGGGTGGATATCCCAAACTTGTCCCGTGTGTGCGGCTCCACCTCCCGGGAGCTCATCTCTCGACTTCATGCGCATCTTGGCGAGTTTGAGCCGTGTGTGCCGGCTCTTGACCCCCCGCGCGACCTTGGTGGAGGTCTTCCAGTGTTTCTTTGGGGACTCGTCTTCGTGGTGTGCAGATCGAGTTGTCTTTTGCCAAGCATGTTCCCACCCGACCATGGCCTCGGTTCCCCCCCGGTGGTTGTTGTTTTCTTGCTAGGCTCGCCGGTGTGCTCCCAGTACGGACGCTACAAGAGGAGGGACCAAGACCGCAACGGCGTTCATCCTCCGAAGGGCTCTAGAGGCAAGAGCTCGGAGGTTCTTCCCACTCGAGCTGCGACTCTCCCGGGCTCCTCCGGTGGCTGCCGTATACGCTTTCCTGGTCCAACGCCTCTGTCGCCATCCTCGGCTCTACTCATCGGTTCTTGATTCTCGCATCTTTCTCGCTCCACCTCACTATCGTATATTGTCTCTGTGGATTTTGGACTCTAGTGCTTCTTTTCTCATGACACTAGATTCTAATCACCTCACTTTTGTGAGTCCCACAACTCTTCCTTCCACTATTCAGGCTGCATATGGTACCTCTCTTCCTGTTGCCGAGGTACCCTTTCCATTTCTTTTCATGTTTCTGCAGTCTCTCGTGTTCCCAAGATTACTATGCAGTTTATGTCGGTCAATCTTTCATGTTCCTATTGTGTTCAAAACCGCTTGCACGGTGGACTCGCTTGGTATTGGCCATTGTTATTAAGTCGCACGATTAGTCGCAAAGTCGGCCTAGGAGCATGACTGGAGGCCCTTGACTCGATTAATTTCTTAGTCGGGCGACTTGGATTTCAAGTCAACGATTAGCCATGACTAATCATGCCATGGAGAACAGGAAGATGAAGAGGAAGGGAGGTGTCATGGAGAAGAGGGAAGGTGTAGGGAAGAAGAGGAGGAGGAGGGGGAGAGAGAGACACTTGCGTGGTCCGAGCACGGTGTTGATAGCGCCGATGGCAAAGGCAATGGTGGTGACGGCGCAGGAGAGGACCGATGGAGGAGTCACAACTTAGGGTTTCCACCGTGTTGGATTGCTTCTTGGTCGATGCCGGTGAGTGGGCCGATAGACTACATGGGCCCGATGCTATAACGGACATGGTTTTTGAAAGGAATACCCTAGCCGATGTGCTCCTCACGCAACAATGCAACCGCCATTCCATCGTCTCGCAATCTTTGTTGTCCCTCTCTCTTCGCGTGCTTGCCTCTCTCTCCCTTCACGACTCTTGCACGACTGCCGCGTCGCACTCTTCACATCGATCGACCAGAAGGGTGGATGAGGTGAAGGAAGGAGAATGAGAAGAAAGAGGAGCAACAACGATGCAGGGAGGAGCTTGAGAGGAGCTATGGAGGGGGCCTACAGACGCTGATGGTTCCTTCGTCCTCGGCCGCCGCCATGGGCGACGCCTGCACCTTCAAGTTCCTCTCCCATCTCCCTTGAGATCCTTTTTCTCCTTATCTCTTCCCTTCTCTCGGTTTTTCCCTTTGTTTTGCTATCGTAGTCGTAGATCTAGTGGCAGTAGTAGCAGGACTAGCACCAAGCCATGCCTTCTACGTGGTCATGACTAGTCGCGCCTAGTCGTACAACTAATCGCCTCGATAAGTCGGCCCTGTGGCGACTCGACTCGACTTTACTACTTAATAACCTTGGTATTAGTCCTCGGCGTCGTGATTCACAGCGTCATTGGGAGCTCGACTGGCTGTACTTTCCTTTCGCTATCTCCACGACCATCCGGCGCATCACCGCCTCGCTTTTGCTTCTTATTCTACTGTTTCATTCGATCACTAACGTCATCGCTTGGGTCATATATGTGGATTGCGTCTATCGTCACCAGTAGGTCGTGGTGTTCTTCAGTCTATTTCTGGTGACACCTCTTTACATTGTATGGGTTGCAAGCTTGGTAAGCTGCTGCAGCTCCCCTATCCCTATAGTGATTCTGTTTCTGTTTGTCTTTTTGATCTTGTTCACTCTGATGTTTGGGGTCCGGCTCTGTTCGTTTCAAAAGGGTGTCATCGATACTATGTGATCTTTATTAAGGATTATTCTCGTCATACTTGGATCTACTTCATTTCTTCTTGTAGTCAGGTTCTCTCTATTTACTAGATGTTTGCCACCATGGTTCGCACTCATTTTGATTTGGCCATTCATGTCTTTTGTGCTTGATTCTGCTGGTGAATATCTGTCTGCTGCCTTGCGTCATTTTCTTGCTGAGTAGGGTATTCTTCCCTAATACTCTTGTCTTGGCGCTAATGCTCAGAACGGTGTGTCTGAGCATAAGTATCATCACTTGCTTGAGATTGCTCACGCTTTCATGCTTACCTCTTCTGTTCCACCTTACTTCTATGTTGAGGTTGTCTCCATTGCTACTTTCCTCATCAACATGCAGCATAACACTGCTCTTTAGCGTTCTACTTCTGTTGAGCGTCTCTACGGTCGGGCTCTAGAATACAGTAATCTTCGTTGTTTCGGTTGTGTCTGTTTCGTCCTTCTTTCACCTCGTGAGCGCACCAAGCTAACTGCATAGTCAATTGAGTGTGTTTTTCTTGGTAACAGTCTTGAGCACAAGGGTTATCGCTGCTACGACCCTATTGCTCGCCGGATGAGGGTTGAAGACACCGGCAAGAACCACTGGTCAAACCGGTCCGGATCAGCTTTTTAAACTAGGGCTAGTTCATGGCTTAACTTACACCATTTGATGCCCATGGCTTAAATGGCAGAGAGATGTATTTCTAATTCTTAGAGATGCTCTAAATATCAAATTTTTAAATCTCATTTTTGAAATTTTAAAAAACTGAAACTCGCCAAAAACCAGCCGGTTTTGCTAAATGACCAGGTAGCGTTTTTCCTGATGCAAACAGCTTGCTGAACCTGGTGGAAATCAACACAGTTTTATCTCTTGTATTCATTAGACATCTATAGACTTCCTCCAGCTCCATGATTTCTCCACCATTGTCCAGAACCAATGTTCTAAATGGTAGTTAACTGTTAGCTCACCCACCTTTAAGGACTTATTATGTGGGTTGGCAGCCTTGATATGCTGAGCAACTGGGCTACCCTGAATGCTTTTGTGGGTGCATGAGGCTGTAGCAGCCATTATTTAGAACACCACCAGTAAATACCTGGACCCTTATTAGCTTTACTTGAAAAAATAATTATAAGTTGGGCATGTATACAAAAGTACAATTTCTAGGATTATAATTATATATGATGGATTTCACCTACTTTCTAATTTCTACCTCTATGACTGGCTAATTGACCGGCAAGTTGCAATGTTTAGAACGGTGAGTTGGCAACTACTTGGCATGGCTTTTAATTCGATAAGTCCCATTTTACTTTGTTACATTTTGCTTCATCTAGTTGATTTCCATACAAAATATCATCATCTTATATTACTGTTTGTGTTTTCCCATCTTAATTATGTAGGTGTGTCTGAAAAAGGCAGCAGGGTCTCTGCTTATACCCTGACTGCTGCTGCTGATTCTCCTAATTTGTATCTACAATCGATTTCAGCAATGCCGGTATACAAAAGCAAATTGCATGAGGAGCTTCGACATGAAGATTATCAGAGAGGAGACAAAGGTTATTAATTGAAGCATTCCCTGAACTTTAGACTTGTTCTGTTGTTCAGCAAATTTGATCAGCTAAATTTGGATAATTTGGTTTTTAAAGAAAGAAAGGATACACTATTAGATTTTATTGTGCCTAGTTTCCAAGGGAATCAGGTTTTTGCGATAAAAAAATATAAAATCTTAGACATGAGAACAGCATACAAGAAACATGACATCGAAGTATCAAGCTATGTCAATCAGATTTTAAATACTTCGAAGTTTGTCTGTTCAGCATTTAACATAATTTCAAGGTTTGGTTGTTGTTCTTTGTAGTTGACTTGTTAAGTGTATAGCTATTTTGAATTTTCATCTGAAGCATCTTTACAACTTATAGCTAAGTTCACATGTTCACAAGTCGCCACTTAAGATGGCTTCCAGGTTTCATTCATTTGTGTTTGTAGTTGACCTGTTAAGTGTCTAGCTATTTGTTATGAAGCATCTTTACAACTTACTAGAATCATAATTAATTTTTCGAGGTTATTTTGTGTTTGAATATGACAAATTGAACTGCTAATTTGAATGAGAATCTTATACATTTTGAATTATTTATGCTTGGAGTTCGGATTAATGGAGTATGTTTATGATGATTGATGGGTAATATTTGTTCAATCTTGTATTTCTGTATTGTGCATTTAATTTTTTAATTTTCTTTTCTTTCTACTAATCTAGTTTTGTGTACTCTCCAGGAGGTGACAGCCTACAGAAAAGCCTATTTACTTCAGCTCCTGTATTTCCCATGCATGCATCATCATCTGTTGCAGCCCCAGCTGATTTGAACAGTTCAGGTCCACCATCTTTCAGTTTGAAGCCCCAAACACATTTCAGAGTTCCATTTCCAGCAGCTATTGAGCAACCATCTGCAGAACTGCAATCCTCAACACAAGGTCTCAATTGTACTTCATACCCATTTTGGCTGTCCTCTACAGGACCCCAATCATCATTTTTGTCTGCAAACTGTCCTCAACACAAGTTCACAATTGTCCTATCTCACTTCCTGCACCTTGTACTGCACATAGAGGGACTTTATTTGGTGCAGCTGCACAAACAGCTTCAGCAACTACATCATCTACTGTAAGTACCCTATAACATGGTTCATTTGCGAACAAACAAATAAGCATATGTGATTTCTAACCATTTATCACTGTGTTGGTTGACAGCAGGCAACTACAGCATCATTTGGTCCAAGCTCATTTCCTGCTGCTACTCGATGTGGAGGAAATTTATTCAACCCCTACTACTCAAGCTCCTATCATGCACCTTCTACTGCTTGTCGGGAAAATGTTTCCAACAACTCAGCAGCATATACAGCTTCTGCAGATACATCTTCTACTGTAAGCATTCCTAGCTAATAGATTATTTATTTGTGATGCATGGCAGAGGAGTTGGTATGCGTTGTTCTTATCAATTGTATTTGTTTATAAAGCAGCAGAATATGTTTAGTCAAAACTTGTTCCCTCCAATATCTACCCAATCTGGAGGAAGTTTATTCAGCCCTTCAGTTGCCCATTCAGCACCAGCTCCATCTCCAGATGTTCATTGTACTAGTGTAAGTATCCCTGAATGACTGTTTTTTCCTTACTTTCTGCTTTTATATCTGATAGACCATCATGTTTGCAGATAAATGTTGATTATCCCAAGAATACCATAGATTTGCTACTTCCGATTGACATTAGACTAGTAAGGATTAGATTTTCTTCAACGAATGATGGTACTGGAAGTATTGCTTCACAGGTACGGAACTAAATCTCCAGAGTCCAGAATAGTGTTCCACAGTAAAATGCGTGGCTATTTTGGCAATAATGATCCTGGGGCTACGTCTGTGGCTTCAAAATCATGTTGGAAACCTTATGCTCACACACGGGCTAATGACTATCTAGAATGAAATGCTACTGTCCTTTCTGTCTGTTCATTCTGACTATACTATAATAACATGCCCATCTCCTTTTTCGTAGTTTCCTTCTGTTGGCCATCATGACGCTAAAGCTTCAGCAAGATCCATTTCTTTCTCTATCTATCCTGGAGCGAATCAAGAGCTGGCTATCAAATCAATGGAGCAGTCTGCTAAGAGTCAAACTTGAAACAGTGTAATTCAACAGTTGGATCTTGCCCAAATGATAAAAGTGGTAATGGTGGAATTTCTTGCCTTCTGATACTACTATATTTCTTTAGACCTCTGATGAAATAAGCTTTTGCTGCTTCATACTATAAATTTGTTTAACCAATTATTGACTAACATGGTTGCGATGAAGAATCTTAAGAGTAAACCAAAATCTCCTATTACTAAATCATCATTGTTATCTATGTTTAGGCAAACAGAATTTTCATGTCAATTCCATTTTTTGACATATGTAAGAAACTGAGAATATCTCAAGACTGAAGATGCTTCATCATATTGCAATGCCTTGTTATACATATTGATTTCTAGTTTCTGCAGGTTGCAGCGAAGTGAGCAACTGTGCTGCTTGTCCACCATCATCAGGACCCGCTGAGAATCAGAAGGAGAATAGCAGTGATGTTCACTAGACACAGAGATCTCCACTGGCTGCTCCAGAATGCAACGTGATCACTGAGAGTGTGCTGCCTCGGCTCTACAACGCCGATTACTACACCATGCCATCAATTGTGGAGCTTGCTGTGCGCGAGAGTGACCAGCCAGGTTATTATTGCCCATGTGAAGGATTTCACGGTCGGCATGCGGCTATGGTAGTGTCAAGTTTGACGGAGAAACTGATGTGAGGAAGCTTGACATCGCATCCATTGTGGAGTTCAATGACCGTGAGATTCTTGTCTATAAAGATGATAGCAAGACACCACCTTTGGGGCAGGAACTCAACAAGCCCGCAGAGGTCACTCTTCTGAATCTGAAATGCATCGATCAGAAGACTGGGTTGCAGTTCACGAAGGGGCCGACAGTCGACAGATACAAGGATATTCTGGTGCAGTGGACCAAGGAGCACAATGCGGAATTTGTGTCATTCGATGCGGCGAAGGGAGAGTGGAAGTTTAGGGTCAAGCATTTCAATCAATAGACTCTTTTTGATATTAAGATTGAGATCTCATTAAGATTTCTTCAATCAGTAGGCTTCCTCCTCTAGTCCTCTCACTGGTACCAAAGTTACTTTTGGAAAAGTTTATGTAAAAATTTAGTTCTGTATCTACTATCTTATGAGTTTGGTGTTTTGTCTTTAGGCATACGGGTGAAACAATTTTAGTCATTTGGAGCAATCAAGTTAACTGTGCTTTTGTGGTTTATTTTCTCATTAGTGTGATTTCAAGGTTGCTTTTATCAGGCGGGACTACGGGTGTGATCTTGTGTTTATTCTTGATTTCTTTACTGTTGATGTCGTCCTTTGCTGTTGCGTATTGAGTATTCTCTCTGTAGCTGACTTGTTTAATTGGAACCGGGCACATAGATATTGGATTGTTGAAAGTTGCTTGATCGCGAGAGGGCAGAATATATTTTTTGTTTAAAAAGAGGGGAAAAACGCGATTCATGTGTTTGCTCCATGATGCTTAGCTAATGAATCGTTTTTTTTCATTGAGATCAGTGGATGTATTTTGCATTGGAATTAGCAATTTTGACCATTGTATCTGGGTTATCTAGTCGACATGGTGAAAATTATGTGAAAACCATACTTACGAGACTTTAAAAAGTCTCAAAAAAGTTTTAAGGGGTAGGGCACTGATCTTGAAATTTTGCAGAAATTTTGCAGAGATAGAGAACATATCCTCCCCTAAACTTCTTATTCGTATTTTCACATGATATTTCACATTGTATTTGATATTCATATTCATACAGAATGTTAGAGTTTTCTTGTATTCACATAGGAATTGGACTGTTTCTTTTGAAATTTATGTGATAATTAGAATGATGACGTGATAGTATATGATAACTTCTTACTGCGTCGTACTAGAGAAAGCATTAAAAACAAACACGGTAGCAAATTGCAATGCACCGTAACCATACAAGGAAAAGGTAGCTTGAAAGGGATTGACAAAGATGGTGAGAAACACTTTCATGGGTTCATGGAAGGAACATGGCGATGCTCTATGCCAATCACGAAAGCATTTTTTTCGTTTTTCGTTTTGGTTTTAGTCGAAGGATTCCCAACTTCTTGATGTTACCTGGCGGCTTTCGAGTGAAAGAAAGTCCTTAAGTCCTTGGCGTATCGGAACTTGGCCTCCGTTTGATGTAAGATTGACTGCCGCAGCAGGCTGTGGAGAATTTTCTGTGTTTTCTCCCTTCGAACTATTTTTGGGGTAACAGATTTATGGAAGTTTTCATTTAAACTCTTAACATTTAACTAAATTCACTATGGAATATTTTTTCGAGAATACCTAAAAGAAATTAGGTATTTTTTTCCATTAAGAAGAGTTTTTTCCAGAATTTTTCCTTCCGACCATCGCGACACCAACACCCCACGACACACGCTACGAGTCCCCAACTCGAACACGCGACGGCTGGCGCCGAGCCAAGCTCCCACCTCGCGCCACTACCAGCCGAGCAAAGCTTGCTTTGCACTATGAAACATTTTTGAGTAAAAGGAAACCTCGGTTTCTTTTTTTATAATGATTTTGGTGGAGTTTGAACTGTAGTTATTAGACCCGACGCAATCATCGGTTGGACCGGCGGGTCACCGGTTAGACAGCGTGTTTCATTTAAATACTTTTAACATGTGTTGCATGTAAAAATGCATATGGATGTATATAATTTTAGACATACAAAATACATGATCGTGACTGTATTTAAGATATCACAAGACATGAATGAAGACATCAATAAGCTATACCTTTATTAGTATATCGTAGTATTATGGGCATACTGCAGATCAATTGACATCCTGACAAAATTATTTCTAGAGACGTCATGACAAAATTATTTCTCAACTGACAATTCTAGGTGCCGCTACTAGCAACTTTAGGTGTCCAGTTGTGGACGCGTTTCAGCGTCGGCGTAAGGCTATTGCGTCCAGTTTGACAATGCAGTAGTTTCGTTTCAAAAGTTTCTGATGACGCAGTTGTTAGTTGAATCAGTTTGGCAAGACTTGACAAATACAGAGGTGTTCGCAATACTTGACGCTCACGGCTACAACATCTTCACGTACAGCCAAAGAGTAGAGTTCGGATTAACTAGTATTTGATATTCTATATATATATGAGTTTGTTTCGGAAGTTGTAACTTAATTATAGACAGTCTATTATTAGTATGGTTTGTTAGGAAGGGCTCTCATGCATATAAGAGATGCCGGCTACTATTTGAGAAGGCAATAAAGATTTTAGTCTTCAGACATTCTAAACAAATCAGAGCCTTGCTTCAGTTGGACAAACCAACTTGAGCAGAGGCGATTTGGGTTATCTATCACCGTTCCGACAACTAGCCATATCATGTCCTCTACTAGCAATTTCCTGATGTTAGTAATTATACGTTCCACTACCTAGGTGCTCGCAATTAGCAACTCTACATGTTACTTCCTATATTAGTTGGTATCAACTCTACGTTAGTTGCTAGCTCTACATGTTACTTGCTACATTAGTTACTAGCAATTCTACATATTACTTGCTACATTAGTTGACAGTAAATCTACATGTTACTTGCTACCTTAGTTACTAGCAGTTCTACATATTACTTACTATATTAGTTGATAGTAACTCTATATGTTACTTGCTGACAACTTTACATTAGTTGCTGGCTCTGCATGTTATTTACTACATTAGTTGTTATCAATTCTACAAGTTACTCGCTAACTTAGCAGTGGCACACAGAGCATGAGGCCGCAGGGCGGCGGCGCATTGGCGTGGCGACGGGGTGTGCACGCAGGCAGCTGGGAAGTTAGATTTGGTCCAAAAGATTGACTGTTTTACTGAAAAATACTTGAGTGATGAATAGTCACCCCAAATTAGCATCTCTATAAAATACTGTGCAAATTAATCGCCACATGCACAGCTCGCAAAGGCAAATCACATCTATCTAGCTAGCTATCCGTCTCAACGTACACTGGATAGTACAATAGTAGCTAGTTAGCTAAACAGGCAAATGGAATCGGGAAGAAGAGCAGCGGCATTAGCTACGCCGTGCTCGTCGGCGACGTAGTGGCCGTGCTGTGCCTGGGCGGCGGCGGCGACGACCACCCAAGCTCGAGACCGCGGAAAATGCCTATTGAACGCGTTGTTATACGAGACGGCGAAGAACGACGAAGTAAACAAGATCAATCGCAGAGACACGAGATTTAACGTGGAAAAACCTCTCAATGCGAGAAAAACCACCGCGCCACCAAGAACAATCTTCACTATATCGGGTGAGGTTACAACGTATTGATTTACAACTCGATTCGATATCCCAAACAAATGCTTACAGAAAATATATATATCGTGGAAACCCTAATTCGACTAGGATCCATACCGCTGGGGCTACCCGCACTTCCCCAGCGCCCTCGGTGCACGGGCTTTGCACAATGGGCCGCCAGACTCCGCCCGCCCTAAGCTCTCGGCACGGGCTCCGCTACGCTCCGCTCCGTGCGCCGCCTAGTTGATGTATAGAATTTGGATCACAAATCAACATACTCCACCTTGAGACAAATTTCTTCCGTCGCATAAATCAATCCTTCACCCCGAACACAACAAAGAAAGAAATACTTTCGCGCCACACGCCTCTTGGGCTAAGTCAGAATACTAACTAAGCTTGAGCAAAGCTCAAACTTAGCAACAGAACTGCTTTAGAACATATCGCCAGGATTTTCATGAGTGCTAATCTTGCATACCTTTAGCTTACCTTTGCAACAATATCTCTCGACATAATTATATTTAATCTCAATGTGCTTTGTCCTCTCATGAAACATCCGATCTTTAGTGAGATAAATTGCATTCGTCTGTCACAAAACAGATTAATGCAAGAATCAACTCCAAAGAAGCTCAAAGAAATAAACCTTTCACCAAATCGACTTTTTACTTGCTTCACAAATAGCCATATATTCTCGCTCAGCAGGAAAGCGCAACAACATCCTCGCAAATGTGCCTTCCACCACAAAGACAACCTCCAATGGTAAATACATAACTCATGGAGCGACCCACGCTTATCCAAATCACCAAAGATAATCAATCAACATAGCCAACGAGTTCCTTTTCACCCCGCCAAACTTCAAACAAGCATTCGATGTGCCTTGCATGTACCGAAAATCCACCGAACGGCCTTCCAATGCTCTTTACTAGGATTAGCCATATATCTACCGACCATACTCATAGCATAAGATAAATCCTGGACAGAGCAAACCATGGCATACATCAAAGACCCAACAAAGACTAGCATACTGAACTCGACATGTACTCAACCTCCTCATCGCTAGGACATTGTGAAGTCGACAATTTAAAGTGAGGTGCAATGGGAGTACTAATGTGCTTTGAATCATGTATGTTGAAACGATGAAGCACTTTCTCAATATAATTTTGTCGACTAAGAAACAATAAACCGTAAGCACGGTTCTAGTAATTTCCATACCTAGAATTTTCTTAGCAGACCAAGATCCTTCATCTCAAATTCATCGCTTCAATCGAGCCTTCAATGCAGTTGATTTCTTTCTTGCTCTTGGCAAAGAATCAAAGATATCATCAACATATAACAAAGAAGTATATAGGTGATCCATCAACAAATTTAATGTAGACACAAATATCATAATCGATCTTTTAAAGTTATTTGATAACATAAAAGAATCAAACCTCTTATACCACCGATTTAGAGACTGTTTAAACCATATAAGGACTTCTTCAATTTGCAAACATGATCCTCCTTACTGTGCACTATGAACCTTTCGATCGGTCCATGTATATCTCTCCTCAAGATCTCCATGCAAGAATGTTGTCTTCACATCTAGCCGCTCAAGCTCAAGATCACGCATAGCAACAATACTAAAGAATGTACGGATTGAGCTATGCTTCACAACCGGGAGAACACATCATTGTAATCAACACCCTAACTGATCAAAACCTTTAGCTACTAACCTTGCCTTAAATCTTGGAGGCTCACTAGGAGATAGACCCTCCTTCCTCTTGAAGATCCATTTGCAACGCACGGTCTTCTTATTTTTAGCAAGCGCACCACGCCCCATGTGCCATTTTTCTCCGTGGATCGATCTCTTCTTGCATAGTCAGATCCATTTCTCATGATCTCTAGAAACAATGGCTTTAGTGTACGAGTCGCTCATGAGTGTTCTCCACTGCTCAGACAACTAAGAGCATAATGAATCAAATTACACTCTTCAATTAATCGATCGAGGACCACAACTCCTCTTTTCTCGCGGCGCAATAGGTCGATCGCCTTGCCGCAAAACAGAGATAAGTGCCGAACAAAAGATCAATAGTATCATCAATAAATTCATCTCCCCGATCATCCACGTGCTCCACCGTCGCACGCCATATTCTCGCCGCTCATCATCGATCTGTCTCGTACAATATCTATGGGTAAACCGTCATTAAACATCTGCATTCATTAAAAACAACACTTCGCCATGAAAGTCTTTCTTGTTTCAAAGATTCCATAGCTTATATCCTTTTACTCTAACCATAACCAAGAAATGCACACTTAATAGCTCTAGGCTCCAATTTTCCATTATCAACATGAGCATAAGCAAGGCAACTAAAAACTCTCACCAGAATAATCACAGATGTACCGCACCATACCTCAATGGGAGTTTTCTTATTGAGTGGAATAGAAGGCGACTGTTGATCAAATAGCATGCGGTGTTGGCGCCTCGCCTAAAAACGCTTGCTCATCTTTTGCGTTGGACAACATGCAACGAGCCTTCGATATGATGGTTCTGCTCATGCGCCACCACACCATTCTCGCGGAGTGTACGTGATGGTGTGATGCCTCACAATGCCTTCCTTCCCGCAATAATCATTAAACTCATGTGAGCAAAATTCACCACCATTATCGCACGGGCAAATTTTACCTTCTTCTCGCTTTGCCTCTCTATCATTACTTTCCAATCTCTAAAAGCAGCAAATGTATCATATTTACCTTCGTAAAATAAGGCCACACTTTTCTAGAGTAATCATCAATGATAGTAAGCATATAATTTGCACCACCATACGAGGTCTTACGAGAAGGCCCCACAAATCAAGCATGTACATACTCAAGTATACCTTTGGAGCGATGTACCGAGGCATTGAACTTTACCTCTTGTGCTTACTAAAATGCAAGGCTCATGTAAGTTCATCTTACTCGAGTGAAGCCATCCAAACAGGTTCCTCTTCATCAATTTCGCCATACTAAGTTCACTCATGTGTCCAAGACGCTATGCAGAGGTTAGTATTATTATCGAGACAAGAGTGTACCAGAAGCGGAACCACGCAATGTACTTCCTCTAAGCACATATAACTTGGCGTAATTCATATCACCAACCATGTAAATGAGAGAACCTCTTGATACCTTTAAAACTCCACCAAGCGGAGTACTTGTACCCTTCATCATCGAAAGTGGCCGAGGAGATGAGATTTCTTGCCATCCTTGGTATATGTCGCACATTGTCCAAATATGCGTAACCATGCCATCATGTGTCCCGATCCAATGTATCCAATGCCCACGATCTCACATGGGTTGTCATCTCCCATGCGAACGACATCTCCACTCGCACAGCTTATAAGAACTAAACCATTCTCTAATGCAGATATGAAACGAACATGCCGAATCGAGTATCCATTCATCATGACCAGCAACAAAACCAAGAAATACGACAAGGCAATCTCCGTAATCAATACTATCAAGACCGAAGACAACAGAGGCATTACCTTCGATTTATTTTTCTCGTTGGTATGCAGATTCCTCTTCTCCTTATTCTTTACCTTATAGCAATCCTCGATGAAGTGGTTCGCTTTCTGCAGATTTTGCGTAACTTCTTATCCAATCTTCATCGACGCCATCGCGATGCCCGACCGAAGAACCAATGCTCGATACCACTTGTTATACGCGACGGCGAAGAACGACGAAGTAAACAAGATCAATCGCAGAGACACGAGATTTAACGTGGAAAACCCTCTCAATGCGAGGGAAAACCACGGCGCCACCAAGAACAATCTTCACTATATCGGGTGAGGTTACAACGCCGGATTTACAACTCGATTCGATATCCCAAACAGCGCTTACAGAAAATATATATATCAAGGAAACCCTAATTCGACTAGGATCCATACCGCGGGGCTTCGCCGCACTCCCCAGCGCCCCCGGTGCACGGGCTTTGCATAATGGGCCGCCAGACTCCGCCCGCCCTAAGCCTCGGCGACGGCTCCGCTACGCCCCGCCCGTGCCGCCTAGTTGATGTATAGAATTTGGATCACAAATCATCACCGTAAGGTTGGGCATGCGCGCGACAAGCTGAATGGGCTGTTGCACGTGCCCAAGGAGCCGTGCTGCTCGCTCATCTCGATCGGAGCGCTACCACTTGTACGGAAGCATTACCGAAATTGTTGGATGTATTTAGTGCTTTCAGTTCATGTAGATCGAAACCGCACACTGAAATCACTGTATCTGTATGCTATTGGCATCCACATAAAGAAGCAAAAGCTAGCTTACTACACAAACGCCCAGACACAGTGTCAAACACACTACAGGTGGCTACCCCCGTGTTGTGGTGGGACAATGATACACACAATGCCACAATGGCAATCACCGGCGGATTAAAGCGGCCGGAGGAATGTGTACATACCCAATCATTGGATTCACTTTGTCAATGTCATCATTTAGAACACGGCGGCACGGATGAGGGATGAATTACGAAACAGATGTTTTGTTTGAGATATATCAATATGATCACTTGTAGGCCTCTAGAGTTCTAGATATATAAATGCGAAGGAACATTTGATCTCTAGTGCCATCGAGAAATATAGTATTTTTATTTTGCCACTATTTCAATGTAACGCCCCAAGAATTCTAATTTTGGAAAAGTATAATGAAAATAAATGGTGAATAAATTTTGAGCATGTTTATATGTGGAAAATTTTATTTGAGCATGTTTTAAAATTTTCATAAAAACAACAATGCACTTATATGAAAATAGCAACTTGGAAGCATTTCGAGAAAATCACAGAATAGATAAAATCTGAAAACTTTACACAAGGAACCATACTGTGTTAGGAGGATCCACAAAAATATAAATTTTGGAGCCCGCTTGATGTGTTTAAGAATTCACCAAGTTCTCACTTTTTCTCGCAAATTCGTGAGCCTAATTGAATTTTCTCGTTTGACCTTGGGTCGAAACCCAACTCGCCCAACTTCTCTGTGCTTGCCCACCTCGCCATCCTCGGTCTCCCTCCGCCGACTTGCTAGCCCCACCTATCGAAGTCTTCACCTCGCGCCTGCGTTCAAGGTAGCAAGTGCAAAGACGCCACTTGCTCGCCTCGCCTCGCGACCACACCCACCATTTTTGAGCTCTAATCGCCCCATCGCATCCACATGCATCGTACATCACCGCGCCATGCCTATCCCCGCCTTTTCCTCGCCACATCCGCCGCGGTCGACGTCACCGCGCCATGCCTATCCCGCCTTTTCCTACGCCGGCGAGATGCCGCGCACTCGTGAGAAACTCATTCTCGCCGCATTTTCTTGCCGCTTCTCTTGCGCCAATCTCAGCTATATTTAAGCTCCAAATAGCATCACGAACTCCTTAGCTCGCCATTCTCGCCCCTCCCCAAGAATCAAAGCTTCTCACGCCTAATTCGACAGAACAAGAGTGTCGCTTCGACACCTGAGCAAGCCTTCGCCGCCATTGCCTTGCACGAGCTTCTTTGCCCACGACACTGCATCATCACGTGCCTCTCACTTCACTCATCCTTCTCCTTGCTCAATGCAGCCTGGCCGTGGTAGCGCCATAATCCTTAGACCTCGAGATTAGTATAGTTTCACGTGTGTAATAACACTTAGGGTTCTCGACGCTATTCAGAATCAAGTAGTTATAAAGGTAGCTTTCGGCATGCTATAAAACATGCAAAGGGAAGTGACTAGTCGGATATGGAATTTGTTCCTCCTAACATAACAGAGTGGTATATTTGGCCCTCGATGTGGTCGAATAAAGAAAGTGCATGGTCATACCACTAGTAGTCAAGAGTCGACCACCGGTTATACATCACTAGATCGAGAAAGTATTGAAGAGTCCATGGATGAAAATTATCTCACCGATTTCAACCGATATCGTGAAGCAAAAAGAGAATACGCAAGCAAATCGCTTTGTCCGACTGTATGAACCGATCGTATGGAGATACAGATTGGCATGAGCTATTCGTACATGATCACGAACTGATCGTAAGTTGTTACGAACTTGTTATGACTAAAGATGAAATGGACGATAGAGATACGAGCTAATCGTAAGTGATAAAGACCTAGTCGAGATCATATTGCATAAGGTCTGCTCGATATAATATTTATATGTATTTGAGAATCGTTATGTCCCGTAGAAACAACTAATGACTTATGGTCGTAAATGAGTTTCGAGTCACAACCGATTACACATGAATCTACTGAGTCACACACTTAATGGGTTAGAACAAACGAAGTTCGATATGATTTGTTATCCGCTTTATAAGGAGATGCATGGGGCTATTGGGACGTAATACTTGCTCCACCAAACCCTAGCCGACATCTCCCCAAGGCCCTACCATACACGTTGGTGCTAGCACATTGACATACGGTGTTTCACCCTAGACATGTGGATAACGTGAGAGGCTCTATCGCGGTTGTCGTTGCGCTGATCGAGGATAATCCACGACCTATGCAAGGAACGTGATAGGTTGCTGAAGGAGATTATCGATGCCGAGGACCTTGGACGATTGACTACTACCACTACATCAATGCGCTCGACGTTGGATCAGCCGCTCGAACTCATCTTCGGCCTACATTGCATCTAGTGGTACAACTTTCATCGCATCGCTCTCCAAAGAGCAACTCTTCTCAAAATCTCAAAACAAAGGTGCTGAGTTGGAATCCCATTATAAGGATTCTTGTGGTTCTAGCGAATCCAGCTACAGGAGAACCAGGAACAGGGAGCTCTGCCCAACTCTTTGGTCTTAAACTTAAGAATGCTGGTTTTAAGAACGAGTGGTTGCCCTTCTTCGACCTCTTACGCCCAACCAAAGAGCGGACGGCTAATGTGTTCCACTTATTGAACGGGTCTATGGTTGGTCCGTGACCCCGGAAGCCAAGGTGTCCTTGGGGTGATCTCATAGTTCCTACGGGTGGAGACAATGTGGTCGGTCCATGGATTTTCCTTCCTTTGCCACATTTCACTCAAAGGGTCAAGGAGATAGTCCATCAAGCTATTTGCAAGGGCCAACTTGATCCTCTTCCTAGGGATCCCTGATGAGGGAAGCCTAGAGAGTCGCCGACTCCAACTATCGTCCATGTATGATCCATACTAGATCCACCAAATGCCCATCCTACCTCCTCTACCTTTTGACAACCATCTTTTGTCTCAGAGAGTCTTTCAATGGCATGTTTCAATCCTCTTCCCATTATTTAGAAAAAGTGAGCCACCGGTTCAGTACACGATACTATCATTACCGCTAAACAATTAGACAAATTGACCAGAATCACAATGACCCAATTGCAAGAGCAAAGCTCTACCAACCGAGCAATATCCCCGAGCCAAGTGGAGTATGCATGACAGAGTCGATGCTTCTTCTATTCTTTTCCTCGGTGCGCTGGGCCATCCTGGTCTTGAACCGCAGACTCACCCGTGAAGTAGATCATTTATGATCTCTGTCGCATGGCTTCCAGTTTACGTGGTAGAATTTTTGAATTGCCAACTAGTGTAGCATACCAGATATACCTTCAATAATCTCTAACGGTTTGCACCCGTCCAGAAAACAAAATTAGAAGCAAAAAATATACAAATAAAATCCACTTATAGACTCAATTAGAACTAATCCATATGGAGGCTAATGATAACTAAACCACACATCCACTCAATTAGTCCATAATCCTCTATATTCATACCAAGTGTTACTTAGACTCGCATGTCCAAATCCACGTGTCAACTCGTGTCCAACATGGTGCGACATGCCCCGACATCTTGCCTTTGGACATAAAACATACCTTCCAAACCCGCAAGCAAGCAAGTTTTCTCTGCTTGATTCTTGACACCTCTTACACTAATTTGCATCCATTTTTGTGCTTGTGCATCTAACAAGACAACAATATGGCTAGGTTGGAACCTTGGAGGAAGCATGAGAGGAATTAAGAACGATAGAAGACCAGGGAAAGACGGTTGTGGATTCTCGACCGATTTTGCATCATGGATCTAGGAGAAGGAGATTTTTGGTTCATTTGGCCTCTTTATTAAGGGAATAGCAAATCTAGTCCTCGTGTTTGAAATGATAAAAATATCACTACAATAGGCTAGTTAGGCGACACGTATCCTCTATCGTGCTCCGGTCCGCTGCATACGCGTGCCACGGATATGGACCACTAGATCTCACCGCCGTGGATACGACCACCGATACGCCGCCAGTGTGGGAACCGTGGCCGCCGTGCACCCAAAACCACTATAGAAGCAAAGCACATGCACGAGGGATTCAGCAGTACGTGAGTAAACCGTGGCGCATACTAGTAAATCATCGCTCAATGTTCACTATTCGAATCACTATTCATTGTTCCGAGTCGCAGTCACTATCCAAGCATCGACACCTATCACAATGCTCCTTTCCATGCTCCGAAGGACGGTAGGTGCCACCAAAGCTCCATGTGTGTGACAAGCTGCCTCCGCGGCTCCTTGTGTGCCACAACTAGCCGCTACCGCTCTCGTGAGTGAAAATCGGCCTTCTTTACTTCCCGTGTGGCAGTCGCATGTAGCACTCTCAAAGTGTGGCATGTCAGCATTTTAAGCACCGCAAGGGACATGTGTCGCATGCCTAGCCTACGAAGGTGCCATTTTGTCATTTTAGACTCGGAGATAGCTATATTTACTATTTCGCTTCAAAAGAGATCGATCACCAAAAATTCGAGAGGAGGGTACCTTTTTGGGAAGGCATTCAACACATGAGGGAAATCTATTTTTCTAATGGTTCTTGGTAGCAATCATAGGAAAATTAGTAATCTTTCTCATGTTCACCTTCGAATCGACACAAAATGGAATTTTTCCGCAAAATTATTATGCCCATCACAAAAATATTATTTCCTCATGGCCGATCGCGAGCCTATCGTAAAAGGAAACCGCCACAAAAGATCGCGAGTCGATAGTGTATCTCCTTAGCAAACCCCTCTCCATGTAAACTCCATTGAAATCACCCAAAATTTACTCATGTCCAATATATGGACATATGCACAAACTCCTCACGACCATCGGATTCAATTTGGGCGGTAAATCGCAGCGCATCAAACGCCCCATACCACTCATGCATTTTGCAATTTGCTCCCACACACTCCCACCATTACACGAAATCCACTACGATCTCGCCCTTCCTTCCCAACCCATCACTGAAGAAAATGCAGGGACTGGCCTCACCGTGAGGCCCCACCCCATCACCGCCCATCACCTCCTCGACAAGGGCGCGGTGCCTCACGAGGCCCCGCCTCATAGGATTTCCTTCCACCCATCACCTCCTTCCCAATCCCCAAATCGTCGGAGATCTCGCCGCGCTTCACTTTTGATGGCGCACCCGCTCCACCTGCCAGCGTGAGAAGGACAAGGCAAACCTTGATCAAGCCACACTAGTCCCGAATCTAGCCATCCTGGTAGAGACGGCGCACTGATCCGGATGGGGTTGACACCTGACCTCGACACACCGATTTTTTCAATTTAGCCCTTTTTCGTAAAAACGACATTTATACCCCCGCTAGTCTTATTTCCGCTGGACTCAGGGTCGGCGCCGAGCAACATAGCCGGCGCCGTGAGTCATGGCGCCGAGGTCCCAACCCTAGCCACCGGGCAACAGGGCTGCCAGGTCGGCAGACCTCGGCGCCATGACTCACGGCGCTGAAGCATGTTAGCTCGGCGCCACGATCTCGCGCGAGCATTAAAAAAAGACCGCGGGCCCTTCCTCCTTCCTCTCTCTCTTCCGCCGGCTTCGCTTGCTGCGCCGCATGGCGCGCCGCCGCCCGCTCGAGCCGGCCTCGCCTGCCACGCCGCCTCGAGCCGTCCCTCACGCTGCCCAGCCGCGCTTCGCTGCACGCCAAAGCCAGCCGCCGCTCTCCACTCCGCCACTGCCGCCGCGCCTCCCGCGTACGCACGTACTGTCCAAGAAGAAGGTAATTTTTTTAATAAGTAAATGTAGTAAAATTTTGTTAGAAAATGTAGTTAGTAATTTAATTAGAAATTGTAGTTAGTAAATTTAGTTAGAAATTGTAGTTAGTAAATTTGGTTAGAAATTTAGTTAGTAAATTTGGTTAGAAATTGTAGTTAGTAAATTTAGTTAGAAATTTAGTTTGAAATTGTAGTTAGAAATTTTTTTAGAGTTAGAAAATGTAGTTAGTAAATTTAGTTAGAAATTGTAGTTAGTTAGGTTTAGATATAGTTAATGTAGTTAGGTTGAGATATATAGTTAGTCATAGCAATTTTAGTTAGATATGATGTAGTTAGGTTTAGATATATAGTTAGACATAGCTAATTTAGTAACATATAATGTAGTTAGGTTTAGATATAGTTAGTCATAGTTAGAAATTTTAGTTTGTTTAGTTACATATAGTTAGTTAGACATAGTTATTTAGTTTGCTAGGTAGCAAATTACTTGGGTAGTTATAAACTTAAATTAGTTACGTATGGAATTAGTTAGTATACTACTTTACTATTAGACATTAACAACCACGCTTTTGTATGGATTAGATGGACAATCTAGTAACCTTGCACCATGGAGGCAGATGAGAAAGATGGTTATGGAAATGTGTCATTTGTTGGGATGGAAAGTGTGTCCCGCCGCTTAGTGATCGTCCGTCTTATGGTGAATTGGTCGCTAGAGCTCGTGAGGTTCTATGTTGTCATGGTAATGAGGATGGCATCTCGCTTGAGGTGTACTTCACCTTGGTTCTAAAGACTCTATTTTTAGGCGGATGGTCTCAATTGACTCGAGGATCGGTGACAAAATTATGTCGATCGGTGATGAGGACCCAATATCAATGTTTGGATTTGTTTTTATGGAAGTTGTCCATTGATCCTAATCCTCATGGGCACTCACCCTCATGGGCATTCACCCTTTATGGGCATTCACCGATTTGGGTAGTCCTCCCTTTGGACCCTCCGTTACCCAATTGTGATGCGATGTGAACGAGCCGGCCAGGTACCCGATGCTCAATCCGCCCGAATGAGATTGGAATTTCTCATCCGCGCCCTCAGAGATCCTTTGACTCAAAACCATCCAAGTAAGTGTCGAGTACCACTTTAGTTTACCATTCATTAATCTATTCCTTTGTCCGAATTGCCATCCTATGTGTGGTTGTGATGCGTGAGATGTTCCCAAAATGATGGTCGCCCTCCCGTGGCACCTTCAGCAACATGGATCAATTCAGAGGGCCCAGAATAAATGCTGATGTTCGGATTGATGATGATGAGGAGCCTTATGGGACAGCTAGAGCCGTTGATTCCGATGAAGACCGCCTGTTGCAAGATTGACACAACAAGATATTGAGCTCATCATACACTTCCTACGACCTTGCACTGGGAGGGACGCGGTGGAGGTCGCCAATCTTAGATCGAGTGGTAATGTCACTTCTAACCTTTTTCTTGCAATCAATCATAGCGCTAATGTTATTTGCATCACACTAACCGAGTAACCATATGTTAACAATGTGTGTGGCAACACGTTGAGGCGATCCGTGCTTGACCTAGAGCGTTTCCCGAGGACGAGTCAATGAGACGACACTCAACAACTTTCTTGGAGTAAGTCTTTCAATACATGGCAATCAAAATATAAACTTGTAACCAAATATGACATTTGTGAACTAACAAATGATGATGAACCGCAGAGACTTGCGAGACGGCTACGCAGCACGCCGCTTGTGGTTGCAGACGCAGCACCGATGGACGCCCACGCACACGAGACATCTTCCGGACGCAGCACCAAACGTGAGGCTCCGCACTTCTACACACGGAGGTACAGCCCGAGGCGAGCTCGTCCTGCATTTACCGTGGATACTTTTGAGGACTTGGTGGCGAGGAGGAGGACGAGGCCGAGGAGATTGGACCGCCTCGCCTGTGGTGCTCTTCGACACGCCTTCGCAACGATCACCGCGAGGCACCGACGTCCGCGTGACCTTTACACCTGTGCACCGACGCCTTGGTGGAAAGGGCAAGGCTAGGAGGCGCGAGGGATCGTGTTTATGTACCTTGTATGGACTTTTATGGACTATTTGAACTTTTGGATTGTTGTTTCCACTATTCGTGGTATTTTGATGAATATATGCTCGTATGATATATTTGTGTCATATTATTAAATGTGGATGGTCGAAACAGGGAAACTCGCGAATTTTTCCGTGATTATATGCAGAGTAATCGATTATATGTCGACCAAAGGAACGGTGCTTATTGTTGGTCACACCAAAAGTTACCAAATATATAGGCATAGTGACAAAAACAAATCATGCTACTCACATGTTCAAGTTTAACAATATACTCACATGCACATACTGAAAAGTGCAAGACATGACAAGAGTACAACAAAATAACAAGTCCACGAAATGATAACATTGTTCATTATTAAACCATAACTACTAAGTCTAGCACACTACCGAAGTGCAACGAGGCCACTTTCCCTTCCTCAAAGCATCCGGATTCTCCTCCATTGCAGCCTTAGCACGCGAACACGCTCAAGCCTCCTCTCCTCTCCCCATACGCTTAGCCGCTCGCTCATTTTCACCTCTTCCTCGCTCTCAGAGACCTCGGTTTATTAAACTTGTAATACTTAACCTTCCACCGGTTCTAGTATCACAAATAGAATAATCCGCATCTCGATGAACATGTGCCTCCTAACAAGCAAAGACACATACATAAAATCAAAGCATGCATCATTTCCATACCACAGAATATAACAAGTCTACCAAAAGACATACATAATATAAGTTATTACAACACACCGACTGGCCAAATGACAAAAGTATTAAATAAGTAATGAAGCAAAAGTTGCCATAAGATGGCTTAAACCAAAAGACGAATTTGTTAGCCACATAACACCACAGGGCAACCGACCGGCCGCCAAGCTAATCGCCTCTTAAACCGCTACAAAGACAACTCACAAAAGTGAGGTCCATCGGACTCACTATCATCCTCTCGCACAACACAAGCAATGCAGTGAGTACAAAAATGTACTGCAAGACTTACGAGTAGCAAGCCTATACATAGCTACATGAAAGTCAGATCAAAGGAATATGGTTATATGGTTCTTTGACGCACAAAGCAAGTTCATTTGCAATAATGTAATAGGTTGAAAGCAATTTAACAAATCGTTTTACTTATTGAAATAATGATGAGTAACAATATTTAAAGGTAACCACCGAAGTGACTAACCCATTAGCCACCACAAATAGCATGAATCCTCGATTCATACCACCCATCAAGTTTTAATTTTAAAAGGTTGTAGTCTAACTCTTGAAAAGCTTATCCAAGCGTGTCCATAACCTAGACGAGGCTATTCGAATAGTTTTAATCCTCGCAGGTGTACCAATGTACCCACACTTCGATCGCTTTTGCCAAGCTATTATGACACTTCCTTTGGTATGTCAGACGGCTAAGTCCTACGAACCCTTTCCAATGGAATATGCTAATCAAGAGACGCACGATGGGGTTAATCCTTAGTGATCCGCCGACTAAATATGGATCACAAGGACCCACACGTGAGCAGACACACCGCCTCTGCGGTGCTCCTCTCCCTACAAACGTGTCCATGCCGCATATAATCAAATATGCAACCTACCACGCGACTCATTAATTAACACACCCAAAGTACTCGGCCAAGAGAGGTCCCATATCCTCTAGTGTGGTTAGCACGCACGTAATGCTCTGATAATGATACTCACAAGTAGTTCGGTCTTAATTGACCTGCACCATTCCATTCACACCCAAAAGATCACACCATCTTACCATTGTGCCCAAGTCTAAATTGTTTTCATTTTTAGTTTTAGTTTTGCAATTTAGACATAGCATAAGGCTGAAATATACTGATTATAACAGCTTAGGATCAAGGTTATCGACAAGTCGATAACCGCCCATTTCTACCGATAGCTACATGGCTAAGCATAATGACACGTAAACTACTAAGTGACAAGGGTTCATCCAATAACCCAAAATCACGCAAGTAATCCTAGGCTCGTAGTAGAGGATGAAACAATTCCTACCGATTATGCAACCATCGCCAACTATCGACAATAGTTTAAAACAACATAGCAAGGCATACATAGAATTTGCAAACAACATATTAGAATTTGAAAATAGTAGGAACAATATGATCAAATGAATGCTACATGTTCTTGCCTTGCCGAGGCAGATCTCGATGGTCACTGTGGCTCAATATCAGCAATAAAATTATCTTCTAACCTAACGCTAAAAGACGATAAGCAAATAAGAACGAAGAACACCAAATAAACTCCAACAGCAAACACATCCAAATCTAATAAAATTTACACAACAGCTAGGGAATGATTTTATATAGTGATAGGAACAAGAATTATGCAATTTGGACTTAACATGCAAAAGATATGGGCAAAATACCCTTTCTCACCTCACCAACAACCTAATTAATTAATAGTACTGTTCATGCATGAAATTTTCTAGAATGATCTAAGGTCTGAAATTTTTATAGCAGGTAGATTATAACATCCTAATGACAGCAAAGTTGAATTTACTAAATTTGGAGTTATACACATTTACTTATGATTTTTCTAAGTTGTAAATCTAATGCAAGTCATTTTACAGAATTATGAACATGCTCAAATCTTATCCCATATGAAAGTACACTAACAGATGAATTTAACAAAATTTATTTTGCACAAATTGGATTTATACAGAAAAAGATATGCATTTTTCAAGATTAAATCTATTTCTGGAATATTCAAAGTGACAGAAATCAAGTTATTTCTAGTTATACAATTTTCTCACATCGAATATGCTTAAACCCATTTTTATAATAAACTTAAGTGATAACACAATTTATTACAGTTGGAATTATCTAAAAGCGCTTTAAAATGAATTAGTTGTGAGTTTCTAAAGTTTTTATATCATTTTCATTGTTAAATAAATACTTACCGAAAACATGCATAAACTTAAACAAAAGAATAAGACGGGACACTTATCCACCCTTGATATAAAATCCCACGGCTCACGCCGAAACCTAATCGAGCCCACCGTTGGATCACGATCCAACGACGACACGAGTATATGCAACCGACGGCGTTGCTTGGGCCAATCCCACCGCAGATCCGCAGATGGATGGTCCGAGCGCACCAACGGCCGGAAGGTCCGATTGCATACATCGATCTCACCGTTGATCGCAAGATCGACGGCCGAGAATGATCAAGGCATCCGGAGGGTCCGAATGCACTCACGATCTCGCCGCTGATCAAGGGATCGACGGCGGCTAAAGATTGAAGTTCAAAGAGAGATGCCGACACGCGGCACGCATGTCGGTGACTTTGAGTCACAACCGCGAACGCTTAACCCACGCACGCGGCACCGCCCACTTGTCAACGACTAAGAGTGGCAATTTAGGACGCATTAATGCTTCTAATGATTATCACTAAATAGACACTAATGACTTCAAATTTGATTTTAACCCCGCCCACAAGACGTTGACCCAAAGGTGAATTCGACAATGATTAAATGCCGACACATTAATTAACCAATGATTAGGTATTAATGATGTCGACAACATGGATTGCGCCATGGGCGATTTAAGGACGCTAGCCCATCGGTCGCTGGCTCAACGACATGGATTAAGACATCATTAATGAACTAATGATTAGTAATCACCGATAATTAATGTGCCTTGATCAAATGACGAAACAGAGCTCCTCGCCAAAAAACCCGAGCGACATAACGCTTGTCGCCGCGACACCGACCGCGCGACGCCAACAAGAACCAAAATGGAATCGCAATAACGCCTAGAACCTAATGGTGGCATTCGCCGCGCTGAGGATTAGAACGCCGCTAGCCGAAATGAAAAAGGGAGCTTTTAATGCTAAGCACGAAATGAAGAATGAGCTCCGCATGTCCAAGGAAGCGTGCCGAGCCTCTAAGGACTAATAAGAAGCTACCTTGATGAAGGAAGCCAGAGATGACCTGAGAAGCTTGATCACTGGGAAGCTTGTTTGACTTGAAGAAGAAAGATTGAAAATGGTACCGAGCCAAGTGAGTGATACAAAGCATCAAGATAGCTTCATTATGGTCCACGTGGCTACATGAGCAAGTAATTAGAAATGGAGCACTCACCGAGCCGAGGAAGAAGATGACCACTTTCGCGAATTTGAACAAACCCCAAATTGGACAATTCCCGAGAATCAAATCCAAAATTAAGTGAGGGAAATGCTCAAGATAATAAAGAGATAAGGATAGGGCAAAGAAACATGATGGAGAACCACTGAACACCAAGAACACCAGAGGAGCTCCACGGTCAACAATGGCGACTTGCCATTCTTGAGGTGTTAAGCTCCAATACTCGTGAATGGAGCTTGATGGTGGTCTAAAGAAATACCAGAAGTGATTCGGTGCTTATAAGGCCTTGGAGGCATTAGGTTTGCACCACAAACTTTTCTCGGCAAGAAACACAGAGCACAAGGTGCACCGACAAGGAAAAAGCTAGTAGACGCAATAGGGTATGGCTCGGCCGAATACCTCTCCCACGGCCCTCACTATTGACTAGGTGGTCAGAGGAAGCATGAAAAGACACCGCCATGCCCCACACCGTGCTCGCATCACGGAGGTTGAAGATGACCAGAGGATAAGGCTCGGGCCCAGAGCCCCACGATTTAAATCGATGGCTAAGATAGCGCCACGCTCCGGCTTTAAAACACAACGAAAGATCGCGAGCCCTAGATTAGAAATGAACGGCTCAGATTGCCCCACGCTAAGTAACGTGGTTTACAACAGAGGACAAGCGGCGTTGGATCTTAATCCAACGGCTCAGTTCAAACCAACAACCGAGGGTCCGAACATCACGCAGGATCTCGAACGGTTGGATGGAGATCTAACGGTTGACATTCGCTTAAGCAACCGGAAGGTCCGAACGCATACGCGCACGCGGCCGTGCGATTTAGATCCAAAGGCGAGAATGGACGCTGCTTAAAGAGAGGCTCTGCAGCGTTAGTTGGATCGACCTGAGTCAATTGGCTCGAGCCCGAGTCCGACTCGAACCCAAAGCCCGGTGAAAACAGTTTGACTTCTAAATTAGAACAGAGACTTTGGAGGATTTATTTGAGATAGCAAAATAACTCCAAAATTATGAAATTTTTACAGGAGCTTGCTAACTCAGATATTAACCTTGTGTAAAATTTCCAGAGGTTTTTATGCTGAGAATAAATCTCCAAAAATTCTGCAAGGCTCTGTTTTAATGTTTGACTGAGAGTCAAACATGTTTGACTGTCTCTAAAAATATTCAAACAATTTCTAAAAATTGCAAATTTTTCAGAGGGGTCACATACCATCACAGAAAATTAGGAAAATATTTTCCCAAGATGATCACAATATTTGACAAGATTGTTTTTGGAACAACAAAGTTTGGATCAAATAGATTTGTGACATTGTATTTCCATAACTTCTTACAAATGATGTTCAAAGCTTACAGAAATACATGATGTAAGAAAAAGTTTTAATTTCTACTGATTTTCTTACATTTGAAACACAAGTCCAAAGATGGGATGTTACACGCTCTTTTCTCTCACGCCTCCTCTTTGCGTGTCTTCTCCAATAGCCTCCTCGCCCGCATCCCACTTCTTCATCCCTCCATATGTCGCTTGTCCTCCTCCTTGATCTCAGTGTCGATCCACCGCTCAAAGTCACATAGCGGGAGGTTCCCGCAAACATGAGTCTGTTAAGCACGAATGAAATGTTATTGATTCATCGCAAGAACAAAGAAAAAGCCACTAATTTCTCACCAACAATCCAATGCGGATCTGTTGAGGTGTAGGGTCAAAGGCATAATTGTGACACATCCAATACCTATGCCTCAGACGTGTCCTCCTCATCGATCTCGCCACCTACAAGCATCACCGCAGAGCACATGGGCACTGAACGCCACTAGGCAAGGCAACCGGGCGCACGCATTGCCCACCACCGTTGCCTAATCCGTAAATACAACAAATTGTATGAACCTTACGTAATATGAACTACATATTACCGACAAATTAGAATACGATGGACAAAGATTACCTTGGTTTACTAGCTTTACCACGCCTCGGCATCCTAACAAATGGGAGAAACAGAGGGACCGACGTAACTAAGATTCCATAATACACAATACGAATCAATAAAACAAGTGAGACTAATTGCTTCAAATCCTAGGTCATGACTAACCTAATTTTGCATAATACACATGATATAGACCAAATCAATGCGTAAAAGTGAGGAGGACAAAGAGGATACCTTGCTCTCGGTTGTATGGATCAATTCAAGTTTCCACGGTGAAAATTGGTGATTCAAAGTTCGGCGGGTCATTGAGTGAAACCCGAGAGAGGAGAGGAAGAAATAGATGAAGGCTCGACAGATATATCGAGCTCGGCGCCGAGATCCGTGGCGCCGAGCTAAGACAGCTGCCGTGAGTCATGGCGCCGAGGTACCGGCCACGCCACCACTGGCCGCCCGTGGCTAGGGTTCGGGACCTCTGCGCCATGACTCACTGCGCCGACTCCGGGTCCAAAACTGGAAATAAGACTAAAGAGCTGATAAATGTGTGTTTTTACGAAAAAGGCTAAATTGAAAAATATTCGGTCGACACTATCGAGCTCGGGACACAATAGCATCACCGAGGATGGGTCAGGGAAGATGTGAGCACGTGATTCGTGATGAGTGGCATGGTGCTTGGGCCTTGGTGACCACGGCGAGCTTGGGTTAGCTTCTACGCATGTGAGGCACAGTGCACGTGTTTTGACGTGATTTGAGGAAGAACATGGTGCACTGCTGGAAGAAAGCTACATGGACCATTGTTGCATATTCTTGTATTTTTTTATTGGACCAGACAAATTCACTTCGCTGCTTGCTGTGTTTATGTTTGTTCTTGAGTTCATGGAGCAATTTTGAGTCTCAATAAAAGATCAATCTGTCCCCCCATTCTATGCTCTAGATTTTGTTCTTTCTTGATGTGGTATGGATGTGTTGAAAGGCTGGCCTCCAAAATTTTATTCTTTTGCCGCCTCTTGTGAAGGTGCTCCTCGCTGTCGCTTCCCCATTCTCAAGTTGATCCTCGACATACCAATGCAGCGAGCCGACGACCACGCCCTGCTGCACCACGTGACATGGTGGGCCAGATAGCATGGAGGCCAGATGGACACGGATAGTAGCGTGGCAGCCGGATGGGCCAAGCACTAACCCTAGCTATGAGGATGAAGTAGGGAACGGGTTAGCGATGAGTTGCGCAGGGATTTCCAGGAAATTACATGAGAGTGTGGTGAGTAAAAATGCAAAAGGCTGCAAGTGGGATGGGGAAGCTTCAGCCTGCGATCATGGCCGCCAGATTGGATCGAATGGTCACTGGTGAGTTTGTGCATATGTCTACAAATATGTCCCTGTGCACCAGATATGTTGCCTTATATAACCCTACAAAATTTGAAGGTCAAAGTTAATTATTTTTGGAATATATGTAATCTATTACAAAACTACTATCCTGTTCCTAAATAGATGCATCTTAGAATGTGTATAATGAAAGCTTTGAAACTTTATTTAATAATATAGATAAAAAATATTTATAGTTGTTAGATGGAAATAATTAGTAGTCTTTTTAGCAAAGTACTTCCATATCATTATGTTTTATATAATTTTCACTAACATATAATTGGAAAAAGCAATAGTCAAATGTGTGTATTAGAGACCAAATCAATGTAAAAACGACATTTATTTAGGAACAGAGGGAGTCAAAACTTGTAGTGATATAGTTGACCTAATTTGCAGGACAAATGAGTTTTCAAGTTTTTATAAACTAGTTAATGTTCGAGTTAACTAATTTAAGTTAAGTTGTATTTTTAAGGGCCATGTGGTAATTTCTCAATTAGAGAAAAGAATAAATGAAAAGGAAAAGAAATTAGAAGGTGGGCCCACTGCCGCTGAGAAAGAAGAGGAGGTAAGGTTGAGACTTAGTCTCCAACCCTATCTCGTAGGTGTGTGGCATGGGGGCTCGCCTGTGAGTGGCGCGGTGCATGAGGCGTTGCGCGGCCCGCACTTTGGGCGCCGCCGCTGGTAGTGACCAAGGCTTCATCTACATCATCATCACCTCCATCATCGATTCAAGCAATAATGACAAAGACAAGACTAGTGTTGGTCCTACTACAAGCTCTACAAGAATTGTACAAGGGACCAATCACTCGAGCTAGGCAAGGGGACTCGCTAAATAGGTGAATCTGATCCTAAGTTCCTTTGATTTCACTAATCAGACACTTGCTACCTAATGCTTCCACTTTGTGTATTCTCAGTTATTAGGTGAGCAAGAACATGGAGCTACCAAGCGGGAGGAGAGGAGGCCACGCACCAACAGAGGGTCCAAAGGGAGGAGACGACGGCACTTCACTTATATCGGGAGAAGTCACCAAGTTGTTGGAATCAAGTTTTCAAGCTTCGAATTGAAGATTGGAGAAGACTACGCTTTGGAAGTTCAATTGTGTCCAGTTTTTAATTCTGAGTTGTAACATCCGAAGCTCGTGTTTGTATTTCCAATGTGTGAAAATGAGCAGAATTTAAAACTTTTGAGCATGTTTTGTTTTCCTGGAGTTTTGCTTGATTATTTGTTTTTGAAATTTTTGAAATCAATTGGAACATACAACCCAAATCATAACTCCAAAGAGAATTCAGAAGCAAAAACTTGTGATCATCCTCCTGAAATAATTTATTCAAATCTTATAATATTTATCATGAATAAATATAATTTTTCTAAAATTTTGGAACTAGTTACAATCCTTAGAAAATTCAAACACCATTTAATGACCTAGACTAAGTTCGAATTTATACTATACAAAATATAATATTAAAAGTGAGTTTTATAATTTTTATAAACACTAGGTATCCCAGAACACCTCTGATTAATTTTAGAATTTAGGAATTTTTTTCAAATTTTAAAGCCTGGTCAAAGTGGGAAAACTAGTTTTAATCTCACTCAACCTTTTACTATTCATCTGCTCGCACTCAACTCTGACTCGAGTCGACCGCTGTCTCGCTTGACCGCACCGCCTAAACCGCACCGCCCGAGCCCGATCGCTATCTACCGTCCGATGCAAATCGCATGGCCCACACGCCGGACTAATCGGATTGTCCTAATACACCATCGAATCTCGACCGCCCATTTAAGATCTATCGGTCGACATCTTCTTGTTCGAGTCAAACCAACTAACCGCCGCGCCCGAGCCCGAGTCAGACTCCGACTCAGCCATTACACCGCGCCGTCTTTCTCACTGTCGCTGACGGGCGGGCCCCACCTGTCGGGCTCGTCTTTGTCGTCTCCGCTGCCTACCGGAGCTCGCTGGCATTCGCGCATGCATGCCACGCAGCTCGTCGCTGCCACATCGTGAACGCGTGTCCGCCCGTGGCGCATCGCCAGTCTTCATCACCTCACCGCACCCACCCATTCATCGTTTCCCTCGCTCTATCGCTCTCTCCGCCTCTTCTTCGCTCCGATCGAGGCTCGCCGAGAGCGCACGCCGTGTTAGCGCCGCCTCGAGCCGAGACCCCGCCGCCGTGTTCCTCTCACCACGCCGCATCCATTTTAGCCACTCCGGGTCTCGTGAGCCCTCGAATCACCAGACGATTTCTGCGCCTTCGCCTTCAGCCTCCTCGCCAGAGACGCTAGGTGTTCCGGTGAGCCATTCTTCTCGTGCTTGATCCTTTAGAATCTCAATGACCTATGGAGTTGATCTATGGTTTTATTTTGCTTTTTGAGCATCGTTGAGGCGTGTGGCCCTTTCTTCTCCGAGCTTGGTAAAGTGCCGTTATGTCGATTCCGGCGCTACCGCCCTCTCCACCATCAATGTCATGGGCATATCATTCCCGGTGCCTCCGTGATCCCTGGCGCGCCTTCCGGCTCCTCGTCGTCCGTAGCGCCCGCCGAGCCCTTCTTCGCTCCGCCGCCGCCACGAGCTCGACCGACGACCATCGGACTCGTGATCGCCACCATCGTACTTCGCAAGGTTGCCGCGCACTGAAGAACCGCCTCGAGCCCCGAGCGCCTCCTTCGCGGATCACTCTCGCGCCGCGCCGCGCTGGGACCTCTCGCAAGCCGCCAGCGTTAGGGTATAACCCTCCTCATTAGTACTAATCTCGCTTTAGCTGTATCATTGACATGTGGACCCCGGTTTAAGCGTGTTTAGAAATTTAAATATAGCCGCTTAAAATCCTCCAATCGATGACATGTGGGCCCTTGTTGCCGATTAAGTATTTGTGTAAAGTTTGAAAATACGCTTTTATTGGAAACGTATTTTCGCGGCGCTTAAGTTAGGTTACGCTTTTAGTAAGTCAAGACGTATTCATACAATACGCTTCGACGCCGCTGGCGCCGGCCGGTCGAGCCGACTGGCCAGCGCTTGCTACGCCCCATCTGGCCGCTGATCGGGTCACCGAATACCGTAGAAAATGATTTAATGCTTTTAGAATTTCCAATTAAATTACTATTGCACTATTAATTCAATTAACTTAGAAAATCCATAACTAATTCAATTTTGATCGAATGAAACCAATTTTGTTAATTTTTATTTTTAATGTACTTTTACCAAAATAAGTATAAGTATGTCCCTGTTCATAAAATTTTGATTATTAATTTAATGATGTTTTTATGTATTTCTAACTTGGAAAATTCCTAGAAAATTCTCCTTAACTCCAAATAAAATGTTCTCTGTTTCTAAAATTTTATAAAATCATACTCTAACCATCAGATTTAAATTGCAGCTTATTGGATTAAATTGAATGTTGATTATTATCGGTGTTATTCGCTCTTATTTGTCCTTTTGCTCGATCGATAGATTGTGACGATTCCAGATTATCGAGAGTGAGCCTCAAAGAACATTTTGAGCAAGAAAGAACTGTGCAAGCGGCTTGATCATGTTAATTCCTTTATGTTCAAAACTAATATTTTATTTGCAACTTGTATGTATGCATTGCTATTTCGTTGTTAAACTATGGTTAGCGGACCCTTTTAGTTGCATAATCTGTAGGTAAATGATATTCCTCTACTACCTGAGCCTAGGTTATTTGCTGTGATCAGAGATCGTTGGATGATCTCTTGTCACTTAGTAGATACGAATTAAACTGCTTAGATATGCTTAGTTATCGGTAGAATTGGGCGGTTATCGACTTAGTCGATAACCTTGATCACACAAAATTTTATAACTTTGTGATTCAGCATTTATGTTATGTTTAATTGTAAAAACTAAAAATGAAAACAAAAATGATTTAGACTTGGGCACAACGGTATGTTGGTGTGTTTTTGGGTTTGACTGGAATGGTGCCCGAGTCAACAAGGACCTAGTTACTTGTGCCACCGTATTGAGCATTTTGCGTATAACCACACTAGAGGGTATGTGACCTCTCTAACTTAGTACTTTGGCGTGTATTGGCCCGAGTCGCAGGGGTCGCAGGAGGGATGGTGTTGGGAGCATGGTAGTTGTCCAAAAACTTTACCCGAGTGGGTAGTTGTCTTTTCGGCTTTACCATGTAAGCGTATAGATTTTATCCATACGAGCGGCTCAGTAGTTAATACACAATATTAGAAATATCTCATAGGACTTAGTCAGTGTTGATACCTTCTAAGTGTGATTTTGTGGCAAAAGGCGGTCCAAGTGTGGGTACATTGGTACACCCTCGCAGGTTTTGATCTATTCAAATAGCCTCGCCCTAGGTTATGGACACGCTCGGATACGCCCGTGAGAACTAGACTACAACCTTTTAATTAAAACTTGACATGGGTGGCATGAATGGGTAATTCGTGTTATGGTCGTGGTGACTAATGGGTTAGTCACTTCGAGTGATGTTGTCATCTATCTATCTGTATTATTTTTGATCTTGTCGTTATTTCAACAATAAAAATGAATTGCCAACTTGCTTTTAAATGTATTACCTTATTGCAAATAAAGATTGTTTTGTGCTAAAATGAGCCATACAACCTCTACTCAAATAAGCTTGCATGTAGTTTATGCATAGGTCCGCTAGTCCACACGCCGCCTTGCAGTACATTTTGTACTCATTTGCTTTGCTTAATGTTTTTGTTGCAGAGGAGGCAGGTGAGCCCCAAGGGCCTTACTTTTGTGAGATGTGCGGTTTTTGGGACGACTAGCTTGGCGGTCCGGTTGGTTGCCTTGTGGGCAGAGGCACACTAATTGGCTTTTGTTTATCGCCATCTTATGGTACTTTTGCTTCCGCTGTTTACTTAGTTATTTGTTTGTCATTTGGCCAGTCGGCCCTCTTTTGTAATAACTCTACTTTGTTTGTCTTCTGTTTGGTAACGTAATGTTTTGGATTCTATGTCTAGAATGGAGTTGATGCATGATTTTGTGAAGAGGTGTGTATACTGCAGTTCTGGGAAGTATATATATCTCGAGGCTTGGTTTATTTGATTTGTGATGCTTGGGACAGGTGGTTGGTTAAGCATTACAAGCTAAATAAACTAGGGTCCTCACAAAGTTGGTATCGAGTCATCCTCACCGTAGTAACCCAAGCATGATCGTCCTTAGGATATTTTGTAAAAGCTTATTTTGAAGTAACAAATGGTTTATGAAAGCTTAAGTAGATTCTCGATTTTACTCCTTATCTATCTTAGCTTTCTACTCTTATCTTGCTCTAATTTGAGTTTTAAAATTTGATTCCTCTTTTCCTTTCAAAAGGTAGTTACTTATCGGTTAAATTGGTTTGGGAGAAACTCGAGAGTTGTAACCTAAAGTGTTGGTCTCTGTCGCTGGAAAATCGAAACTTCGGAGTTGAAGACTTCGCCAGGACTTAAAGAAGAAAGTCCGAATGACCACTAGTGGTTAGTGTGTAGGACTAAAAATGAGAGGTTAACCAAACTTGTGGGGATAAAAGGGTAAGATGTAATATGAGTTAACTAAATGTCTAACCTTTTCTTAGACGATTTTTACCTTGCTTTCTAGTCAGATTCAAATTGTCTTCCTAAAACTGATTGCTCGTTCTTCCATACGAGTTGGTCATATTAGGGAGTTGATTTTATAAATTGTGACCTTGCCTTGTTGTTATAAACTTTTAGAGTTTATTTTGTAGGGTGGATGTTTGCTTTCCATGCTTTCGTTATAGAATTGTTACTAACTTACTTGGTGGACCAGATGGTCGAGGAACCCGTAGTGGTCGGAATCACCTACCGGTCCAGATGAGGAGCTTCCTCCTCCGACCATGGCCGAGGTTCTCGCCGATCGAGCGGAACCATATGGATCGCACTCGACTGGAGGTCATCGCGAGGAACACCTCCACTCCGCGGTGCCTCGATCCGGAGGTGGTGGGCACCAGCCTCGTGGGGACTCGCGGAGTTCCTCCGCACGCAACCACCCACCTTCTCCCGGCCTAAGGACCCACTTGACGAGATGATTGGCTGCGCCGCTGAGCGAAAGCTCAACATCGCCGCGCCGGGAGAGGGGAAGGCATCGCTTGCATCCCACCGCCTGAGGGTGCAACACTCGTGGTGGGAGAACTTCCTCGCCATGCAACCGGCCATGTGGTCACATGGGAAGAGTTTCACATCGCTTCGTCGGGCTCATGTCCTCGCCGGTCTTATGAAGCTGAAAAGAAGGAGTTCCTTGCGCCAAACAGGCGCAAATCGTGATCGAGTACCTCCATGAGTTCAACCATTTGGCGAGGTACGCCTCGCCGAGGTGGCCACCGATGAGGCAAGCAGAGAAGTTTATGGAGGGCTTGTCTCGAGGAGCCGCAAGACAAGCTCTCTATTGTGGATTTTGTTGACTTCCGCACCTTGGTGGACAAGGCTATCGCCGCCGAGCACAAGGCGAAGGCGCCGGTGAGTCCGCAAGCGCAAGTGGGAGGCACAACAATCGCGCAGCGCCTCTCCCGTCCCGTGTTGGGCCTCGCACTGGGGCCCGCTTCTTTGGTTTCACCACCGCCGAGGTCGCTTGCGCGCGCCCCGCCCCTCGCAGCCGTGATTCGCCACGCACACTGCGCCAGCCAGCAGGTGGCCCTCAGAACCCGCCGCCGAGGTCACTTGTTTCACTACCACAACAAGGGCCACTATGCGAATAATTGCCCTTAGAAGATCGGAGCGGTCCTCGTCCTAATGGAGGACGCGGCAAGGGAGTGGTCACCCACCGACTGTAAGAGAGTTCAAGACCTGTGGTGTGGGGAGGCCAAGTCAACCATATCTCTACCGAGGAGGCACAGAGGCACCCGACGCCGTGTTGGGTACACTTCTTGTTAACACTTGTCCTGCTGCAGTATTATTTGATTCAGAGCATCGATTCTTTATTTCGAGATCTTTGCCGCTGCAAGAATCTCCATGTTGTTCCTTTGCTTATTTGCTCTCCGTGTTCGGAAATGAGAGTTGGTCTAGAATGCCGGATGTTCCTATTGAAGTCGAAGGTGTAAGATTCTGGCAAATCTTATCCTCGCTCAACTCAAGAAGCTCGGATGTGATCCTTGGCATGGATTGGTTGTCCCAACACTTGGGACAAATTGATTGTGCCAGAAGATTGTTTATCTCACCACCCCTCGTGCAAACAGGTTGGGTTTTCACCGCACCGCAAGGGCCACATCTTTGTGCACTTGAAGCAAAGCCACTTTAGAGATTCGTGATGTCCCCACGGTTTGTGACTACGTGGATGTTTTCCCCAAGAATTGCCCGGGATGCCTCTAGTTCGAGACCTTGAATTTGTCATTGAGTTGTCGCTCGCATCGCTCCAATTTCAAAGGCGCCAGATCGGATGCCTCCCAATGAGTTGGAGGAGTTGAAGAAGCAACTAGGTGAGCTTCAAGAGAAGGGTTTTATCCTCCTAGCTCATCTCCTTGGGGTTGTCCAAAGGATCTTTGTGAAAAAGAAGGATAAGACTTTGCGCATGTGTGTTGATTACCGTCCGCTTAATGAGGTGACGGTGAAGAACAAGTATCCTTTTCTCCGCATTGATGATCTTTTGTTCAGCTTGATCTGGAGCCCGGTATTTTCCAAGATTGACTTGAGATTGGGGTATCATCAAGTCAAGATCGTATCAAGATATTCCAAGATGGTTTTCACTACTCGTTATGGTCTTTACGAGTTCACCGTCATGTCTTTTGGCTTGACCAATGCTCCCGCTTGTTCATGAATCTTATGAACTCGTATTCATGGAATGCTTGGATAAGTTTGTGGTGGTATTTATTGATGACATTCTTATCTACTCCAAGAGTGAAGAAGAGCATGCCGAGCATCCGCTTGTATTGGGAAAGTCGCGTGAGCACCACTATATGCGAAATTCAAAGTGTGCGAGTTCGTTGAAGGAAGTGGCATTCTGGGCCATGTTCTTTCAAACGGAGGCGAGTCAGGATCCTAGCAAGATCGATGTGCTATCTTGGGGTCACCAAGTCGGTCACCGATGTGCGGAGTTTTCTTGGTTTAGCAGTTACTACCGCCGCTTTATCGAAATTTCTCCAAGATCGCAGCCGATGACCGAATTGCTCAAGAAGGACAAGAAGTTTGTGTGGTCCTCTGCTTGTGATGAAAGTTTTTAGGAACTCAAGAAGTGCTGACATCAGCCCTATTCTTGTTCTTCCCGATGTCCACAAGAGCTTCGATATCTTTTGTGATGCCTCTCGTTAGGGGCTCGGTTGTGTTCTTATGCAAGAAGGCAAGGCAAGGGCCTATGCATCAAGGCGCTTGAGGCCTCATGAACTCAACTATCCTACCCATGATTTGGAGTTAGCCGTGGGTTCATGCACTCAAGATTTGGCGGCATTACTCGATCAGAATCACGTGAGGTGTATTCGATCGCAAGAGTTTGAAGTATTTGTTCACCCAAACGGATCTCAAACCTCGTGCAAAGAAGATGGTTGGAATTGATCAAAGATTATGACATGGGAATTCAGATCATCCGGTAAGGCCAATGTTGTTGCCGATGCACCGAGTCGAAAGGTGTATTGCAATACTTTGATGCTCCAAGAGCGAACCGCCTTTCTTGAAGAATTTCAGCGGCTCAACTGGTTTAGTTGAGCACGGTTCCTTTGCTACATTGGTTGTGCAACCAACCTTGGTGGACCAAATCAAGGCGCACAACAATCGATGATGGTGTAAGTCAAATCAAGCGTAACATCGTGAATGGGACAGCCAAGTGTTTCTCGTAAGATGAGCACGGTGTTGTGTGGTTTGGACAAAGGGCTTGTGGTTCCTAAGGTTATGGAATTGCGGGATTTGATTCTCCGCAAGCCCATGTTTCCCCTTGTCCATCCATCCCGGCCACCAAGATGTACCAAGATCTTCGCAGAGATTTTGGTGGACCCAATGAAGCGCGAGATTGCCAAGTTCGCTGTCGAGTGTGACGTGTGCTATCGGGTTAAGGCCGAGCATCGGTGTCAGCAGACTTCTCCACCTCTCGCCGGTGCTCGAGTGGAAGTGGATTCCGTTGGTATGGATTTCATCACCGGTTTGCCCTGCATTTCTTTTGGGAAGGATGCTTTATGGGTCATCATTGATCGGTTGACTAAAGTAGCCCACTTCCTTCCAAAGGGGCTAAGATTGATGCGAGCCAATTGGCGCACTTCTACATATCCCGCATCGTGAGCTTGCATGGTGTGCCACAAACGACAGTCGATCGTGGTTCCTTTACCTCTCGCTTTGGCACAAAGTTGCAAGAGGCTATGGGGACCCGTCTTTCTTTAGCTCACCTTATCATCCCCAAACCTATGGACAAACGGAGCGAGTTAACCAAGTTTTGATGACATGTTCACGCTTGTGTTCTTTCCTATGGAAAGAATTGGGAGAAGTGTTTGCCGCTTGCATAATTCTCCTATAACAACAGCTTTCAGCTAGTCTCGCATGGCACCGCTTGAAGCCTTGTATGGGAGGAGGTGTAGAACCCCATTGAACCGGTCGAAATCGTGAGAGAGTTCTTCGCCCGCATTCAATCAATGAGGCCGAAAGCCGTTCGCTTGATTCGCGAGCATCTACGGGTGGCCCAGTCCAGGCAAAAGAGTTATGCAGATCATCGTCGCCGTGAGTTGAGTTTCCAGCCCAATGACTTTGTTTATCTCAAAGTCTCACCTTTAAAAGGGCATCGGCGCTTCGCATCAAGGGCAAGTTGGCTCTCGATATGTTGGACCTTATCGCATCATCGAGAGTGGGAGTTGTTGCCTACAGGTTAGAGTTGCCAGCTACGCTTGAGGGAGTGCATGATGTATTCCATGTGTCTCAATTGAAGAAGTGTCTCCGTGTTTCGACTGAGGACACTCTGTTGGGAAATCTCGATGTGCAAGAAGATTTGACCTACCGCGAGCGCCCTGTTCGTATTCTTGAAGAATCTGAACGAAGAACAAGGAATCGTGCAATCAAGTTCCTTAAGGTTCAGTGGTCGAATCACTCCGAGAATGAGGCAACTTGGGAGCGGGAAGATCGTCTCCGTGCGGACTACCCATCTTTCTTTTCCTAGTGATCTAATCTTGGGGCTAGATTCTTGTAAGGGGGAGATTTGTAACATCCAAGCTCGTGTTTGTATTTCAAATGTGTGAAAATGAGCAGAATTTAAAACTTTTGAGCATGTTTTGTTTTCTTGGAGCTTTTGCTTGATTATTTGTTTTGAAAATTTTGAAATCAATTGGAACATACAACCCAAATCATAACTCCAAAGAGAATTCAGAAGAAAAACTTGTGATCATCCTCTGAAATAATTTATTCAAATCTTATAATATTTATCATGAATAAATATAATTTTTCTAAAATTTTGGAACTAGTTACAATCCTTAGAAAATTCAAACACCATTTAATGACCTAGACTAAGTTCGAATTTATACTATACAAAATATAATATTAAAAGTGAGTTTTATAATTTTTATAAACACTAGGGTATCCCAGAACACCTCTGATTAATTTCAGAATTTTAGGAATTTTTTTCTAATTTTAAAGCCCCGGTCAAAGTGGGAAAACTAGTTTTAATCTCACCAACCTTTTACTATTCATCGCTCTGACTCAAACTCGGACTCGAATCCGACCGCTCTCTTCGCTTGACCGCACCGCCTAAACCGCACCGCCGAGCCCGATCGCTATCTACGTCCGATGCAAATCGCACGGCCCACACGCCTGACTAATCGGATCGTCCTAATACACCATCGAATCTCGACCGCCCATTTAAGATCTATCGGCGGCATCTTCTTGTTCGAGTCAAACCAACTAATCGCTGCGTTCGAGCCCGAGCCGACCGACTCACCATTACACCACGCCGTTTTTCTCATTGTCGCCGACGAGCAGCCCCATCTCGTCGGGCTCGACTTCGCTGCTCGCGCTTACCGGAGCTTGTCGCATTCGCGCATGCATGCCACGCACTCGCCGCCGCCACATCGTGAACGCGTGTCCGCCCATGGCGCATCGCCGTGTCTTCATCACCTCACCGCACCCACCCATTCATCGCTTCTCGCTCTATCGCTCTCTCCGCCTCTTCTTCGCTCCGGTCGAGGCTCGCCGAGAGCGCGCCGCCGTTAGCGCCGCCGAGCCAGAGACCCCGCCACCGTGTTCTCTCACCACGCCGCATCCATTTTAGCCACTCCGGTCTCGTGAGCCCTCGAATCACCAGACGACTTTCGCCTTGCCTCCGGCAGCCTCTGGCCAGACGCTTAGGTGTTCCGGTGAGCCATTCTTCTCTGCTCGATCCTTTAGAATCGCAATGACCTATGGAGTTGATCTATGGTTTTATTTTGCTTTTTGGAGCATCGTTGAGGGCGTGCGACCCTTTCTTCTCCGAGCTCGGTAGTGTGCGCGTGTCGATTCCGGCGCCACTGCCCTCCTCCGCCATCAATGTCATGGGCGATCATTCTTGGTGCCTCGCGATCCTTGGCGCTCCTTCCGGCTCCTCGTCGTCCGTAGCGCCTCGGCCTCGAGCCCCTTCTTCGCTCCGCCCGCCATCACGAGCTCGACCGACGACCATCGGACCGCGATCGCCACCATCGTGACCGCAAGGTTGCCGCGACTGAAAACCGCTCCCGAGCCCCGAGCGCTCCTTCGCGGATCACTCTCCTGCTGCGTCGCCACGCTCGGGACCTCCTAAGAAGCACGGCAGTGGCTAGGGTATAACCCTCCTCATTAGTACTAATCTGCTTTAGTCAGATCATTGACATGTGGACCCCCGGTTTAAGCGTGTTTAGAAATTTAAATTAGCCGCTTAAAATCCTCTCAATTGATGACATGTGGGCCCATGTTGCCGATTAAGTATTTGTGTAAAGTCCAAAATACGTTTTCTTATAAAATCATACTCTAACCATCGTATGAAATTCGTGCTTATTGGATTAAATTGAATTTTGGTTATTGTCGGTGTTATTCGCTCTTATTTGTCCTTTTGCTCGATCGATAGATTGTGACGATTCCAGATACCGAGAGTGAGCCTCAAGAACATTTTGAGCAAAGAAAGAACTGTGCAAGCGCTTGATCATGTTAATTCCTTTATGTTCAAAACTAATATTTTGTTTGCAACACGTATGTATGCATTGCTATTTCGTTGTTAAACTATGGTTAGTGGACCCTTTTAGTTGCATAATCTGAGGTAAATGATATTCCTCTACTACCGATCCTAGGTTATTTGTCGTGATCGATATCGTTGGATGATCACTTGTCACTTACTAGATACGAATTAAGTCGCTTAGACATGCTTAGTTATCGGTAGAATTGGGCGTTATCGACATAGTCGATAACCTTGATCACACAAAAATTTTATAACTTTGTGATTCAGCATTTATGCTATGTTTAATTGTGAAAACTAAAAATAAAAATAAAAATAATTTAGACTTGGGCACAATGGTATGTTGGTGTGTTTTTGGGTGTGACTGGAATGGTGCCCGAGTCAACAAGGACCGAGTTACTTGTGCCACCGTACTGAGCATTTTGCGTGCTAACCACACTAGAGGGTATGGGACCTCTCTTGACTTATTACTTTGGCGTGTTTTGGCTCCGAGTCGCAGGGGGTCGCAGGAGGGATGATGTTATGAACATGGTAGTTGTCCGAAAAACTTTACCCTGAGTGGGTAGTTGTCTTTTCGGCTTTACCATGTAAGCGTATGAATTTTATCCATACGAGCGGCTCGTAGTTAATACACAATATTGGAAATATCTCGTAAGGACTTAGCTGTGCGGGCGTCCACCTTCAAAGTGTGCTTTTGTGGCAAAATGGCGGTCAAAGTGTGGGTACATTGGTACACCCTGCAGGGTTTTGATCTATTCGAATAGCCTCGCCCTAGGTTATGGACACGCCGGATACGCCCGTGAGAACTAGACTACAACATTTTAATTAAAACTTGACATGGGTGGCATGAATGGGTAATTGTGCTATGGTCGTGGTGACTAATGGGTTAGTCACTTCGGGACGTTGTCATCTATCTACTGTTATTATTTTTGATCTTGCTGTTATTTCAACAATAAAAAAATGAATTGCCAACTTGCTTTTAAATGTATTACCTTATTGCAAATAAAGATTGCTTTGTGCTAAAATGTGCCATACAGCCTCCACTCAAATAAGCTTGCATGTAGTTTATGCATAGGTCTGCTAGTCCACACATCAGTCTTGCGAGTACATTTTTGTACTCATTTGCTTTGCTTAATATTTTTGTTGCAGAGGAGGCAGGTGAGCCCCAAGGGCCTTACTTTTGTGAGATGTGCGGTTTTTGGGACGACTAGCTTGGCGGTCCGGTTGGTTGCCTTGTGGGCAGAGGCACACTAATTGGCTTTTGCTTATCGCCATCTTATGGCACTTTTGCTTCCGCTGTTTACTTAGTTATTTGTTTGTCATTTGGCCGGTCGGCCCTCTTTTGTAATAACTCTACTTTGTTTGTCTTCTGTTTGGTAACGTAATGTTTTGGATTTTATGTCTAGAATGGAGTTGATGCATGATTTTGTGAAGAGGTGTATATCGCAGCTTGGGAAGTATACATATTCGAGGCTTGGTTTATTTGATTTGTGATGCTTGGGCTAGGTGGTTGGTTAAGCATTACAAGCCAAATAAACTGGGGTCCTCACATGAGTTCGTTTGGGTTTTTGGCCAAGTTCCATGTCTCATGGGTTGGTTTGTATCCATATTAAGACATATTACATGTGTGTTGGGCATTAGTATTCATTTTGGTTCATCTTTGAGGTGATGGCGATGCCGAAGCTTTAAACGGCTCTAAACGGATACTTGGGCCACAAGGGAAGTTGGGTTGTTGCTAAGAGACGTGTGCGCCACCCTCATGAACTAGCAACCACGTGGGAGCCACCTCATGGGCACACATACCAAGGCAACCAGCCAACCACTTCTTATTGCTTCCAGTTTAAGTTAGGCAAGAGTTATCTAAATTAGGAAGATAGAGATAGAATCAGATTTGATTTGTTTTCGCTTGTGTGGCTGGCCAGACTAGTACAGATGGCTATAAAGCCTTTGTCGCCACCCCTTGTAACCCCTGAATGTTAATTTTGAGTCTAAGCAATTTCTTGCTCTTTGGTTTATGTTGCGCTACGCACGAGAGTTGGAAAGTCGACTAGTTATCACTCCATCGACCATCGTTACCGTGTTCTTGTTGTTTCCTCATGGATAAGCAAAGTCGTTCTTCTTGGCGTGGTGAGAAGACGGAGATCCAGAGCGTGTTACTAGTTGAATTCCAGTACATAGGAGTCTGTAATCGAGACAGGCAATCGTGTGCTTTCGTTCATCAGAATTCACAGGATTTCAAGTTAGCCACATATCAATCCTTCAAGAGAGATTCTACGTCATGAGATCGGGCAACCCCCGTATCATCTTGGTATTAGAGCGCTGGGTTGACATGGTAGGATCAATCTTTAGTTTGTATTCTTCTATCCTATACAAAAAAAAATTAAAGCCCTAGTTTTCAATTCGTTGCATCTTGTGAGTTTTGCTAGTTTTTAATCCGTTAGTTTCAATTGCATATTTGTTGTCCATTGCATCTCGTGGTTTCCTTCGCCGCTTGATCGTTCTTTTAGGGTTGTTAGTTTTGCATATAAAACAGAAAATTTGTGGGTTAGAACTCCTCTAATTTGCACCAAAAATAGAAAATTCATTTTTGTTTTGACTTCATCTAATCTGAATTGCTTGCTGGAGTTCAGGCCGGTTTCACCACGAAACCGAGGAGACTGCTGTGATTTGTTTCATCTAAACTTCGCTGTTATATGCGACTTGCGGAAAACCCTAGGGACAAACAATAGGAGAAAGAGGTAGCCGATAAACAAAAAGCCACTGAGGATTAAAAATTGGAAAGCGCGTCAAACTTTCGCCAAGACTAGTGAAAATTGGTGGAGACCTTCTACATATAGCCACAAGCTTTCATAAAAAAATTCAGCAAGCTTGGCCCACGGGATTGAAAGATATAGTAGTTTCAAGATTGAATCTGAGACGAATTTGAGACTGAGTCGGATTCTGTTTCTGAGATACCTTCAATAAAATGGGCATAACTTTTGCATACGGTGTCTGTTTTGAAAGCTAACGACGAGGCACATTCAAAAAAAGAAAGACCGGCTTGTGCTAGTTTCCCTCTAAACCCCCAAAATTGGTCATCTTCACCTCGAATTCGCCGCAAGTTTTTGGTTTCTGTTTTTGCCGCTTTTTCGGTCTTTCCTTAAGAATTTGGGGTTCACCTCAACCGCAGTTGTAGATCTCACAAAACCTTTCAAATTAGCATATATAAGCCATATAAAACTTTGCTATTTCATCTCTTGAGATTAGTTGTTGTTTACTACTTAAACTAGAGGGTTGTTTACATTGCACGTTATACTATTTTTGTGCTTTACGTTGTGTGAACAATCTTGTGCCCTTGACTGACGTTTGAGTAGTTGGCTAGCGTCTCTCCTAGCACTTGATGTGAGGTTTTTCCTTTGCTTACATCAAGTCACATTAATCGGTTGCATGTATGTGCATCACTTATATCTTGGACATTGCAACTAGGCTGTTGTTAACTGTGTGGACTATTTACTAGCTTCACAACATCTTGTGCAATTGAATTGTGGTGGGATTATACACTAACCCTACCCCAGCTCCACATAAACTTGGTGAGTGTAGCTACTGTGTTTGGTATTCAGCTTGTGATACCTCTGGCTTGTTTTCTCACTTCCCAGGTATGTGATACTGCTATTCGTAGGAATTGACAAGATACTTGGCCAGTGGTAGCATTAGGTGTTCCTTGGCGTAGTATACATCATTTGTGTTATTTTCTTGTTGTGCTAACCATGTCAGGGGACAGATCAGCTGAGGAGCAACCACCTAGGGATCACTTTGCTAACATGGATGACGTTAAGCTTAATTGTGGAGGGGTTTAATGAAGTGCTTGAGAAAATTTGTGTTGACTTACAAGAACTAAAAGAATGGCGCAACAATTATATCACTAACCCTGTTGTAGGTGAAAACACAATGGTGGAGCACTAACTCGATGAGACAGACGCTAAGATGGCTGCCCGAGTTCAACGAGAGGAAGAGCAAGCTCACCCGCAATGACAAAAATGTCTACCTTGTGCACCACATGATGTACGCCTTCTTCCACCGAGTCGCACGTGGGCAAGCTCCCGCACATGGTGGCACCGTGGAGGCTTCCCAGAGGAGGGTTTGGTCGCTATGGGCCAAGCTCTAACAACGACGATGGGCACTTCACGATGCCTTTGAGGAGGACTACGACACAAACTAGGCACCGATAGATCGCGCGACCACCGCGGTCGTCTTTGCCGATGTGTTCGTACCACACAAGGAGGATCCTCTCACTAAGGTAAAGATTACCATTCCTAAATTTGTTGGTGGTGCAGATCCGAAGAATATCAAAAGTGGGAGATGCGTGTGGACAAGATTTTCCATATGCATGATTTCAAAGAAAGACCGTAGAAAATCAAGCTTGCTTCCATGGAATTTGAGGATTATGCACGTTGTGGTGGGAGAAAGTTCAGAACGACCGCAGGACAATGGTCAACCTCCTACCATAACGTGGGAAGCAATGAAGCAAGAGATGTGTACTCGCTTTGTTCCTCAGACATTTTCGCCAAGATGTTCTTACTCAATTGCAGGAAATAAAGCAAGGCACACAATCAAGAGAAGACTACAACAAGCGATGGAACAACTCTTGATTTGGGGCTGAGTTCAGAGGACAATTAACAAATCATGGTGAGATTCTTACATAGGCTGAACCACAACATTTTCAAGCTAATCAATTTTCAGCCATATTCCACTATAACTGAACTGCAGCATTTAGCGATCAAGGCAGAAAAGCAGCTCAAGGAAGAGCCACTATCGTAGTCCGGGCGCAGCACCTTCACCCCCAGGCCAAGCTGACCATCTTCCTCAACCTACACACCCAGGGATAGGCCAAAGATAGACATCCGCAAAGGTATGTTTAGCAAACCTTCGAATTCCAATACACAATCACATGTTGTGTCTAATGCTTTGAATATGAAATCTGCTCTATCATCTAGTGTTAAACCTGCAAGTTCATCTAGATCATTGCAATCCTCTGCTGGTTCTAACACTAAAACAAGTACAATTCAATGTTTTCGCTGCCAAGGACATGGTCATTATGCTCATGAATGCCCTGATGTTAAGTCTATGATTGTCACCGAAACTGGTTATGATTCTGCTTTTGATTCTGAAACTGAACCTAGTCCATGTGATGATAACAACAATACGAATGAAGAATCTGATTCTGATGATCAATGTCCTAATGAAGGTAAATTTTCTTTGGTTGTTACTCCATGTTTATCAATGCTTGTTAAAGAAGACAACCCATCTCAACGTTACAATTTGTTCATGAACAAGCTAAAGTGAAATATACTAATGTCAAAATGATCATTGATAGTGGTTCATGCCAAAACCTTGCTAGTGTTGAGATGTGTGAAAAGCTTAACCTAAAATTGCTTAAACATCCTGATCCATATTGTGTCCAATGGCTTCGTGAGGAAAGCAAAGTTAAAATTCAGCACCGTGTGGAAGTTTCCTTCAAGGTTAACAAGTATGAGAATACCATTTTATGTGATGTTGTGCCTATAACGGTATGTCATTTATCGGGTCAGATCCCGGTTGTTTGATCGCAATGTACATCATGATGGACAAGCCAATACTTATAGCTTCAAGTGGGAAGGTGAGAACATGTTTTACAACCGCTTACTCTCAAATACATGTCGAACGTAAACAAAAGGAGAAATCACAGCATGTTGTTCAAAGATGGTAAGCCAAATGTAAGCAATAAAAGGTTCTCGATGACTAAAAACAGATATGAAAGAGGTGAGCAATGATCCTAGTGTTATGCACTTTGTTCTTGTTTATAATGATACTAAGTTTATGCTTACAACTAATGATCTAAACACTCTACCTCGTGTTGTCCAATCATTGTTGCAAGCTTACGACGATGTTTTTCCGAGGAGGCGCCACCTAGACTTCCACCACTTCGTGGGATTGAGCACCAAATTGACTTCATGTTGTGTGCCTCATCACGAACCGACCATCGCATCGCACCAATCCAACCAAAACCCAGAAATACAATGACAAATGCAAGAGCTCTTGGACAAAGGGTATGTACACGAAATCCTTTCTCCCCGTGGCTGTCCCTATTATTCTTGCTCCTAAGAAAGACTGTACATGGAGAATGTATGTTGATTGTCGACTATCAATAATATCACTGTAAGATATCATCACCCTATACCTAGGCTTGATGATATGCTAGATGAGCTTAGTGGAGCACACATATCCTCAAAAATTGATCTCAAAAGTGGATACCACCAGATTCACATGAAACCAGGAGATGAATGGAAAATTGCTTTTCAAAAAAAGTTTAGATTGTATGAGTGGTTAGTCATACCTTTTGGTTTAACAAATACACCCAGTAATTTCATGCGCTTGATGAATCATGTTTTAAGAGCTTTCATTGGTCACTTTGTGGTAGTCTACTTTGATAATATTATGATATATAGCAAAACCATAACTGAACAATCCGATCATTTGAAACAAGTGCTTGATGTGCTTAGAATCGAGCAAACTTTTTGCTAACTTTGCTAAATGCGCATTTTGCACTAATAAGGTAGTGTTCCTTGGGTTTGTTGTTTCTAGATATGGAATCAAAGTTGATGACTCTAAAATTGATGCAATTAAGAATTGGCATGTTCCTATTAATGTGAGTCAAGTGCGTAGCTTCCATGGTCTTGCTGGCTTTATCATCGATTCATGAGATTTTAGTATCATTGCTGCCCGTTAAATGAATTAACAAAGAAGGAGTGCCTTTTGTGTGGGGACAGACAATAGGGCGCTTTTGATAGTTTGAAACCATAGCTCACACAAACGCTCTACTAGTTCTACCTGATTTCACTAAAACTTTTGAGATTGAATGTGATACTAGTGGAATAGGTATTGGTAGTGTTCTTATGCAGGAAGGTAAGCCAATTGCTTATTTTTCTTAGAAATTGAATGGAGCTCAACTGAATTATCCTATTTATGATAAGGAATCCTATGCACTGGTACGTGCCCTTGAAACTTGTCAACATCGCTTATGGCCTAATGCTTTTGTCATACATTCTGATCATGAATCTCTCAAATACTTGAAAGGCCAATCTAAGTTGAACCGTAGACATGCTAAGTGGACGGAATTTGTAGAAACTTTCCCATATGTTGTTAAGTATAAAAAGGGCAAAGATAATGTGGTTGTTGATGCTTTGTCTTGAAAGAGCATTCTTTTAACTCAATTGGATACTAAGGTGCTTGGGTTAAATAGTTTGAAAGAGTTATACGCTGTTGATTGTGATTTCGCTGAACCCTTTACTCGCTGTTCGCATGGGAAAGGATGGGGTAAATTTCATGTTCAAGATGGGTTTTTGTTTCGCACTAACAAACTTTGTGTTCCAAATTCATTCGTTCGTTTGTTTCTTGTGTAGGAATCGCATTGCGGATGATTAATGGGACATTTTGGGCGCAAAAAGATGTTGAGCATGCTACCAATCATTTCTACTAGCCAAAGATGAGACGTGATGTTGAACAGTATGTATAGCGGTGTATGACATGTCACAAAGCTAAATGATAGCTCAAATCACATGGTTTGTATACTCCTCTTCGAGTTCCTACAATTCCTTGGGAAGATATTAGTATGGATTTTTATTCTGGGATTGCCTAGAACTAAGAAGGGAAGGGATTCGATATTTGTTGTTGTGGATAGGTTTTCAAAAATGGCACATTTTATTCCCTGTCATAAGAGCGACGATGCGTCACATGTAGCTGACTTGTTTTTCAGAGGGATAGTGCGTTTGCATGGCATACCAAAGACTATTGTTTCTGACCATGACGTTAAGTTCATGAGCTACTTTTGGAAGACATTGTGGGCCAAGCTTGGCATGAAGTTGTTGTTCTCCACAACTTGTCATCCACAAATTGATAGGCAAACTGAAGTGGTGAATCGTACTCTTGGGATGATGTCGTAACCATGATAAAGAAGAATTTAAAAGAGTGGGAAGATTTTTATCATGTGTTGAGTTTGCATACAATGTATGTACACTCTACAACTCAACTCTCTCTATTTGACATTGTTTATGGTTTTCACCTCATACACCATTGGATTTATTGCCATTGCCTTTCATTGAAGAGTTAATATTGACACTTCTAAACGTGCTGATTTTGTGAAGCGATACATCTAAAAACTAAGAAAGAAATACGAAGGGAACGCTATATTGCTGAAAATGAAATAAAACAGAAAACAAATGATCTTTGAACCTAGTGATCTTGTTTGGTTACATCTTCGCAAAGATAGATTTCCTTAGAAAAGAAAGTCTAAGTTGATGAATCGTGGAGATGGTCCATTCAAAGTGCTTGTAAGAAGAAATGATAATGCTTACAAGTTAGTGTTGGGAAACAGGTAGGCTACACTAGCGCAAATTAAAAATTCTACCCGTAAACCAAGATCACCGCAGCTTATAGATCACGGTCTTACCACTAGACGCGCAGTGCGAAGTTGATGCACGACGTCGGCAAGCAGTAGTCGCATCGCTTGATGCAAGACGTCGGGCGGAGTAGTCGTACTACTTCCTCGCCTCGTCCGCGGCGCCCAACGACGCTCCTTTCTTGCGTTCGTCCCAACGCCATGCATGCATGCGCCCAAAGGTATCCACACGTGCGGGAAGCGACGACGCCGGACTACTAGATCCGCGAGCGACTAGGGCGTGGGAGGGTGGCGCTGTGGTTTGAGGATGTCACGAAAACTCAACCTCAACCAGCGCCTGCCCTCCTTTTATAGACGTCCTTATAATGGGCTTCTACGAATAGAGGCCCATTAGGACTCAATGCCCATCTAATTTAGATCCAATCCGAATTAGGCTTCATTTCTAAGTGTGTGACCCTATGGTTCACATATGTTTAGACATGACGCGAGTACACATACTTGGTCAATAGTTGGTAGCGCCTCTAGCAAGACGTACAACTCCTAAACATACGTAAAGATCATATCGGACGAACCATCACAACATTATGTACATGCCAATCCCTTTGCCTCACGATATTCAACAGCTCCAAGTCGACCACTCTTTCGATCCTCGTGATCCGGAATCCCTTACTAGGTTAACTCTAACCTTAAGTAGCATGGCCATGCATTTCGGATCCGATCACTCGAGGGCCGGAGATATCTCTCGTGTAGAGAGGGGCAAATCCATCTTGACCGACCATGCCTCGCAGATGCTTCATGACAAACCCAAAGCTACCTTTATAACTACCGATTCCACGAGTAGCGCTTGATAGCCCCTAAGTAGGTCGATTCACATCTCAAGTACATACGACAATCTGTGTCTAAGGACAAGGCGTACACATTGTGTAGAGAGAACCATAAGAATAATTACTATGTCTCATGTTGGGTCGGTCCAACCCCATGTTCTAAACATGTGTCCACATTATTGGTTTGACATCTCCATGTCTATGACTCGTGAAACATGGTCATCAACCGATACATGTGCTAATCCATCATTCACGTGTGTCCTCACATGAACTCCGACTAGGGACAACTTTAGAATAACCATACAAGTAAAGAGTTTCACAAACAAGTCACATACTTGTTAATCAACACAAAGGCAATATTCAAGGAACATTTATTAAATCATGGATACAATGAAATATCATCATCAATATGATTGCCTCTAGGGCATATCTCCAACAGTTAGAACTGTCTAGCGATGATTATGGTATTAGTGCTACATTCAATGTTGCAGATTTATCACCTTTCTTTGGTTCTACTAACCCTGCAGAGTCGAGATCGACTCCTTTACAAGAGGGGGAGGATGATGATAATATCATTATTATGAAGGCTTCATCTACATCATCATCACCTCCATCATAAGATTCAAACAACAATGACAATGACAAGACTAGTGTTGGTTCTACGGCTGAAGCTTTGCAAGAATTGTACAAGGGACCAATCACTCGAGCTAGAGCAAGGGAACTCGCTAAATAGGTGAATGCTGATCCTAAGTTCCTTTGATTTCACTGATTAGGACAGTTTGCTACCTAATGCTTCCACTTTGTGTATTCTCGGGTTATTAGGTGAGCAAGAACTTGGTGCTACCAAGCGGGAGGAGAGGAAGGCCAGCGCACCAAGAGAGGGTCCAAAGGGACGAGATGATGACACTTCACTTATATCATGGGAGAAGTCACCAAGTTGTTGGAATCAAGTTTTGAAACTCGGATTGAAGATTGGAAAAGACTACGCTCGGAAGCTCAATTGTGTCCAATTTTCAATTCGAGTTCGCTTGGGTTTTTGGCCAAGTTCCAGGTGTCATGGGCTGGTTTGTTTCTAAATTAAGACATATTTTGTGTGTGTTGAGCTTTAATATTCGTTTTGGTTCAGCTTTGAGGTGATGGCGATGCCAAAGCTTCAAATAGGCTGAAAATGGATACTTGGGTCGCAAGGAAAGTTGGGCTAATGCCAAGGAAGTTGTGCGCCACCGTCATGGGCCTGTCACCATTTTAGGCCCACCTCATGGGCGCACATACCAAGGCCACCAGTCCGCCACTGCTTATTGCTTTTAGTTTAAGTTGGGCAAGAAATATCTAAATTAGGAAGATAGAGATAGAATCGGATTTCGGTTGTTTTACTTACGTGTGGCCGGCCAGTTAGTTTGGATGGCTATTAAGCCTTGGCTACCACCCGTAACCCTTGAACGTTAATTTTGGGTCTAAGCAATTTCTTGCTCTTTGGTTTATGCTACACGCCTTGAGAGTTGGGAAGCCGACTAGTAAGCTGCCCACCAAATTATCAAGTTACTGTTCTTGTTGTTTCCTCACGGATCAAGAAAGTCGCTCCACTTGGCGTGGTGAGAAGACAAAAATCCAGAGCGTGTTGCTAGTTGAATTATGATACATAGGAGTCCGTAATCGAGACAGCACAATCGTGTGCTTCGCTCAAGATAATTCACGTGATTTCGTGTTAGCCACATATCAATCCTTCAACAGAGATCCTACGCCGTGAGATTAGGCAACCCCGTGAATAACCGCAACCTCAACATGGACGATGCATCCACGCTATGGAACATGATGCAATGTCATCGCCATCCACTTCCGTCGCAGCTCGCATCGCTAAGACAAGCAAGATCAACGGATGGAGGAAGACTTCCAAAGCAAGATGTTCCAGAGGAATCGGTTGTTCGACTGTTCGAACGTCCGAATGCCTCTGCAAGCCCGCTCCTTTCAACCAAATGAAAGGGTGACAAAGCTCAATGCCACAACCCGAGGGTCAATGTACTATCGACACGGTCATGGTGACCGATATTCGCCAACAGCCTCGCGTATTCTAGGAGCCAACCGACACCTAGTAACAATGTCAATGAAGCTACCACTAGTCAAAGGCCAAGTGGAATGATCAAACTCACCACGATCGGGCATCCATCGGATCAAAGCAAATCCACCACAATTCCCACTAGAGGTGGTAATCTTCGACCGCTCTCCATCGTGAAGGCTCCTGGCGGCAGTGGAAGGCTCTCCCAGTTACAAGGAGCTTGTCGTAACACCGCTGTTGAAGGCACGATGTTAACGCAATCGGTGATACCAATCGTGATGCCATGCGCGATCCTCCACAATGTAACCCACCAACGCAATCAAGTACCAACAGAGGTGGAGGAGGCAATAGAGCCGGTGGACATCTATCGCTTAATTCACTGCTTTCCACCCATTGCACATGATGGGTCGAATAGGACAAACAGAAGGTCGAGAGGAAATTGAGCCATCAACACCTTTCGCTAGTAGGAACCCTTCGAGACCTTCGATAACAATTCAAAACCTAAAATGGGTTTGTGACATTTTAAAGAACCACGACCGCTCCGCGAGAGACTCAGAGTATGCTCAACTTGCAGACAAGTATCGGATATCCTCCAAAGAAACTATACAATGTACAAAAATATACCAGGAACAAAGGAACTCGCAAAGTCAAACCTTGACTTCATCCCAACGTTCCTCCATTAGCAGGGGACAACATGGTTTGACTGGAGACTGTTCGATTCCAAGACCTCCAAGATTCCGATAAGGGAGTCACAAGGGAAGACAACTCTTTCATGAAGCCACTCCTCCCCCTCGTAATGAGGAGCTACTGCTTGGCTATGGTGATCTACGACATCACCTAAACCAGGCGGTCGACCGAAGGCATCACACCAACATCCACGATTGGATAGGGACACCGAATACTGGGTATGCCAACTTGAGAAACTGGTCCCCGATAGATTACAATCCGGTAGCTTTCCAGAGAAGGTGCAATGACTCGATTAGAGGATGTCGAGCCTTCTCAGCAGGGCTCCAAGCTGTACACTAGCTGGATAGGTTCCGACTAGCAAACATGGAGAAGTTAAACAGGACTCAAAACCTGTTAGAATCTCTCCAGATCTACACTACCGCCATTAGAGCCACTAGTGGTGATGACAACGTGATGGCAAACTACCTGCCCACAAGTCTCGAAGGATCTGCCCGGTCTTGGTTACTATACCTACCGGTCGGATCAATTTACACTTGGGAGCAACTCTGTGATCTCTTGATCGCAAACTTTTAGGGGATGTACGACCACCCTAAAAGGAGGACGATCTCCATCGAATCCAATAAAAATACAATGAAACTCTTCAGCAGTATATCAAAAGGTTTAGCTAGGTTCATAATTCTATACCTAAGGTCACAAATTCTTCTATCATTTAGGCTTTTAAAGTAGGATTGAGGAATCGACGGTTTATGGAGGACATTGCTATGAATCCTCCACGAATGACCGTTGAACTCTTTGACATGGCCAATAGATATGCAGCCGCAAGTGAGGCGGTTGAATGGAACGAAGCTATCGATCGGAAAGAGAAAATTTCTCAGCCTGGCCTGGATAAACTAGAGAAGAAGCATAAAAAAGGCTCTTAAGGGTAAGAAAAATCATAAGCCGAATAACAAAGGGGCCCTTGCGGTTCCCGAGAAATTTGCCAAGGGAAAAAGGATTATTTCGCCGAGAGCAAGGCAAAGGCTCGATCGATGAATACAAAAAGAGTAAGAAGTGGTGTCCACTTCATCAAGTAGAGGAGCCTAGCGTAAGAAGCTAGAAGATTATTATTCGTAAATGACCTTTCCTTCCATACAAGAGTTTGGAGAGCTAACTTCCAAGAAGGACAAGGATGGCGACGAAGAAATAGACTACCGGAGCCGCAACATACCGTCGACATGATCTTGGGTGGATCCTCCTTCTATGAATCAAGGCGTCATCTCAAGACCGTAAAGGTGAAGTGAACCGAGCAGAATCTTCGATCACCATCAAAGCCATCCAAGTGGTCAAGACAAGATCTCCTTTAGCAAAGAAGACCGCCCATCCTTCAACTCGACTAGAGCATTGGATGAAATGCAAATTCTCGAGTCAGTAAAGTTTATGAAATATGCCTTTTATGGTATAGTTCCAGATCTCTTGCCAAACCGATAGGTAGCTTTCCTTTCAGTTACGCTCGAAAGCTAGACAACTTTAATAGAAAGATTCTATTTTATGTAGTATATTTGAAACCGCATACAATAGAATCCTTGGTCGTCTGGTATTAGCAAAGTTCCTCATAGCTCACGATTACGACTATCATAATTTAAAAATGCTAGGACCAAAAGGGTTATTACGGTTTGAGAACGCATGTGATCTAAAATCCATAGAATGGTCGATGAGCTTCGATCAGGGATACTAATCCACCTTCAACGTAGGTCAAGCATTCGAGACCAAAGATAGCCCCAAAACCTTCCACCAAACCAAGGAGGTTCCACTTGACAAAGGTGCTTCCGAAAGCATCAAAATGTCTTTTGGACCCAAAATGCTAGTCAAGCATCTGCATGTGCTGGTCGGAGAAGACTCGATCCTAAATAGGAAGAGTCGCTTGTCTCCTTCCTCTGGGCCAATTCGAATTGGCTTGGAGGAAGAAGATGAGCGACTCTTCCTATTTAGGATCAAGTCCTGCTCTAACCAGTACCTTCTGGATGCTTGTACTAGCATTTCTGGGTCCAGACGACGTTTTGATGCTTTCCAAAGAAGCACCTTTGTCAACTGGATCCTGCTTGGTTTGGTCGGAAGGTTTTGGGGCCATCTTTGGTCTTGAGTGCTTGACCTGCATTGAAGGTGGATTAGTATCCCTAGTTGGAAGCTCATCAACCAGTTCTAAGGATTTTAGATCACATGCGTATGCCATCTTTCTATCCCCTCAAACCGTAATAACCCCTTTTGGTCTTGGCATTTTTAAATTCTAATAGCCGTAATGCGCAGCTATTAGGAACTTTGCCAATGCTGGATGACCAAGGATTCCATTGTATGCAGTTTTAAAATCTACTACATCAAATGGAATCTTTTCTGTTCAAAAGTTGTCTGGCTTTCCGAACGTAACCAGCAAGGAAAGCTGCCCTGCCGGTTTGGCAGTAGATCCTAGAACTTTACCATGAAAGGCATATTTCACAGGCTTTACTTTTGACATGGGAATTTGCATTTCTTCCAATAGTCCCGTAAAGAGAATATTTAAAGAACTACCTCCATCTATCAGAACTCAATTAACTTTACAATTATTAACAGTAGGTTCTACAACAATAGGGAACCTACCTGGTCGAGTTGAAGGGATGGGGTAATCTTCTTTGCTAAAGGAGATCAATGTCTCCAACCACCTGGATGGTTTGACGGTGACAAAAAATTCGGCGAGGTTGACTTCCCACTCCACGGCCGTCAGATGGTGCCTAGATTCATACGAGGAGGACCCACCGAAGGTCATGTCGATGGTGTGTTGTGGTTCCTGGTATTCCATTTCTTCGTCTCCACCTTTGTCCTTCTTGGCGCTTGGCTCTCCAAGCTCTTGAATGGAAGGGAAATGACCTTTACCTGAGTAATAATCCTTCAGCTTTTTTTGCCAGGCTCGACAAGTGTGCAGATCATGCCCTGCCGCCTGATAAAGTGGACACCACTTTTTATTCTTTTTGTATTCATCGGTCGGAGCCTTTTCCTTGTTCCAACCGGAATAATCCTTTTTGCCCATGGTAAATTTCTCGGGAATCGCAAAGACCTCTTTGTTATCGGGCTTATGGCTTTTCTTATCCTTGAGAGCCTTTTTATGCTTCTTCTCTGGTTTATCTAGGACAGGCTGAGGAATTTTCTCTTTTCGATCGATGGCTTTGTTCCATTGAGCCGCCTCACTAGCGACTGCATACCTATTCGCCATGTCAAAAAGTTCGACGGTCGTTCATGGAGGATTCATAGCAATGTCCTCTATAAACCGTCGATTCTCAATCTGCTTTAGAAGCTCAATGATGTAAGAATCGTAACCTCGCTTATAGAATTACGAACTCGCTAAACCTTTCGATATCTTGCCAAAGAGTTTCACCGATTTTTGCCGATTCGATGGAGATCGCCCTCCTTTCGGGCGATCGACGCCCTCAAAGTTCACGTATCAAGAGATCGCAGAGTTGCTCCCAAGTGTAAATTGATCCTACCAGAGGTTTAGTAACCAAGACCGACAGATCCTTTGAGAACCGTGGGTAGGTAGTTTGCCATCATGTTGTCATTACCACCAGCGGCTCTGATGGCGGTAGTGTAGATCTGGAGAAATTCTAATGGGTTTTGAGTCCTGTTGAACTTCTCGTGTTTGCCGGCCGAACTCGTTCGCCAACAGATAGCTTGGTGCCCTTTGAGAAGGCTCGACAACCTGTAATTGAGTCATCGCGTCTTCTCTAGAAAGGGGCCGGATTGTAATCTATTGGGGACCAGTTTCTCAAGTTGGCATACCGAGTATCTAGTGTCCCGATCTAGTCATGGACGTTGGTGTGACGCCTTCGACCGACCGCCTGGTTTCGTGATGTCGAGATCACCCGAGCCAAGCAAGAGCTCATTACGAGGGGAGTGGCTTCATGAAAGAGTCATCTTCCTCATGACTCCCTTGTCGGAATCTTAGAGGAGGTCTTGGTATCGATCAGTCTCTAGTCCGGCCATGTTGACCCTTGCCATGGGAGGAACGTTGGGATGAAGTCAAGTTTTGACTTTGCGAGTTCCTATGTTCCCTGTGATATTTCGCACACTGCATGGTTTGTTGGAGGATATCCGATACCTGTCCTGCAAGTTGAGCATATCCCAGAGTCTCTACCAGAGCAGGGTCAGGGTTATTTAAAATGTCAGGAACTCGTTGTAGGTTTTGAATTGTTACTGAAGGTCTCGGAGGGTTCCCGCTAGCAAAAGGTGTTCGATGGCTCGAATTTCCCTCTGACCTTCTAGTTTGTCCTATTCGACCCATCATGTGCAATGGGGTAGAAACAGGTGAATTAACTGATGGATGTCCACCAACTCTATTGCCTCCGTAGCCTCCGGTTTGTGCTTGATTGCCCGCACCATTTCCACCAACGAGTGTTGGCGGGTTACGTTGTGGAGGATCGTGCATGGCCTCCTGATTGGTATCACCGATTGCGTTAACTTCATGCCTCCAACAACGGTCTTCCGACAAGCTCCTCGTAATTAAGGGAGAGCCTTCCATCGCTGGCAAGGAGCCTCCACGATGGAGAGCGGTCGAGATTACCACTCGGCGGGCTTTGTGGTGGATTCGGCCGATCCGCGGATGTCCGATCGTGGTGAGTTTGATCATTCCCACTTGGCCTTCGATCGTGGCGCTTCATTGACACAAGTTACAGTGCGATTGGTGCCGGAAATGTAGGAGTCGTGGTGAATATCGGTCACCCATGACCGTACTAAGAGTACATTGACCCTCGGGTTGCGGCATTGAGCTTTTGTCGCCCTGTTCATCGGTCAGAAGGACCGGGCTTGCAAAGGCGTTCGGATGTTTCGAACTGGTCGGAACAACTGATTCCTCTGGGGGCACCTGTAACATCCCAAAAATTTGGTCTATTTTGAAGTTTTTTAAAAAGAAAATGAACCATTTGAATTTTTCCTGTTAAATTTAAAGCTTAATTGGATTTTTCAGAGTTCAAACTATAGTCAAAACTAATTTATTTGGGTTCTATGCACTTGGATATATTTTCTAGAATTTTTCCGAGTGCATTTGCTATTTTCTAAGTCTTATTTGCCTTTTCTGCTATTTTCTAAAAGAAAAACTATTAAAATCTCAAAAAAAGTCTTCGGGCTGAATCTCAGCCCAAGGCCCATTCCTATTCACCCCTCTTGGCCCATTCCTGCATTTTTGGCCCAGCTTCCGCTCAGCCCGCATCCTCTCTGTCCTCCCGCACGCATCCGTGCCGGCCCCACTTGTCGGTCACTGCGCCACCATTTTGCACGCGCTCGTTCCTATGCTCCTCTCGTTGTCTGGTGGCCCCGCCGAGCCACGCCACCTTCGCCTTCGACGCGGACTTCTCCTTCCTTCCGATTTCATCGCGGGCGCCACCGCTCCCCTACTTCTGACTCTTCGCTCCCATCCCTATTTAAGGCCCCGAGGACCTGCGTTCCTCGCATCTCGAGCCGCGCCACCTCCGAAACCCTAGCCGTCGCTGCCGCTTCGTTGCGTGGAGCCATTGCCGACATCTTCGACACCGACCGAGGGTCTTCTTTGTCGACGCCGCTGCCGCTTCGTCGCGTGGAGCCGTTGCTGACATCTTCATCTTCGACACCGACCGAGGGTCTTCGTTCACGCCACCGCCGCTGCTCCTCGCCGCCGTGGTCGCTACCATCGAGTCGCCGCAACGCCCGCATCTCGTATCGCCGCCTTGGCCGGAGGATCCCTCCTTCGCCATCGCCGATAAGCCCGAACCTCCGCCTCTGCTCACATCTCGCTGCCGGCTGTTGTAGGGGTCCTCGAGCACCCATCATTCCACCCCTGAGTTCCTCGTCGCATCCTCTACCTCGTTGTCACCTCTGTCACCGCCGGCGAGCTGACGTTCGCCAGATCTATTGGAACCCGAGCGCCACCACCCGCCAACGTCCACATCCGCGCCACCTTGGTCACCAGCTCAGCCACTACCTTGTCTTTTTGCACTCGTGTCGCCCATGTGGCAGTCGAGTCGCAGCCACGTCAATGCTGACGCGGCAATCCAGATCCAATCCCTAACCCTAGCTCGGTGGACTTGGTCCACGGTGCACCCTCTCACTGCCTCGTGGGACCCACATGTTGGATTATTTTTCGTCCCATCCGAAAGTCTCTGACGACCAATGACGTCATAACTCCTTTCCCTTTAGAAAATAATTCAAGAAATCCAAAAATTCTAATTTTCAGTATTTTATGTGATTTCAATGTTTGAGCTCATATCTTTTGCATCCTGACTCGATTGACTCCATTCAAATTTTTAAATTTATATAAATTCAAGATCTATTTATATGAGATTTTTATTTAATTTTTAGAGTTTTTTCTCTCTGTTATTTATTTATTTGGTTTATTTTATTGTTTACAGTAGCGTTGATACTTGAAGTTTTGGACAAGGAGAAGTATACCAAGAACAAGATCAATCCAGTGATTTATTCCAAGGCAAGTCGTGGTCCTTTGATCATATTGAACCTATGATTTCAAAAGTATATTGTTTTATACAATCGCATGCTATCTTTATACAAATTGTTTTGGGTTTAGTTATTACCGTTGTCATTATGTCTCCAATGATTACTTGAATGCCATGAATCCTTTGTCACCTTAGCATGGGCAATTTTAGTTGGACATATTTGTATTGCCAACATGAGTATCGTATTGATGCTTAGTTTTGCTTAGTCACGATGGGTTTGTCATCACATGTGTCAATGAAATATGGAACCGTGGTGGTGAGCCACTCTTGTTAAAATTTATGTACCATGACGGGGTTTGTCATTGGTCTTGGTTAAACAAAATGGTTTTCACTTGGGCGAGTGGATGGTGGATAGTGGGGGTGTGGTTTAGCACGCTGTGGGTTGTGGTAGTCTCGCCTGAGTAATTTATCAAGGACTTAATCTTGTCCACCATTGAACTAGGCCTTAACCGTACAACCACATGTCTAGTATGGGACGGGCCTAACTTAGTAAGTTGTGAAGTTTTGGCATTGACATCTCAGGTTTGTGGTGGAGGTGCGTATCCTTTTCTAAGGTCACATCGCGGGATGATTCGCCGCATCCCTGTCCAACGTTGTACGTCAACCACGATGAGGTTTTGGGTGGCTGCGGGTACAACGGGAGAGTCAATTGTTGAGATGAAACTTCCAAAAGGTTTTGTGGTAATCTCTTAGTCGCACACCTACGGAAGTGTGTGAGCGGACAGTATAAGATGATTGTCTCTTGTGGGTCAAGCTATACAATCTCTGCAGAATGTAAAACTATTCGAATAGCCGTGTCCGCGGTTATGGACATGTCTGGGGATTTCACATGGGAGATAGAGTTTCTTATAAAATGAGTCGGAGTGTGGATGGGAAGTTCACTTGATGAATATAATGTTCATTTGGTGAATAGGCCATTCACTTGGTGGATTGTGTCGATTGGTGAATATGGGATTCACTTATCTTTGGGTTGGATTGGTTGGGAAGTGAGTGGGAAGTTCACTGGTTGTTTCAAAGAAATTGTTTACTTACTTATTATTGTTTTTAATTACGCATTTCAATCTATTTATTGTATTTATCGTCAATCTCGCTTCGCAAAAGAACCATACAGCTAACCTTTGTTCAAGCCTTGTATGAATACTATTTGCATACATTTCCCCACGACTTGCTGAGTACATTCAAAGTACTTACGGCTTTATGCCCTCTGTTTAATCAGCAGTGGAGGGAGAACCAGGGAACTCATAGTTATATGAAGAGGAGTACTTCGACGACCTTGCGATCTAGGGGATGTTCTCCACTCAATTGCTTATGGGCATGTTGATTGGCCATTTCAAGAGTTTCATTTCGCTTCAAGAGTTTATTTGTTTCTTTAGCCCTACGTGGCAAGTTAAGTAAACGTTGACTATAAGGTCCAGTTATTATTACTATTTGTTAATTTGAGATCTTTTTAGTTAAATTGAATAAATGAATGTTATTTCATCACTATTTCCTGTGTGAGCTAGCTACTGATCTAGGGCTAGTTCAGAATACGCAGAGGGTTCCTGAGATGCATTTTCGGATCCCAATAGCACCACTAGTGGCGAGTCTTCCTCCATCTGATCAATCTCACTGGTCTCAGCGAGTAGTGAGCCTACGATGGAAGAGGATGATGATGACATTGCATCATGTTCCCTGGCACGGATGCATGCATCCATGTTGAGGCTGGAGTAGTCCACTAAGTTGAACCAGTTTTTCTCATCCCATGTCCCTGGCATAGTCGCATAAGCGATAATGGAGTGAAAGTAAAGTGAATGAGGATTGCTGAGCGATGAATCTTCAAGAAATCAGCGCCTTCTTCCCCATAGATGGTGCCATCTATCGACGATCGAGACGCCTATCTTACAAAATAAATAGAGGAAAATGGCTAAGATTCCTTGGATGAGAATGGGACCGCTCTTTATTGCAATGAACTAGCTATTACTGGGGTGCCCTTGACAAGGCGATGGACTAGCCCTAATTACAGTAATGTATTGCTTGCTTTGCTATTGCTTCAATTGTCTTCGACCACTAGGTCTTGTGTCCTTTGATCTCCCTTGATCTCTCCAATTGCCTCTTGATCTTCCTTTAAATAACTAACGAAGAGGTGGCAGTAACTCCTGGAGAAGACGCCTATTGGAAGTGGCATGACTGGTTAGGGAGGCAGTTGTTGTTTGGTAAACCAGCAATTGATCACCGGTTAGTGTTAGCGAGAGATAAAACCATGTAGTGGTTATTGTTAGTGACTTCGGGTTATGAAACATCGTGTGGTTTGGAACAAATAAGACATGTGTTCCATTCATCACATGGGAGAGATATACTTAGAATCGGATCCAAGTGCAAGTTCAAAGCTTCTACAAGCAGTCATCTGGTCGGGCAATAGGTACAGAGCCTCTCCGACCAGGGTACCCATAGAGGAACCTCTGGATTCTTATGACCACAGGGGTCGTTAGCTTTAGGGGTTATGACCACAAAGAATATATGGTTCTTAATTAAAGGCCATACCAATAATGATGGTTTTAATCCTCGTTAGCTACCTACTTGAACTTTAAAATGGTTGAGGGGCGGTTGGTGATGGAGCAGCTTCATGAGCTACAACTCTATGTACGTGACTTAAGTCAATATGATTGCGCCCTACCAAAGAAGTTTCAACTGAATATCATTCTGGCTAAATTACCATCCTCGTGGCATGACTTTGTGACCACTTGTAGAAATATAAAGGAGCACTTGACTCTCAATGAGTTGTCAGCTGCTATTAATGTCGAAGAGCGTGCAAGAGCCGGTGTGTAACATCCCAAACTTGGTTTGTATTTCAAATGTATAAAAATGAGGAGAAATTAAAACTTTTGTTGCATCATGTAGTTATTTGAACTTTTGGAAATTCTTTCTTAGGTTTTGTTGATTTCAAAAACTTAATGCTTCAATTGGCTAGAAGCATAATCCTTTAAGGTTTTTAAAACAAATCTTGTGAACAGTCTCTAGAAATATTTTTCCTAGCTTCTGGATCACCCTAGTGACTCCTCTAAAAAGATCATAATTTTTAGATTTTATTGGCTATTTTTAAGGGGCTAGTCAAACAAGATAGATCCTTAGTCAAAGCCTTAGAATAGAACCTTGTAACATTTCTAGAGGGAAATAAATTGCATGAAAAACAATAAAAATTTATGTAAGGTTGTTCTTGGAGTTATTAACCTCCTAGAAAATTTTAGAATTTTAGAGCTTCTAAAATCTCTCTAAAAATTCCCAAACCATCTCGATCTGTTTTCAAAAATCTGGTTTAGTGTCGTTTGGGTTGGTCGGACCAAGAGGGGTTCAGTCGGACCGATCCCTTGGTCCGACCCAACCCACTAGTGGTGACATTTGGACCGTCGAACATTTGGTCCTAACAACTCCTCCGCCTAATCCGACGGACCTTAGCCGTGATCGGTGGGCCTCACGCACGACTCTTCTTCTCCAGCGCCTTCGCGGCTCGCGCCACCACCTAGGGAGCTCCAAAGATGCTCCGCCCATGTGTCACCATTCAATGGCTCCGCCCACCATTTGAGACCTTTCACCCGTAGTTTGGTTGTCCGCTCGCGCACCCATGCTCCTATCACCTCCTTCGCCGCCTCGCCACTCACTCAGTGTCCATGGCGCGCCATCGCTCTCCTCGTGGTTTCTCCACCCCTAAGCCTATATAAAGCCGCCAGAGCACCCTTGTCTTCTTTTCGTCACTCCTGAGCCATCCCCTACCTCCCTTGTACTCTTTTTCCTCAAAGCCGAGAGCAAGGGTCAAGCTCTAGCTCAAGCCCGAAGCGCCGCCGTCGTCCTCAACGTCATTCCGGCAGCACAGGGGTTCATTTCCATTTCTCTTCGCGTCATTATCGCATTCTAGGATTTGAGAAGCGTAACCCCTAACTTAATTTCATCTTTCCTCATCATTAATCATCGAATTGAAATTTCATCTTTTCGGCCGCAAGCCATCTTCTTTGTTCCCATCTCTGACACGGTGAGGCCCTTTCCGATTCACTTCCCTCAGAGCATCTCCTTGACACTCTTGAACTTCTTCAATCATTAATTGCCCTTCTTGTAGCCCGAGTCATCCTCTCCACGTGGAGCCGCTTGCACCGCCACAGGTTTTCGCCGATAGCTCAACTCCTGTGAGCCTTTCCTCTCCGAGTCATTCCGGTAAGGTCTCTGGGCCCTACTAATGCTTGTGCGCGTGTTAGATCACAGGAAGCATTGCCATATCGGTGTTGCCATATTTCTCGTAGCTCCTCCTCCGCTCCACCTCATCATGCCGCCGCTACAGCTCATCTCCGGCGATGCTCCGACCACTGGTGGGAGCGTAATAGTGTAGTGATCTCATTTTAGCCCTTGGACCGCGTTGCCTTAGCCTCCTTCACAGGCAATTAGCCGAAGCAGCTCACGGCCAGAGCTGCTTCGTTGTCGGACGTCGACACATAGTGTAGCACAATCATTAGCATTTAATCGCTATCCTAAGCGCGTCTTACTGTGTAGATCCAGTAATAACTGAGTTAATGTTTCGCTTACACGTGGGCCCCTTGAATAGAAAACATGAGGTTTAAGCGTCAGGTGAAGCTAGAGTCTAAGACGTGTTGGACCCACCTTTAAGTAGGTTTTTATAGAAGTGGACTACGGACCAGTACGATTGGATGCAAGTTTGTTCGGACGGTCCAAATGATCTTCACTCAAAATTTTTAAAAAGAAAAATGCACTGTGCAGTAGGCCTGACCTGTCAGATCACCTGAGGGTGAGTGATGTATGGACCAGTCTGAACGAACCCTATCTCTCAATTCGGACGGTCCGAACGTTATTGACTCTAAATTTTTAAAAGTAAATTGATGCTATCCAGAGGACCCCGCTTGTCAGCGACTGAGGCTAGGTTAGGCTCGGGTGTAAAAAGGGTATTAATGCTTTTATAATTATGAATTGGTTTATTTGTGTACTGTAAATTGTTTAAACATCAAAGTTTCATAAGTAATTCATTTAAACTCCTTTTTGGATGATTCAAATTTTGTTGGTTTCTATTTTAAATGTAATTCAATCTAAAATTGGTTTGAGTCTTATCTCTGTTCCAGAAAATGTTGCTAGTCAAATTAATTTCGGTATAGCTTTATTTTTTGTACTAAAAACTCGTTTAAACTTAAAAATGCATAAGTTTTTCTCTGTAACTCCAAATGGAGTGAAATTACTTTTGTTGGAATCCTATGTTGTGTATCTTATTGTAGAATAGGTTTTGAGTATGTTACTATCTCTGCAAATCTTGTTTTACAAATGATTTGTGCACTACTTTCTTGAATTTGAAAAATCATAAGAACTTCATTTAGGTGAATCAAATTTCATTGTTCATCTCATGTGGTGCTCTGTCTACTGTAAAATTTTCATAGTCACCACATTTCTAGAAATTTTCATGAAAAATTGGCTTATAGATGAATAGTACCGAAACCCTATTTTTCTGATTTTTCTTTCCCGACAGTTTTTTTTTTGGCTATAACTTTTTCGTGCTTTATCCAAATAGAATGATTTTGATTTCTAAATTCATTTAAAATCATGCTCTACCTTCTGTGTAAATTTCATGATTTTTGGATGATTTTGAATTTTTGGTTATTTTCGATGTTATTCGTTCTTATTGGTTCTTCTCGTGCGTTCGATAGGTTTCAACGATTCAGTTGAACACAAGAGTGATCCTCAGCAGTAGGTGGATTATCTCCAGCAAGGCAAGCAATCTCTCCTTTGGTGCATGTTGATCCTATTATGTTCAAATACATTATCTTGCTTGCAAATGTATGTATGCATGCTATGTTTATTATTAATTTCTCATTTAGCGATAGTGAATCCAAATAGATGCAAAATCTCTAGGGTAATATTTCTCATTGCCATTGAGCCTAAGTTTTAGTCTTATTATTGATTTAGAGCTCGATGGATGGGCAGTGATCATTTATATATATTGTATACGAGTTGTGTCGCTTAGCACTGCTTAGAACGGTAGTATGGGGATCATCGCCTCAGCGATGGTCAGTATATCATCACTCTAAATTTTTGAGTCAGAGTACTCATGTATGTATTGTATTTAAGAAAACTAAAACTGAAAAAAAATGATTTGGACTTGGGCATATGGTTGATGGTGTGGTTATCGAGTGTGTGGTCGTATGCCTAAGTCAACCAGACCGAACATCTTGTTACACTGATCCAAGCATTATGCGTGCATTCCACATGAGGATATTGGGAACCCCTCTTGACTTAGTACTTTAGCGTGTGTTAGTTCCAAGTCGTAGATTGTGGGTTGAGTGTTGTGCTAAAAATAAGGAAATGTCTGTGTGTTGGGTGTACGGGGTGGGGTTCTGTCCCATGTTCTCCACACTAAGGGGCATCCGTAGTTGACCTAGGCTCTATTGATGACTCGACACAACGTATGGGTTTCCATCCATATGGGCGACTTGTAGCTAATGCATTATATTAGAAAACGCCTCATAGGACTTAGCCTTTGTAACATCCCATGTATATTTAAGTGAAAAGAAAGACATTAGGGAGGAGAACTAATTGGAGAGAGTGGATTTAACAATGTTTCATGGGTTTATTTGAGTATTTCGCATAACTTTGGGTTGTGGGCTCTGCCCACAAAGATTTAGGCCCAAGAGGAGGAGGAGGCCACTTAAAAGGGGGAAACCCTAGCCCTAACATCTGTAGCATGGCCGCATTCAGTAGCATGGCCACATTATCAGAAGCGCCGCTGCTGCGCTCCTCCCCTTGTGTTGCCTCCTGCGCTAGCCAAGAAGAAGGAAAGGAAAGGATCCCCATTGATTATTTCCACCCAAGGGAGAAAGGAGGAGGAAGGAGGAGAAGGGAGAGGAAAAGGAGAAGGGAAGGAGAGAGATCGCGTGGTGTTCATCGTGTTCGTCAACAGGTTCTTCAAGGGTAACCTCAATTCTCCCCTTGTTAGTTGCGTTACGGGTTAATTTATCAATGTCGGTAATTAGGCCTGTTCAGGACAGTTCGCGTTAGATCGATGTTTTGACATAGTTTTGGGTAGATTCAGTTCTGGATGTCTCTTAGAGTAATGTAGAGGACGTCGCCATCTTTCAATGAAGTGTTAGATCGCGTTATTTGGATCTTGTAGCAGAAGTTATGAATTTATTAATGTGATTATTCTGCAAATCTGTCGGTATTCTGACAGGTTTTAGTAATATGACTTGAACGATCAGTTAAATGGAAAATTAGAGGAGATCAGTATAACTAAAGTTGTAGATAATTGTCATAGATTTCAGGGAAGCCCAAGAACGCGAAATTTGGACAAACGAGCTGAAAGTTATGATAGTTTAGTGTACTGTCCAGAGAACCTGACGTGAAGGATGATAGGGGTATTAGATGGCCGAATCAGGAAAGCCCACCAACTAGGTTTAGTTGGGTAAATTGATAACCTTTCAATGAAGTCCAAGAACACCTCATTTGGGCTCCTGTACAAAAGGATATGAATTTTAGATTATGGCTGACCACAAAGAGGACAGATCGAACTTTAGGAGTTAGAATTGGGAATGCGCTTGAGAGTGTAGCAAGTGCGGTTGTGCTTTTGGCTAAGTTTTGGTTCAGTATGGTTGTCTTAGCATGCTTTATATTTATATTCAGGTGAGGGATTGGTTCCAGGGGCAGCACCCTCTCCGCGTCTTTCGTCCCCGCACGGTTAAGGCAAGTACTTGTTTGCTAGTATTGTGAATAAATGTGATATCTATGGATGCTAGAGTGTTATAGATGTTGTTAACTATGATTATTAATGTTGTGAAAATATGTATTATGCATGATTGCTTGAGTCTATGAATGTCTATGAACATGAATGATAGAAGTATGAATGAGTTAAATTCATAAGTGATGTTGCTAAGAAGGTATGATTATGATGATTCAAGATTCGTGCATATGCATCATGTTGACATAATGAAGACTTGGTCACGTGGTGACTAAGCATTTCTTGAGATCACCGTCATGTATATGACGGGCTTGAGATCCCCACACTTGTAGAGTGTGGGCTTGAGGTCCCCTTTACTTGCGGAGTATTGGGCAATTGGTCCCTGTGCTTGCGAGCACAGGCATGGTATGCGGCGACGATCGCATATCTCGCATTACTGGTGAAATGCGAAAAAGTGGAAGAGAAAGAAAAGATGTATTGCATATTTGCATTCATACATCATGTGATATATTTTTCGAGTAAAGCTTTGGAATGGAGTGTTGATGTTGTAATTGTGAGTTTAATGCTTCATTATTGGTACTTGCTGAGTCTTTGGGCTTACCATTGCTTTTGTTGTGTTTTAGGTACCTTTTGCAAGAACGCATGCATAGGAGGGAGTAGACTTGAGTTGGAATCACACACCGCACGCTTCTTTAAAGTTGATTAATCTTCTTAGAGTGTCCATTAATAATTGCTTAACTCGCTTAAGAAATGATCATGGTTAGGCCTCATGCATCGAGGTTATTTGAAATAATGATGAGTAACGTACTTTGGTTAACTTTGAATATATTCTAGCTGAGTAGCATGTTTTTAATGCTTAGTGATGATATTGGATGTTAGAAATATTTAGTTATGATCTACTTTCTATCTTTTGGGAACCTCCGTATAGTAACTATACAAAAGAGGTTCTACCGAAATTTAGTAGACTGTCCTAATTTAGCTTTGTTAATGTTTCCTTCAGTAGCATTCCAGGCTCATGTTGGCTGGGGTGTTACAGCCTTGCCGACATACCTAAGGAAGTGTGCTCTATTGCATGGCGAAAAGGCGGTTTAGCGTGTGGGTACAATTGTACACCCTGCAGAGTTTACTCTATTTGAATAGCCATGTCCTTGGTTATGGACACGCTTGGGGAGGTCTTTGGAGAGTTAGACTATAACATTTTCGATAAAACTTGAATTCGGGTGGTACGAATGGATAATTCGTGCTATGTTATGGTGGTTGTTGGGAAGTCATCTCTAGGATGTTATTTTATGATTATATTTGTTGTCTCGCTGTTATTTAAACAAATAAAAATAGGTTTGTTAAATTGCCTTCAATCTATTACATTATTGCAAATGAAATATTGCTTCATGCTAAAAATGAACTCTATGGCCTTCTCCTTTGATTCAAGCTTGCGTGTAACTATGTCTAGGTTTGTTATTTGTAAGTCTTGCGAGTACAACTTTTGTTCTCAGTTGCTTTGTCTAAACTGTTGCAGAGGAGGTTGACCCCCAAGGGGTTAACTATTGTGAGACTGAGTTCATCTTGGACGATTAGCTCGGCGTTTCCGGTTGGTTGCATTGTGGGTAAGGGCAGTCGGTTGGCTTTCTTTTCTGCCATCTTATGGCTTACGTTTCCACGCAACTTTAGTTCTTAATCTTGTCATTTGGTTGGTCGGCCCCATTTGTGTAATATGAACTCGATATCTTTTGTTGTATAATATGAAGACTTGGTATTGTAATGACTTGTGTATAGAATTGATGCTTTAAATTTTGTGATGGTGTATGTGTGCCGCTCCAGGGAGGTACATGTTACACCTAGAGGGGGGAAATTTGACTTGTGATGCTAGAACCAATCGAGAGGTTAAGCATTACAGCTAAATCACCCGGCAGCTCTCACACGGTGACGGTACAGGAAACGCTCAAGTTCAAGCTCATCGGGTAGAGGTCAGGAATACTGGAGGCATTGGGAAACACAAGTTCAAAAATCAGCCCAGAATAAGATCAAAGGAAAGAAAATGAAGAAGAAGATGGAGGAAATTATCTGTAATGTTTGTGGAGTGGTTAGTCATAAAGCCAACCATTGTCTTAATCATAAAGGCATGGATCCTTCTCCTGGTCAACATAAAGGCCATAAGGCTAAAGTGAATGTTGCATTGGCTAGTTCCAATTCAGAAGGGTATGTACCTTAGGCCTTTATAGCAAATCCATCTATTGATTGGTGGATTGATACAGGTGCAACTAGACATATATGTGCTGATCAATCATGTTTCTCTTCATTTCAGGGTGAAGGTGGTGGATTTGTCCTGATGGGGAATAGAGTTGCTGCTATAGTACGTGGGATTGGACAAGTTTGCTTGATTCTCACTTCAAGCAAAACACTCATCCTGAAAGACGTGTTGTACGTGCCTACAATGACTCGCAATATGATAAGTGAGTCTATGTTGTGTAGGCAACGAATAAAGCTTGTGTTTGAGTCCAATAAGGTTGTGTCGACCAAATTTGGTAATTTTGTGGGGCAAAACCTATGGTAGCGGAGGCATGTTCCGCTTGTCTATTCTTGATTTCAATAATGTAAATATTTTTAATGTTTTCCATTGCAATAAAATTCATGATGTTTGGCATTCTCATTTATGTCATGTTAACTTTGAAGCCATTGTGCGGTTAAGAAAAATGAGTATAATTGCAAGCTATAATTATGAGAAGGGTTCTAACTGTGAAGTGCGTATGCAAGCAAAGCAACCCCCAAAACCTTTTCGTAGTATTGAAGGGCGGAGCACCTCACCACTTGAGCTAATTCATTCTGATCTTTGTGAGATAAATGGAATATTAACTAAAGGTGGCAAAAGATATTTTCTAACTCTCATAGATGATGCAACTAAGTATTGCTATATTTATTTACTTAAGTCGAAAGATGAAAGATGAAACACTAGAACACTTTAAGATCTTTAAGCCGAAGTGGAAAATCAAACGGTTAAGGTAGAACCGAGGTGGTGAATACGTTTCAAAGGAATTCTCTCAATACTATGAAGAAAGTGGAATAATTCATGAAATTATTCCACCATACTCACCCCAATCGAATGGAATAACCGAAAGGAAAAAACCAAACTCTTTGTGACTTGGTTGATGTTGTGCTACAAAGTTCTGGCATCTCGGACTATTGGTGGGGTGAAGTAGATCTCATAGCTAATTATGTCCTCGATAGGGTTTCGCCTCGTAATCAAGAGGAAACACCTTATGAAGGATGGAAAGGGCGAAAACCTAATTAATCATTTCTTCGAACTTGGGGATGCCTTGAAAAAAATCATGTGCCGTTACTGAAGAAAAGAAAGCTTGGTCCTAAGACTATTGATTGTGTCTTTCTAGGTATACTAAAAATAGCACGACTTATGATTTCTAGTGGTCAAATCCGAGGTGAGTGACATCGCTACAAATGTAATGATGAAATCTCGTGATGCGACTTTCTTTGAAAATGTGTTCCCTATAAGAACAAATGAAGTTATTGTCCCTACTAGTTCAGATGAACACTCTATTCTTCCTAATGTGGATAACACCGCTCCTGAATCGGAATTGAGGAGGAGTAAGTGGCAGAGGACTAAAAAGTCCCTTGGCGATGACTATGTCACCTATCTCATGGATGATGAACCACATACCCTTTTAGAGACATAAGCATCTCCGGATGTGGATTACTATAATCTGTACAAAAGGATATGAATTTTAGATTATGGTGACCACAAAGAGGACAGATCGAACTTTAGGAGTTAGAATTGGGAATGCGCTTGAGAGTGTAGCAAGTGCGGTTGTGCTTTTGGCTAAGTTTTGGTTCAGTATGGTTGTCTTAGCATGCTTTATATTTATATTCGTGAGGGATTGGTTCCGGGGCAGCACCCTCTCCGCGCTTTCGTCCCCCGCACGGTTAAGGCAAGTACTTGTTTGCTAGTATTGTGAATAAATGTGATATCTATGGATGCTAGAGTGTTATAGATGTTGTTAACTATGATTATTAATGTTGTGAAAATATGTATTATGCATGATTGCTTGAGTCTATGAATGTCTATGAACATGAATGATAGAAGTATGAATGAGTTAAATTCATAAGTGATGTTGCTAAGAAGGTATGATTATGATGATTCAAGATTCGTGCATATGCATCATGTTGACATAATGAAGACTTGGTCACGTGGTGACTAAGCATTTCTGAGATCACCGTCATGTATATGACGGGCTTGAGATCCCCACACTTGTAGAGTGTGGGCTTGAGGTCCCCTTTACTTAGCGGAGTATTGCATTGGTCCCGTGCTTGAGCACAGGCATGGTATGCGCGACGATCGCATATCTCGTGACATCGTGAAATGCGAAAAGTGGAAGAGAAAGAAAAGATGTATTGCATATTTGCATTCATACATCATGTGATATATTTTTGAGTAAAGCTTTGGAATGGAGTGTTGATGTTGTAATTGTGAGTTTAATGCTTCATTATTGGTACTTGTTGAGTCTTTGGGCTTACCATTGCTTTTGTTGTGTTTTAGGTACCTTTTGCAAGAACGCATGCATAGGAGGGAGTAGACTTGAGTTGGAATCACACACTCGCACGCTTCTTTAAAAGTTGATTAATCTTCTTAGAGTGTCCATTAATAATTGTTAACGCTTAAGAAATGATCATGGTTAGGCCTCATGCATCGAGGTTATTTGAAATAATGATGAGTAACGCATTTTGGTTAACTTTGAATATATTCTAATGAGTAGCATGTTTTTAATGCTTAGTGATGATATTGGATGTTAGAAATATTTAGTTATGATCTACTTTCTATCTTTTGGGAACCTCCGATAGTAACTATACAAAGAGGTTCTACCGAAATTTAGTAGACTGTCCTAATTTAGCTTTGTTAATGTTTCCTTCAGTAGCATTCCGTGCTCATGTTGGTCGGGGTGTTACACCTTTGCCGACATACCTAAGGAAGTGTGCTCTATTGCATGGCGAAAAGGCGGTTTAGCGTGGGTACAATTGTACACCCGCAGAGTTTACTCTATTTGAATAGCCATGTCCTTGGTTATGGACACTTGGGGAGGTCTTTGGAGAGTTAGACTATAACATTTTCGATAAAACTTGAATTCGGGTGGACTGAATGGATAATTCGTGCTATGTTATGGTGGTTGTTGGGAAGTCATCTCTAGGATGTTATTTTATGATTATATTTGTTGTCTCGCTGTTATTTAAACAAATAAAAATAGGTTTGTTAAATTGCCTTCAATCTATTACATTATTGCAAATGAAATATTGCTTCATGCTAAAAATGAACTCTATGGCCTTCTCCTTTGATTCAAGCTTGCGTGTAACTATGTCTAGGTTTGTTATTTGTAAGTCTTGCGAGTACAACTTTTGTTCTCAGTTGCTTTGTCTAAACTGTTGCAGAGGAGGTTGACCCCCAAGGGGTTAACTATTGTGAGACTGAGTTCATCTTGGACGATTAGCTCGGCGTTTCCGGTTGGTTGCATTGTGGGTAAGGGCAGTCGGTTGGCTTTCTTTTGCTGCCATCTTATGGCTTACGTTTCCACTGCAACTTTAGTTCTTAATCTTGTCATTTGGTTGGTCGGCCCCATTTGTGTAATATGAACTCGTATATCTTTTGTTGTATAATATGAAGACTTGGTATTGTAATGACTTGTGTATAGAATTGATGCTTTAAATTTTGTGATGGTGTATGTGTGCCGCTCCAGGGAGGTACATGTTACACCTAGAGGGGGGAAATTTGACTTGTGATGCTAGAACCAATCGAGAGGTTAAGCATTACAAGCTAAATCACCCGGCAGCTCTCACACGGTGACGGTACAGGAAACGCTCAAGTTCAAGCTCATCGGGTAGAGGTCAGGAATACTGGAGGCATTGGGAAACACAAGTTCAAAAATCAGCCTAATAAGATCAAAGGAAAGAAAATGAAGAAGAAGATGGAGGAAATTATCTGTAATGTTTGTGGAGTGGTTAGTCATAAAGCCAACCATTGTCTTAATCATAAAGGCATGGATCCTTCTCCTGGTCAACATAAAGGCCATAAGGCTAAAGTGAATGTTGCATTGGCTAGTTCCAATTCAGAAGGGTATGTACCTTAGGCCTTTATAGCAAATCCATCTATTGATTGGTGGATTGATACAGTCAACTAGACATATATGTGCTGATCAATCATGTTTCTCTTCATTTCAGGGTGAAGGTGGTGGATTTGTCCTGATGGGGAATAGAGTTGCTGCTATAGTACGTGGGATTGGACAAGTTTGCTTGATTCTCACTTCAAGCAAAACACTCATCCCGAAGATCGTGTTAGCTGCCTACAATGACTCGCAATATGATAAGTGAGTCTATGTTGTGTAGGCAACGAATAAAGCTTGTGTTTGAGTCCAATAAGGTTGTGTCGACCAAATTTGGTAATTTTGTGGCAAAACCTATGGTAGCGGAGGCATGTTCCGCTTGTCTATTCTTGATTTCAATAATGTAAATATTTTTAATGTTTTCCATTGCAATAAAATTCATGATGTTTGGCATTCTCATTTATGTCATGTTAACTTTGAAGCCATTGTGCGGTTAACAAAAATGAGTATAATTGCAAGCTATAATTATGAGAAGGGTTCTAACTGTGAAGTGTGTATGCAAGCAAAGCAACCCCCAAAACCTTTTCGTAGTATTGAAGGGCGGAGCACCTCACCACTTGAGCTAATTCATTCGATCTTGTGAGATAAATGGAATATTAACTAAAGGTGGCAAAAGATATTTTCTAACTCTCATAGATGATGCAACTAAGTATTGCTATATTTATTTACTTAAGTCGAAAGATGAAAGATGAAACACTAGAACACTTTAAGATCTTTAAGCCGAAGTGGAAAATCAAACTGTTAAGGTAGAACCGAGGTGGTGAATACGCTTCAAAGGAATTCTCTCAATACTATGAAGAAAGTGGAATAATTCATGAAATTATTCCACCATACTCACCCAATCTAATGGAATAACCGAAAGGAAAAACCAAACTCTTGTGACTTGGTTGATGTTGTGCTACAAAGTTCGCATCTCTGACTATTGGTGGGTGAAGTAGATCTCATAGCTAATTATGTCTCGATAGGTTTCGCTGTGAATCAAGAGGAAACACCCATGAAGGATGGAAAGGGCGAAACCTAACTAATCATTTCTTCGAACTTGGGGATGCCTTGAAAAAATCATGCTGCTATCAAGAAAAGAAAGCTGGTCCTAAGACTATTGATTGTGTCTTTCTAGGGTATACTTAAAATAGCACGACTTACTGCATTTCTAGTGGTCAAATCCGAGAGTGACATCGCCATAAAATGTAATGATGAAATCTGATGCGATTTTCTTTGAAAATGTGTTCCCTATAAGAACAAATGAAGTTATTGTCCCTACTAGTTCTGTATGAACACTTATTCTTCCTAATGTGGATAACACCGCCCGAACCTGAATTGAGGAGGAGTAAGTGGCAGAGACTAAAAGTCCTGGCGATGACTATGTCACCTATCTCATGGATGATGAACCATACCCTCTTTTAGAGACATAAGCATCTCTCCATGTGGATTACTATAAGGAAGCAAGTCCAGAGTGAGATAGATTCCATCATAGCTAACTAACATGGGAGGTTACGACTCACCCATCTGTACAAGTTAGTGGGCTGCAAATGAATCTTTAAAAGAAAGCCAAGACCTAAGGTACTATAGAAAAGTACAAGGTCTGTTGAGTGGCTAAGGGTTTCACACAAAAAGGGGTGAAGATTACCTTGACACATACTCCTATGCCTGTTTGTCTATATCGGGTGCTTTTAGCACTAGCTGCCACATACAAACTCCAAGTACATCAAATGGATGTAAAAACCACTTTCCTAAATAGAGAGTTGGATGAGGAGATTTATATACAGCAGCCCAATGATTTTGTGGTTGAAGGGCAAGAGACGAAAGTATGTCACTTGATTAAATCCTTGTTTGGTCTGACGCAAGCTCCCAAGCAATGACACGAGAAATTTGATAGTACTATGACATCAGTCGGCTTTTGTGTAAACGAAGACGATAAATGTGTCTACTATTAGTTTAGTGGGGGCTAATATGTCATTATTTGTCTATACGTGGATGACATATTGCTATTTAGGATCAACATGCATGCAATCAACAAAACAAAGTCTTTGCTCTCCCAAAATTTTGATATGAAAGATGATTTGGGGAGGCCTCTGATCTTCTCTAGGAGGAACCATGGATAGTTGATGTGAAGTAGACGATGTCGCTAGCCTAACACTCATGCCCATGCATGAACCTCAACTCTTTCGAAAACGCCCAAAACACACCGTGTAGATGATTATTGGCGTAGACCATCGAACGATGAACGCCAAGTCCCCAATTCCCAATGGAATGACGACTTGACCTTGAATTGCGTAATGAAACGATGGATCGCCTAGCTCTCTCTCAAAGTCCTCGCATGAACTCGCTCAAAGAACAAGCAACAGATATGTTTCAATCTTATGCATAAACTTGTCCGATGGATACAAGGGAGGGGCAATGGTACTTAAGGCACCCTCCACTACTCATGCATGGCCGCTTACCGGACATGCCAAATCAAACTCCACCGGCTAAGACCCAAAACACACACAAAAAGGAAAACCTAATTTTAATCATTACATTGTTTTGGCCATAGTGGCACGACTATAAGTCTTCCTCAAGCTCTGCCATACCCATTATGTGGGCCTTGGAATAAGCTTTCAAACAAGTCCAAGAACACCCCAATCAGACTCAGATAAAAAGTTATAGCCTTTTATTACGTGTCTCATAATGCCTCCCGAACCGAACTCAATTGAATTCTAAGTTGATTTCGGTTTTGAATTTGGTTGGGCTTAGTGAAGTCTGAATTGATCTTGGATTCTTGGGCTCTCTCTCCTTGCTTGACCCACATGAGCTTCTCCTCCATTGCCTTGGCTCCACCTCTCTCTCCTCCCTCCTTCTTGCCCAAAGACTTCACAATGTTCAAACCCTAGAATGCACAAAACATTTGCATGAGGTAGTACCCAATTCTCATCAATGACAATAGAGGATTCATTAAGAAATAAAAGCACTGTTGATTTAGAAGTTTAGCTCTTGCTCTAGTGGGACCACCATGCATCAAGACTTGTATTACTTGTAGCTTCACTACAAGGCGCCCATCACAAGATGTGCATCACCACCAATACGAAGATGTATATGTTAGAGATGCCCTCACCAAAGACCTAGGTAAAGTCAGTTGTTATCTTAAACATCGTTTCATTAAAGGGTGAGAGTGGGATTACTCTTTCACAATTCTATTATGTGGACAAGGTCCTAACTGTGTTTGGGTTCATGGACTAAGTCAAGAGCCACACCCTATGATCCAAATGTTAAGCTAGATAAAAACACCGGACGTGGAAAAGACCAACTTAAATATTCTCAAATAATTGATCCTTAATGTATCTAACTAGTGCAATGAGAACTAACATCTCATATGTTGTAAGAAGATTGAGTCGTTATACCACCAATCCGTGAGATGATCATTAGACAACACTAGAGAGGGTACTAGTACTTGATGTGGGCCACAAATTTTGAATACATTATTTTGGCTTATCCGGCAGTCTTTGGAAGGATTTAGTGAGTCTAACTTCATTAGTGACTCGGATGATATGAAGGCTACAAGTGGCTATATTTTCACTAGGGCTATTTCGTGGAAGTCTTCTAAACAGACTATCCTTACATCAAGTCCACCATGGATGTGGAGACCTCTGGGCTTATTTGGCTTGTAATGCTTAACCAACCACCGGTCCTAGCATCACAAATCAAATAAATCGATCTCTAGATATGTATACTTCCTAAAGCAAGATACGCACTCAAGCTACAAAATTAGACATCAACTCCATTCAACATAGAGTCCAAACATTACACTACAAACGGAAGATAAACAAATAGTAACAATATTACGTATATAGGCCAACTGTGCCAAAGATACACAAATAACAAGAACGACAATGAAGCAAAGTGCCATAAGATGGTCAGTAAACAAAGCCAATCGTTGTGCCTCAACCCACAAGGCATCCGATCGACCGCCAAGACTAGTCGCCCAAGAAGCGTGTAACATAGCTCGCTGTATGAGGACCCCGAGGCTCACCTTCTTCCTCCGCAACAAAAACATTAAGCAAAGCACCGAGTACAAAGATTGTCTTTGTACCCGCAAGACTCGACATGTGAACTAAAGGCACTGCTCATATGCTACATGCAGCTTATTTGGTGGAGGCCATATGTTTCATTTGCATAAAGCCAACTTTCGCTCAAGAATATAATACCGCGTAAAGGCAAGTTTGCAATTCATTTTAAGATTGAAATAGAAGAAAGGATAATAATAGCAACAGAGCAAAGATAAAACAACCTAGAAGTGACTATCCCAATAGTCACTATTAACAATAGCACGTAATCCTTGCATTCGCACTCACCCATCAAGTTTTAATTTAAATGTTGTAGTCTAACTCTGAAAAGCTTACCTAAGCGTGTCCATCACCTAGACGAGGCTATTCGAATAGTTTTTAACCCCGCAGGTGTACCATCGCACCCACACCTCGTGACCGCTTTAAGCCAAAGCACACTTCCAAGGTATGTCGGACAATAAGTCCTACTAGACTGCTTTCCAATATTGTATCAACTCGAGCCGCTGTGATGGGTAGAAACACCATACGCCACATGGTAAAGCCAAAGACAACTACCCACTCAGATAAAGCTTCTGACAACTACCATGCTCCCACCTCCATCCTCCCCGCGACCTCCCACACCCGAGCCAATACACGCCAAAGTACTAGGTCAAGAGAGGTCCCATACTCTAGTGTGGTTAGCACGCGAAATGCCCTCGGATAAAAATTCACTCACAAGATGTTCTGGTCCACTGACTCCTGCACCTTTCCAACACACCCAAAAGATCACACCAATCTTACCATTGTGCTCAGGCCCAAATCATTTTTGTTTTCATTTTTAGTTTTACAATTAAACATAGCAGAATGTTGAAACATAAAGTTGTAGTAAATTTTGTGTGATCAAGGTTACCGACTAAGTCGATAATCGCCTTCAGCTTCTACCGATACTAAGCATGTCTACAGCTGAAATCGTATCTACTAAGTGACAAGAAATCATCCAAATGATCTCTAATCACAAAGAAATAACCTAGGCTCTGTAGTAGAGATCCATATTTTGTCTGGCTGGATATGCAACACGGATTTAACTAATCAATTTAATACAAATTAAGCGATGCATACATACAATTAAACAAAATATTAGACTTTAAAATACCGATAAATATGATCAAATCGCTGTTCGGCGCGGTGCTCAATATGGAAAGCGAGGATCGCTCCTCGTGGTTGCCGCGAAATATCGGGCTTCAACGATCGAACATAACAAAGAAATAAGAAACGAATAACACCGACAAAACTCAAACATTCAACAACATCAAACAAGCCAAAACTCACACAAAGAGCTCTAAGCATGATATAACAAAATTTTAGAAACAGAGAACAAATTATTTTAAGTTATTAGCAATTTTCTATGAATTTTCTAAGCTAAAAACACAACAAGCCACTAGTTAATTACTTAACACTCATGAACAGAAACAGTGTGTAAACCTATCCTATTAGTTAGTATATACTGAAATGAAATTTTATAGAATTGGGTTCATTTAATTTGGACAATTTTTGGAAGAGATATGCATTTTCTAATTTAGAAGATACATAAGACATCATTTTATTAGCTAACAGATTTTTGCACAGAGACATGTAAGTAAGCTAATTTTAGTAAACAATACATTTGAAATGAAAATAAACAAAGATGGATTCATGCAATTTGGATAAAAATTGAATTAGTTATGCATTTTACAAGTTTAATTGAATTACACAGCAAATGCGTAAAAGCATTACTGCATTTACTAAAGCATTTAACTTTTTCTACCCATTGCACTAACTAACCCTGACATCGATCAGGTCTCAAATAGTGCCGACTGTACACAGCCCGCTCACTAAAGTGACGCCAAGGCGTATTCTAAGAATACGCTCGACATATCAAAGTGTACTTCTAACACATACTCACAGAGAAATACGCCAAACAGAGAAAACATATCGCCAAGGGTTACACACCCACTAATCGACATCATGGCCCACATGGGCAAGTTGACTCGAGGGAAATATAACGGTTGGATTAGAGTTTACTAAACACGACATTACAAGAGAGGCCCACAACCGCTGACATAACTAAACAAATATTAGTGTTAATCGAACGCCATATGCTCCACGCACACAAGACGGGACGGCATGCGCCGCTACAGCCGGATCTCGCGAACTAGTGGGTTTCAAAGCGAGCGAGTGATACCTTCTGGTTCACAGAGACTGGCGAACCATGCTGGTGGCGACGGGGTCCGATGGTCACCGAGTTGAGCTCACGACGACCGAGGCGAGAGAGAAGAGCACGCACCACGCGAGAAGGCGATACACGACTTCTAGAAGACTCCTGAAGTGTGTGCTTAAGCTCAGCCAACACTAGGAGCAAGAAGCACACGATAACGCTCGACGGTTGAAAGCCCGAGGTGACCGAATTTCCACGGCGCGAAACCGAGCTGGAGAAGAATTACGACGCCCGCAACGATGCAATAAAAGGCGTAAAACAAGCCCACCGTTAGACTCCGGGCATCAATGCGATCCTAAGCGACTAAGCGACGAGTCGAAACTCACCGTGTCGCAAACGAGCTCACGGATCGATCGCCGGAGGCGAGACGACAATACCGCTTCTTGGTGATCCACCGACGCCAAGGACCCGGAATAGGCAAATGGAGGCGCGAGGCAAGAGGAACACGGCGGTGCTGGCTACCTGGCGGGCGCCTCAGAACGGCGCGCCACGCCGAAGTTTTCTCCCTACCAAGCTAAGAAATGGGCGAGAGGGCGCAAGAATGGTCGTAGAAGGAATGGACGACTCCCATGAGGTAGATGGATCGCAGCAGATCCTCCCGAGGCGTACACGCGCTCTGCTGCGGCGCGACGAGTTGTCGCGGGCACGCATGCGCGATCGCCAAATGAGCCCAGAGGCGCCGAGCTCGGCAGGAAGAACCTAACAGGTGGGGACCCATATGTCGACGATAAATGGCGGTGCGAACCGTGGTTTGATTTGATCGCCGACGCGACCGACCGCTGGATCCGAAACGACTACCGCCGATTGGTGTATGCATTCGACAGTCGGTTGCATGACGCTGACGCGGGATCGCTCGATCTTCACCTGACGGTCACGCATTGATCGACTCTGCAGCACGCTTAGTTGACGCGACCGGGCCAAGTGGTGCGATAGCCTGACTCGAGCCCGAGTTGGGTTCAGCCCGAGGAACAAGACTTTGGAATTTGATTTAAAAGACAGAGAAGGTTTTGGGAATTTTTAGAGGTAGCTCCTGAGCCTCCAAAAATTTCTGAAATTTTTATGGTAGCTACTAGAGACAGAGGACAACCTTGTATAATTTTTCCAGAACTTCTTTATGCACTGCATTGTTCTAGAGAAAATCACAAGCTGCTGTACAGGAGTTTGACCAGTTTTCAACTAGTTTGACTTGGCCATTTAAAATAGCAAACAAAATCTAAAAAATTGTGAAATAATTCAGGAGGTAGATAGATGATCAATATGATAGGAAAAATAATTTCAGAGGATGACCATAAGTTTGAAAGCTAAGAATCTGATAAACAACAATTTCCAATCACAAGAATTAAATTCTAAAATTGAAATTGCTAGGAAAACTTTAGAAACTTTCAAAATGATTTGAAGAGACAACAAAAGTTTTTATTTCTCCTCAAAATTTTACATTTGAAATACAAACCCTAAGTTAGGCTGTTATAAATCTCCCCTTACAGAATCTCCCCGAGATTCTCGCATCACCGGGAGAAGGAAGGGTAATCCGCCGAGACGATCTTCCGCTCCCAAGTGGCTTCATCCTGAGTGGTTTGACCATCGAACTTTTAAGGAAACTTGATCACACCGTTCCTTGTTCTATGTCACCTTCTTCGAGGATAACGAAGGGATGCCTGCGATAAGACGTGATCTTCCCGCACATCGATATTTTCCAATGGCGCTTCTCCACAGAACACGAAGGCACTTCTTCAATTGCGATACGTGGAACACATCATGCACCCTTCGAGTGTAGCCTAACTCCAACTTGTATGCAACGGCTCCCACTTTCTTGATGATGCGATATGGCCCGGCATATCGAGGAGCCATTGCGGCTTCTTGACATCAAACGACGATGTCCCTTCGTGTGAGAGACTTTGAGATACACAAAGTCATTGGGCTGGAAATTCAACCTGACGACGACGCCGACCGCATAGCTCTTCGCTCGATCGAGCTACACGCAAGTGCTCACGTAATCAATCAGCGACTTGACTTTCAAATTTCATTGATTGAATCGCCAAAGAACCGCTTTCTTTTCACCGCCACTGGGTCAACTGGTTCTCGCAAACACTCCCATACAAAGCCTCAAACGGTGCCATACCGAGACTAGCTCGAAGTCGTTGTTGTAGGAGAATCCCTGAAGCTGTAGACACACTTCTCCCAATTCTTCCCATAGGAAAGAACACAAGCACGGAGTATATTCAAGAACTTGGTTGACCTGGCCCGTCTCAACCATCACCGAGGATGATAGGTCGAATGAAGAAAGACGGGTCCCTCATGGCTTCCTCAGAACCGTGCATAGCAGCCGAAGTGAAAAGAGAGCCACGATCCGACACAATCGCTCGTGGCACACCATGCAAGCTCACAATGCGGGAGATATAGAGATCCGCAATCGATCGACATCGAGAGTGGTGGCATCGCGTGAAGCGCGCCACCTTCGCCAATCGATCGATAACAACCCGTATAGCATCCTTCCTCAAGAAGTACGCGCATCAGTTGATAAAACCACGCCTACAGTAATCCTACCACTCGTATAGGCAAGGGATGGAGGAGACTACCGACGCCGATGCTCGCCTTCACGCCGACAACATACGCCGATCCGCAACGAACTCGCAATCTCGCTTCATGCGAGTCCACCGTGCATCTCTCCGCACGTATCTTGGTACATTTTAGTGGCCCCGGATGGATGGACAAAGGTAATCATGGGCCTCCCGAAGAATCAAATCCCGCAACTCGGACCTTTGGGACCACAAGACGCTGCCCAAACCATACAACACCGTGCTCATCTTCTCAGAAACACTTGGCCGATCCACCCTTTGATATTCTCGCCGATTTTACCCACACCATCATCTCGATTGCCTGTGCCGCTTGATTTGATCCACCAAGGTTGGTTGCACAACCAAGGCAGCAAGGGAACCATGTTCAACCAAACCTGTTGAGACGCTGAACCCGCCAAAGAATGCTGTTGCGCTTTGATCATCAGAGTAATCGCAATACACCTTTCGCCAAGTGCATCAAGAACCACATGGCCTGCCAGATGATACCAATACCCATATCATAATCTTTGATCAATTCTAGCCATCTCCTCCGCTCGAGGTTCAGATCCGCCGGGTGAACAGTATTTCAGCTCTTGTGATCGAATACACCTCACGCCGTTACCGATCGATAATGCCGCCAAATCTTGAGTGCATGCACCACAAAGACCCAACTCTAAATCATGGGTGGATAGTTGAGCCTATGAGGCCTCAATTGCTCGGATGCATAGGCAACGCTTGCCTTCCCGCATAAGAACACATCCGAGTCCCCACGAGAGGCATCGCAATAAATATCGGCTCTTGTGGATATCGGGAAGAGGTTGACTGAGCCAAGTCAATCGCTTGAGCCCCAAAGCTCTCATCACAAGCAGGGACCATACAAACTTCTTGTCCTTCTTAAGCAATTCACCATACTGGCTTTGCGATCTTGGAGAAGTTCTCGATAAAGCGCGATAGTAGCCGCTAAACCAAGAAAACTCCAAGACATCGCTTGATCGACTGGCCGCCCCAAGATAGAACATCACGACCTTGCCGGATCCACAAATATGCCTCCACCGAAAGAACATGGCCCAAAAATGCCACTCCTTCAACTAACTCACATTTGCACGTAACTCAGATACAAATTTGATGCTCCCACAATTTGCCCAAACAATCTTCTCGATGCTCAAGATGCTCGTCACTTGGAATAGATAAGAATGTCATCAATAAAACCACCACAAATTTGTCCAAATACTCCATGAATACGAATTCATAAGGTTCATGAACAACGCCGGAGCATTGGTCAAACCGAAGACATGACGGTGTACTCGCATGTGCCATAACGAGTAGTGAAAGCCGTTCTTCGAATATCCTCACTCGATCCGACTTGATGATAGCCCGATCTCGCATCAATCTTGGAGAACACCAGCTCCGCATAATCGGTCAAAAGATCATCAATGCGGGTGAGGATATTTGTTCTTCACCACACTTCATTGAGAGGACGGTAGTCAACACACATACGCAAAGTCTTGTCCTTCTTCTTCACAAAGATCACCGACAACCCCAAGGAGATGAATCTGACGATGAAAACCTTTGCTTGAGCTCACTAAGCTGCTTCTTCAATCTTCTAGCTCATTGGGAGGCATCCGACACGCGCTTCAAATCGAGCGCATCGGCAACAACTCGATGGCAAAACCTGATTCAACCGAGGCATCCTGTGCAAATCTTCGTGGAAAGACATCCACAAAGTCGAGCACTATAGGAACATCCTGAATTTGCAAGGTCGCTTCGCTCTAATGCACATAGATGCGCCCGTGAAGTCAGCGCGAACCGAACTGACTCGCTCAAGGGTCGCGAGGTAGACAATCTTCCCGCACAATCGATATGCCCCAAGTGTTGGGACAACCAATCCATGCCAAGAATCACATCCGCATCATTAACTCAAAAAATAAGGTTTGCCAAAAATACCAATCCTTCGACTACGATAGGAACATCCCGACATCAAGCTCGCTCTCATTTCCGATCCCGAGAGCTGATGAGCAAACTGAACTCCCAGCGAACACAACAAGACCACTAACAGCAGAAATGATCTTGAAATAAAAGAATGCGATGCTCCGTAATCAAACAACATCGCAGCAGGACGAGCACAAGAAGTGTACCCATCACTTACATCCGCGCCCCGAGCCTCCTCACCGATAGATGGTTGACTCGACCACGCCGCACTCGGGCTTCGATCATCTTCGTCGTGTGGATGACTACCTCGCCCGCGCCCTCCATTAGGACGCAGGCCACGCAACACTGAGGGCGCATTCGCATAATGGCCCTTGTTGTGGCAATAAAACAAGTAACTCCTCGCCGCCGGATTGCGAGGCCGCTCGTTGGCCGATCGCAGCGCACGTGGTCGAAACACATCCGCGCGTGGGCGAGGAGTGCGCATGGTCTCGGCGCCGGTGGAGCAAAAGAACGGGCCATCGAGCCGCCTGACCGAGGACGAACGAGGCCGGTGTGAGTAGACCGATGCGCCCCATTTGCGCTTATGACTCGCCGCTTTGCCTTATGCTCGCAACAATGGCCTTATCTACCAAGGCCCGAAAGTCCGAGAAGTTCATTAATGGATAGCTTGTCCAGCAGCTTCCTGACAAGCCATCCATAAATTTCTCCCGCTAGCCTCATCTCGAGGCCACCTCCGAGCATAACGAGCCGATGATTGAACTCGCATGTACACGCCGCGATTTGCGCCTTGCTGCCAGCGAGGAATTCTTCTTCTTCGCTTCATCGTGCCATCGTGATGTGCCCGACGAAAGTCGATTCGAACCTCCCACGCACCACATGGCCCGTGGGCCGCATGGCGAGATAGTTCTCCCACCATGAGAGCGCCACTGCTCGCCGGGACGCCGACAGAGTGCCTTATCCTCGCGCCGACATCGAGCTATGTTGAGCTTTCGCCAACCATGCGCAGCCAATCGTCCGCAGATCGAGGGTCTCGTGAGCGGAGAAAGTCTGGTGGCACGCACGAGGAACTCCCGCAAGTCCTCATGAAACCGGGTGGCCGCCACCACGGGCAGGAGTGGAGGTATTCTCAGCAATAACTCCAAGATGTGCGCGCCTGTCCATGCGGCTCGCCGACTGAGCGAGAACCTCACCATGGCCTGGAGGAGGGGAAGCTCCTCATCATGACCAAATTGCCGATCGCCACTGCTCTCCTCCCCATCCCGTTCACTAAGACAAGTTAACAATAGCCAAAACACAAGTCAATATCCACTGCAATTAACTTACTAACAAAGACAAAACAAGCACAAGACTTTTAAGTTACAAAACCAACCGACAAAGATCACACTTAGCAAACTCATACACATCTTACCCTTATGTCCCCACAAATTTTTAATTAAACTAATTCCTATGGTTCTCCCAAAGACTCGATTCTACCGGTATTAACTATCTTTGATAGGAAAGAGAGAAACCAAGTTTCAAAACTTAAATTAGAGTAAGATGAGAGTAGAAAGCTAAGATAGGTAAGGAATAAAACTGAGAATCACTCTAGGTTTTCATAAACCTTTTATGATTTGAAAATAAGACTCTCAAAATATCCTATGACGCACTCATGCTTGGGTTACGGGTCGTAATGGCTCGATACTCAACTTTAGGGACCCCATTATTTGGCTTGTAATGCTTAAACCAACCACCGGTCCTAGCATCACAAATCAAATAAACTGATCCTCGAGATATGTATACTTCCCGAAAGCAGATACGCACCTCAATAAAATTAGACATCAACTCCATTCAATATAGAGTCCAAACATTACACTATTGATTTAAGATAAACAAATAGTAAATAATATTGTTGCATATAGGCCGATGAAGCCAAAGATACACAAATAACAAGAACGACAATGAAGCAAAGTGCCATAAGATGGTCAGAAACAAAGCCAATCAAGCTGTGCCTTCAACCCACAAGGCATCCGACCGACCGCCAAGACTAGTCAGCCAAAGAAGCAAGAACATACCTACGTATGAGGACCCCGAGGCTCACCTTCTTCCTCTCGCAACAAAAACATTAAGCAAAGCACCTGAGTACAAAGATTGTCTTTGTACCCGCAAGACTCGACGGTGCAACTAGCGTGCACTGCTCATATGCTACATGCAAAGCTTATTTGGTGGAGGCCATATGTTTCATTTGCATAAAGCCAACTTTCGCTTGCAATAATATAATACCGCTTAAAGGCAAGTTTGCAATTCATTTTTAAGATTGAAATAGCAAGTAGAAGGATAATAATAGCAACAGAGCAAAGATAAAACAACCTAGAAGTGACTATCCCAATAGTCACTATTATCAACAGCACTAATCCCGCATTCACTAACCCATCAAGTTTTAATTTAAATGTTGTAGTCTAACTCTGAAAAGCTTACCCAAGCGTGTCCATCACCTAGGACGAGGCTATTCGAATAGTTTTTAACCCCGCAGGGTGTACCACTGCACTCACACCTCGCACTCACCTTTAAGCCAAAGCACACTTCCAAGATGCCTTGTACACACTAAGTCCTAACGAGACTGCTTCAATATTGTGTATCAACTCCCGAGCCGTCAGATGGGTAGAAACACCATACGCTACATGGTAAAGCCGAAAAGACAACTACCCACTCAGATAAAGCTTTTCTGACAACTACCATGCTCCCACCTCCATCCTCCCGCGACCTCCTCGCACCCTGAGCCAATACACGCCAAAGTACTAGGTCAAGAGAGGTCCCACATACTCTAGTGTGGTTAGCACTAAATGCCTGGATAAAAATTCACTCACAAGATGTTCGGTCCCACTAATGAATCTGCACCTTTCCAAATACACCCAAAAGATCACACCAATCTTACCATTGTGCCCGCACTCAAATCATTTTTGTTTTCATTTTTAGTTTTACAATTAAACATAGCAGAATGTGAAATAAAGTTGTAGTAAATTTTGTGATCAAGGTTACCGATCAAAGTCGATAACCGCTCCGCCTACCATACTAAGCATGTCTAAGCAGCTGAAATCGATCACTAAGTGACAAGAAATCATCCAAATGATCTCTAATCACAAAGAAAAACCTAGCTCGTAGTAGAGATCAATATTTTGTCATGTGATATGCAATCATTGATTTAACTAATCAATTTAACACAAATTAAGCGATGCATACATACAACAAACAAAATATTAGACTTAAAATACCGATAAATATGATCAAACCGCTGTTCCGTCGCATGTCGTTGCTCGGTGAGACTTCGAATATTTAACTAGTAACACTTAACTCCAAATGGTTCTAGCATTACTAATTAAACATTCTAAGCCTCGATGGACATATGTTTCCTGCACTGCAACATATGCACATCATCACAAAATTACACATCCTTTCCATACAACATATATCACTAAGTTCAACAACGACATAAAGTAAAGTTATTACAAAAGAGAGCCGACCGCCAAATAGATCAATATACAAGAATGACAATGAAGTAAAAGCGCCATAAGATGGCTAGAACAAAAGCTCGACCTTAGCCACACACCCCATTAGCAACCGACCGGGCCGCCAAGCTAGTCGCCCGCTAGTTACCACAACACACCACAAAAAGTGAGGCCCTCGGCTCACCTTCTTCCTCCGCAACAAAACAATTAAGATAGCAACCGAAAGACAAAGATTGTCTTTGTACCCGCAAGATCGACGTGTGAATAAAGGCACCTATTCATAAACTACATGCAAGCTTATTTAGGTGGAGGTTGTATGTCTCTTTGCATGAAGCCAACTTTATTTGCAATAAGGTAATACATTTTAAAAGCAAGTTTGCAAACTGTTTTGTTATCAAAGTAAAAGTAAGTACGTATACATACAAGTAATCATCTGAAGTGACTATCCCAATAGTCACTATTAACATAGCACTAATCCTCGATTCGCACTCACCCATCAAGTTTTAGTTTAAAAGGTTGTAGTCTAACTCTGAAAGACCCCTGCCAAGCGTGTCCATAACCTAGACGAGGCTATTCGAATAGTTTTAACCTCGCAGGGTGTACCAATGTACCCACACCTGCATCGCCTTTAAGCCAAAACACACTTCCGTAGGTAGCGTCGGCACGCTAAGTCCTACGAGACGCCCAATATTGTGTATTAACTACGAGCCGTCAGAGTGGGTAGAAACACCATACGCTACATTGCAAGCCAAAGACAACAAATCCCATCACTGTGAAGTCTTTCGACACTACAATGCTCCCAACACCATCCTCCCGCGACCTCCTCGCGACCCTGAGCCAACACACGCTAAAGTACTAAGTCAAGAGAGGTCCCATATCCTCTAGTGTGGTTAGCACGCTAAAATGCTTGGTTTAGTGTAACAAGATGTCTGTCCTTGTTGACTTAGGCACCATTCCAACTACACCCGAGAATCACACCAACATACCATTGTGCCCAAGTCTAAATCATTTTGCTTTTAGTTTTAGTTTTCATAAGTAGACATGGCACAAGGTGGAAATCATAACTCATAATAAGTTTTAGGATGATCAAGGTTATCGACAAGTCGATAATCGCCCATTTCTACCGGCTAAGCATGGCTAAGCAATTAATTCAAGAACTACTAAGTGACAAGAGCCCTCCACTAACTCTTAATCACAAAAGTAACCTAGGCTCATGGTAGTAGAGGATAATCATTTGCTAAGGAAATGCATCTACTAGGCCATCTATTAAAACAAAGTAGCAATGCATACATAGAATTTGTAATCAACATAAATACTTAAAATACCGATTAACATGATCAAACTGCTTTGCCTTCTTGCCGTTGCTCAATTTGTTGCTGAGGATCGTTTCTCGTTACCGCAAATGTCTAACCCTAAGCGAGAGGCAAAAGAACCAAGAACAACCAATAAGACTAGCAACACTTAAACCAAAGAGCAAGCAAAATTATCCAAATGCGACTAAACTTATACACAAGGTGAAATACTCGAATATACCTAGACATAGAAACTGAAAACCTAATTTGGAATTGCGGTAAAAGATATTACCTAAAAACACATTTTCGCCATAATTAGCACTCAGCAAAAATATTTTCTAGAAAGATTTTGAAGCTGAAATTTTTATGGTAGCTACCTACTGGTATAGAGGTAACCCATATAAATTTTCAGGTCATTTGGAGTTAAAGTGATTTAGTTATGATTTTTCTAAGATGCAAAATTAGCATAATACCCTTCCAGAGCATAAATATGTTCAAAACTAATTTTACAGAGAAGTATACCAACAGAGGGGTTTTCTAGAATTTATCAAATATATTATGCATTTACAGAGAATTACTTGTGCATTTTACAAGTCTTCCGTAATTTTCTAATTGCTAAAAATAGGTACTAATTCATTAATCAAGGTTTCACTATAATCTTGACCTATCATCATTTTTACATTAACATTGGGTTGATAACAAATTTATCAAAGTTGGAATCATTCATTTTGGATATACACAGAGCAAGATATGCATTTTCTAACGCTTTATCCATTTTCTCGAATATTCAAAATGACAAAACCAAGTTATTCCTAGTCATACAATTTTCTCGCATCGAACATGCTTAAATCCATTTTTATAATGAGCTAAAGTGATAACATAATTTATTCCATGGAATTAACTAAAAGCGCTTAAAAATGAATTAGTATGAGTTTCTAAAGTTTTTATATCATTTTCACCAAACAAATACTTACCAAATACGTAATGTTCCAATAGAAGAAAATGACGTGGACGCCGGCAACCCTTGATCCGACATCTCACGCTCACGCGCACGCCGAAACACAAGACGCCGCCGCAAACCCTAACGAACCCACCGCTGATCAAGATCCAACGGCCGCACGGGTGTATGCAATCGACGGCGCGTTGCTTGGGCCAATCCTGCACCGCAGATCGATTGCATGGACGCCCGTAACGCACCAACAACCGGATTGTCCGATTGCACACACGATCTCGCCATTGATCGCAAGATCGACGCCTGTATGCATTTGAGGAACCTGATGGTCCGAATGCATGCAAGATCCGGGCCGCATCACAAAATGGATCGCGCATAGATCAAGTTCAAAAGGGGTACCGACGAGGGGACCGCATGTCGCTGACTCACGCAGTCACGCATCGCAACGATTTAACCCATCGCCAAGACGCGCACCGCCCACAAGTCACGACCGCAGAAGGTTTCCGACAGATTAAGCGCCTATATTTTTATTAATCAATGATTAAGCATTAACGATGCTCGAATAAACATGGAGGAAACAGATTGATTTATGGAGATTGGGCCCACCGGTCAAGTGGCCCAATAATAATGATTAAGACATAATTAACGCCTAATGATTGGTAATTAATGTGTCCTAATGATCCGATTTAAAACGGAGCTTCGTGTTCAAGAAACCCGAGTGGCTTGACGGCTTGTCGCGGCGATCTCGTCACTACCGCGCCACAAACTATCAAAATGGGTTCGCATAGTGTCGGACTCAACAAGCTGGTGACTCACCGCGGTGGAGGTTCGGAACGCCATGAGCCGAAACAAAGATGAAGGCCGACACGCAAAAACACGAAAATAGCAAAATGCTCACGCAGTCCAAGGAAGCGAAAGCCATGACTTAGGGACTACATAGGAGCTACCTTAACCGAGAGGAGCTCCAAAGATGGCCGGGAAGACTTGAACACGATGAAGTCCAATCGAGCCAAGAAGATGAAGTGGAAATGAGGTTCTGAGCAAAATGAGTGGAACCACATCATTACCACACTTCATTATAGCTCAAAGAGGCTCCAAAAGCAAGTAATTGCAAAAAGAATCACTTAATGAGTGGAGAAGAAAGGGGGTGAAACCAACTGAAAATCTCCAAACTTAAAATTGAGTGATTCTCAGGAATGCAACCCAAAATCAAGTTAGGGGAAATATAAAGAGGTTGAGGGTTCAAAAGGGTGCAAGAAATATTGAGGATGAACCATCTGACACTAAGGTCGCCATTGGAGCTCTACGCCAACAATGGTGTTTTGAGGCGTGAGAGGTGTTCTTGAGCTCAAACACAGAGAATAGCTAAGTGTGGTGCAAAAGAACACTGTGAGGACCTAGGGGAGCAATTATATAGGGAAGGATTAGGTTTCCACCAAGGGCATGAGCCCATGGTGAGCTCGGTTCATGCTCCTGCCAGACCAAGAAAAGATGGGAGCAAGTGAGACTCGGACAATGGAGGAGAAAGCTCAGGCGCATTAAATGCATTGCAGAGACGCTTGACAAAAGCAACGTGGAGGTGACACATCAACGCCGCCTGCGTTTCTCTCGCCGCCATTGCCGCCCGCGGCGTCAAGAAGCAGAGAGGAAGAAGAATGTAAAGACGAACGGTGACCGCCGGATCGAAAATGGACGGTCACGATTAAACAAGTTCACGGACAACCATTGCTCTCAAGGATCTGGACGGCTGATTGAGATCCAACGGTCCTTATTGACCAATGCAACCGAGGGTCCGAATGCTTACACGAACATGGGCCACGCGATCCAATCCAACGGTCTGATATCGCGACGCCGCGCTTTAAACCGCGGCTCGTGCAGCTTAGGTGGTTCAACCAAGTCAAGTGGCTCGGACTCGAGCCCGACTGAACCCAATGAATAGTGAATTTGGTTTTTAGGTTTTTAATTGCTCGAGACTTTTGAGGATTTATTTGGGGTAGCAAAATAACTCCAAAAATTTGAAATTTTTACAGGAGCTTGCTGATCGAGACGTTGACCTTGTGTAAAATTTTCAGAGAGTTTTATGCCGCGAATAAATCTCCGTATTCTACAAGGCTCTGCTTTAATGTTTGACTGAGAGTCAAACAGTTTGATCGCTCTAAAAATATTCAAACAATTTCTAAAAATTGTGGAATTTTTCAGAGGGTCACATACCACCACAGAGACTTAGGAAAATATATCCAGAGGATGATCATAAGATTTGACAAGATTGTTTTTGAAGGAACAGATTTGTATCAAAAGATTTGTGACTTTGCATTTCCATAAGTCTTGTACAATACTTGTGCAATACAAACAGAAACACATGATGTAAGAAAAAGTTTTAATTTCTACTCATTTTCTTACATTTGAAACACAAGCCCAAAATTTGGGATGTTACAACTCTCCTCTTACAAGAATCTCGACCCAGATTCCTTTCTCTGAGAAGAAAGAAGGAAAATCTGCACGAAGGCGATCTTCGCGCCCCAAGTTGCTTCATCTACGGAATGGTTTGACCACCAACCTTAAGGAACTTGATGACACTGTGCCTTGTTCTCCGCTCAGTATTCCTCAAGAATACGCAACAGGATGCTCGCGGTAGGTCAAATTCTCCTCTGCACATCGAGAACCTCCAATGGAGCTTCCTCGCTGGGACACTGAGGCACTTCTTCGTGTGAAACATGGAACACATCATGCACATGTAACAGCCCTAACTTAGGTTTGTATTTCAAATGTAGAATTTTGAGGAGAAATAAAAACTTTTGTTGCCTCTTCAAAATCATTTGAAAGTTTCTACATTTTTCCCTAGCAATTTCCATTTTCTAGAATTAAATTCTTGTGAATGGAAATTGTTGTCAGCACATTCTTAGCCTTCAAACTTGTGATCATCCCCTATGAATATTTTTCCTGTCATCTTGACCATCCTATCTACCTCTCTGAATTATTTCACAATTTTAGATTTTGTTTGCTATTTCAAATGGCCAAGTCAACTCTGTTTGAAATCTGGTCAAACTCCCAGACAGCAGCTTTCAGAATTTTCTAGAACAATGCAGTGCATAAAAGTTCTGGAAAATTATACAAGGTTGTTCTCTGTCTCTAGTAGCTACCATAAAAATTTCGAAATTTTTGGAGCTCAGGAGCTACTCTAAAAATTCCCAAACCTTCTCTGCTTTTTAAATCAAAATCTAAGCATCGTCCTCCTGCCCAACTCAACTCAGCTCGAGTCCGACTACGCCACTTGACTCGGCCACAACTATCCGCACCGCAAGGAAGTCCAATTGATCGGGACCGCCCGATGCAAATCGAACGATCCACGGCGCGCTGCAACCGACTCCGTCCGAATGCATACATCAATCTCACCGGCCCATTTCGATCCAACTGGCCGGCGCTTCAACCGAGCCAAACTTCCGGTTCGCACCGCTCGTCTCGCCGCCGCAGGTGGACCCTACCGTCGTCCACCTCGCCTTCTCCGCACTCACCGGAGTTCGCGGCCGCGGCGCGCATGTTGCCACGCACTCGCCGCCACCTATTTGCCCTCGTGGTTCCGCCCTGCGGAGCATCGCCAGAGCTTCATAACCTCACCGCACTCATTCACCATCGCTTTCCGCTTCTCACCTCCGCCCAAATTTTCCTTCTCGCCGAGAAGAACTCGAGCGTAGCGCCGCCAAGCTTCGAGCCGCTTGAGCCGATCGCACAGTCAGTTCCTCTCGCCGCCCATTTTGCCTATTCCGGTCCTGGCGCCCGCGGATCACCAGGGGCGGTCGTCGTCTCGCCTCCCGGCGATCTCGCCCCGCGAGCTTGCTAGCTCGTGAGTCTCAAGCCTCGGCCATTGTTCCACTTGATCGCAATGCTCCACCGATGCTCACGGTGGGTTCGCCGCCTTTGGTGCATCGTGAAGCCGTGGCGACCATTTTTCTCCGAGCTCGCGCCGCCGTGGTGATTCCGCCGCCTCAACCTCCTTCGCCGCCATCATCTTGTGCTTATTGTTCCTCGGGATCAAGGCGAGCTGCGGGCGCACTTTCTCGAGTCTTCAAGCCCGTAGCGCCTTCTCCGCGAGCACCGCATCTTCTTCTCCGCTCGCCGCCGCCGCCACGGCATTCCTCGCGACTCGCCATCGCCATCGAAGTTCGCGAGGTCCTTGCGAACCCAAGGTACCACTCACTCGCCTTGAAACTCATCGGTTTGCTAGATCACTGCGCGCCGCACCGCCGCAGCGCGTTGCGCCGGGAACCAGGTGAAGATTAGTTTAACTCTAATCATGTCTTCTGAGTCACCGATTTAGGCCTCTCGTAATCGCATTTAGAAATCCTTAATCCAGCCCGTTATTTGTTCTTCCGAGTCACCGCCATGTGGGTCCATGTTGTCGCTAGGTTTGTGTAGTTCGTTATACGCTTTCTCCACGGGAAGCGATTTCTCCGCGTGAGTGTTTTAGGTTTGCACTTAGCGAGCCAAGACGATTTTTGAATACGCCGACGCCACTTTAGGCGGGTGCGCTCGTCCTGTCAGCGTTACAAGGCCCGCCGCTGCTGGTTTGGCCATCGATCGCGGTAGAAAAAGTATTAAGTGCTTTAGTATTTCAAATGCTTTTTCGCGTAATCGTTAAATCATTTAAACTTGTAAAATGCATAACTAATTCAATTTTTATCCAAATTGCATGAAACCAGTGCTGTTATTTTTCATTTTAAATGTATTATTTACTAAAATTAGTTTCATCCATGTCTCTGTAGCAAAAATCTGTTATCTAATAAAATGATGTCTTATGTATCTTCTAAATTAGAAAATGCATATCTTTTCCAATAATTGTCCAAATTCAATGAACCCAGTTTTGTAAAATTTCATTTTCAGTATACTAACTGTTAGGATAGGTTTTATACACTGCTTCGTTTATGAAAAGTTGTTAAGTAACTAACTAGTGGCATGTTGTGTTTTTAGCTTAGAAAATTCATAGAAAATTATTAGCATCTTAAAATGATTTGTTCTCTCTGTTTCTAAATTTTGTTATATCTTGTTTAGGCTGCTGTGTGAATTTTGGCATGGGTTGATGTTGTTGTTGTATGCTTGAGTTTTGTCGGTGTTATTCGCCCTTATTTGTCGTTGTGTTCAATCGTTAGGCTTCGATATTTGCTGCAACCCCGAGGACGATCCTCCGCAAAGATATTGAGCAACAAAGATCCGCAAGCAGCTTGATCATGATTAATCCCAGTATTTTAAAGTTTAATATTTTGTTTCACCAGATGTATGCATCGCTAATTTGTGTTAAAATGGTTAGTTAAACCGTGAGTCGCATATCCTCGTAGACAAAATATGGATCTCTACTACCGAGCTAAGTTATTTGTCGTGGATTAGAGATCGCTGATGATCTCTTGTCACTTAGTAGATTCGGTCAACTTGCTTAGACATGCTTAGCTATCGGTAGAATCAAGCGTTATCGACTTTAGTCAGAACCTGATCACACAAAATTTACTATAACTTTATGTTTTAGCATTTCGCTATGTTTATCCGCAAAACTAAAAATGAAAACAAAAATGGTTTAGACTTGGGCACAATGGTAAGACCGTGTGATTCGTTGTGTGATCGAAAGGTGCCCGAGTCAATTAAGGACCGAAAGTTACTTTATGCCACCGCATCGAGCATTTTGCGTGCAACCACACTAGAGTATATGGACCTCTCTGACCTAGTACTTTGGCGGTATTGGCCCGGGTCGAGGAGGTCGCAGAGGGATGGAGGTGGAGCATGGTAGTTGTCCAAAAGCTTTATCCCGAGTGGGTAGTTGTCTTTCGGCTTACCATGTAAGCGTATGGTGTTTCTACCTATACGAGCTGCTCGGGTTGATACACAATATTGGAAACACCTCGAGGACTTAGTCAGGCTTGCATACCTTCTAAGTGTGCTTTGGCTTAAAGGCGGTCCAAGTGTGGGTACATTGGTACACCCCTGCAGGGTTAAAACTATTCGAATAGCCTCGCCCTAGGTTATGGACACGCTGATACGCCCGTAAGAACTAGACTACAACATTTTAATTAAAACTTGATGGGTGGTACGAACTGGGATTCGTGTTAGTTGTAGTGACTATTGGGATAGTCACTTCTAGGTGGTTACTTGTATCTATCTTTATTTCGCAGCTTATTTCAACAAGAAAATGAATTGCAAACTTGTCTTTAAACTCAGACATTATTGCAAATAAAGTTGGCTTTATGCAAATGAAACATATGACTTCCACCAAATAAGCCTCGCATGTAGCATATGAACAGTGTCCGCAATTCACACGCTGTTTTGGCGGTACAAAGACAATCTTTGTACTGTGTGCTTTGCTTAAATGTTTTTGTTGCAGAGGAAGAAGGTGAGCTCTGTGGTCCTCACTTCGTGAGTCAGGTTGCCGCTTTCTTGACGACTAGACTTGGCGTCCCCACCAGATGCCTTGTGGGTTGAAGGCACACCGATTGGCTTTGTTTATAGCCATCTTATGGCGCTTTTGCTTCCGCTGTCTTTCGTTGTTATTTGTGTATCTTGTGGCACGCGCCATTGTCCTGTAATATTGTTACTATTTGTTTATCTTCCGCTTGGAAGTGTGGTGTTTGGACTCTATGTGTGGAATGGAGTTGATGTCTAATTTTGTACCGGTGTATATACTCGCTCGGGAAGTATACATATCTCGAGGATCGCTTTATTTGATTTGTGATGCTAGGACCAGTGGTTGGTTACATTACAAACCAAATAAACCGGGTCCTCACAAAGTTGGTATCGAGCCATTCTCGACCGTAGTAACCAAGCATAGTCGTCCTTAGGTATTTTGAAAGTCTTATTTTCAAATTATAAAAGGTTTATGAAAACCTAGGCGATTCTCGATTTTATTCCTTACCTATCTTAGCTTTCTACTCATCTTACTCTAATTTAAGTTTTGAAACTTGGTTTCTCTCTTCACCTTTCAAAAGATAGTTACTACCGTGGAATTAGTTTGGGGAGAACCATGAAGTTTAATCCAACTAAAACTTGTGGGGATAATAGGTAAGATGTAAAGGAGTAGTTATGTGTCCGATTTTTGCGGGTCGAACTTTATCCCGCCTTGTGTTTGTTTCGGACTGCCATGAATTTTGGCTTTTTGCTCTTAAATTTGTTGCTAACTTGTCTTAGTAAAACAGATGGCCGGAGAACGCTGTGGCGCCAAGAAGCCGGGTCATGATGAGGAGCTTCTCCTCCGACCATGGTCGAGGTTCTCGCCGACGAGCGAACCGCATGGACCAGACGCGCATCTTGGAGGTTATTGCTAGGAATACCTCCACCCGCCGGTGGTGGCGCCACCGCACTCAGCCGGGACTTGCAGAGTTCCTCCGCACACCGCCGACTTTCCCCCGCCTCGAGGACCTCTCGATGCGACGATTATCGCGCATGGTTGAGCGAAGCTCAACATAGCTCGCTGCCGCGCAGACAAGGCGCCGCGCCCCACCGCCTTGAGGGCGCGGACTCATGGTGGGAGAACTATTCGCCATGCACCGCGCCATGTGGTCGCGTGGAGGAGTTCCGCCGCTTGTTCGGGCCCACATCCCGATGGCCCGATGAAGCTGAAGAAAAGGAGTTCCTCGCGCTGCGCAAGGGCGCAAATGCGGACGGAGTACCTTTAAGAGTTCAATCATCCGCCTGCTATGCTCCGGTGAGGTGGCCTCGATGAGGCTAAGCAGAGAAGTTTATGGATGGCTTGTCCGAGGAGCCGCAGACAAGCTATCTATTGTGGACTTCTCGCACTTTCGTGCCTTGGTAGATAAGGCCATCGCTGCAGAGCATAAGGCAAAGGCGCTGGCGAAGTCCCGCAAGCGCAAATGGAGGCGACGCCTACTCACACCACCTCGCTCGCCTCTGGCCGGGCCGCACCGCTGGCCTGCTCTTGCTCCACCGGGCGCCGAGACCATCCGCACCAGCTCTCGCCCACCGCAGCCGTGAGCCAGCACGCGCGCCGCGATCCAAAGAAGCAGAGCGCTCCGCAATCCGGCGCCGAGGTGATTGTTTTCGCGCCACAACAAGGGCCATTATGCGAATACCGCCTCGTAGTGTTGCAGCACCGCCCTAATGGAGGACGCGGGTAGGGGAGTGGTCACCGCCGACCGTAAGATTATTCGAAGACCTGTGGTGCGAGCAGCGGTCGAGTGAACCACCTTTCACCGAGGAGGCTCAGAGGCGCCGATGTCGTGGATGGGTACACTTTGTTAATTCTCGCCCGCCGCAGATATTTGATTCGAGCATCGCATTCTTTTATTTCAAGATCATTTGCTGCTGTTAGTGGTCTTCACCGTGTTCCTTTGAAGTTCTTTGCTCATCCGCTCCCGGGTCGGAAATGAGAGCTGATTTACAAAGGTTTCGGATGTTCCTATCATAGTTGAAGGAGGGGATTTTTGGCAAATCTCATTCTCGCCTAGCCAATGAGTCCGATGTGATTCTTGGCATGGATTGGTTGTCCCAACACTTGGGGCAAATCGACAGTGCCGTGAAGATTGTCTATCTTACCAGCTTCTTCGTGAGCAAGCCGGCCGCCACGTTACCAAGGCCCGTGTCTATGTGCATTAGAAGCAAAGCCACCTTTGCTAATTCAAGATGTTCCCATAGTATCCGACTTTGTGGATGTCTTTCCGAAGATTTGCTCGATGCCTCCGTTCGAGACCTGAGTTTGTCATCGAAGTTGCGCCCGGCACCGCCCGATTTCAAGGCGCCGATCGGATGCCTCCCAATGAGCTAGAAGAATTGAAGAAGCGCTTTGGCGAGCCCAAGCAAAGGGTTTCATCCGCCCCAGCCATCTCCTTGGGGTTGTCCGTGATCTTTGTGAAGAAGAAGGACAAGACTTTGCGCATGTGTGTTGATTACCGTCCTCTCAATGAGGTGACGTGAAGAACAAATATCCTCTCGCCCCGCATTGATGATCTTTTGACCGCTTGTCCGAGCTCAAGTGTTCTCCAAGATTGATCCGAGGTCGGGCTATCATCAAGTCCGGATCGTACGAGGATATTCAAGACGGCTTTCACTACTCGTTATGGCTCAGACGTAGTACACCGTCATGTCTTTCGTTTGACCAATGCTCCAAATAAGTTGTTCATGAACCTTATGAATTCGATTCATGGAGTATTTGGACAAATTTGTGGTGGTTTTTATTGATGACATTCTTATCTATTCCAAGATCAAGCAGAGCATGCCGAGCATCCAAGATTGTTTTGGGCAAGTTATGGAGCATCACCGTATGAAAAGTTCAAAGAAATGTGAGTTCGTTGAAGGAAGTGGCATTTTTGGGCCATGTTCTTTCACCGGAGGCATAGTCAGGATCCCAAAGAAGGTCAGCGATGTTCTATCTTGGGGACACCAAGTCGGGCCACCGATGTGGAGTTTTCTGGTTTAGCGGGCTATTATCGCCGCTTATCGAGAACTTCTCCAAGATCGCAGCCGATGACCGAATTGCTTAAGAAGGACAAGAAGTTTGTATGGTCCTCTCGCTTGTGATGAGAGCTTTCAGAGCTCAAGCCGTTGACTTCAGCCAGCCTCCTACTCTTCCCGATATCCACAAGAGCTTCGATATTTATTATGCATGCCTCTCGTCGGGACTCTGATGTGTTCTTATGCAGAAGGCAAGGCGCTTGCCTATGCATCTAGGCACTGAGGCCTCATGAGCTCAATTATCCCACCCATGATTTAGAGCTTGTCGCAGTAGTTCATGCACTCAAGATTTGGCGGCATTATTTGATCTAAACCACCGTGAGGTGTATTCCACCACAAGAGTTTGAAATACTTGTTCACTCACCAGATCCAACCTCAGCAGAGGAGATGGCTAGAATTGATCAAAGATTATGACATGGGTATTCGTGATCACCGGCAAGGCCAATGTGGTTGCCGATGCACTTAGTCGAAAGGTGTATTGCAATACTTTGATGATCCAAGAGCAAAGAACTCGCACCGCTGCAGAGTTTCAAATGCCTCAACTTGGGTTTGTTGAACATGGTTCCTTTGTCGCCTTGGTTGTGCAACCAACCTTGGTGGATCAAATCAAGGCAAAGACAAAGAATCGATGATGGTGTGGGTAAAATCAAGCAAAACATCGTGAATGGATCACCAAGTGTTTCACTGAGGATGAGCACGTGTTGTATGGTTTGGGCAGCGCCTCGTGGTCCCAAAGATCCCCGAAAGGCGGGATTTGATCCTTCAAGAAGCCCATGATTCGCCTTTGTCCATCCATCCCGGGCTACCAAGATGTACCAAGATCTCGCGCAGAGATTCTCGTGGACTCGCATGAAGCGAGATTGCCGTGTTCGTGGCCGATGTGACATATGTTGTCGTGTCAAGGCCGAGCATCGCCCCCAATGGTCTTCTTCACTCTTACCTATACCGTAATGGAAGGGATTCGTAGGCATGGATTTTATCACCGTCCGCCCTGCACTCGCAGGAAGGATGCATTATGGGTTATCATTGATCGATTGACGAAGGTGGCTCATTTCCTTCCAAGGCGAACGAAGATTGATGTGAATCGCCATGGATCTTTACATATCCCGTATTGTGAGTCTCGCATGGTGTGCCACGAACAATTGTGTCGATCGTGGTTCTCTGCTCACCTCTTTTGGCATAGTCCGCAGGAAGCCATGGGGACCCGCTTTTCTTTCACCACCTATCATCCTCGTGATCGATGGTCGACGAGCGAATCAACCAAGTTCTTGAAGACATGCTCCGTGCTTGTGTTCTCTCCTATGGAAAGAATTGGGAGAAGTGCCTACCGCTGCCGAAGTTCTCCTACAACAACGCTTTTCAAAGCTAGTCTGGTATGGCACCGCTTGAGGCTTTGTATGGACGGCGCCGCCGTAACACCGCTGAACCGGTCGAGACCGTGAAAGGCGCTTCTTGGCCCGATTCCATCAATGAGGTCGAAAGTCAAGTGCATGATTCGGAGCACTTGCGCATAGCTCAATCCAGCGTAAGAGCTTATGCAGATCGGCGCCGCCGTGAGTTGAGTTTCCACCAATGACTTTGTGTATCTCAAAGTCTCACCTTGAAGGACATCGCTGCTTCGCGTCAAGGGCAAGTTGGCTCTGCATGTTGGACCATATCGCGCCATCGATAAAGTGGGAGCCGCTGCATACAAACTAGAATTGCTACCACACTTGAAGGAGTGCACGATGTTTTCCATGTGTCACAATTGAAGAAGTGCCTCCGTGTTCCAAACCGAGGAAACACCATTGGAAAATATCGATGTGCGTGAAGATCCGCCTTATCGCGAGCATCCCGCTCAGTATCCTCAAGAAGTCGAACGCAGATCGAGGAACCGTGTGATCAAGTTCTCAAAGTTCAGCTGGTCGAACCACTCCGAGGATGAAGCCACTTGGGAGCGGAAGATCGCCTCCGAGCAGATTACCCATCCTTCTTCTCTCAAAGAATCGTAATCTCTAAGCGAGATTCCTGTAAGGGGGAGATTTGTAACAGCCCTAACTTAGGTTTGTATTTCAAATGTAGAATTTTGAGGAGAAATAAAACTTTTGTTGCCTCTTCAAAATCATTTGAAAGTTTCTACATTTTTTCCCTAGCAATTTCCATTTTCTAGAATTAAATTCTTGTGAATGGAAATTGTTGTCAGACATTCTTAGCCTTCAAACTTGTGATCATCCCTAGGAATATTTTTCCTGTCATCTTGACCATCCTATCTACCTCTCTGAATTATTTCACAATTTTTAGATTTTGTTTGCTATTTCAAATGGCCAAGTCAACTCTGTTTGAAATCTGGTCAAACTCCCAGACAGCAGCTTGTGAATTTTCTCTAGAACAATGCAGTGCATAAAAAGTTCTGGAAAATTATACAAGGTTGTTCTCTGTCTCTAGTAGCTACCATAAAATTTCTGAAATTTTTGGAGCTCAGGAGCTACCTCTAAAATTCCCAAACCTTCTCTCGTTTTTAAATCAAAATCCAAAGTATCGCTTCTTCTGCCCAACCCAACTCAAAGCTCGAGTCCGACTCGCGCCACTTGACTCGGTCGCTAACTATCTCGCACCGCAGCGAAGTCCAATTGATCGTGACCGTCCGATGCAAATCGAACGATCCACGCGGCGCTGCGCGGCAACCGACTCCGTCCGAATGCATACATCAATCTCACCGCCCATTTCGCATCCAACGGCGGCGGCGCTTCAATCGAGCCAAACTCTCCGCTCGCACCGCCGCTCGTCCGCCGGCCGCGTGTGGACCCTACCCGCCGTCCACTCGCCTTCTCCGCACTCACCGAGTTCGCGTCGCGGCGCGCATGCTCGCCACGCACTCGCCGCCACCTATTTGCCCTCGTGTTCGTCTGCGGAGCATCGCTGAGCTTCATAACCTCACCGCACTCATTCGCCATCGCTTCTTCGCCTTCACCTTCTCCGCCCAAATTTTCTTCTCGAGAGAAGAACTCGAGCGTAGCGCCGCTGCTTTCGAGCCGCTTTGAGCCAACATCATGACAACGGTGTTCTCTCGCCGCCGCTCCATTTTGCCTATTCCGGTCCCTGGCGCCCGTGATCACAGGGCGGTATCGCTGCCTCGCGCTCCGCGATCTCGCCCCGCGAGCTAGCTGCTCGTGAGTCTCAAGCCTCGCCGCTTGGTTCCACTTGATCGCAATGCTCCACCGATGCTCACGGTGGGTTCGCTTTCGCTTTGGTGCATCGTGGAAGCCGTGGCGACCGATTTTTCTCCGAGCTCGTGAGCCGCCGCGGTGATTCCGCCGCCTCAACCTCCTTCGCCGCCATCATCTTGTGCTTATTGTTCCGGGATCAAGGCGGAGCTGTGCGCACCTTCTCGAGTCTTCTCGGCCCGTAGCGCCTTCTCCGCGAGCACCGCATCTTCTTCTCCGCCTCCGCTCGCCGCCACCGCCACGCATTCCGTGACTCGCCACCGCCATCGAAGTTCGCGAGGTCCTTGCGAACTCAAGGTACCACTCACTCGCCTTGAAACTCATCGGTTTGCTAGATCACCGCGCGCCGCACCGCCGCAGCGTTGCTCACGGCGGAACCGCCGTGAAGATTAGTTTAACTCTAATCATGTCTTTGAGTCACCGATTTGTGGGCCCTCTCTCGTAATCGACGAGAAATCCTTTAATCCAGCCCGCTATTTGTTCTCTCGAGTCACCGCCATGTGGGTCCATGTTGTCGCTAGGTTTGTGTAGTTCGTTATACGCTTTCTCCGATGGGAAGCGATTTTCAGGTGAGTGTTTTAGGTTTGCACTTTATGAGCCAAGACGATTTTTGAATACGCTTCGACGCCACTTTAGGCGGTGCGCTGTCTCCGGTCACGCGTCATAGGCCCGCCGCTGGTCGGGCTTACCGACAAGGTAGAAAAGTATTAAGTGCTTTAGTATTTCAAATGCTTTTCAGAATCGTTAAATCATTTAAACTTGTAAAATGCATAACTAATTCAATTTTTATCCAAATTGCATGAAACCAGTGCTGTTATTTTTCATTTTAAATGTATTATTTACTAAAATTAGTTTCATCCATGTCTCTGTAGCAAAAATCTGTTATCTAATAAAATGATGTCTTATGTATCTTCTAAATTAGAAAATGCATATCTTTTCCAATAATTGTCCAAATTCAATGAACCCAGTTTTGTAAAATTTCATTTTCAGTATACTAACTGTTAGGATAGGTTTTATACACTGTTTCGCTTATGAAAAGTTGTTAAGTAACTAACTAGTGGCATGTTGTGTTTTTAGCTTAGAAAATTCATAGAAAATTATTAGCATCTTAAAATGATTTGTTCTCTGCTTCTAAATTTTGTTATATCTTGTTTAGGCTGCTGTGAATTTTGGCATGGGTTGATGTTGTTGTTGTATGCTTGAGTTTTGTCTGTGTTATTCGCCCTTATTTGTCGTTGTGTTCGATCGTTAGGCTTCGATATTTGCGCAACCCCGAGGACGATCCTCCAAAGATATTGAGCAAAAAGATCCAGCAAGCGCTTGATCATGATTAATCCCAGATTTTAAAGTTTAATATTTTGTTTCACTGTATGTATGCATCGCTAATTTGTGTTAAAATGGTTAGTTAAACTGTAGTCGCATATCCTGTAGACAAAATATGGATCTCTACTACCGAGCCTAAGTTATTTGTCGTGATTAGAGATCGCCGGATGATCTCTTGTCACTTAGTAGATTCGGTCAACTTGCTTAGACATGCTTAGCTATCGGAGAATCAAGGTTATCGACTTTAGCCGGTAACCTTGATCACACAAAATTTACTATAACTTTATGTTTTAGCATTTCTCGCTATGTTTATCTCGCAAAACTAAAATGAAAACAAAATGGTTTAGACTTGGGCACAATGGTAAGACTGGTGTGATCTCGTTGGTGTGACCGAAAGGTGCCCAGTCAATTAAGGACCGAGTTACGGCGCCACCGTGATCGAGCATTTTGCGTAAACCACACTAGAGTATATGGGACCTCTTGACCTAGTACTTATGTGTATTGGCTCCGGTCGCCAGGAGGTCGCAGGAGGGATGGAGGTGGGAGCATGGTAGTTGTCCAAAAGCTTTATCCCGAGTGGTAGTTGTCTTTCGCTTTACCATGTAAGCGTATGGTGTTTCTACCATACGAGCTGCTCGGGTTGATACACAATATTGGAAACACCAGAGGACTTAGTCAGGCCAGATACCTTCGAAGTGTGCTTTGGCTTAAAGGCCCCAAGTGTGGGTACATTGGTACACCCCAGCAGGTTAAAACTATTCGAATAGCCTCGCCCTAGGTTATGGACACGCCGACACGCCCGTAAGAACTAGACTACAACATTTTAATTAAAACTTGATGGGTGGTACTAACTGGGATTCGTGTTGTTGTAGTGACTATTGGGATAGTCACTTCTAGGTGGTTACTTGTATCTATCTTTATTTCGCAGCTTATTTCAACAAGAAATGAATTGCAAACTTGCCTTTAAATCAGACATTATTGCAAATAAAGTTGGCTTTATGCAAATGAAACATATGACCTCCACCAAATAAGCTCGCATGTAGCATATGAACAGTCTCGTTAATTCACACGCCGCTTTTAGTGTACAAAGACAATCTTTGTACTGTGTGCTTTGCTTAAATGTTTTTGTTGCAGGCAGGAAGAAGGTGAGCCTCGTGGTCCTCACGTGAGTCGTGTTGCCGCTTTCTGACGACTAGACTTGGCGGTCCTGGCCGATGCCTTGTGGGTTGAAGGCACACCGATTGGCTTTGTTTATAGCCATCTTATGGCGCTTTTGCTTCCGCCGTCTTTCTCGTTGTTATTTGTGTATCTTGTGGCCACCGGCCATTGTCTGTAATATTGTTACTATTTGTTTATCTTCCGCTTGGAAGTGTGGTGTTTGGACTCTATGTGTGGAATGGAGTTGATGTCTAATTTGTACCGTGTGTATACGCTCGAAGTATACATATTCGAGGATCGCTTTATTTGATTTGTGATGCTAGGACCGTGGTTGGTTAAGCATTACAAACCAAATAAACTCGGGTCCTCACAAAGACACCCTCGCGCGTACCGTAGCTCCAATCAGCACGCGATCGCTCCAACTTTCTCGATGATACGGTAAGGCCCAACATATCGAGGAGCCAACTTGCCCTTGATGCCAAAACGCCGATGGCTCCTTCAAGGGTGAGACTTTGAGATACACAAAGTCATTGGGCTCAAAGCTCAACTCACGCGACGACGACCGCATAGCTCTTTCTCGCGGATCGGATCGGGCCGCGCAGATGCTCGCGATCAATCAACTCGACTTTCGCCTCATTAATCGAACGGGCCGAAAATCGCCGCCACCGCCTCCGACCAGTTCAATGGGTTCTCGCATTCTCCCATACAAAGCCTCAAATGGTGCCATGCCAAGACCGGCTCAAAGTCGTTGTTGTAGGAGAACTCAGCAAAGGTAGGCATTTCTCCCACTTCTTCCCATAGGAAAGAACACAAGCACGGAGCATATCTTCCAACACTTGGTTGACTCGCCCGCCCGACCATCACCGAGGATGAAAGGTCAGATCGAAATGAAGGCGTCCCATAGCCTCTGCACTATGCCAAAACCGCGAGGTGAAAAGCGCACCACGATCGAATAATCGCCTTCGTACAATCGTGAAGACTCACAATCTCGAGACATAAAGTTCGCCAAAGGCCCCACACGGTCGAGTTCTGACAGAAGGAAATGTGCCACTTTAGTCAACTCGCCGATCACGCACCCAAATAGCATCATTCCTTTGGACGAAAGGGCAATCCGTGATGAAGTCCATGCCAACGGAATCCCACTTCCATTCCGCACCGCAAGGGTCAAGAAGACTGGCTGACGCCGATGCTCGCCTTCACGCTGACAAAGACACGCCGCTTACGGCAACGAACTTGGCAATCTCGCTTCATTCGGTCCACTGGAACCTCGACGAAGGTCCCGATACATCTTGGTAGCCCGGATGAATAGACAAGGGAGAATCATGGGCTTCGCGTGAGAATCAAATTCCGCAATTCCATGACCTTAGGAACCACAAGACGCCGTCCGAACCACACAACGCCATGCTCGCCCTCCGAAAGCACTTGGCTATCCCATCCTTGATGTTCGCTGATTTGGCGCACACCAACATCTGCTCACTGTGCCGCTTGATTTGGTCCACTAAGGCTGGTTGCACCACCAATGTAGCAAGAGAACCGTGCTCGGTCAAACCCAAATTAAGGCGCTGAAATTCAAATGAGAGCAGCCGCTCTTGGAGCATCAACATGTTGCAATACACCTTCCGATCGAAAGTGCATCCGCAACGACATTGGCCTTGCCCGGATGGTACCGAATACCCATGTCATAGTCCTTGATCAATTCCAACCATCTCCTTTGACCGAGGTTCGATCCGCCGGGTGAACAAGTACTTCAAACTCTTGTGGTCGGAATACACTCACAACGGTTACCAATCGTAATGCCGCCAAATCTTGAGTGCATGGACCACAAAGCAGCCAACTCCAAGTCATGAGTAGGATAGTTGAGTTCATGAGGCCTTAATCGCCGCGATGCATAGGCCACAACCTTGCTCTCCCGCATAAGAACACAACCGAGACCTCGACGAGAAGCATCACAATAGATATCGAAACTCTTGTGAATATCGTGAGAACAAGCATCAAGCCGAGGTCAACCGCTTCTTGAGTTCCTGAAACTCACATTACAAGTAGCGGACCACTCAAACTTCTTGTCTTTCTGGAGCAGCTCACCATAGGCTTGGCAATCTTGGAGAAATTTCGATGAAGCGCGATAGTAGCTACCAAACCAAGGAAACTCCGCACATCGGTGACCGACTTGGCTGACCCCAAGATAGCACATCACCGACCTTGCTAGGATCCACACCACACCTCCCGCTGAAAGAACATGGCCCAAGAACGCCACTTCTTCAACTGTAACTCGCACTTGCCGAATTTGGCATACAACAGTGCTCACGCAGCTTGCCCAACACAAGCTTAAGATGCTCAAGATGCTCTTCTTCACTCTTGAGTAGATAAGGATATCATCGATGAATACCACCACAAACCTATCCAAATACTCCATGAATATCGAGTTCATTAGGTTCATGAATAAAGCAGAGCATTAGTCAAACTAAAAGACATGACGGTGTACTCGTAAAGGCCATAACGAGTAGCAAAAGCCGCCTTAGGAATATCCTCGCCCCGATCCTCGACTTGATGATAGCCCAGCCTCAAGTCAATCTTGAGAAGACTCGTGTTCGGCCAATTGATCGAAAAGATCATCAATACGGGCAAAGGATACTTGTTCTTTACCGCCACCTCATTAAGCTGACGGTAATCAACACACATGCGCAAGGTCTTGTCCTTCTTCTTCACAAAGATAATCGACAACCCCAAGGAGATGAGCTAGGACTGATAAAACCCTTCTCTTGCAGCTCACCCACCGCTTCTTCCGCCTCCTCCAACTCATTAGGAGGCATGCGATATGGCCTCTTAGAAATAGGGGCTGTACGGCAAAGAACTCTATCACAAACTCCAGATCGCGAACAGAGGCATCCCCGGTAAATCTTCAGAAAGACATCCGCGGCCACACACGGTGGGGACGTCGCGAATCTCCACGCCGGGCTTTGCTTCAAGGACATAGAGATGGGGCTCGCGAATCGCGCGAAACCCAACCTCGCTCACCAAGGGTCGGTGAGATAGACAAACTTCCCGGCACAATCGACGGCCCCAAGTGTTGGGACAGCCAATCCATGCCAAGAATCACATCCAAGCGCCGAGTCGAGTAGAATAAGATTCGCCAAGAACCCTACGCTTCGATGTGGATGGGAACATCCCGCATACCAGTCGCTCTCATTTCCAACCCGAGAGCTAATCAGCAGTGGAATCCCAGAGGAACACAAGGAAGCCCACAATCAACAAAGAAAAGACCTCGAAATAAAAGAATGCGAGGCCCCAGAGTCAAATAAAACAGAGCAGCCGCAAATTAACAAGGAGCGCACTCAACACAACGCCGGGCGCCCGTGCCTCCTCACCGAGATGTGGTTGACTCGCCGCCCCAAGCCCGAGATAAAAAGAAGCAAAGAAATGCAAACTCAATAAAAGGGCTCAGAATAACCACCAAGAGTACAAGACCAAAATCACCAAATCGACTTCCCAAACGACTAACCCGTATGGAAGAACGAGTAATCGCTTGAGAAGATCCAAAATTTCAGAACTAAAACCCGGCTCAAAACAGCCCAAAATCAAGGTATAACCAATTGATAGAGTATAGGCATTAGCTAATCTCATATCACTTCTTACCCTTTCATTCCCACAAGTTTTAGTTGACTTATCCTCTCATTATCTACCTTCTTAGAACCTTTGAGCTTGCTGTCCGGAAATTGACGCTTGCTGTCCAGATTTTGCATCCAAGCTCCCAAATAAATTCTCCATTCCGTAAACTTCAAAACCTTGTAGAAGGGCAGCCAACACTTCAATTTGCCAAACTCATTGGTTCCCAAAACCTAAATTAAACGATAAGGACTATCCTTTGGAAGAAGATGAGAGGAAAACAATTTTCAAAACTCAAACTAGAACAAGATGAGAGAAGAAAACTAAGATAGATAAGGAGTAAAATCAGATAACTTACTTAATTTTCATAAACCATTTGACTCTTGAAAATAGGTTTTCGTAACATCCTACAAGGCTACCAAGCTAGGGTTTTCACGGTCAAGATGGCTCGATACCAACTTTGTGAGGACTGAATATTTAACTAGTAACACTTAACCTCCAAATGGTTCTAGCATTACTAATTAAACATTCTAAGCCTCATGGACATATGTTTCCTGCACTGCAACATATGCACATCATCACAAAATTACACATCCTTTCCATACAACATATATCACTAAGTTCAACAACGACATAAAGTAAAGTTATTACAAAAGAGAGCCGACCGCCAAATAGATCAATATACAAGAATGACAATGAAGCAAAAGCGCCATAAGATGGTTAGAACAAAAGTCGACCGTTAGCCACACACCCATTGGCAACCGATCGGCCGCCAAGCTAGTCGCCCGCAAGCTACCACAACACACCACAAAAGTGAGGCCCCTGCTCACCTTCTTCCTCTCGCAACAAAACAATTAAGATAGCAACCGAGTACAAAGATTGTCTTTGTACCCGCAAGATCGACGGTGGAATAGCGCACTATTCATAAACTACATGCAAGCTTATTTAGGTGGAGGTTGTATGTCTCTTTTGCATGAAGCCAACTTTATTTGCAATAAGGTAATACATTTTAAAAGCAAGTTTGCAAACTGCTTTGTTATCAAAGTAATAGTAAGTACAGATACATACAAGTAACCACTGGAAGTGACTATCCCAATAGTCACCACAACATAGCACTAATCCCCATTCGCACTCACCCATCAAGTTTTAGTTTAAAAGGTTGTAGTCTAACTCTTGAAAGACCTTGCTGCGTGTCCATAACCTAGACGAGGCTATTCGAATAGTTTTAACTCGCAGGTGTACCAATGTACCCACACCTCGCATCGCCTTTAAGCCAAAACACACTCCGTAGGTATGTCGGCACGCTAAGTCCTACGAGACGCTTTCCAATATTGTGTATTAACTACGAGCCGCCAGATGGGTAGAAACACCATACGCTTACATTGCAAGCCAAAGACAACAAATCCCATCACGGTGAAGTCTTTCTGACACTACAATGCTCCCAACACCATCCCTCCCGCGACCTCCTCGCGACCCGAGCCAATACACGCCAAAGTACTAAGTCAAGAGAGGTCCCATACCCTCTAGTGTGGTTAGCACGCTAAAATGCTTGGTTTAGTGTAACAAGATGTTCGGTCCTTGTTGACTTAGGCACCATTCCACCACACCCGAGAATCACACCAACATACCATTGTGCCCAAGTCTAAATCATTTTGCTTTTAGTTTTAGTTTTCATAAGTAGACATGGCACAAGGTGGAAATCATAACTCATAATAAGTTTTGTAGATCAAGGTTATCGACAAGTCGATAACCGCCCATTTCTACCGGCTAAGCATGGCTAAGCAATTAATTCAAGAACTACTAAGTGACAAGAGCCCTCCACGAACTCTTAATCACAGCAAGTAACCTAGGCTCATGGTAGTAGAGGATAATCATTTGCTAAGGAAATGCATCTACTAGGCCATCTATTAAAACAAAGTAGCAATGCATACATAGAATTTGTAATCAACATAAATACTTAAAATACTGGGATTAACATGATCAAACTGCTTGCCTTCTTGCTGTTGCTCAATTTGTTATGAGGATCGCTTCTGGGTTACCGCAAATGTCTAACCCTAAGCGAGAGGCAAAAGAACCAAGAACAACCAATAAGACTAGCAACACTTAAACCAAAGAGCAAGCAAAAATTATCCAAATGCGACTAAACTTATACACAAGGTGAAATACGAATATACCTAGACATAGAAACTGGAAAACCTAATTTGGAATTATGTGCAAAAGATATTACCTAAAAACACATTTTCTACCATAATTAGCACTGTAGCAAAAATATTTTCTAGAAAGATTTTGAAGCTGAAATTTTTATGGTAGCTACCTACTGTATAGAGGTAACCCATATAAATTTTCAGGTCATTTGGAGTTAAAGTGATTTAGTTATGATTTTTCTAAGATGCAAAATTAGCATAATACCCTTTCCAGAGCATAAATATGTTCAAAACTAATTTTACAGAGAAGTATACCAACAGAGGGTTTTCTAGAATTTATCAAATATATTATGCATTTACAGAGAATTACTTGTGCATTTTACAAGTCTTCCGTAATTTTCTAATTGCTAAAAATAGGTACTAATTCATTAATCAAGGTTTCATATAATCTTGGACCTATCATCATTTTTACATTAACATTGGGTTGATAACAAATTTATCAAAGTTGGAATCATTCATTTTGGATATACACAGAGCAAGATATGCATTTTCTAACGCTTTATCCATTTTCCGAATATTCAAAATGACAGAAACCAAGTTATTCCTAGTCATACAATTTTCTGCCATCGAACATGCTTAAATCCATTTTTATAATGAGCTAAAGTGATAACATAATTTATTCCAATGGAATTAACTAAAAGCGCTAAAAATGAATTAGTATGAGTTTCTAAAGTTTTTATATCATTTTCACCACAAACAAATACTTACCAAATACGTAATGTACCTAATAGAAGAAAATGACGGACGCCGCAACCCTTGATTCGACATCTCACGGCCACGCCACCGAAAAAAACAAGACGCCGCTAAACCCTAACGAAACCCACCGCTGATCAAGACCCAACGGCCAGACGGTGTATGCAACCGACGGCGGTTGCTTGGGCCAATCCCACCGCAGATCGGCTGCATGGACGGCCCGTAACGCACCAACAACCGGATTGTCCGATTGCACACACGATCTCACCATTGATCGCAAGATCGACGCCCAGTATGCACGGGGGAACCGATGGTCCGAATGCATGCAGATCCGGGCCGCAGATCACAAAATGGACGGCGCTATAGATCAAGTTCAAAAGGGGTATCGACGAGCGGGACCGCATGTCGCTGACTACGAGTCACGCACCGCAACGATTTAACCCACGCCAAGACAGCGGCACCGCCCACAAGTCATCGACCTGCAGAAGGTTTCCGACAGATTAAGTGCCGACATTTTTATTAATCAATGATTAAGCATTAACGATGTCGAACAAAGGCGAGTGAAACAGATTGATTTAAGGAGATTGGGCCCACCGTCGCTGGCCCAATAATAATGATTAAGACATAATTAACAGCCAATGATTGGTAATTAATGTGTCCTAATGATCCGACGAAACGGAGCTTCGTGTCGCAAAACCCGAGTGGCTTTGACGGCTTGTCGCCGCGATCGGCCACGCGCGCGCCACAACTATCAAAATGGGTTCGCAATAGTGTTGCGACTAACGGTGACCTCGCCACGCGTGGAGGTTCGAACGCCGCGAGCCGAAAACAAAGATGAAGGCCGACACCAAGAAACACGAAAATAGCAAAATGCTCACGCACTCCAAGGAAGCGAAAGCCATGACTTCTAGGGACTACATAGGAGCTACCTTAACCGAGAGGAGCTCCAAAGATGGTCGGAAGACTTGAACACGATGAAGTCCACCGAGCCAAGAAGATGAAGGGAAATGAGGTTCGAGCAAAATGAGTGGAACCACATCATTACCACACTTCATTATAGCTCAAAGAGGCTCCAAAAGCAAGTAATTGCAAAAGAATCACTTACTGAGCTGGAGAAGAAAGGGGTGAAACTAACCGAAAATCTCCAAACTTAAAATTGAGTGATTCCTCGTGAATGCAACCCAAAATCAAGTTAGGGAAATATAAAGGAGGTTGAGGGTTCAAAAGGGTGCAAGAAATATTGAGGATGAACCATCGACACCAAGGTCGCCATTGGAGCTCTACGCCAACAATGGTGTTTTGAGGTGAGAGGTGTTCTTGAGCTCAAACACAGAGAATAGCTAAGTGTGGTGCAAAAGAACACCAGAGGACCTAGGGAGCAATTATATAGGGAAGGATTAGGTTTCACCAAGGGCATGAGCCCATGGTGAGCTCGGTTCATGCTCCTGCCAGACCAAGAAAAGATGGGAGCAAGTGAGACTCGGACAATGGAGGAGAAAGCTCAGCGCATTAAATGCATTGCAGAGACGCTTGACAAAAGCAACGTGGAGGTGACACATCAACGCCGCCCTGCGTTCTCTCGCCTCGCCATTGCCGCCTGCGGCGCTCAAGAAGCAGAGGAGGAAGAAGAATGTAAAGACGAACGGTGACCGCTGGATCGAAAATGGACGGTCACGATTAAACAAGTTCACGGACAAACCGATTGCTCAAGGATCTCGACGGTTGATTGAGATCCAACGTCCCTATTGACCAATGCAACCGAGGGTCCGAATGCTTACACGAACATGGGCCACGCGACCGAACTAACGGCCGATATCGCACGCCGCTTTAAACCGCGCCTGGCAGCGCTTAGGTGGTTCAACTAAGTCATGGCTCGGACTCGAGCCCGACTCGAACCCAATGAATAGTGAATTTGGTTTTTAGGTTTTTAATTGCTCGAGACTTTTGAGGATTTATTTGGGGTAGCAAAATAACTCCAAAAATTCTGAAATTTTTACAGGAGCTTGCTGACTGAGACATTGACCTTGTGTAAAATTTTCAGAGAGTTTTATGCCGCGAATAAATCTCCAAAATTCTACAAGGCTCTGTTTTAATGTTTGATCGAGAGTCAAACAGTTTGATCGCTTCTAAAAATATTCAAACAATTTCTAAAAATTGTGGAATTTTTCAGAGGGGTCACATACCACCACAGAGACTTAGGAAAATATATCCAGAGGATGATCATAAGATTTGACAAGATTGTTTTTGAAGGAACAGATTTGTATCAAAAGACTTGTGACTTTGCATTTCCATAAGTCTTGTACAATACTTGTGCAATACAAACAGAAAACACATGATGTAAGAAAAGTTTTAATTTCTACCATTTTCTTACATTTGAAACACAAGCCCAAAATTTGGGATGTTACATGCTCAATATGGAAAGTGAGGATCGTCCTCGTGGTTGCCGCAAATATCGAAGCCTAACGATCGAACATAACAAAGAAATAAGAACGAATAACACCGACAAAACTCAAACATTCAACAACATCAAACAAGCCAAAACTCACACAAGAGCCTAAGCATGATATAACAAAATTTTAGAAACAGAGAACAAATTATTTTAAGTTATTAGCAATTTTCTATGAATTTTCTAAGCTAAAAACACAACAAGCCACTAGTTAATTACTTAACAAATTTTCATGAATGTAAACAAAGTGTAAAACCTATCCTAATAGTTAGTATACTGAAATGAAATTTTACAGAATTGGGTTCATTTAATTTGGACAATTTTTGGAAGAGATATGCATTTTCTAATTTAGAAGATACATAAGACATCATTTTATTAGCTAACAGATTTTTGCTACAGAGACATGGGTGAAGCTAATTTTAGTAAACAATACATTTGAAATGAAAATAAACAAGATCGGATTCATGCAATTTGGATAAAAATTGAATTAGTTATGCATTTTACAAGTTTAATTGAATTAACAAAGGCAAATGTAAAAGCATTACGATTTACTAAAGCATTTAACTTTTTCTACCCACACCAACTAACCTCAGACATCGACGGCGGGCCCGCGCAAAGTGCCGACTGTAATGCCCGCCACGAAAGTGACGCTGGCGATTCTAAGAATACGCTTGACATATCAAAGTGTACTTCTAACACATACTCACAGAGAAATACGCCAAACAGAGAAACATATCGCCAAGGGTTACACACCCACTAATCGACATCATGGCCCACATGGCGTTGACTCGTGAGGGAAATATAACGGTTGGATTAGAGTTTACTAAACACGATTACCGTGAGAGGCCCACAAATCGCTGACATAACTAAACAAATATTAGTGTTAATCGAACGCCACCGGCTGCTCACGGCCGCCACAAGACGGGGACGCGCGCGCCGCCAAGCAGCGGATCTCGCGAACTAGTGGGTTTCAAAGCGAGCGAGTGATACCTTCGGTTCACAGAGACTCGCGAACCTGGGTGGCGACGCTGGGTCCGATGGTCACCGGAGTTGAGCTCACGACGACCGGAGGCGAGAAGAAAGCACGCCCACGCGAGAAGGCGATACGGACTTCTAGAAGACTCCTAAGGTGTGCTTAAGCTTCGCCAACACCGTGAGCAAGAAGCACACGATAACGCCGACGAAGAAAGCCCGAGGTGACCGAATTTCCACGGCGCGAAACCGAGCTTGAGAAGAATTGGTCGACGCCCGCAACGATGCACAAAAGGCGTAAACAAGCCCACCGTTAGACTCGCGGCATCAATGCGATCCTGGCGACTAAGCGACGGAGCCGAAACTCACCGTGTCGCAAACGAGCTCACGGATCGAGATCGCCGAGGCGAGACGACAATACCGCTCTTGGTGATCCACCGACGCCAAGGACCCGGAATAGGCAAATGGAGGCGCGAGGCAAGAGGAACACGATGGCGCGGCCGCCGCTCAAGGGCGCTCGAACGGCGGCGCTACGCCGAAGTTTTTCTCCACCGGCTAAGAAATGGGCGAGAGGGCGCAAGAATGGTCGCGCGAAGGAATGGACGCACCCTATGAGGTAGATGGACTTCAGCGATCCTCGGAGGCGCACACGCCCCCCCGCGTGGCAATGACGAGCCGCGTGGCACGCATGCGCGATCGCCACCGAGCTCCGTGAGGCGCGAGTCGGCGAGGAAGAACTCGACAGTGGGACCCATATGTCGCCGACAATGGCGGTGCGAACCGGTGGTTTGATTTGATCGACGCACCGACCGCTGGATCCGAAATGGACTACCGATTGGTGTATGCATTCGGACAGTCGGTGCTAAGACGCGACGTGGATCGCTCGATCTTCATCTGACGGTCACGATTGATTGGACTCGGGCGTACGCTTAGTTGACGCGACCGAGCCAAGTGGTGTAGCCTGACTCGAGCCCGAAAGGTTCGCCCGAGGAACAAGACTTTGGAATTTGATTTAAAAGACAGAGAAGGTTTTGGGGAATTTTTAGAGGTAGCTCCTGAGCTCTAAAAATTTCGAAATTTTTATGGTAGCTACTAGAGACAGAGGACAACCTTGTATAATTTTTCCAGAACTTTTTATGCACTGCATTGTTCTAGAGAAAATTCACAAGCTGCTGTACAGGGAGTTTGACCAGGTTTTCAACTAGTTTGACTTGGCCATTTAAAATAGCAAACAAAATCTAAAAATTGTGAAATAATTCAGGGAGGTAGATAGGATGATCAATATGATAGGAAAATAATTTCAGAGGATGACCATAAGTTTGAAAGCTAAGAACTGATAACAACAATTTCCAATCACAAGAATTAAATTCTAAAAATTGAAATTGCTAGAAAACTTTAGAAACTTTCAAATGATTTGAAGAGACAACAAAAGTTTTTATTTCTCCTCAAAATTTTACATTTGAAATACAAACCCTAAGTTAGGGTCATATAATGGAGGCCGAGTTGGTAGCAATTGACTCAAGAATGTCGAGGCGTAATGGATTAGAGAACCCTTTCTCGACCTACTTCCAGATTGGAAAACTCAATTCCAACTATATTAACCTACTGTGATAACAAAACCGCTTTGGTTAAGGCTAAGAGTAGGAAGGACAATATGAAGTCCCCAAAACATATAAAGAAATGACTTAAGTGTATATGGTATGCCGAGAGACTGATGTTATTTCTATGGAATACATCTACTCAAAGGAACTTGGCGATCCTTTCACCAAAGGAATGGCGCGTGTCGTAGGACGCCCACCGCCCCGCGCCGACCCCGCCAAAGCCCCAAAGGCCAAGGGCCCCGGCGGGAACAAAGGGGCCAAGGGTCCCGGAGGGTCCCGGCGGGGCCAAGGGCCCGAGGGACACCACGGCAACCAAAAGTCTTGGGCGAGGGAATACCTCGCATCCTCCGGTGCAATAGTCCCGCCGACTGTGTGCACCACCGTGAACTGGGACCAGACGGTCCACCAAGGACCAAAGGCTACACTTAGGGTAGGAAAGACTCGCAGCCCCTACTTAGGTAGGGCCATGTAGGGGTAAACTCAGAATCCTCATATACCAGAGGAGTGGCTATAAATAGCCACTCCCCCATGTAAGGAGGAGAAAAAGTTCGTAAATATACTCAATTCATTGCTCGCCGGCTTGTTCTGTTTAAGGATACCCGACCATCTCAGGTGCCGGTTCCCCTTCTTCTGCCTAGCCTTTTCTACTATGACAGCTTGGCACCGCCCGTGAAGACCGGCAGAAAGTCACGGCTCAACTTCAGACGCAAAGATGGCTCCCAAAACGAGGGCCAAAGCGGCCGTAGAATCAAGACCCCCCAAGGCCAGACGGAGCAGAGCCTCCCCGGCGGCGACGCCCCCTGCCCGCACCGCGGAAGAGGAGGCGAACGATTCCACGCACAATGTGGGGGGCACCAACCAAGGGTCGTACGAGGCGCTCCAGTAGGAGTTGGCGGATCTACGCCGGGAGATGGCTGTCCTCTGGCGCCCGCCAGTGGCGACACTTGCGGTTCTGTCCCAAGCATCGCCGACGGCCGAAGGGGAGGTCGTCCCGTCGACTTCGGCGCGGCTACCACCTTCGGCACCGCTGCCACCTTCTGCACCGCTGCCACCTTCGGCACCGCTGCCACCTCCAGCACCGCTGCCACCTCCGGCACCGTGGCCACCTCGCATCGCCCCGCCGCCCGGGAGACCCTAACTCCCGCTGAGCGCTATCGAGACGACCCACGCCCACCCGGCCAAGATGCCTGGCGGCGCCATTCGGCGCGCACGACCGCCGGAATTTCTAAGGGTGTACGACCGCCATCGAGGCGCGGGGGAGACGACAAGACGAAGACGGTGCATTACCTCGCCTCAAGGGCGTGGCTCTCACATGGTTCTTCACCATACCCCCCCGATCCATATACGCGTGGGAACAATTGCGGGACCTCGTCCGCAACAACTTTCAGGGAAACTACATGGAGCCCAAGGACGCCGGCACCTATCCGCGGTGGAAGGTGCCCTCACGAAACCTCCGCTTTTTTCGTAAAATTCGGAGGTGAAGTGCTAGTTGGGGGGCATCAATGAAACAACCATCATAAACACACCACCGCGGCTATGTATGGCCTCTCGTCGAGAGGCCGCCCGCAAGTCCATCCGCACGGTAGCGGAGCTCTTCGACAAAATGGAAGAGTACGCCAGGGCAGAAGAAGACAGCACCCGAAGGACCCCATCGGCATCAACCCACACCCCCGTAACCCCCACCCCAACAACGACAACGACACCCGCCAAGCCTCGCGCCAACGAATACAAGCACAAGGGGTGTGGCGTATACCACGTCGACGGGGCCCCACCCCCAGAGGGCACAAAGCAGGCAGCCCGGGGAGGCTGCTTCAGGGGCCGAGGCAAGGCCGCAACGACGGGCGGCAGCTCGGGGGGCGTACCAGCACCGGACGCCCGCCGCTATTTTGCGATTTCCACGGCAAAGGATCACACAGGACCACCGAGTGCCGCACCATCCCGGCCATGAAATACTACATGGGCCAGAACCGCCAACAGGCTGAGCGGGATGACCGGGGCAACAACGGCAATCAATTACCTGCCCCACCGCAAAGACCCCGCATAGAAGAAGGTCGGGGAGACCACCGGCAGCGGATCATCAACATGATCACCGGGGGGTCTTTGCTCGGCGACGTCCAAAGGCGCCGCCGCAGACGCCACCGCATCCACCATCTCGCAACATACCCCATATCCAACCCGCCTCTCTACGCCGAGATACCCATCTCCTTCGGCCCCGAGGATGCCCAAGGGGTGTACTTCCCACACCAAGACCCCCTTGTCGTCTCCGCCAGCATCGCCAAGTTCGAGGTTAGGCGCGTCCTCGTCGACGGGGGAAGCTCGGTGGACCTCTTGTTCGCCGACGCTGTAACACCCCAGCCCAACGTGAGCCTGGAATGCTACTAAACTAACATTAAATAATTCAAAACCAAGTTCAAACTACCAAATTTCGACATAACCTCCTTTATAAAGTTAACTACACGGAGGTTCCAACATTTAGATAAATCATAAACAAATAATCCAACATCCAAATTCATCAATAGGCGCTCAAAACATACTAATAAACTAGCATATCCAAAGGAGTCCTAATTACACTACTCATCATTATTACACTTAATCCATTGCATGAGGCATAATCATAATCAATCCTTGCAAGCTTGCTAAATTATTAAGGTACGACTAAAACTTTATCAACTTTAAAGATGAGTGGCAGTGAGTGAATCCAAATCAAGTCTACTCCTCCCATGCATGCCGCTTCTTGAATTGGGTACCTAAAACGATAATGAAAGCAAGAGCGAGCCCACGACTCAAGCAAGTACAAAATAAAGGCATACCACAAAAGTTATAACATCAAGATCCATAGCCGTAAACGCATCAATAAAACATCTCACATGCAAATGCAATGCTCAAGGATCCTTTTCTTTATCTCTTTTTGCATTTTATCGTAATGCAAAGTATGCAACCGCCGCCGATACCCATGCTCGTGCTCGCAAGCACGTGGACCAATTGCCCATTACTCCGCAAGTAATGGGGATCTCAAGCCCACACTCCACGAGTGTGGGATCTCAAGCCCGCCACATTCATGACGGGATCTCAAAGGAAACATACTTGGTCACCACGTGACCAAGCCTCAACATGATTTCAATATGCACATGCTCAACTTTTATTCATCATCAACTTATCAAAAACGACAACATCATGCAACAATAGAGCATAGTCATACTTGGAACAACCACCATTCTCAAACAATCATCATGCTAGCAATCTTGCTACATCGTCATATATCAAAACACGCAAACATGGCCAATCAATCACAACCAAGTAACAAACAATGCACTTGCCTTAACCGCGTGAGAACGGAGGACGCGACGAGGTGCGCCCCGAACCACGCCCCCACCGAATATAAAGATACCCCAATCTAAGACCAACATTCAACCAAGAGCAAAAGAACAACACAAATGAACTTGTTAAACTCCCAAGTGTTTCCTAACTCCCAATTTCTAGCGATCGGTTGGCGACACCGTGGACTCACAACTTCTAAAATACATAATTTTCTGCCTGTGTGTCCAAATAAGATGTTCTTGGACTTTCAAAAGGTAATTAAATTATCTAAATAAACTTAGTTGGGGAGCCCTTTTGATTCTACCATCTACGCCCCTAGCAAGCCAATCTATCGATATCGACCACGCTGTTCTCTCGGACAAGACACTAAAACCTCTATAACTTTTGCTACGAGAATCCAAATCTTATGCTTCTTATCTCTACTAGAAGATCACCGCGCCAAATGGCGCTGATGTGAATGTCTCAGTTTTTTAAAAAATCTTAATCGGGCAATTTGTGTCTTAAATTCGAGAAAGATTGTTATGATAATGTTCTTTCGTAAATGATGATATTTGAGACTCAAGATTATGTAACTATTGATGCATCTATCTAGATGAATGTAATATTTTGGTAAGTAAATAATATGGTACTTAGGTATGATTCACTACATGAGAAAGGGAAATATTCAAGCGTGTGTACAGATGAAGGGTGACTGTAGACGAACATAGCTGAGTTGGAAACATTTACAAAATAGTTTCTGAAAGAAGCAACAGTATAGTCTAGAGGGGCGATGTAATGTACAACACTGACAGATAGTAGCGTAAAAATTTGTGGACAAAAGGGATTAGTTGGTCTTGGTGAAGTAGTGATCGCTGTGGTGACTGGGACTGCTTTTTGTATAGCCTGTATTGAGTAGTAGTGAGTTAGAAGAGATCATAAAGCACATTTTTTGGAGTTGGATATGGTAGCGCATTATACCTGAGGATGTGTTCATCTCAGCATGGTGCTAGCTATTCAGTTTTTTTGTAGATGACCGGTTTTCTTTGTAGGTGGATCGATCGTTGAGTGGGCAGAGGTGATGCGATCCGTAAGCAAACACGATCGAGCATTATAGTGAACTCAAGAAAGGAGCAAAATTTTTAAACCTCTTGACACACTTAGGTTGATGTATGAAACCCGTGACACAACACGTGGTTTAGATGAATACCAGATTCAGAACACACCTTTAGATGGAAAAGCAAGTGGAGTTTCATCAAGTGGCAAAATAGTTTTGCCTGCTTGTGTTTTCTCATACTGGAATGTAAATAGGAGAGGTATAAAAGGTATTTCCAAAAGAGCTAAAATGTAACGATAATGTAGTGTAAGTAAATATCTAGAAGGTTATATCATAATTAATGCCGAATGATGTATATATATGGATAGTATATCGGTTTGTTTGCTTGCTTTTTTAAGTTTTTTTTCGTGATGCATGTAAGTTAGATGGTAGTATTGAACTGGAGTGTCGTAAGTAAATCATGTACAATGAGTAAATGTAACATACAATAGCTATTGATTTCAGATATTCTAAGTATGTAGCAAATAAGTGTAGCTAGGTGATGGTGTAAGTATGTGCTTCGCATGTGAAGAACAAGATGAATAATAGATCTAAGCTAGGAGTGTGAATTCAATGGCAATCTAGGTAAGATGTATGTAAAATTTGCATCTTTTTTGATAGGTATACCTTTGTATCCATGGGTCGTGCTATAGATGCGATTTAGAAAATAGGTTTCATGAATAGGATGTGATGGAGGGTCGTTTCTCACTGTATGAAACAATAAATAGAAATGATTTCACAGAGAGTAGAAGGGTGTCGTAAGAGGCCGATGTTGTCGTGTTCAATAAAAATGTACTATGATTAATGTAAATACCAAGGAGCTAACATGGTTGGCGGTGAAGATCACACCGCATAATATATCCAAAAGCTAGCACATATCCATCATTAGCTACTTCGCACACATATGACAAATAGAATGACCGCAATGGGCTACAACTATACGTGACATCGTATTTTAGCTAACTCATTTAGGCGTAATGACGCCCGATCAATGTCTATAGTCAACATGGGGTAAGGTACATAAAATAGACCAAGATAATCAAGACGGTAATTAGTCATAATCTAAAAACATGTCATGTAAATTCTCATAAATGAACTATCCGACAACAATCATCTAGGTAAATTCTAATTGGTACTAAAAACATGGTTACCCCTAACATGGTATCGATTGGGTGACACCAAAAAGAGCGAAGACAAAACGACAACATGGTATCTAACAAATAAACAGTGGTTATGAGAACACTTCACAGAATAGCACGAAACTAAGGAAGCCATCATACACCTAATGCTGACTCAATATTAACTATTAATTAAGTAGCTTTGCATGAAACAACAGAGAAATAACCATCCTAAACCTTCTCTATGTATCAGCCCAGTGATACTTGTTATTTCAATGTAAATGCTTTTAGTTGGTTAAATTTGAGGCCTGGAAACATGTCTGATAAGAGGTACTTGCATATAGCGGGAGTGGCCGTAACCCATAGAGAATCATCAACCTGAGGCTTCAAATGCCTGCGAGCGTGTTTTTCAACAACAATGACAACCATACAGTAATAATATCACTTGGACATCTCATCGAACACCTGGCATGCACAGGTGAAAAATATCCAAAAGATTAAATCCAGTCATACAAAGAAAATAACCTTGCACTATTACCCATACCTATTTCAATAAATCACCATAGAGAATCATCAACCCGAGGCTTCAAATGCCTGCTAGCTTGTTTTTCAATAACAACGACATCCATACAATAATATTATCACTTGGCCATCTCGTCGAACACATGGCATGCACAGGCAAAAAATTACCAAAAGATTCAATCCAGACATACAAAGAAAATAACCTTGGGCTATTTAGATGTTAGCACGTTAGCAACCATCGCTAGCACAAATTTCACCCAATACAACCTATGTTTACTCAAATTCAAAACTTCCCGACATGCCACAAACTACCACGAGTGCCGCTCCAATCTCCTAATCAGGTGAGGAAACCTAGTTACTTTATATAGATTAAATTTTCCAATCGGAAATATAACAACGATTCGATGACACATGCTCAATTTCGACTAAATCTCGTCAAGCTTAGCAAATCCCAAAGTGATTCCCACCAAAGGAGGCACCTTTACGAAGGAGTCCGGTGAAGCCGGACGGGGAGAATCAACACGCTCCGCCACTCCGGACCCCTCCGCCGCGCCCTTCCCCTTGTTCCGCAGGGCTACAACCGCCCGGAGCGATTCCATCGCATTCCTCCCGCCGAGGACCACTGTAACCCATCGAAATGGGCGCTGCTAGCCCGACGACAACTTGCGCGCGAGGCAACCTCGCCGCAGGCTACGCACGAGCCAGCCCCAAGCCCATCGACGTGCGCACACCCCGCCCGCTGCAGGGAGACGAGGGCCGCTGTCCACCCCGCACAGTGGTTGCCATAGGCGCGAGCGGCCAGGACGAACACTTCTCCGGTGCGATGGAGACGATCTAGGGTCGTATCCAGTTGATCAACGGTATGTCCCCGTGGGGGCGGCACGACCCCGACGTCAACCATAGCGCCTTCCATCTGTTCCATCGCCCGCCATGTAGCCTGCACTACACTGGCGGAAAGTGCGCGCTCCGTCGTGACCTCCGCCTCAAGCACGGAATTAGCGCTTCGCAGAGACGCCACTTCATCCCTCGAGGCGCGCAGCTGGCCTTCCACCAAGAACCTCGCCTCACCCCTTGACCTCTCTGCAAGGGCCGCGACGCTCGTAGCTTGCACCGTGTTCCGCAAACTCCGTGTCGACCCGATCCTCGATATCCTGCCTGCGCCGAGATACCATCAAGGCCCGCCAATAAGAAAGGTCACTACAACTCCGAGGTGCAAGGTCAGACATCGTCACTCACCCTCGCTGCATTCGCCTCGATGCTGCGGAACATCCGTCCACCGTAACACGCCGAAGAGCACGCCCGTGCAAGGCGAGCCGCAGCGCCACCTCCTTACCAACGGAGGCCACGCCGGGGCTCAGCTTGAAGTCCACGGTGCACAGCGTGCCCACACCAAGAGATCCGCGATCGCCAAGAGCCGCCCCCACCTCGATGATGGCAACGCCGCCCGCCGCCGCCGGATCGTAAGAGGCGCCTAGCGCCGTAAACTCAGCCGACCCCGCCGCTCGGCGCATTTGTTCACATTGTCCGCCTCGGCGGCTGGCAATACGCAACACAGGAACAAGTTACCCAACGCGGAAACAACGGAACAAAACAAAACGACAAAAAAAACAAACAAAACAAGACCGAGTGGCGGAGCTCCGGACTAACCGCCAAACGGAGGAACAAGGACGCGGTCCTCCACCCGTATCCGCGACCCGCGCCAGACACTTCAAGGCGCCCCGCCAAACACCTCTTCAGGGGCAAAGCCTGCTATCGCGAACGAGCTGGCCACCACCTCACGGCGCCCGGCAGACGCCACTGATTCCGACGACGAATTGCCGAAGAGTCGCTGCTTCCCGCCGCACTCTGGCGCCCGCCACCTCTTCGCAGACAGCCCGCCATCCTCGCAGAAGCAGTAAGGCCAACAGCCCCACCGCCCCAACACTCTCGGGCGCCACGCGACCGGGCCAAGGGTCTCCAACTCGCCGGCCGCACGCCGCTTCTTCTTCCGCTGCCGAGGTCCAACTGCTCCGCCAACCGAACGGAGGGGTTCGCAGACGCGCGATGAACCGGGCTCGCGCACCACCGCCCCGCCTCGCATTTTCCTCCCTGCACGGGCTCAGAGCCGCCGCCGCGCCGCCTCGCCAATAGACAACATTGTGAGGCGGCCGAAGGGCAACGCACCCAACGACAAAATTAAGTATAGACACAAACTCGAAGCGGTCCCCAAGCTCCAAATGCGGAACACCATCCTCGGCTCCCCAAGCCGAACATCCCACCGCGCCAGCTGGCCACAAGCGGCGCAGAACCTCCACGGTCCCGTGGACATCCGCCGTGCCGCTCGAGCAACAAATAGTAGCCAAGATCCTCCTCGCCAAAGCTAGATCGCCGGGAGGAAATAAGCTAAATGGGACCCCACGAGAATGAAGACCGCCTCAGGCCGATTTATGATAAAACCAACGGCGAGTCCAACTTATTCCCACCGGTTCCGATCGCCGTAATGTAGGTATTGAAGAAGCCGCCTTCGCTCGGAAGTTGACGCCGCCGTTCAAGATCTCACCGGCTTTTCTTCTTCTACCGCACTTCGCCATGAAGGTACGCGAAAGCCTCGACTCGGGCGCTAACCCCGTGGACCGAGCACCCACTCAAAACACCAAGCTTCACGATAGAGTTAGGGGCGCTGGGCCAGTCGACTCGCATACCTAAAGAACCTGGAACAAAAGGGTAGCGCACGGCAGGCGAAGCCCCGCATCCAGAAAAGCCACGAAGACGATCGTCTCATTCTCCGAGGTGCGGGTACAACCTCGAAACCGGGGGCGCAGGCGTCCTCCAGCTTCATCAACTTCCCTTCGCTATGAAGGGCCCACAGGACAGCGGTCGTCACGGTCGAAGGTCCCAACTCATCGGTGTACACCATAGCACCGCCTCCGTCCTTGTTCCGCTTCGTCATCGCAAGTGGCGGAGGGCAATAGATGAGGGGAAATAAAGCGAGAGGCGGAAGAACTACAGAATCAGGCACCAGGCCGCCCATTTATAGATCGCAGGAAAGGAAACGAGGCGACGCACGGGAACCGAGAAGTCGCGACCCAAACAACGCACGACGCGTGGCAACCTAACAAGACAGCGCATATAACAAATACGCATGAATCAAGATACGCACTGAACGCGCCGCGACAACACCCAAAGCGCCCAAGCGACGATTTATGTGGCACGCAGAAGCCAACACCGCACGCCACACCACGGCCAGCTGCCCGGCCACCGGTACGCCCCACAACCAGGCAGGAGGCATGCACGAACACTTCGCCAGGCCGAAGGGGATGGTGTACCTGCACCCTCCGGGAAGAGGCGCGGTTTCAGCCATGACGAAGCAAGACCTCGACCGCGAGGGGCTTGTCGTAGGGACGGCCCACCGGCCCCCACGACCGGGCGAGCACCCGAGCGTGTCGACCCCGCCAAACGCCCGGCGCGTATGGCCCCGAGGACACCGCCGGCGACCAAAAGTCTTCGCGGCGGAATACCCGCATCCTCCGGTGCAATACCTCTGGCGACCAGTGCACCACCGTGAACCAGAGCAGACGGTCCACCAAGGACCAAAGGCTACACTTAGGGGTAGGAAAAGACCCTGCAGCCCCTACTTAGGTAGGGCCATGTAGGGGTAAACTCAGAACTCATATACTGTGAGGAGTGGCTATAAATAGCCACCTCCCCCCCCCCCATGTAAGGGGAGGAGAAAAAAGTTCAGAAATATACTCAATTCATTGTCTGCCACTGTTCCTCGTCTAAGGATACCTGACCATCTCGGGCGCCGGGTTCCCCTTCTCTACTGCCTCAGCCTTTTTCTACTATGACAACAAGGAAGGCCATCTTTGCAAAGATCGAAGGGAATGGGGCTCATACCTTTGTAAATGCCCACATTGGTGGTAACATATCCTAGGAGATTAGAGATCCGGTGAACTAGGCTCTAGGACAACAAACTGTGTGGGATTAGAGAGCACATCTAAGGGTTACATTAGTTGTAGTGCTCTTTCTATACTGGAGGTTGAGCAATAGCTCTTAATAAATTCGATACCTATATGGCATTCACTATTTGAGTATGATCGTGAGGTCACGATCAAAGGAAGATAATGGTATATTTTCTTAAGTACTCATGAGCTAGATACGAGGACATGACCATAATGTCCCAACCTAAGAGGGAAAAGGGCAAGTTGCCCAATATAGAATGTAACTTGGACGAAAACTCTCATACTAAGGCATTGGGTCAAGGCGAAGTCCTCCTTTGTCCGTGTAGAGTTGTAGTCCTTGATGCTAGGTTTTGGGTTCAAACCCGCAAGGTACCCATCGTCGAATAGTTGTATATTAAACAAGATTTTGAGCATATTTTATGAAATTGATAAATTGGTGAGGACTGTTGTATTTTTAAGAGCCAATTGATAATTTCTCAATTAGAGAAAAGAAAAAATGGAAAAGGAAAAATAAATTAGAAGGTGGCGCCCACCTATCGGTGAGAAAGAAGAGGAGATAAGGTTTGATATTTAGTCTCCAACCCTATCTCAAAGGCGTATGTGTGTGGGGCTCTACTCACGAGTGGCGGCAAGATGAGGCCCGACGACCGGCTCTTTGGGCACCGGCCATTGGTAGCGGCTGCGTGGCCTCCTCTTCTCCTCTTTAAGGCGGCTCCTCTTCTTCTTTTTCACCCCAAAATAGTGAGCTTCTTCCCCTTGGTTCTTCCTCTTCCAATTTGGCTTCGATTTTGGGTAGTGGAGTCGCCGCACATCGTGGTTGGTCACGGCGCCGCGCAGAGTGAGGACCAGCCTCCTCCTCCTCCTTGCACACCTGTTCGCCTCTTGTGCCATCTCCCGTTGAGGTTGCGTGAGGGATTTGGGTGTTGCACCGCTGAGGATTGGACCCGATCGCTTCTTGCTTGATTTGGGAGTGAAGATTTTGGATCGCTGGTGATTTCTTGCTTCTTGGGTGCACCTACCGTGCACTCTCCTCAGACATTGACTTCACAATTGGTGTGACCCAATTTGTGAATTGGTATTGTATCTTCAATGATCTCGTCCGCTTCTTCGTGGCACGTTGGGGCGATTAGTTTTCGAGTCAGCTTTCGCGTGCCTTGCCCGGCTTCGACTCAGTGGCTTTGAGGGCCATCCACACCGTGAGTTTGCTATTTCTATTTTTTGCCTTATGATGCTTATTGTGTTGTGCTAGTGGAAGTTTCAAATTGTATTTGGTATACCTTAGCACTAGGGGACTTTGCATTGTATGGTTTGTGGGATCGGTTAATGCTCGATGAAGATTAATGTCATATATGAAATTGGATTGATACTGTAGATTATAAATAAGACTTGAGCTGGTTGCATACTGTTGTTGTTTGATCTCTAGTATTTCGGCTCTCATACTTTCGCTGCTTCTGCTGCTTGTTTGACCGATCAACCTGGTCATTTTGTGTTGTGATATTGTTTGATCTTTTGTTAGGCGAAAGGCTTAAGTGTTGATTTTGTGATCTCTTTTGCGCTGTGAGTTAATCACTCTTCTGTTGGCCAAAAGGCTTAAGTGCTGAAATTATGATCCATTTTTGCACTATGATATAGATGATCCTCTGTTGGCCGAAAGTATTAATTGTTGTTTATTGCTTATGATATAATTAAACAATTGACATATTAGTAAAGCAGTCATTTGAGCTTAAAGTCTGTTTTATTGTTGTCATATCTAATTAGTGAAGAGTATACACAAATATGGCGCGTAGGCCAAGATTTGTTCTTGAGCAGCCCAACATCTGAGAGCAAAACTAAACATTTAAATCTTAGCATTATGCTGATTTTGTATGTTTTCAAGTCCTATATTTTGAGCATATTATCATGTTTAATTGACATGAAAAGATTACATATTTATATGTCTTTTATATGTTGCTGGAAATATGCTTTAATAATCATAATTATCGCTGAATTTATTTCTAAATATTCGCTAAAACCGCTAATTTTACAACAAGTTATACTTTTTTGCGATGAAAAAGAGTTTTATTAATTACTCTGACAAATTGCAATCCTAAACAATTATGTGGTCAAGACAACTAGGGGCTTGCAACCTCCACATAGCGTAATGCGAAGTAGGACAAGCTAATTGTGCGAGCTCATGAGCAACACAATTCAACTCGCTTTTCACTTTCTTGAACCGACAAATGAAGCCTACTAACTAATCTTTGGCCTTATTGAAGATGAAGCTTTGATCTGCCCGCACTCGCCTCAAGACATATACTGAATCTCTGGCATTGTCCGACTCAACATAGCGGGTTTGCAGCACCATTCAGCAGCTAACATCAATTCCTACTAGAAAAAACAAAGTTTCCAAATAGACAAAATTAAAAATGAAATAGTTTTCACTTGTTTCGTTTGGGTAGATTCAGACGCCTGGTCAACGACTTAGAGCTCGCTGACATCCATCTCAACGGTCAGGCATTCACTTGGTCAAATGCAAGAGAGCACCCAACGCTCGAGAAACTTGACAGGGTCTTGGTCTCCTTTGACTAGGAAACTCTTTTCCCTACATGCTTCCTATGCGCCCTCCCGTCCATAGCGTCTGACCATTGTCCACTGCTGTTGTCTACGGTTTTTCAATTTGAATCAAAGAAATCGTTCAAATTTGAATCTTTCTGGACAAAGATTGGAGGCCTTTCTGCAGCGGTTCAGTCGGCTTGGCAATGCCCACAAACCATCAAAGACCCTTTGAGGAGGATGGATTGGTTGCTCAAGAACACTGCACAAGCCTTGCAAAGGTGGAGTCAGCATCAAATTGGCAATGATCGCCAAACAGATCGACTGGGCAAAGGAGATTTTATGGCGATTTGATGTGGTGGAGGAAAATAGAATCCTCGCTCCGAATGAGCGCTGGTTTCGTGCTGCCCTCAAGAAGAAGTTGCTTGGTCTTTGTTCATTTCAACGCATGATTGCGCGCCAACAGTCGCGAGTGCATCGATTATGTAGAAGGAGATGCAACACACATTTTTTCCATCTCCACGCAAGCAACCACCGAGGCGAATTTCATATCTCGCCTAAAGTGGATAGTGCTGGTGCGTATACAATTAGGTATGGGAAGCTTTTCATGAGTTTTTTGTACAGCTCCTTGGTCGGCCAACATCCCATTTACACACTCTAGACCTGGATTACCTTGATGTCACTACCTCTTACCTGTCGGAGTTGGAAGCCCACTTCACTGAAGAAGAAATATAGGAGGCTATCAAAAGCCTACCATCTGAGAAGGCGCTAGGTCTGGATGGGTTCACTGCTTTATTTTATCAAACCTGCTAGGGCATCATCAAGGATGATATTATCGCAGCCTTCCGTCATTTAGGTCACTCCAGTGGTAATAATCTTCACCTTCTAAACCAGGCTCTCATCACCTCACAGGAGATTGGCACCATTCTTGGCATCAGTGGTCACACCTAATCAATCTGCTTTCATAAAGCACCGGTCTATTCAAGATAACTTTAACCTTGTCAGGCTTTTGGCTAGGACCCTACACCAACGAAAGAAGCCCAGTCTGTTGCTCAAATTGGACATCGCGCACGCCTTTGACTCGTTGTCATGGCCGTTTTTATTGGAGGTCCTCACCCGCAAGGGATTTGGCCCTAACTGGTGCAGATGGATAGCCGCCTTATTGGCTACAGCCGCCTTCCGTTGTTCCTCGCATGGCCGCCGCAAGGTCTTTTGGCATTGATGTCGGTTGCGTCAAGGCGACCCATTGTCGCCAATACTTTTTGTTTTGGCAATGGACATACTCAACAGCCTCCTCCATCGAGCTGAAAACTCCTCTCTGTTAGCTCCGGTCGGGGGTCCTCGAGGTATTCCTCATCGGCTCTCACTTTATGCGGATGATGCAGCCCTTTTTCTCACCCCGGTTGTCACCAACCTTCATGCAATCAAGGTGATCCTGCGGCTGTTCGGGGAAGCTTTGGGACTTCACTCTAACTTAGCCAAAAGCTCAGTCGCCCCGATTCGTTGTTCGAAAATCTAGTTGCAACTCATTGCCGATGAACTGCAATGCTCTTGGCAAGATTTTCCTTGTAAGTATTTAGGCTTCCCCTCTCCTTGCGGAAACCCACTAAGGGCGACTTCCAACCTTTGCTAGACAAAATTGCTAGTCGGCTGGCAAGCACGCTTGCTATCGTCAGAAGGGAGGTTGGTTTTGATCAAGAGTGTAATCACGGCAATGCCAATCTACCATATCATGGCTCTTGAACCACCGGTGTAGGTTTTGAAACCAATTGACAAACGGTGGCGTGCTTTTCTTTGGAACGGTGGCGTGCTTTTCTTTGGAAAGGCGCCGAGTCGGCTTAGGGGAATTGCCGTGTCGTGTGGGCGCTTGTGCAAGCCACCGAGTATGGGCGCTGGGCATACACAATCTCGCCTATTAGGCAGCATGCGGCTTCACCGGTTGTGGCTCTAGAGGACTTGGAGTTCTAGGTCGTGGTAGGGTCTTAATTGCATTATTAACTGCCGAGCAGACTTGTTTCAAAGCTCCATTTTAATCGGGCTTGGGCAACGGTGAGGATTGCTTGTTTTGGGCCAACTGATGGTCGTATGGTCGTAGCATTCCTCATTAGCACCTACACTAGTGTCATTGGTTCCTCGCTCCATAAAGAGGTCAAGATCTTTGATCAAGGTTTGAGCAATGGAGCTTGATTTCGAGATATTGTTGGTCGTCTTGACATGCGTGCCATTTGCAATTTGAGATCGTGGGAAAGGCCGCGACTTGCAACACGGTGATCGCCAACAAGATGTTGTTTCTGGCGATGGGAGGCCTCGATTTTACTCTTCTCGATCGCTTATAAGGCTTTCTTCGTTAGTTCCTCTCCTTTGATTGCAAAGATGCTCTTGAGGATTTGGGCGCCGCCAAGTGCAAAATCTTTCTTTGGCTAGCTATTTGTCGACGTTGTTAGACGGCCGATCGGCCACAACACCACGGTCTCCCAAACCAAGGACTTTGTGTTTTTGCCTTCATTCACCGAAAACAATAGACCATCTCATTGTAGGTTGTGCGGTTACAGCGCAGATTTGGGGTCGCTTCTTTACGCGTTTAGGTCTTAGTCGATTTGTCCCAGTTGGTCAAGGAAGCATTTCTGATTTTTGGACAAAGGGCACGTGCAAGCAAGCTAAGTAAATGTAAGAAGTGTTTGGATTCTTGCATCATTTTAGTGGCTTGGATGATTTGGAAATAACATAATTATAGGATCTTCAACCAAGCTCCCACAGCATTTCTACTCCTTGCTACAACGTATTAGGGATGAGCTCGTCAATCGCGCATGGCGGAGCCCGTTGTTTGAGACGCTACCGCTTCAGAGTAATTATGTTTTGTTCGGGAGGTTTGGCCTCAATCTTTGTGTTTGCCTTTTTATACTTTTTTCTCTTTTTAGCTTTCTGCAGCCTATTTGGCGATCTTGTTCTGACTTTTGTATTTGGTTTGATCTCTACTAAATGAAATGATGCGCAAAGCTTTTGTGTGTTCTAATATATATATATATATATATATATATATATATATATATATATATATATATATATATATATATATATATATATATATATATATATATATATATATATATATATATATATATGAAGAAGCTTTTTCTACTCCCGGGAGTAGTTACTCCCTATTCCGTATCTCACATATCTCACAACGTAGGGAGTATCTTGCGCAACCGAGAGTATATATGTATAGTATACGAGTATATAAGACCATATAGGTGGTATTTACATATTTTTAGAGGTGGTATATATAATTTTTAGACATACTCCTTTTTATGTGTGAATATGAACGTATTTACAAAATATGCTAAAAACTATGGGCTCTCTTACAAATTTTTTGTGTGTTTCACATTGGAGTATCTTATAATTAGTATATGAGTATACCCAAAGTGATAAAGGAGTATGTCAAGTTCTTTTAGGTGGTATATCAAAAGTGTGAGTAACTACACCTGAAGTAGAAAGTATTTTTCATGTATATATATATATATATATATATATATATATATATATATATATATAAACTGAAAGGATTTTCAGTCAAAACATGGAACCATAGAGTGAGAACTGAGAAGGCTCAGAACGGTGGGATCCACTCTTGCTCAAGCAAGAGCTCAATTAGTTTTAGCTACTTGGATTAGATAATCTTCCCAGTTCCAAGCTCTCACTTCATGTGATGGAAATGGCATGTGCGTCGGAGAGTGAGCATGAGAGGAAAAGTGACGACCAAACATGCAAACATAATCAAATCTGGTTGGCAGAAGCATAGAAAATGGACCTAAAATCCCTTTGGAAGTTTGGATGACCATATTCCACGAGAGCCGGACAACTTGGATCCGGCGGTCGTTGAGCTCATGGAATGCTGCCTTCTGCTTAAAAATATTTAAATATCATGTAAGGGGTGAATAAACAATAGTATAAGAAGAATAGTATACGAACTTGTTTGGTTGGTGCCCTGGATTCCATGTCTAGAAAAAGTGGTGCCTGAAAGTGGCCTGGAAAGTAGATGATTTTTTACTAATCAGGCAAAACTGAAGATGGGTTGTTTGGTTAAAAATATGTACTTGGAATTGATGGATGAAAAATAGATCATTGGATTGAAGTAATGAACAGTAGATTAGAAGTCTGGGAGCTAGGCGTTGATTTTGCTTGCCTGAGTCTGACAGCTGCATCAGGTGACATCCAAACAAGCATCTGGCAGTCTCCAGGACCCTCCCAGTCCCAGCCAAGCAGACATGCGTCTGGGAGCGAAGCAAACAGACCCTACATCTCCATATTCTTCCGTTGTTTTTTCCACTAAAAACCATTCCCATGTATTACCCAGTACATATGTGGAGAGTGCAATCATCAAACAAATCTTTCACTGTAAAGTTCCCTCATTCAAAAAGTTTTCTGGCAAAGCACGGTAGCATTAAGATCCTAGTATCCTTCACCCTTGCAGAAAGGAAAAAAAAAATTACACAACCAAGCGAGTTCAGCCAGCGGAGTAGCTCGCAGCTCAGCTCTCTCCTGAAAAAGTAGCCCTGAACCAACTTTTTCAAAGATTTATTTCTGTGACATCTTGTGCATTTATTTCGGTATAGATTTATTTTTTCAAGGAGAATACAATAATAAAACTAGCGCCATTGGCTTGACTAGTTGTATTTTATATAGAAATTTTAGGCACGTACGGCAGATCACACACCAATATACACGTGCACATCGAAGCTCGGGCGAGCTAGGCCTGGTTACCGTTTTGTCGTGCACTATTCTCCACAAAATTTAAGTATAATTTAATAAAATTGAACAATGCTTACCCTTATTACTTAATAAAGTAGTGAAAGGCTTTTCAGCTACGTGGTGTTCCTTGGTGAAATGGCTTTTTAAGCTGCTTAATGAAGAAGGGGTATGACAAACTCTGCTAACAAGGAAATATTTGGGTGAGATGGCTTTTTAAGCTGCTTAATGAAGAAGGGGTATGACAAACTCTGCTAACAAGGAAATATTTGGGTGAGAAGAGTCTTTCGCAGATATTTAACAAACCTGGGACTTCCCACTTTTGGTCGGGTCTAATGAAATTTAAAGATCTTTTTTTTTTGTTTTGGTTCATTCCTAGTTAAAAATAGAATGCAAACTAGGTTTTAGCAAAATATTTGGTTAGGAGACTCACCACTAAAAAGACAATATCTAATCATTTATAATGTGATGAGACAAAAGGATGATACAATAGCAAATATTATGAGATCGGCTCCTTTAAATATTTCTTTTCGTAGACCTATTATTGGGCCTAAGTTACAGTTTGAATGAGTTAATTTTGAGAATTGCCAATTTACAATTGAGCTCTCAAAAGATGTTTTTAGATAGAATTTGAATAAGTCCGACTATTTTCTGCATACTTTTATATGCGCACTTATTGAAAATTACCGAGTCCTATTAGGAATTATTTTTGTTACTTAAAATTCCATTAAAAGTGAAAATATTCCTATGGTATCTCAAAAAGGGTAGTATTAACTAAAGACAATCTGCTCAAAAGAAATTTGAGGGAAAGCAAAAGTGTTGCTTCAGATTGCAAAGGAAACAATTCAAAGATCTTTTATTGATGTCCCTTTGCACGCCTCGTATAGTGGACTGCTCAATGTGTGTTTAATTTAACTCCTCCCGTGAATATAGCTAACATGTTTGGGAATTGGTTAACCAAGATTCCAAAAATTAAAAACACAACTCTTTGTGGAGCCATGCCTTATGTTGGTCTATTTGGTTATGTCGGAATGATACTTTTTTTTAATAAAAAGACTATCACTAATCCCTTGCAGGTTATCTTATTAAGTGGGCACTAGATGAGGGCTTAGACAAATATGCAGAAACTGACCTAGTAGGAGTCTATATTGATCGGAAGTACCAGGTTGGAGTCTGTGGCGAAGAAAATCTTCAACAATCATGGGGTGGTCACAGGATTTGTAACGTTTGAATTTACAATTCTGTTGTCTTTTGGTTGTAAGGCTTCGAGTCACTTTCAACTTTTTGGTTATTTTTGAATTTGGAATTTGGAACTAGGAACTTTGTAATAAATTGGACTATATGCATCCTCAATGCAAAGGCCGAGAGAGTTTTTCTCTTCTATTATCTAAAAAACTTAACAAAGTAGTACTATGTCTATAAATAGTGACAAGCACGATATAATTTTATTAAATATTACTTAATTTTTTTAACTCCTGGGTATGTGCCTTGGACAAATATCCTCAGATAGAGATATATTAAGCCCAGCCTAAAATTCGGGATTTTTTCCTTTCCCTGCGGGAACATATCTGTTTCCGTGAAAATTCTACGGTCCAAAGAGGGCATAAAAAGATCTCAGGAAAGCGACGATGAGCTAGGTAACTTACACACTTTATTTATATTTTAATTTTAATGTAAAATATTGCGTGCTGACTTGTCTATTCGACAGGACTCATTTCTAGACTGGAAAACCGAAATGAAGCTGTGCTTTTCACGCTTGTCGGAGCTTGGTCTAGCCCTGTAGCCCCATATTTCGCTCAGGTCTAGTTCGCCATCACATCAGAACTAAAACAGTTCTCTTCCTCCCTGCTTTCTATTAGTAACTTCATGTAGAACGTCCCAAGTCCCAACTTATAGCTTGTTCCTGAAGTTCTAACACAAATTTTGTACATGCATATCGTGGGAATTTCAGAAATTAAAAAACAGTTTTAACGCAAAAAATTTACATGTATATCATGGGAATTTCAGAAATTAAAAAACAGTTTAATTCTTACTGGAGTCTGGAATTTCCAGCTTTTGGCCTTGGCCTTGGCTAGTGTTTTGACTGGTCAACTGCACTTCTATTGATTTAGAAATAGGCAAGGTAACTCGGATTAGTTTGCTGTCCTTTTACTACATGTTCTTGTCATGTCGTACTACCGAGCTTTTAGTTCAATCCTAATTAAAAACCCACCATTGGCAATCACACGTCAATATTAAACTCGGCATCTTTTGCAATACTCTTACGCTTCTTATTTCGAAAAATGATTTCCATGTGCAACGGCTGAGGACCAGATATGGCTAGACACTCTAGTCTATTAGGGTTCAAGTTCCGGACTTGACGCTGATGTCAATCGATTTTAGAAGTACACATATCCCTCAATCCAACAGCTAAATTTATCCCACTTTATATTCCCGGTCCTATTCTCACCCCTCGATCCAACAGCTCAGGGGGGAGATAGGGAAGTGAAGGCATGCCGGTATGGAGAGAGTGACGTGTGTGGGTGGGGGTGGAGGAAAAAGTGTGGCTGACAAGTGGACCAAGGTTGTATTTGTAATATATTTTTGTTTGTAGGGTTTTGCAATGTAAAATGTTGAATAAAAATATAATTTGAGGGCTAATATAGACATTTTTTAGGACTGAAGTGCAAATATTACTGTGGGTCCAGTGAAACCACCATGGTGGGTGGGAGCTTGCGTAGTGTCTCGAGTGACTTGTGCTTAGTTAGACAATGAAACAACTACTTAAGGCGCCTATGCATTATTGTGCATGCCATATCGTGTTCCTCTTGCCTTCTGTCTAGGGTTCCGAAAATCAGAAATGTTGGTTATACTGGAGGACAATAGGTATCCAAACTGGCTAAAAATATCGGTTTGGATGAATTTTGCCAAAAAAAAATCAATTTGCTTAAAATTTTGCTCGAATTTGATCTTTTTAATTTAAAATCCAAAAAAAAATTGTTTTGAAATCTTTGGCCAAAACGACCTTACCGCCCCTCGTAAAAAAAAACGGGTATTGAAAACCCTGCTTCTATCTGTCTCTCATCTCAAACTAATCAATTCCTCCTCTTCTAGCTCTCTCTCACCAAATCTGGTCGCCGAACAAGACGGTGCCATAGTGGACGCCGACAAACGATGTGGTCGTGTGGCCATTGTGCATGGACAAGGCAATAGTGTTCTAGGCTGGCAACGAGGCAATGCGTCCAGCATTCTTCCTCAGTTCCGATGAGGCCACGTCGACGCACCTCATTCGAGACTTTTTTTCTCATCTCTGGTGAGGCTGTTCACCTCCCCACCGTTGATGTGCACCTACATCATCCTCTCTGTCGCCAGCTAGATTTGGCCTTCTTCCTTGTGTTTGTCGCCATGTACTACCTCGACGTGCTCTTGTTGTGCCGCAACGTGCACCTACTTCCCCCTGACACCATCCCCTCTATTGCCGACTAGATCCAGGTTTCTCCGTCTATCACCTCCATGATCGCTGAGTCCGCCATCCACAGCAGTCGCCATATCCGCCATCCTTGAGGCCTGAACATGTTGTCGCCAGATCTGCGTCCTGAGCCCACCGTCGCTGGATCCATCGCTATTGAGCCCAATAACGTTGTGCTTCTTCCTTAGCTTCGACGATGTACACCACATTGGTGTACAACTCTGGTGCACAATGATCCCCGCCGGTGTACACTAAGGAAAACTCTTTCGTTTTGATTTTTTGTTAGGGCGCGAAATGGCCAAAATTACCGAAATTTTGGAATTTCGGTGAAACGTTCAAATAGGCGTTTTAATTTTGGACAAAATTTCATTCATAAATAGAAAATTAGGTGCAAAAAAGGGGGAAATAGGGCTTGAACAATCCTTTGCAAATCCGTTATTGAGATTTCACCACCATCTTTAGTTGTGAATGGAAATGTCGTAAGCATTCATTACGAAAGAACTTATAAAGAATGTATACATTCTGTGGTCTTACATTTCCAGCTATAAATCTTGGCTCATCCACACCAATTGAGAAACCATTGTTCTACTATAAATCTTGCACTACAAGCGGAAAAGTACATAATTCATATTAGAACAAATTTTGATACACTAATTTCGCATAACAATGGAGGACCTGCAACATAAATGAAAAACTATGCAATTGATAGCCTGCAAAATTCCAATGAGAGGAATTCCTACCGGTGATTGACGAGCTGGTGAACACCGACGTCATTGGAGCTGACATGAGCCTTGGAAAGCATCCAAAGACAATCGGAGGTAGCATCACAGGGAGGAGTCAGGACCTTGCTCCCTGGCTCCCTGCTGTTGCACCGCCGCTGCCGCTTGGAGAGGACAAGGGGGAGGAGGCGAAAGGGTTTTCCCTGGTCAAGGAGACTCGAGGGACACGGGAGGTTACTGGTTAGGACAAGGTGCTGCACTAGTGTGTGTGTTGGCCCGACTGGATGGTTTGTTTGGGCCAAGTCAAATTCAAATGTGGCCAAAATTGTTTGCACGAAAGAAATGAAATTTTAGAAATTTTAGCAAAATTTCAGCAAAATTGTGAACCCTGGTGTACACATCCCCTCTACCGCGAACCAACTACCAACCCTGTGCACCTCGCCGTCCCCGTCATTGAGCACCGCCACCGACCTGTGCACCATACCATCATGGCCATGCGTTGCTCCTCTCTCTCTCCTAACTCCTAGGTCTGTTGTACATACAATGTACAATACATCTGTAATGGAATTTTTGGCAGCATTGTCACGTTTTCGTCGCATATTTATGAGATTGACCACATACAATTTTTTTTGCAAATTTGGCCGCTCACCGCACAGCCACCGTGTCCCGTTTAGGAATTAGGGTTAGGGTTTAAGCAGGTTTCAGTGATTTTTGTAGGAATTTTGAAATATAGCAAATGAGTTCAAAAAAATATAAAATTTTACATGGAGCCTTCCAACATAGTGTACTTGCTTTTGTAAATTTTCCATAATTTTATTCATTTAGGATTTTTCTTTCAATTTCATAAACATGTATTATTTGTACGAATTTGTAAATGTAGAAAATAAGCTCCAAAAATTTTAAAAAAAAATTGAAGGCTCCTCACGCAGTGGACTTGATTGTTTAATGTTTCAAAAATTTTATATGTGTTCTGGAACTGTCTCAAAAATCAAGGATTTAGGTCACAAAAATTTAGATTTTAGGTTTCAGAAATTAGGGTTTCATGATTTTATATGACTTGGAATATATGGAAAACAACTTCTTTCTTGGATTTTAGGTTTCGAAAATTTTAGTTGCTTTTAATTAGAAAACCTGTAAGAGATTTCTTGGATTATGATAAGGTTTTAATTTCGCAAAAAATATTAAGAACCTTCGTTCTTTAGCATGTCTTAGCCTCCTATAAAACATGCACCAATATGCAATATGCAGACATTAGTTATTTGAGATTTGCTGATGTTTCAAAGGAGGTTACATTTTTGTGATATACATGTCTTGACGACAAGGTATATTAGCAGTCTAGAGGAGGTTGTGGGATATTCTAAATATGTTATAATTTTCCCTACTTCTGGAAAATGATCTTTGGTTGATCTCATCATTATTGGCCATCAAAATCATTATTGGCCATCTCATCGGAAATTAGGGTTTCATGATTTCATGTGACTTGGAATGTATGGAAAAAAGTGTACAAATGTAGCACAATAAAATATGAATACAAATATACCAAAACATAGAAACTACACACGGGATACATTATGGCTCACTCGTCTGAGCCACTACCCTCTGCTTGTTATGGCTGCCTCCTCGTGCGCCTGGATGTCTTACGTCGTGCATGCCCCATAGGTAAGCTGGTCTAGAGATTGTGTGTCGTCTCAGAGGGGGTATGGAGACCGTTGAGTGGGTGAAGGTGGACCAGTAGGCTAACTCTGGTAAGCGTACATGTCATCCTGATGAGGCATGCATTCCTGCCCCCTTTTGAAGAAATCATGAGCGACGGACTCGAAAAATTCACTCCCAGTGTACGATGCCTGCAACTCCAGTTGTGTGGATGAGCTCTGGCCTTGGAGGTACGTGGTGCCAGTCAACCCGTACGAGCTCTCGAGTACGTATGGTGGGACAGCGAACCCGGAGGAGCTCTACCCTATGTACGCTACAAACCCTGGTTGCCATGCTCCATACCTTGATACCGTGTACTGCTCCCTGGTAGGAGCTAGGAGGCGTGTATCATCGTCATCAATCGACTTGAACTGGCCATCAGCCCTACGGTCAACTGAAGGCTGCAAGACGAAACGATGTTAGTACAAATTGATAAACACTGTGGACGTAAATAGATAATCTCGTACCTCCCGGATGTGTAGTTCAGATGACCGGCGGGGAGTGCTAGTCTGTGTACCAAACGCGGACGGTAGAAGACGGACCTACGGCGGGAGAACGACATGATGTTAGCAGAACGTAAGGCATAACCGAAAAACAGAATGTAGATTCGTACATAACTTACCTCCCTACCGCTCTGGGCCGCGGATGACCGACGGGGAACGCTACGATGCTGGCTGGACTTGCTAGGTCGTGGTGACCTAGTAGATGAGCACACCCCCACTTGGTGCCTGATGCGCAGGACGTCGTCCGTCGAACGACCGCAGCTTAAGTTCTTTATTATCTTCTTCATCTCCGCCGAGATGTGCTTTAAATTTTTTTTATATCCCAATGGTGTTGTGTCTAGACACGCTAGGATGGCCTACGATGTGCTATGGACGCTCTGCACCCGCTCCAACTATAGTGACATACATAACAGGTTCATTAATGAAGAGTACGAATGTCGTCAATGAAATGACCAGAGGTTGTAAGTGTCTTATGGTGTCGTCAGGTGCGAAGAACTGTGATAATCGTACACGCGGTGGAGGCTCTCCTGGTGTGTCTCCGATGTCACCGCTCCGGGCACTCCGGTGGAGGAATAGTGTGTCTTGCGCGCGTCTGTGGTACGTACCACTCCAAATACGCACCGTACATCTCATGATCATACGGACGCCGCTCACTCCAAACATCCGTGTGCGCCCTGTCCGTCCATGTCATAGCCCACACCTACTGGATCGGGCACCAGTCTGAATATGCCCACCTGCCCTCGATTGTCTGCATTTTCAGAAGGATTGATGTTAGAAAAGAAGACGTAAGGACTGTAAACATTACTCGGACGAAGTTTGACTCACAGGTGTATGGCTCGCTGCAGGAGCCTTCATCCGGGGGGACGACCTGGTACGCACCAAACTGATGCATTACGCGCTGAGGTGCATAAGGCTCCACCATATGTGCGAGCACCAGGTGGCAGGCCGTCCTCCATAACTCGATGTCCTAGATGTATTGCACAGACAGCCCGTGTGGCGCTATCATGCACACAAAATCTGGATACCATGGACACCAGATGATGTCGCTCTCGTGCAATGACTCAAACTCGTTGTGATATATCGAGTAGCACCTCAACGGCCTGTCCTTGGCCCAGCGCAGATGGCCAGCAGTCCACCGTGAGCCCATAGTGGGCCCGTCTATGGCATCGATCAGAGCTGCGTACGGGTGCACCGCTCTCTTGATAGAAGGCCGCCCAACCGAGAAGTGCTCCTGTAACATCCAAAATTCTTGGCTTGTGTTTTAAATGTAAGAAAATATGTAGAAATTAAAAAATTTCTTACATCTTGTTGTTGTTTGAATGGTCTGAGAATTCTTGTAAAGGAATTATGGGAATTCAAAGTCACAAGTCTCTTTTGACCTAAGTCTTGACATTTGAAAATTTTCTGGCCAACCTTGTGATCATCCCTTAGAAATATTTTTCCTAAATTCTAGGGATACTGGGTGACTACTCTGAAAAATTTCATAATTTTTAGAAATTGTTTGAATATTTTAAGAGGTCAGTCGAACCAGTTTGACTTTGGGTCAAACCCTAGCTCAGAACCTTAGGAAATTTTTGGAGAACAATTCTCTGCAGAAAAACCTCTAAAAATTTTATACAAGGTCAATCCTAGAGTTAGCAAGCTTCTGTAAAAATTTCAGAATTTTTTGAGTTAGTTTGCTACCTTGAAAAATTCTTCAAAGTTTCTAGTCTATTTCTAACCCTAGTCAAAGTCACTGTTGGGCTCGAGTCAGACCCGAGCCCAACCTCTTGACTTGGTTGAACCCAACCCCCTAACTGTACTCGGGCGTGGGCAGTTGGACGCGAGCATTTTGGGTCGTTGGATCTCATTTCGTGCCAGTTGAATGTCTGTTCGGACCTCGGACATCACCTCAAATCGAGTCGCCCAATTCCAATCCAACCGTCACGACCTCCCTCCTTCTGTTCTTCTTCTTCCTCCTCACGCCTGTACAAGCGTGCGCCATGGCAGAGGAGGTGTAGCGCCAAGTCACCTTGCTGGGGGCCCCCTCAACGGCTCTGAGCCCCGTTTTCGTCGTTGTCAATGTTTAGCCCTGCTACTTACCTACTCCCTTCCTCTTTTTCGCCCTTGGCAGAACTTTAGGTCTTGTCCGCCATTAGAGCTTGTCCTCGCGTAACCGTTGACCCCAAGCTATTTGAGGACCTCTGAGCTCCTCCTTTTGTTCCTCTTTAGCATCTCTTAGTCACCCTAGCCCCCTCTCTGTTCTGTGAGCTCAAAACTCAAAGAGCACCCATTATCGCCATTGTTGGCCGTGGAGGACCTCCATCGCTGACAGTGCCCAAGGGTTCTTTTGGCAATCCTTTTTCTCCGCCTTGAGCGTCTCATCATCTTCATCAAATCCCCTAACTTGATTTTGGGTTGCTTTTACAGGAGCAGCCTAATTTTGAGTTTTCGGGTATCCACGGCCATGTTCATCCCCTTCGTCCCCAACTCCGGTAAGGACCTCTATGCTTAAATTACTTGCTCCTAGGCCATGTAGGAGGTCTTTTGAAGCTATCCATACCTTGGGTTCATTCTCGTTTTGCTCAAGACCTCTTCTTAGCGTCGCCTTTCTCCGCGCAGGCAATGGTCGTCGTCGCTAGGGCTCCTCCGTGCACCTTTGGACCTCCTATGTGCTCAGGTACATTTGTGGTAGTCCCTAGATGCTCAGGCACCTGCTATTTTGGACCGCTGCGGTGCTTTTCACTATTTTCGTAATTGGCCGTACTTGCACCTCAGCCTCTCTTCGGCTCGCAGGCGTTTTAGGCCAGCTCCGCCGTCGAGAGTACCCTCAGGATGTGCGTAATTATATTGCAAACCTTTTGTTGCCCTTGGGCTGTGCCGGCGTGACCAGAGTCGTCGGAGGCAAGCTGGCAAGCAAAACCGTGAGGTAGTTTGTCCTGTTGTCGTAAGACCACCCCTTAGACAACTTCAGGACCTCTTAGGTTTAAATCTTAGCCGTTAAGACCTCTTTGGATTTAATCTTGACCGTTAGGATCAACCTCTGTGTTTTCGCAAAAGACCACCTGTGGTCATTTTTGCAAAACCACCCCTAAGACCACCTCCAAGATCACCCTCGGGGTCCCCTGTGCAAAAGACTACCCCCTTCGTATTTTGCAAAAACTGCCCTCGGTACCACCCTTGGGGTCCTCTTTGCAAAAGACCACCCCTTGGTTTTTTGTAAAGAAAACCTCAGGACCTCCCTCCTCACATATCTTAACCTTTAGGACCACCCCGGGTATATCTTGACCGTTCAGGACCTCCCCATGGATACCTGAGCCGTTCAAGACCTCTCCTCTTTTAGACCTTATCGTTGAGGACCTCCGGGTGGAGATATTGACCGTCTAGGACCTCCTCTGGTAGATCTTGGCCGTCCAAGACCTCCCCTCTTTTAAATCTTGTCGTTCAAGACCTCCTTTGAGTAAATCTTGACCGTCCAGGATCTCCCCTTGTAGATCTAAGCCGTTCAGGACCTCCTCTTGTAGATCTTTAACCATAGGACCCCCATGCAGCTCTAGACCGTTAGATCTAGATCCAACGGTCTATACCTCCTCAGCGCTTTCGGAGTTTTAACGTTCCAATCCACTTGTACCGTTCAGTCCTAGATCTGCGGCTCAGATCTCGTGAACTTTCGGACCTCCGAAGGTAATCTTGATCTGAGCCATTCCTTTTTAGATCCATGGCCCAGATTTGGTGAAGCATTCAAGAAGTCCGAATGTTCCATCTCTTGTGGACCATTGGATCTAATCCAACGGTGGGCGCTGTTGGCTTCGCATGGGCTGCGCGCGTGGCTGAGATTCAGTGCGCATGGGCCGTGGGATTCAATATCAACGGTCCACGTTTTTCCACATCTTTTCCGTTGAATTAAGTTTGTTTAATTTTCGGTAAGCTTTTATTTGTCAATTGAAAATAGTATTAAACTTCAAAATTTCATAACTAATTCATTTTAACTCTATTTTAGATTATTCAAATTGTGTTAAATTTCTGTTTAATTGAACTTTAATCTAAAAATGTGTTTAGACCGTGTTCTGTACCAAAAAAATTGTGTAGGTTTTATTGCCCTGTTTTAATGTTGAATTGTTGTTCTAGAAAGTCATTAAAACTTGTAAAATGCATAAGTAATTCTCTGTAACTCCAAATTGAGCAAACTAAAGTTTGTTAAATTCCTCTAATAATATGCTTTGGTGTAGAGTAGGTTTTAATCTTGTCCTTGCCTCTGAAATTAACCTTGTAATACTTTCACCACTTAGAAAAATCATAAGTAATTCAATTTAACTCCAAATGAAGTGAACCCAATTTTGCTGTTCTTAAGATGCCATGTTCTGCCTACCATAAAAATTTCATGTTCAAAAACTTTTTGGAAAATTGTTCCATGAACAGTAACAAAAAACAATTTAATTGAATTTTCCAGCTGAAAGAAATTGTTTAGGCTATAACTTTTGCATGCTTAGTCCAAATTGATTGATTCTTATTGCTAAATTCATTTAAAATCATGATCTTCCTTATGTGTAAATTTCATGGAATTTGGATGACTTTGATTTTTTAGTCTTTTTCGGTGTTCGTCGTTTTTATTGGATTTTCTCGTTCTTGCAATAGGTTCCAAAGAATTTATTAAACCCGAGAGCGATCCTCAGCAACAAGATTGTGATCTTCATCAAGGCAAGTAGATGTAGCATCATTTATCATATTGCTCCTACTATTTTCAAAGTCTAATATCTTGTTTGCAAAGTTTATGTATGAATGTGCTATTTTGTTGTTTAACTATTGTCGGTTAGTTGATCCTCTAGATGCATAATCTGTAGGTAAATTTTTGTCCTCTACTACTGAGCCTAGGATTATCTTGTTGTGACTTAGGGTTCGTTGGATGAGCCCTTGTCACTTAGTAGTACAAGTCAATGTTGCTTAGTCATGCTTAGCTACCGGTAGAATTGGGCGGTTATCGACTTAGTCGATGACCTTGATCACACAAAAACTTATTATGGCTTTGTGTACAGCATCTTGTACCTTGTTATTTGAGAAACTAAAACTGAAAACAAAAATGTTTTAAACTTGGGCACAATGGTAAGATGGTGTGCTTTTGGGTGTGAATGGTTGGTGCCCGAGTCAACAAGGACCAAACATCTTGTGTCACACTATCCAAGCATTTTTACGTGCTAACCACACTAGAGGGAAATGTGACCTCTCTTGGCTTAGTACTTTGGCGTGTGTTAGCTCCAAGTCGCAGGAGGTTGTAGGAGGCAGATGTTGGGAGCATTGCAGTTGTCCGAAGCTTTCACCCTGATGGGATTGTTGACTTTCGGCTTTGCAATGTAGCGTATGGGTTTCTATCCATACGAGCGGCTCGTAGTTAATGCACAATATTGGAAAGGTCTCGTAGGACTTAGCCGTGCCGGCATACCATTGGAAATATGCTTAATCTAGTGGCAAAAAGGCGGTCTGAAGTGTGGGTACATTGGTACACCCCTGCAGGGTTTTGAACTATTCGAATAGCCTCATCCTAGGTTATAGACACGCTTGGTTAGGTTTTGCAAGAGTTAGACTATAACCTTTTCACTAAAACTTGAACTTGGGTTGTACAAATGGGTAATTCGTGCTATGTTGTGGTGGCTATTGGGTTAGTCACTTTTAGGTTGTTATTCATGTTACTTATTGTTATCTCGCTATTATTTCAACAACTAAAAAAAGATTTGATAAATTGCCTTCAATCTATTACATTATTGCAAATGAAAATTGATTTATGCGTCCAAATAACCATATAAACATCTTCTTTGTTTCAGCTTACATGTAGCTATATATAGGCTTGTTACTTGTAAGTCTTGCGAGTACATTTTTGTACTCAACTGCATTGCTTTATTGTTGCAGAGGAGGAAGTGGATCCCCAAGGGATCAACTTTTGTGAGTTTTGCTGCGGTGGGTGCGACTAGCTTGGCGGCCCGGTCGGTTGCCTTGTGGATTATGGGCTAACCGGTTGGTTTTTGTTATTGCCATCTTATGGTGCTTTTTCTTCCACTGTCATTTATGTTACTTTGAAGTCATTTGGCCGATCGGCTCATTTGCAATAATTCTATATAATATATGTCTTTTGCTAGACTTGGTATTGTAAGATGTATGGAATTGATGTATGATTTTGTAAAGATGTATATGTGCTACAATTCTGGGAAGCACATGTCCATCTAGGTTTAGGATATTTAATTGGTAATACTAGAACCATTTGGAGGTTAAGTATTACGAGTTAAATACCCCGGATCCTCATAGCTCCCAACTCCACAGCTGCAGGAGCACGTAGTAGCCAACTAGGCTGGGGGTACCACCGGTGCCACGCCGCGAAGCGTCACACAACCCCTGGTATGTGGCACAAAGGACGACTGATCCCCAGCTATACTGAGGCATCGGCCCAACCTCCGCATCAACCTACGACTCGGTGAGGCGGACGTAGCTTGGGTAGCACCAATCACCCTGTGTAGTTGGAGACATGACCCAACCAAAGAGTTGAAGAAGGTAAGCAACGAGGTGCGTCTTAACGACCTCGTCAGGTGCACCCAACGGGCAATCACTGAACTACCTCAGCCAAGTCCGGGGGACGCCACATGCACCCTCTAGGAGAGGTTGGTCGAACATTGCTCTGCTTTGGCCTTCGGTGCATCGGCGAGAGGGCGAAACAAGTGGCTCACCAGTCAAGAGCGAGACGTCCTGCAGGGTGACCGTCATCTCACCCTACCAAAATGAAAGATGTGCGTCTCGGGCCTCTACCTGTCGACCAGTGTCGATAGCAGGCTGGCGTCTAGGATGAACCGGCATCTGAGGGACACCAGCCTTGCAAGGGGCAACAAGCCCGTGTCCCAGAAGATAGGGACGTAGCGATCGTCCAGCTCCCAGGAATCCTTTCCCGCCCAAAGCAGCACAGGCGAAGGGCCATCGACGTCACTAGCCATCCACAGCTTGCATCGGTGGTCCTCATCGTAGAAGTGTTCTAGAAGCGCCGGTAGAGAAATGGCTTGCGACACATGAAATAGAGAGAATATTAGTGAGAAGATTGATAATGACAATAAAGTAACTAGCATGAAATGATTAGTTGCATGAATAACTAGCAGTGCATACTGTCGTTATTTTTCTATTTTCTAATTGTTTAAAACTAATTAATTAAGACAAACTAATTATTTCATAACTAATTAACCTCGCCTCAATAATTACACACGTTAATCCCTGTTTTTTCCCTTTGCTAAAAAAACTAAATGCATATGTGTGTGTTAGAATAACTTGTATGTCATTATGAACTACCATGAAATAATTAGTTGCATGAATAACTAGCAGTGCATGCTTTCATTATTTTTGTATTTTCTAATTGTTTAAAACTAATTAATTAAGACAATAATTATTTCATAACTAATTAACCTCGCCACTAGTGCATGCATCACATGATATATTTTTAAACTATAAATTACAGATTTATAACTAATTATTTACGTAACATTAGGTAAATTGGCTTCTAATAAAGAATTTACGAACAATAAAAAAATTGCTACGTGGTTAATAAATAATTTACGAATGACCAAGTTTGCTGCCAAAAAATTGGCTTCTTGGTAAATTGGTAAACCTAGCAAACCTAACTACTTAAGTACGCATTAATAAATAATTTACAAAAATCAAAAATCAACAGAGATAAAAATTACCTACTAAATTGGCTTATAATGACAAAGATTAATAACGCTAAAATATCCTTGGAAATATAATCAACACAAAGAGCAACCGAAAGAGAGAGAGAGTGAGCGAGTTAGCGAGTGACTATGAAATGAAATCGTGCTCGTTAAACGATAATTAATAGCGGGAGGAATCCTTCCTCGTGCTCGATCGGTTTTAATTTGAATGCAGCAGACAAAGATTAGACGGGGGTGACATGGAATAGAGAGATGTGACGGGATGACAAGATTGCTTGGTGGAGCTTTCAGTGGAAAAGAAAGACAGATTGCTTGGTGGAGCTTTAGGTGGAAAAGAAAGGTGAGGGACCTCATTCGGATGTATGTGTGCATAGTACTGGTTTATGAATCTATGAGAAAAATCCTGAATGAATAAAATTATGGCAAATTTACACATGCAAGTAAACTATGTCGGGAGGCTCCACATAAAATTTCATAATTTTTTGAACTTATTTGCTATATTTTAAAATTCCTACAAAAATCACCAAACCCGCTTAAACCCTAACCCTAATTCCTAAACGGGACACGTGGTGGGCCGTGGACGCTACCGCACGGCAGCCGTGCAGCAACACCACCGCACGAAGACCGTGCGGCATGGACACGTGGCGGCCAACGGTCCGTTGCTGCATGGTGGCTGTGCGGTGAGCGGCCAAATTTGTAAAAAAAATTCTATGCGGTCAGCCCTGTAAATACGCGACGAAAACATGAGAATACTACCGAAAATTATGTTCTATTGTACAGGACCTCCCTCACTCTACTCCATATATTGATGTACTGTACATTGTATTATCTTGTGCTTTGTCATGTAAAGAGATGTCTAGTACTTTGTATAGTACATGGGAGTAATATTTGTAAAGTGTATCTCGAGTATAATTGTTGTGTGCTGTATGTTGAGTATGAAGTAGAAGTACGTGATTCAAATTGGAAAATCAGGGATGAGAGAGGTAGATGGAAAAAGATGGTGATGGGCCAAATTATTTAGTTGGGAAGGCATTAAAACTTTTGGAAATATTTTGGCTTTGTTTTAAGCATGAATCATGAGAAGCAATGGAGGCCCAAAATATGAATTCGGATAGCAGGTGCAACTGAACATATGTTCAAATCTACATCTGCACATGCCACAATTTGTACAAACCATGTACCAATCTCTTCTTGTACTCTTTTTCTCATCTTCTCCTCTCCTTTTCTGTCATAGCGACATCACATCTAATCATCATCACCTGTAGGGCGTGGCCTGTTTCCATGCAGCTTGTAGTGTCTCTAGAGTCTAGGGGTGTCAATCGAATCCAAATTATCTGTTTTATCTGGCATCCGAATTCGGTTGCTAGCGAATATGGTTTAGATTGTTTTCATCCGATTATCAATTTCTCCCCTATTCCTATTCGTATTCGCATAAAAAAAATATGGATACGAATATGGTATGGACTTTTGCCATCCGAAATGCTATTTTATTCGCACTATTCGTATTCGTATTCAAATTCAATAAAACAATATACATATTTTATTGCAGTATGGCTAATTAGTTGGATGAGTATTTTTAGTTTAATATGAATTCATGTTTTTAGGTGAAATAGATAAACTAGAATAATTAGGTGTGCTATGTACAGGATAAAGTATCATAAATATCTTGCAATTACGTAAGTTATGAGGATATCCGAATCCGACCAAATTGAGTAGGTATTCGATTCGTATTCGTACATATTCGAATTTATATTCGTTTAGAAAATACAAATACGAATACAAAAAGACCACTATTCGATTCGTATTCGATCTGTTGACACCCCAAGTGTCTCCACAGGCCGCTGATCCCCGCTATCACACCATTTAGCAAAGCAGAGAAAAAAAAGGTATCCACATCACACAGCTGTACACAACAATTTCCTTCAAATTTCATTATCGCGGAAAAGGTCTCCCCCTCCACAGCTTTATCCAGCCACACACCAAACAGGCCCCATGTGAAGTGGCGGAGGAGGATTTATGGTATGGATCTTCATAGTTAATAAAATATTGTTCAATAAAAAATTAAAGGTCCATAATAGCAAAAAAAAACAACATTGTACAAATTTTTTGTAATAGAAATAACACCACAAAGAATTTAGATAAATTGCGAAATAATTAAGAAACATTGTTAAATCGGGAAATTATGATTTGGGACCGAGGAATGGGGATGCACAGATGCTGCTATCGACGTGTGCGACCTACCTTGCTGCCCCAATGGCTTGGCTAGGTCCTACTCGATGCCCGCTTTCTTGGTGCTTGCTACCTTGTGTTGAACCTGGGAGTGAAGGATCCCGGATTCTTTGTACTTCAACACTAGTCCAAGAATAGTTAGTGTACACAGTCAAACAAGGGTGGGTAACATAACCATACAACATCATTTATTGAAATAAGTAGAGTTATTACAAAAGGGGCGTAAAACTGTAACATCCCAATTTTGGACTTGTGTTTCAAATGTAAGAAAATGAGTAGAAATTAAAACTTTTTCTTACATCATGTATTTCCTGTATGCTTTGAACAATTGTTGTAAGAAGTTATGGAAATACAAACTCACAAGTCTTTTTGATCCAAAGCTTTGTCTCTCCAAAAACATTCATCTCAATCTTGTGATCGTCCTTTGGAAACATTTTTCCTAAGTTCCTGGAATGGTATGTGGCCCCTTTGAAAAATTTCGCAATTTTTAGAAATTGTTTGAATATTTTTAGAGGGCAGTCAAACCGGTTTGACTTTCAGTCAAACCTTAACCCAAAGCCGTGCAGAATTTTCAGAGAATATTTCACGGTATAAAAACCTCTGAAAATTTTACACATGGTTAATATCTGAGTTAGCAAGCTCCAGTAAAAATTTCATAATTTTTGGAGTTATTTTGCTATCTCAAATGAATCCTCAAAGTCCCAACTCAGTTTAAAACTCCAAACCTAGTTCACTGTGCGTTGGGTTCGAGTCAGACTCGGGCTCAAGCCACTCATCTTGGTCCAGTCAACTAACTGCACCGAGCCTCTTTTCAAACGCGCATCCAATCTCAGCCGTCGGATCTTGATCGCGCGGCCCCTGTTCGAGTAAGCTTTCGGACCGTGCGGATGTTCTAGTCAATTTGAACCATTGGATCTCAATCAAACCGTCCAGATTACTGAGAGCAATCGGACTGTCCGGAGGGCTCATTTAATCGTGACCGTCCATTTTCGATCCTAGGGCTCGCGATCTCCTCTGTTGTTTAAACCTCCGATTGTCTCATTCAATCTGAGCCGTTGGATTAAAATCCAACGCTCACATTTTCCTCCGTTGTGTTCTTACCTTAGAGGCGTGGCACGTTGTCAGCCGTCCGATCAAAATCGTAGGGTTCAAGATCGCCCGAGCTTTTTCTCTGGTCATCTTCAACCTCCCGCCGTGCGTGAACAGAGAAAGAGGCATGGCGCTGTCAAATCGTGTTCCTTGGGCAACGTCTCCCTGGTTGGCATTAAGTGCTTGCAGGTGCTTTCGGCCGAGAGGCATGCCCTACTCCTACATCTCCATCATTTTGCTTTTTGGTCCATGTCGGTTTCATGGACATAGCTCACCCGAAAGGCTTCCTTTTGGCAAAACCCTAATCCTTGGCTATATATGCTCTCAAAACTCCTTCCTGGTGTCCCTTTACATCACCCTTAGCTCCTTAGTCATCTCTGGAGCTTAGCACATAAAAATACCAAATCACCATTGTTGACCCGTGGAGCTCCATTGAGGACCATGAAGCTCCAGTGGTTCTTCTTCAAATATTCTTGTACCCTTTTCTTCTCTGTAATGTCTTAATCATTTCCCCTCACTCAATTTTGGGTTTCGTTCACAGGAGTTGACAAATTTGGGGTTTGTTCAAATTCGACCAAATTTGCCCCTTTTCTTCTTCAGCTCCGGTGAGTGCTCCATCCCTTAATTCATTGCTCATGAAGTTTCTAGGGGCTATTGTGTAGCTATTTTGACCACCAGTGGTGTTCATTTTGGCTCAGGTCTCTATTTTCATATCTTCTTCCTCGGGTCCGGCAAGCTCCGTCGTGGTCAGACCTTCTCCGACCATCTTTGAAGCTCTTCTCGATCAAGGTAGCTTCTTATTAGTCCCTAGAGGCTGTGGCACTCGCTTCTTTGGACTGTAGCGGAGCATTTTGCTATTTTCGCGTTTAGCTGTAAAAGTCCCCATCTTTGTTTTCCGGCTCGCCGGCGTTTAGAGCCATCGTCGTCGGCGAGGTCACCACCTTTGGGTCCGCAAGCCTATTGCGAATCCATTTTAGTCCTAAGGTTGCGCCGCCATGGCCGGAGTCGCCGGCGACAAGCCGAAGTTACCGCTCGGTTTTTGTCGGCGCGATCGCTTGTTTTCGTCAAGTCTTTAGGACGCAATTAATGCCTAATCATTGTTAATCATTAGGGAGTATTAATTGTGTCTTAATCTGGTTCGTGAGCCACTGGCATGTGGGCCCGCAGGCCTTAAGCCGCAGCTCTGGGTCATTAATTGCTAATCATTGGTTAGTAATTAATGTGTCTTAGCCGACAGGTTGCGTCACTGCCAGGTGGGCCCCCATCTCTTAAAACCACCTCTGTGCGAGATCATTAGGACACATTAATTACTAACCATCACTAATCATTGGTTCCTAGTAATTAATCGCTGTCTTAATTGTCCCTCTGTCTCACGACATGTGGGCCCACGTATTAAATCCCTCCCCGCGCACTTAAAACCCGTGTGTTGTTCTTTGTTGATCCTGCACCGTCGATCTCGTGATCAACGACCCAGATCTTATATGCATTCGGACCATCCGGTTGCCTAAATCATTCTAGGCCGTCCATCGCTTGATCTGCGGTCGTGATCGTGAATGCAATCGGACCATCCGAAGGGGGGTGCGATGTGCGCCGTCCATCTTCAGATCTGTGGTTGTGATTGTGCTGCGGCAACCGCACCGTCCGAATGCATCCCACCTCGTGAGCCGTTGGATCTTGATCCAACGGTGAGTTCCTTTTAGGGATCGCGCGCGTGCGCTGTTCCCGGCGCACGTGGGTCGTAGGATCTTAGATCAAGGGTTCTCGAGCGTCCACGTCGCTTATTTCTGCTAAGTTTGAATCTATTTCTGTAATCTTTTATTTATCAACTAAAACTTGCTTTTAAATTTTAAAAACTCATAACTAATTCTTGTTAACTCCTTTTTAAGTGTTCTCAAGTGTAATAAATTCTTTTGTCACTAAGAATTATTGTAAAAATGCATTTAGGCATATTTCAGTAGCAGAAAATTATGTAACTAGGATAACTTGATTTCTGTCATTTTGAATATTCCAGAAATAGAATTAAAACTTGTAAAATGAATATCTCCTTCTGTATACATCCAATTTGTACAAAATCAATTTTGTTAAATTCCTCTGTTAGTATGCTTTAATATGGGATAGGTTTTAATCATGATAATGTTTCTGTAAAATGACTTGCATTAGATTTACAACTTAGAAAAATCGTAAGTAAATCACTATAACTCCAAATTTAGTAAACTCAACTTTGCTGTCATTAGGATGTCATAATATACCGGCTATAAAATTTCAGACCTTAGGTCATTCTAGAAATTTTCGCCATAAATGATACCGATAATTAATTATGTTGATTTTAAAAATGAGAGAGTGCATGCTTCTTGTTCCTAAAGCTGTCTAAAAACTTTCCTAGTTCTTTGTATGAATTTCATTAGATTTGGTTGTCTTTTGCTGTTGGAGTTTATTTGGTGTTCTTCGTTCTTATTGTTTTATCGCCTTTTCGCGTTAGGTTCTGAAGACAATATTGATATTAATTCTGAGCCACAACCATCAGATTCTGCACTCCAGCAAGGCAAGCAAATGTAGCATCATTTGATCATGTTGTTCCTACTATTTTTAAATTCTAATATATTGTTTGCAAATTCTATGTATGCATTGCTATGTTGTTTTGACTATTGTCGATAGTTAACCTAGTAGATGCATTACCAGTAGGCAAATGTTTATCCTCTACTACTGAGCCTAGGTGTATTCTGGGTTCATTGGATGAACCCTTGCCACTTAGTAGTTTACGAGTTTTTTGCTTAGCCATGCTTAGCTATCGGTAGAAATGGGTGGTTATCGACTTGTCGATAACTTTGATCACACAAACTGTTATAATCTATATATTTCAGCCTTGTGCTATGTCTAAATTGCAAAACTAAAACTGAAAATAAAACAATTTGGACTTGGGCACAATGGTAAGATGGTGTGATCTTTTGGGTGTATTTGGAATGGTGCCCTAGTCAGTTAAGGACCGAGTTACTTGCGCCACCGTTCTGAGCATTCTTGCGTGCTAACCACACTAGAGGGTATGGGACCTCTCTTGACTTAGTACTTTGGCGTGTGTTGGCTACGAGTCGCAGGAGGGTGTGTGTGTGTTGCGTTGTGGTAAAATGATGGTTGTGTGTGGGAGCATTGTAGTTGTCCAAAAAGCTTTACCCCGAGGGGTAGTTGTCTTTTTGGCTTTACAATGTAAGCGTATGTGTTTCTATCCATACGAGCGGCTCGTAGTTGATTCACAATATTGGAAATGTCTCGTAGGACTTAGCCGTGCCGGCATACCAAAGGAAGTGTGCTAAATCATGTGGCTTAAAGGCGGTCTGAAGTGTGGGTACATTGGTACACCCCTGCAGGGTTTTGAACTATTCGAATAGCCTTGTCCTAGGTTATGGACACGCTCGGAAACGCCCCGTGAGAACTAGACTACAACCTTTTAAATTAAAACTTGATGGGTGGTATGAATCTGGGATTCATGCTATTTGTGGTGGCTAATGGGTTAGTCACTTCTAGGTGGTTACTTGATAATTATTGTTACTCGCTGTTATTTCAATGCTTAAAAACTGATTTGTCAAATTGCTTTCAATCTATTACATTATTGCAAATGAAACTTGCTTTGTGCGTCCAAATAACCATATAACCAACCTTCCTTCGAAATCAGCTTTCATGTAGCTATGTATAGGCTTGTTACTCGTAAGTCTTGCGAGTACATTGTTGTACTCACCTGCATTGCTTGTTGTGTGCAGAGGAAGAAAGTGAGCCCCAAGGGCCTTACTTTTGTGAAATGTGCGGCTTTTGGGACGATTAGCTTGGCGGCCCAGTCGGTTGCCCTGTGGTGTCATGTGGCTAACCGGTCGTCTTTTGGTTTAAGCCATCTTATGGCAACTTTTGCTTCCGCTGTTACTTCTTAACTCGTGTCATTTGGCCGGTTGGGCTGTTCTGTAATAACTTAGCTTATATTATGTATGTTTTTTGCTAGACTTGTTATATTTTGTTGTATGGAAATGATGCATGCTTTTGTATGATGAATGTGTGCTGCAATTTCTGGGAAGCACATGTCCATCGAGGCACGGGTTATTCTGTTTGTGATACTAGAACCAGAGGAAGGTTAAGTATTACAAGCTTAATAAACCAGGGTCTCACAAAAACCAACAAGCAAAATACAGTGAAGCAAAAAGCGTCTGATGACCACACGATTAAATCACGAGCAATCGTGCAGGCGTAGCCTAGTCGTCCAAGTTTTCATTCTCCTCGTAGCATTCCTCTCCTACTCAATATTTGAATTAAGCAAGAGTGAGCACAAACCACCGTGCTCGCAAGTCACACCCAACAAGTAACAAATTATAATGCATGCAAGGATTTATCAATTCATTGCTTATACGGCTCAATTTGCGTAAAGCAATATTTTCATTTAAATATTCATACTAAGTTCCAAAGTAGTTTATTTTATAGCTAAAATTCATTTTCTAAATTTCAAGTTTTATAGTCAGATAACATTCATCAACAAGTGGTAAAGGATATCCTCCTTTCACATGGCTACCCGCCCAATTCCCATTTGGATAGAAATCCAAAACCATTTAATAAAGTCTTTTGAAAACAAAACCAAAAATCTAACTTTGAGAGGCTTTGCTAGCATGTCCTTGACTGTGGACACGGCTATTTGAATAGTTCCTTACACTCTGTAGAGGTTGTACAATTTTACCACAAGAGATAATTTGACTTATAATGTCCGTCTAACACACTGCCGAAGGTGTACGACTAAGTCATTATCACAAAGCTTTTACAATGCATCATCCCACCGTAGTCCCGCCTTACTAAGGTTTCGCCCCCTTTGGATAGAAACCCGCCGGGTTCAGGCCCCCTCTTGTGCCAGGAGGGAATACATAAAAGTAGGTCATGAGAGACACCCACACAACCAGATGGCACAACCACGGTGAAGTGATACAAATTATTTAGCCAGGTCCCGCTCACACAGGACATGTGGTAGTACGATAGGGCTTAGCAAGATGCGGCTCGAAGACCGATGCTTAATTGACTTGGGCGGCTTTATGTAAAACCCATGGGTGTCGGTCATAAAAATGACGTGAACCCCGTGCATTAACGCGCACCATCCAATCATTCAATTCGTCCAAGTCCAAACTAATTTTTATTTTATTTAACAAGTTAAATTATTTTATAAATTTCTATGGTAAAGACAATACCATAGTGATATTTTAAATCATAGTTGGAGTTGTGCCTAAATTTTCCCAAAGTAAATATTTTTGATCTATGCTTTGACTAAGCATAGTGTTTTTCAACATGCTCTAGCTCATACTAATGTATTCACTAGATTTTGACTAGGGTGCCAAGGAATGGATTATCTCAATATCAAAGTTGGATGTACAATGGAATTTACGAATAACTATAAGGTTAAAACAGGGATTTAAATTACTTCAATTTAAATACGCATGCAATAATAGTTTAGAACGGAATTTAAATACTTTGAAATACTGGAATTCAATATGATCAAATGTGTAACTTGCCTTGCTCGAATGCTTGAGGATCTACTTCTTCGAAGTATTCGATTTCCCCAGAGTCGTCGAAATCTACACGTGAAAACAAGCTGTAACATCCCAATTTTCTGAGTTTAAAAATCTTTTAAATAGTTAGTAGGGAAAAAGTCACCATTTGGATTTTATTTGAGTTTAATTCAAAACCTTAATATTGGACTTTACAATCAAAAATATTTAATATGAATAATCCCAACATGAACAATAGCCAAAACTATTTTATTTGGGTTCTATGTACTCAGACATATTTTCTAGATTTTTCTAGAATTTTGCTGAGTTCATTTGCTATTTTCTATTGCTTATTTGAATTTCTGGTAATTTATAAAATAGAAAAGCTAATTAAAATCTCAGAAAAGCTCTTGGGCCGAAACCCAGCCCAAACCCTCCTTCGGTCTAGCTCTGTTCAGCCCACCCACGCGTGCGAGCAACCTCTCACTGACAGGTGGTCCCCGCGTGTTAGCCTCCCTTCCTTTCTCCTCGCGCGAGCGCGTTGAACCTCAGCCGTCCGATTCTCTTTGAACGGTCCGATGGCGTTGTGCCCTCCGGACGTCCGAACGCCACCTGCGTTTTGGGTCGTTCGATCTTGGATGGACAATCAGATCTTTTGAGTCTGTTTCGCATGCATGACTGTTCGCCATGCGCGCGCATCCGAGCCCTAGGCTGGCGGCGTGTGGGTCCCACCGCCACATCATCGTCGTCTCGAATCTGTTGGGATTCGCGCCTCGCGCTATCCCGATTTGGGCGTTCGTGCCTCGACTCTCCGAGCCGCGCCTATAAGGAGAGTAGCCATCGCCATCGCCACTAGGAGCCGTGACCTCAACCCTAGCCGCCATCACCTCTGCACCGAACCTAGCGGCGTAGGAGCTCGAAGCGATCTGCGCGCGCCAACTCCGACGAGCCCGCGCGCGTCGCGATCTGCTCGAGCCGTGGTGCGCACCGCCGACATCGCCGCGGAGCTTTGCTACCTCGTGGTGGCCTTCGTTTCGCCGGAGCGTCACCATAGCCCCGATTTCGTCGAACCCGTGAGCCCTCCGCCGCCTAAACGTCGCCGCCGGTCGCCACAGTTGCCCCCGTGCACCAGTGAGCCCCTTGCCGTGATCGCCGTCGCACCCTCTACACGCCAGTACCACCCACCGCCGGCGAGGAGCCGCCGCCGCCGTTGGGTCTGCCGTGTCAGCGCCACCTCAGCGCCAGCACAGCCCGCCGCCGACGTGTCACGTATGTGGCGCCGTGTCAGTAGGCACGTGTGCGCCCGCGTGGCACCATCCACCGGTCTCCAGATCCCGAGGCTCGGTAGACTTGGTCTACCGTGAGCCATCTCACTGACATGTGGATCCCACATGTCAGTAATTTATTTTTATTTCTTTTATTTCCGAAATCCCTGTGCTGACGTCATGCTTGCGCAATAATCCGATTTTTTTGTTAAAAAATAATTCGGAAATTCCAGTAAATCCAAAATTAGGGTTTCTTTAGATTTTCAATCTTCCAGAGCACATAACTTTTGCATCCAAACTCCGATTGAGCCCATTCAAGTTCCAAAATTTATCTAAATTCGAGATCTATTTATTTGAGATTTTTATTTAATTTTTGGAGTTTGTTTTGCCTCTGTTATTTATTTGTTTTTTTTATTTGTCTCGTTTGCGAGTAGACGTCGATACATCGGGGAATTTTGGAGAAGAAGGAGCACCTCAAGATCAAGACCAGTACCTAGACCTTTTCCCAGGCAAGTCATACCTTTGATCATCTTGAACCCAGTTTTCAAATTACTTTGTTTTAAAGTATTGCATTCTACTTTAATTATGTATTTAAATGCTTTTGGGCATAGTTATCACCCAATTTGTTAATACCACCTTGGCTTGTATGTCATAATACCTTGTCACCCTAGATTGGTTTACTAGTTGGTAATATTGTAGCACCAACGTGGGTTGGTTAGATGCGAGTACAATTGCTTAGCCACGCTACGAGTCTCACATCTCATGTAAGTTGCAAATATTAAATCTGTGTGCTATGTGTTATTACTCTGTGATAGCATGTGTTGCACAAAAACCAACTGGGTGTGAAAGGTTTTAGACTGAGGCAAGTGGTGGATGCTTTGTGATATGGTGGACTTTGTGAACGGGAATGATAATCTTTGTGATCTAGTTATGAAATGGAAGTCTTGCCTTGGTCAATTAAGGACTTAACTTTGTGCGTCATTGAACTAAGCCTTACTGTACGACCACATGCCTGATGGGACGGACCTAACTTAGTAGGTGATGGATTCTTGGCATTGATTACTCAGGCTGTAGGTTAGGCTATGGGTGGAGGTGTGTACTACAAGGTAGTCGCATCACGGGCGATTCGCCGTGTCCACATCCAACGATGTGTGTTATGCCAAAGCACTTTGTTTGGGTTGGCATGGCGGTTTGTAAGCACATCGGGGGTGTCAATGTTGAGATGAAGTTTCTGAACTGTTTTTTATGATTAGTGCTTGCAACACTAGTTGTATCGTGTGGGTAAAGTGTACAACCTCTGCAGAGTGTTAAATCAATCTATTCGAATAGCCGCGTATGTGGTCATGGACATGCTCGGGGATTTCACACGAGGGGTAGTTTTCATAAAATGATGGGATGGGAGCTATGTGATCTAAGTCATATGGCTATGTGAAATAATCTGTTTAGCTTTGTGTCTTTGTGAAAATAATTGTTAAATTAATATTGTCTATTTGTTTTGAACTGCATTTCAATCTATTACTCGTATTCAATTGCAAATATGGCTTTTATGCAAAAGAACCACAGAATCCTTTTCTTTTGGAATAAGCCTGCATCTATAAATTGCATTCTGTGGTATGATTTGCGAGTACGGTTGTGTACTCACGCTTGTTGTAAAACTTGCACCCAAACCTACAGAAGAGGAGGAGTCTACGCTTGCTTTCGAAGAGGATTTTGCCGAAGGTTGCTGATCATTAAGGTCTAGATCCCAGTTGGTTCCTGTGGTGAATTGATGGGATATACGCTGAAGTTATTTCTGTTCCGCTGCTATTTTATTCTCTGTTAGCCCTGCGTGGCTTAATAAGTGTAAACTCGACCATAAGGTCAAAACCCTTATTTGTTATGCAAACTAATCGTTTACTTTATTTATCGCTTGTGTGGATTGGTATTCACCTATGTTGACACTGTATGCACTAGGGTGATCCTGGACTAGTGCATTATACACAGAGGGTTCCAGAATCGAAATTTTGGGTCCCGACAGAGGTGGTATCAGAGCCATACTGACTGTAGGTCTTGACCTTAGTTAGATTGGCCGTCTTTAGAGTGTCCAAACTATTTTCTAAAGGAAAAATTAACTTGCAAGATTAATTAATTGCTTAACTCTTCTCATATCTCTCTCGACTCAACTATTGCTATAATCTTCTCTCTTCCCGCTGTTTTTAAGGTGCTCTTACCCTCTTCGTTTGTCTTGACAGATGCCTCGTCTCCAGAACTATGGCGGCGCCACGGGAGGTTCGCCACGGGCGTGGAAGCTGCTCTGAGTTCTTGGAGGCGTCCGTTGTCGTCGGCAACAACTGGATGGTGAATGGACGAGACCGTGGAGTGATATGTCGTCTGACGATCTACGCCAGGAGGAACTACAAGGCCAGCCAACCTTCGCACATCTCTGTGAGGAAGATCACTTGGCTGGAGGGCATCCAGGAGTCGTCGCACTTGGTCATGCTACGTATCTGCAACATCTACGCACGGGAGCTTCAATACACCGTCTTCCGTTACCACCCCAGAGCTGCAGCCGTAGATTTGCCAGCACGCTACCGTCCACAGCAGAAGAGAGCAACGCGACAGTCGTGCACCTTGCCCAGTTTGCAGCTGCCCAGGAAGAAGCATTGGAGAGGACTATCACAGAGTTGGATCATGTCTATGAGGCTTTACAGAGAGCTGAAGAGAAGGTCGTTACTCTGCAAGAGATTCTCTACGACCAGGATGACGAAGAAGAGGAAGACCCCGAAGAGGATCCTGAAGAAGATCCAGAGGAAGGACCAGTTGAGCCAGAAGAAGCGCTGGCTTGAGGAGCCAGTGCACGGGAATGCACATTCTGCTGCACGATTCGAGCATCGGGATCGGTTTGTCAAGATGCCGCTCACTTAGAGTCTGATCGTTAGGAGCGTCGCGAGGTGTGGAGGCTTTCTTGAGTAGTTCGTTTGAGCTTGCTTTTTGAGCTTAGCGATTTGGTTTAGTAAGTTGCCCTTTAGGCGGTAGTTTTGTGTGCTTAGGTCGTTGTTTCTTTTGTGTGCAGTATGAGTGCAAGGGCCCTTAGGCATTTGTTGCGACCATGTTAAGACCCTAATTAATAAAAGTATTTCGTTTGAGTTTCTTGAGCTTTGTTTTGTTGGGTTTAACCTACCCACGCTTAGTTCTTAACTCATCTCGTGCTTGCTACCTTATCTAACCCATGGAGCTTCATCAGATGGTTCAAACTCGTCAGACTGCTGCAAGTGGTTCCGGTACCCCAGCGCCGAGAAGCAATGAGCAACCAGCCGCAGGAGCAGTTCCGCCATAAGCACCCCCGATTGATTTGCAAAACTTTGGAGCTTTCATGGCAGCGCAGACTCATCTAATGAATACTATAATGAATCAGATGCAAGCTATGAGCAACCAGGTCAACAACAACAACAATGAACAGCATGGAGCCCCAGCTACCCAAGGTCACCATGGACCATCTAAACTTGCGGAGTTTATGAGAACCCGTCCACCAACGTTCTCCGGGCACGTCTCCCCAGTAGAAGCAGATGATTGGCTTCAGGTTATTGAAAGGAAGCTGCTGATTACCCAGTGCAGCGACCGTGAGAAGGTTTTGTACGCCACTCACCAGATGAAAGGCATAACTGCCGAATGGTGGGAGAACTTCAGTGCCGCTCATGAGACGCCACAGAATATCACCTGGGAAGAGTTTTCTACAGCATTTCGCTAATACCATGTACCGGAAGGTATTATTGATCTGAAGAAGGATGAGTTCCGCGCTCTCAAGCAAGGAGCTATGTCAGTATCTGACTACCTCAACACGTTTTCTCAGCTAGCTCGCTATGCAGCAGAGGATGTAGCCCCAAACAAGGCTCGCCAGAGTCGCTTTTGAAGGGGCCGAACACTGGACTGCAAGTCAGTCTAATCGCCCATACTTTCCACGATTTTGGGAGTGAGCAATAAAGTCTTTGTTCTAGAGGACAAATGCAAGGCGGAGGACAACGCAAGCGCCGGATGGCTCGGGGAAGCCATCAATCACAGCGAGAGAGCAGGGCGGTTCCATCACAGTTCAACGGTTTCCACGGACTTCGTTCGAGTAGCGCACCAACTTCGGCACCTCGTCCGGTGCTCGAACTTCCGCAACCTGCACCTACCAACCCCAATCCGAGGGCAATCGTGAGCGTACCAAGGTATGTTATACCTATCGCCCGGCCAGGATGTTTGCTAACCAATGTCGCGGAAGGTACAATCACTCGATGCGCTTCAACCTTGGAGCCACGCCAACTAAGACGCCAGCGCTAGGCATCAACCAGGGAGCTTCACAAGTTGCCGGTCAAGCCGGAGGAGCACCGTAGTCTGTGATCAGAGGTCGTGTCAACCACGTCACTCTAGAAGGAGCCCAGGAAGCACCGGACATCATACTGGGTAAGTTTCTGGTTAACTCAGTACCTGTATCAGTTTTGTTTGATTCTGGAGCTTCGCATTCGTTTGTTTCTGGGATGTTTGCAACCAAGAATAATTTGGAAGTTATGCGTCTTACCCATACTTTGCTAGTCCAGTCGCCTGGAGCAAAGCTAAGCTCTAAAGTGGGATGTTTAGGAGCTAAGTTACTCATAGCTGGAGTTGAGTTTCTAGCCAACCTAATCGTACTAGATACCCAAACCTTAGATGTCATTCTGGGCATGGATTGGTTATCCAAGCACAAAGCCGTGATAGATTGTTGCTGCAAAGCGTAACAGTCGAGGATACCAAGGGAAACAAAGTAGAATTTCTAGCCACCTTAGTTCGTGATGGGCATTTGTTAGTAAACAGTCTGAAGACCCTTTCTTTAGAAGAGGTACCAGTCGTCAGTGAATACCCCGATGTGTTTCCAGAAGAATTACCAGGAATGCCCTCAGATCGTGACATCAAGTTTGTCATCGACCTAGTGCCAGGGACAACACCAATTTCAAAGAGACCTTATCGGATGTCGGTAGATGAATTGGTAGAGATAAAGAAGTAGATAGAAGAACTTCTTGAGAAAAGTTTACGTCGGACCTAGTTAAATCGCCATGGGGAGCACGGTGTTGTTCGTCAAGAAGAAAGATGGAAGTATGAGGATGTGCATTGATTACCGTTAGCTCAGCGAGGTTACTATCAGAACAAGTACCCACTACCCGGATTGATGATTTGTTTGATCGGATGAAAGGAGCCGAGTGTTCTCCAAGATCGACTGCGATCGGTTACCATCGACTAAAGATTTGTCTAAGGATATACAGAAACCGCTTTCTCAACACGGTATGGACATTATGAGTTCTTAGTCATGTCCTTTGGTCTGACTAATGCCCCTGCATACTTCATGAACATGATGAATAAAGTATTCATGGAATATTTGGACAAGTTTGTAGTCGTGTTCATTGATGATATTTTGGTTTACTCCAAGACGGAGGAAGAACACGCCGAACATTTAAGGATAGTCTTGGAAAAACTCAGAGAGGATCGGTTGTATGCCAAGTTCGGTAAGTGTGATTTTTGGAAGAAGGAAGTTGATTTCCTTGGTCATGTGATGACAGCCGAGGGAGTAGCAGTTGACCCCGGTAAGGTTAAAGTAGTATTACATTGGGAGCAGCCCAAGACTGTAACTCAGATTCGTAGTTTCTTGGGAATGGAAGGTTATTACCGCCGTTTCATCGAAGGATTCTCATCGATTGCTAAGCCTCTTACGCAATTGTTGAAGAAGGAGAAAAAGTTCACTTGGACTCCAGCCTGTGAAGAAAGTTTTCAAGAGTTGAAGAAGCGCTTGACTTCAGCCCCAGTGCTGATTTTGCCAAATATTCGGAAAGATTTCGATATCTATTGTGATTCTTCGCGTCAAGGACTCGGGTGCGTCCTAATGCAAGAAGGAAGAGCTGTCGCTTATGCGTCAAGGCAATTGAGGCCGCACGAAGAGAATTACCCTACCCATGATTTGGAATTAGTTGTCGTAGTGCATGCTTTAAAGATTTGGCGTCATTATCTCATCGGTAATCGCTGTGAAGTCTATATAGATCATAAGAGTCTGAAGTACATCTTCACCCAGTCAGATTTGAACATGAGACAGAGGAGATGGTTAGAATTGATCAAGGATTATTATCTTGGAATCCACTACCATCCCGGAAAAACCAATGTGGTTGCAGATGCTTTGAGTCATAAGAGTTACTACAATACTTTGGAAGTGGAAGAGTTTTGTTCAGAACTTCAAGACGAATTTCAGAAGCTAAAGCTAGAAGTCGTATCTGAAGGTTTTGTGGCCAGTTTGGTAGTACAGTCTACCCTGGAGAAGCACATTCGTGAAGTGCAACCAAAGGATCCCGTGTTGTCAGACATCAAGCTCAAAATGGCAGAAGGGAAATTCAAAGATTTTACCAAGGATGATCAGGGCATACTCTGGATTAATGGTCGTATCTGTGTACTAGATATTGATGGGTTAAGGCAACTAATCTTAAAAGAAGCCCATGACTCAAAGTATTCAATTCACCCTGGAAGTACTAAGATGTACCAAGATATTAAGGCTAAGTTTTGGTGGCCAAATTTGAAGCGAGAAATCGCAGAATTCGTTGCCTTGTGTGACGTTTGTCAGAAGGTAAAGGCAGAACATCAAAGACCAGCATGTTTGTTGCAACCGCTGAAGATTCCAGAGTGGAAGTGGGAGGAGATCGGAATGGATTTTATTACCGGTTTACCCAAGACCCAATTGGGTTACGATTCGATCTAGGTAATAGTCGATCATTTGACCAAGGTCGTCCATTTCCTGCCAGTCAAAACCACGTACTCAGGAGATCGCCTTGCGGAGTTGTACATGGCCAGAATTGTCAGTCTGCACGGTGTGCCCAGGAAGATAGTATTAGATCGAGGATCCCAGTTCACCTCTCGTTTTTGGAAATGTTTGCATGAAGCATTGGGTACCCATCTGAATTTCAGTACCGCGTATCACCCACAGACAGATGGACAGACGGAAAGGGTTAATCAGATATTGGAGGACATGCTGAGAGCTTGTGCTCTAGCTAATGCCACCCGTTGGGATAAAAGTTTACCATATGCAGAATTCTCATACAACAACAGTTATCAAGCTACTTTGCAGATGTCACCATTTGAAGCTTTGTATGGTCGTGCCTGCAGAACCCCGTTGAATTGGTCGAAACAATTTGAGCGTTTGGTATTCGGTCGGACATCATTCAAGAAGCGAAGAGCAAGTGGCCATGATCGAGAAAGATTGAAGATAGCTCGATCGAGCGGAAGAGCTATCACGATAATCGTCGTCGCGATCTCAACTTCCAACCCGAGGATTTCGTGTATCTTCGAGTTACCCCGCTCAGAGGTGTCAAAAGGTTTCATGCCAAAGGGAAGCTTGCCCCTAGGTATGTTGGTCCGTTCAAGATTTTAGAACGCCTTCTGGAGAAGTTGCTTATCAGCTAGAGCTATCGCAGTCGTTAGCAGGAGTGCATGATGTCTTTCATGTCTCGCAGTTGAAAAAGTGTCTGCGTGTGCCAGAAGAGCAAGCCCCGTTGGAATCGATTGACTTGAAGGAGGATCTCACCTACAAGGAGCAGCCAGTCAAGATTTTGGATATCACAGAGCGCCACACAAGAAGCAAGGTTGTTCGTTTTTGCAAGGTCCAGTGGAGCAACCACTCGAAAGGAGAAGCAACGTGGGAGCGTGAAGAAGAGCTGAAAGCCGAGTTTCCTAGCCTTTTCTCTAGCCAGTTAAGGGGGGAGGTTTGTAACATCCCAATTTTCTGAGTTTAAAAATCTTTTAAATAGTTAGTAGGGAAAAGTCACCATTTGGATTTTATTTGAGTTTAGTTCAAAAGCTTAATATTGGACTTTACAATCAAAAATATTTAATATGAATAATCTCAACATGAACAATAGTCAAAACTATTTTATTTGGGTTCTATGTGCTCAGACATATTTTCTAGATTTTTCTATAATTTTTCTGAGTTCATTTGCTATTTTCTATTGCTTATTTGAATTTCTGGTAATTTATAAAATAGAAAAGCTAATTAAAATCTCAGAAAAGCTCTTGGGCCGAAACCCAGCCCAAACCCTCCTTCGGCCCAGCTCTGTTCAGCCCACCCACGCGCGCGAGCCGCCTCTCACTGACAGGTGGTCTCCGCGTGTCAGCCTCCCTTCCTCTCTCCTCGCGCGAGCGCGTTGAACCTCAGCCGTCCGATTCTCTTTGAACGGTCCGGGCGTTGTGCCCTCCGGACGTCCGAACGCCACATGCGTTTTGGGCAGTTTGATCTTGGATGGACGGTCAGATCTTTTGAGTCTGTTTCGCAGCGGCGCCGTTTCGCACGCGCCCGCGTCCGAGCCCTAGCCGCTGACGTGTGGGTCCCACCCCGCCACGTCATCGTCGTCTCCGAATCTGTTAGGGATTCGCCGTCGCCACGCTATCCCGATTTGGGCTTTCGTTCCCTGGACTCTCCCGAGTTGCCGCCTATATAAGGAGAGGTAGCCCTCGGCGTCCGCACCTCGACCCTAGCCGCCATCGCCCTCGCGCCGAACCCTAGCGCGCGGAGCTCGGCGATCTCGCGCCGCCAACTCCGGCGAGCCCGCGCGCCGCCGTCGATGCGCTCGAGCCGTGGTGCGCGCGCCAACCGCTACCTCGTGGTGGCGCCGTTTGGCCGGGCGTCACGTAACCGATCCGTCGAACCCGTGAGCCCTCCGCTGCCTAAACCTCGCCGTCGGTCACCACAGTCGCCCCCGTGCGCGGTGAGCCCTTCTTTGTGATCGCCGTCGCACCCTCTACACACCGGTACCACCACCGCCGGCGAGGAGCCGTTCGCGAACCCTTGGTTCCCGAGCAGCGGTTGGTGCTGCGCGTCGGCGCCACCTCGGCGCCAACAGACACGCTGCTGCCGTCGGCGTGTCGCGTGCGTGGCGGCGTGTCGCGAGCGCGTGTGCACCGCGTGGCACCGTCGCCGGTCTCAGATCCGAGGCTCGGTGAGACTTGGTCTCTGTGAGCCATCTCAGCGACATGTGGGTCCCACATGTCGATAATTTCTTTATTTCTTTTATTTCCGAAATCCCAGTCTTGACGTCATGCTTGCACAATAATATGATTTTTGTTAAAAATAATTCGAAATTCGATAAATCCAAAATTAGGGTTTCTTTAGATTTTCAATCTTCCAGAGCCCATAACTTTTGCATCAGAACTCGATTGAGCCCATTCAAGTTCCAAAATTTATCTAAATTCGAGCTCTATTTATATGAGATTTTTATTTAATTTTTGGAGTTTGTTTTGGTTCTGTTATTTATTTGTTTTATTTATTTATCTCGTTTGCGAGTAGACGTCGATACATTGGGGAATTTTGGAGAAGAAGGAGCACCTCAAGATCAAGACCAGTACCTAGACCTTTTCCAAGGCAAGTCATAGCTTTGATCATCTCGAACCCAGTTTTCAAATTACTTTGTTTTAAAGTATTGCATTCTACTTTAATTATGTATTTAAATGTTTTTGGGCATAGTTATCACCCAATTTGTTAATACCACCCTTGGCTTGTATGTCATAATACCTTGTCACCTAGATTAGTTTATTAGTTGGTAATATTGTAGCACCAACGTGGGTTGGTTAGATCTGAGTACAATTGCTTAGCCACGCTACGAGTCTCACATCTCATGTAAGTTGCAAATATTAAATCATTGAGTGACTATGGAACTTTGTGTAAGCGGGTGCTATGTGTTATTACTCCGTGATAGCATGTGTTGCACAAAAACCAACTGGGTGTGAAAGGTTTTAGACTGAGGCAAGTGGTGGATGCTTTGTGATATGGTGGACTTTGTGAACGGGAATGATAATCTTTGTGATCTAGTTAGAAAATGGAAGTCTTGCCTTGGTCAATTAAGGACTTAACTTTGTGCGCCATTGAACTGAGCCTTACTGTACGACCACATGCCTGATGGGACGAGCCTAACTTAGTAGGTGATGGATTCTTAGCATTGATTACTCAGGATGTAGGTTAGGCCATGGGTGGAGGTGTGTACTATAAGGTAGTTGCATCACGGGGCGGTTCGCCGTGTCCCTGTCCAACGATGTGTGTTATGCCAAAGCCTTTCGTTTGGGTTAGCATAGCGGTTTGTAAGCACATCAGGGGTGTCAATGTTGAGATGAAGTTTCTGAACCGTTTTGTTATGATTAGTGCTTGCAACACTAGTTGTATCGTGTGGGTAAAGTGTACAACCTCTGCAGAGTGTTAAATCAATCTATTCGAATAGCCGCGTCTGTGGTCATGGACATGCTCGGGGATTTCACACGAGGGGTAGTTTTCATAAAATGATGGGATGGGAGCTATGTGATCTAAGTCATATGGCTATGTGAAATAATCTGTTTAGCTTTGTATCTTTGTGAAAATAATTGTTAAATTAATATTGTCTATTTGTTTTGAACTGCATTTCAATCTATTACTCGTATTCAATTGCAAATATGGCTTTTATGCAAAAGAACCACAGAATCCTTTTCTTTTGGAATAAGCTGCATCTATAAATTGCATGCGTGGTATGATTTGCAGTGCGGTTGTGTACTCACGCTTGTTGTAAAACTTGCGCCCAAACCAACGAAGAGGAGGAGTCTACTTTGCTTTGAGGAGGAGTTTGCGAAGGTTCTTTGATCGTTAAGGTGCGGATCGATCGGTTGCACTGTGGTGAATTGATGGGATCTCGCTGAAGTATTTATGTTCATTGCTATTTTATTCTCTGTTAGCCTGCGTGGCTTATCGTGTAAACTTGACCATAAGGTCAAAACCTTTATTTGTTATGCAAACTAATTGTTTACTTTATTTATCGCTTGTGTGGATTGGTATTCACCTATGTTGACACTTTGTGTGCACTAAGCGTGATCTGGACTAGTGCATTATACACGAGGTTCGAATCGAAATTTTGGGTCCCGACACAAGCCGAATTCAAATAAAATTCAATTAAATTCAAATGACAATCAAATGAACTCCAAGCGAAATAATTTTAGGTTAGATAGCTAGATCTTGAATTTATATGAATTTAGAAATTTGAATCGCTCAAATCAGAGTTCGAACGGAGAACATACAGCTTTCGGAAGTTGACAAATACATGAAATGATGAAAAAGAGAATTTTCGGATTTTCTTATTTAATTTTCCGAAAGAAAATCAAATTATTGCGTCAGCTGATGTCAGCGAGGGGATTTTTGGATTTTTTGGATTTATTTTCTAAAAGGAAAAAGGCGAGGCGAGCCGACAAGTGGGCCCTGCACGGGTGGACTGGGTCCACGAGTGCCTGGAGTCCACTGCGGACTCGACTCAAGGGAATAGGGCAGAGCCACGCGGGCTTTGGCATGCAGCTGCCACATCAGCGAAGGAGCTGAAGTGGCGCCGAGGTGGACGAGGAGGTGGCGGTGAGGTGGAGCCACGTTGGCGCGGGGTCGCTGGTGGTCACGGCCATGAGGGCTCGCTGGCGCTACGCGCCGAGGCGAGCCTGGTGGGTGGTACCAACATGACGAGGAGCACGCGGGGATTCTACTGCGCACTGGTGTGGCAAGGGAGCGAGGAAGAAAGGCCGACGGTGGGGGAGAAACGCGGCGGCAGCGTCGGCTCGGAGATGGAGACGAGGCTTGGTGGCGGCTCGGTGAAGTGAAGCGCACTAGGTGCCGCGCGGAGGCGATGCCAGCGGTGCAGAGCGGCGGTGAGGAGCTTACGGCGGCGTAATCGTCGGCGGGGAGTGCGGCCGGAGCTCTTGGAGGTCAAATCTCCACGATTGAGGAGAGAGAGTGAGTTGAGGAGCGGGAGAGGAGGATACGGGGCCAGTGCGCGCCTTTATAGGTGCTGAGGAGGAGCGGGGAGGAGGCGCGGCATGGTCGCTCAGCGGAGCTTGGCGGCGCGGGACAAGAGGCGGCGAGGAGGATGGCGGCGAGGATGGGAGTGGATGGCAGAGGGACGTGTGCAATAAATGCGCGTTAACGAGGGCGCTGCGGGGGCAAGGCGGGACAAAGGCGTTGACGGAAATTGCAGGGCGAGCGCACGACACCGGTGTGGGGCTCCAACGAGCAGAGGGGGAAGGAGAAAGAAGGTGGGGGAGAGGAGGCGCGGGTGGGGCGGCCGCGTTAGTGAGAGGGAGGAGGCGCGGCGCGGAGCGGGCTAGCACGGTGAGTAGGCTGAAGGACGGGCGCGCAAGAACAAGAGTGGGCGGGCCGAGGCTTTCATTAAAGCAAGAAGAGGATTTTCAAATGGATTTTGCATTGATAAATACAAGAAATCGAAAAGGCCTTTTATAAAATAGTTAATTAGGTCCAAAAATTCAAGAAAAATACAAAAAAATCCCTTGAATTAAATAGAATTTAATAAAATTATTTATAACTATAATTTAGTTTTTTAAATTTTGCAAACAAATTAGTTTTAACCTTCAGGACAAAGGAAAAACACTTTTTAAAATACAAAAAATCCAAGAAGAACTTTAAATACTCTTTTTGGCTTTTGAATACAATAAAACTTAAGAAATTTAAATAAATCAAATATTAATTTAATTGAAGTTTGGTTAACTCAATTTAAATTGTTTTTATTTTTCTGAAATTTCAAGTTTAACCTTTATTAATCCAATAAACCAAATGGTTATTTTTATTTTGAATTTTTTTCACAAAACTCATAAAATCGGGATGTTACACCTTGCTCCTACATTCTATCCATGCGTTATCATCGAGGTCAAGCCAGAGCCCGGAGATTGCCGGAGCCTTCTGATTTGGCACCAAATCGCCTTGCCTTGTGGACTTGTGCGCTAGTGCCACCTAACGACCTCAGAGAGGGGGCTAGGACTTGGTTTCAGAGAGAGGGGGTCTCCGAATGGGCTGAAAACTATTAGGTTCGTGGGCTGAGCCGCACTACTTGAGACAAATTCGAGAGAGAAGGTGTGGGAGTGAGCTGAAATGTATTGGAATGCGAAGTATGTGATCTAATTATCAACATATATACATATATATCTATTAAATACAGAGTATTTTGCAAAAAAATTGGATGTCCAAGTGAACACCCATGACTCTTCTTGTTGGGTCCACTCGTGCCCATGTGTTAATGCTTGTTGGAGTTTTTGGCTGAAATGGCGGTTTTTCGCCTCGTATTAGCAAAAATGATAGTCTTCTATTTTTTTTGTTGCAAAAATGGCCCCCTGCCGCATGGCCACCATGCGGCAGGCCCTCCTTGCCCACCATCTGCCCCCCTGCCACACGACCATAGTGCGGTGGGGGCTTGCTTCATAGCCATCGTGCGGTGGGGCTTTTTTTCTTTCATTTTTTTTTAAAAATAGCACCTTCGCATTGCCATCGTGCGGCGGGGCACTGTAGTAGCCTGGTGTCGCACTACCACCGTGCGGTGGCCACTGTAGCAACTTTTTCTTTTTTAAAAAAAAAATCATTTTAGTATATTTTTTGTATGAATTTTAAATATATCAAATTAGTTCCAAAAATTATGCAATTTTTGTGGAGTCTCCCAACACAGTTTAATTGCTTGTAATTTTTTTAATTTTTTATCCATTCTGAATTTTTCTCGAAAATTTCTGAAAACAGTATACTTAGATTAATTTTTGAGGAAAATTCAGAATGGATAAAATTTTGAAACAATTACACAAACAATTATGTTGTGTGGGAAAGCTCCAAAAATTATTTGGAGCTCATTTGCTATACTTAAAAATTTATATAAAAAGCATATTTAAATATATTTTTTTTAAAAAAAAAGAAAAAAATGTTACATTATCCACCGCACGGTGGTAGTGCGGCGGCAGGATGCTACAATGCCCTGCCACACGGTGGAGTGCGGAGGTGCTGATTTTTTTTTTAAAAAAAAAAAACACCCCACCGCACTTTCAGTGATCGTGCGGTTAGAGGACAAATGGCAGGCGGGGTCTGCCGTACGGCCATATGGCAGGAGGCCATTTTACAAAAAATAATAATAATCTAAAAACAGTTATTTTTGCTAATACAAGGTGAAAAGCCGCCATTTCAGCCAAAAATTCTGCTTGTTGTCAATGAACTCCTCCATTCCTGCCAATAGATACACGCTGCCCTGCTGAAGGCGGCTGGGTGAACGAACGGGACAGCGGTCCAAGCCGTTGCCGATCTCCATCCCATCATCATCGCCAACCTCCCCTCTCCACCCACGCCCCAACCAACCACCATCCCAACCCACCCTCCCGAGCTTCTCCCATGTCCTACTCCCATCTCCCTCTCCTCCTCGTCTTCCTCCTCTTTCCCGCATCGCTCCGCTCCCAACCCACCCCCGCCGCCTCCCCGCCGCAATGCCCGCTCAACTTCACCGCGCTGCGCCCCTTCATCGCGCCGCCGCTCCTCCGACGACGCCTCCCGCTGCGCCTTCGCGCAGCAGTCCGTCCGCCTCCTCCTTTCCCTCTACCTCGCCGCCACCGCCTCCTTCCTCCTCCCCGCTAACGCCTCCTGCCTCCCGCCGCTCCGCGCCGCGCTCCCCTTCCCGCTCCCGGCCTCCGGGTGCGGCCTCTCCGGCCTCGACCCGCTCCTCGCCTCCCCCGGCTGCGCCAACGTCACCACGCTCCGGGAATTCGACGCCGTAGTGCCCGTCTCCGCGCGCCGGGACATGAACGCCAGCTGCGACCGCGACCTCACCCCCGTCCCCGACTGCACCGCCTGCACCACGTAGCTCAGCAAGGCCGCCGCGGCGTACCTCCTCCCGGGCTCCCCCGACGGCGGGAACAACGTCACCGGCTGCGTCCAGTACCCCTTCATCTACGCCGGCGCCGCCGCCAGCCCGCGGGGCCCCGATGACCCGGCCACCGCCTTTTGCCTCTACCTCCTCAAGGCGGGCTCTGGCCCCGGCGGCGGCTCCGGCGCGCCCGGCTGGGTCTACAGCGTCGTGTTTGGCTGCGTCGGCCTGGTGCTGGTGGTCGCCGCGGCTGCTGGTTTGTGGTTCTTGCTGCGGCGGAGGCGGAGGCGGGCCGCGGCGGCGGCTCTTGCGGCGACCGCGGCGGACAGCAGGAGCAAGCGCTCGCAGGCGATGGAGTCCATCAGCGCCAGCACGACGCTGGTCAAGTTCACCTACGACGAGATCAAGGCGGCCACGGGGAGCTTCGCTATGGAGAGCATCATCGGCCGTGGTGGGTTCGGGAATGTGTACAAGGGGGTGCTCCCGGACGGCGCGGAGGTGGCGGTGAAGCGCTTCAAGAACTGCTCGGCGGCCGGAGACGCCGCGTTCGCGCACGAGGTGGAGGTCGTGGCCAGCGTGCGCCACGTCAACCTGGTCACGCTCCGCGGGTACTGCATCGCCACCACGCAGAGGAAGGGGCACCAGCGGATGATTGTCTGTGACCTTATGCACAATGGCAGCCTCCACGACCACCTGTTCGGCGCCGGGGAGTGCCTGATGGTGTGGCCGGTGAGGCAGAGGATTGCTATCGGGATGGCGCGGGGCCTGGCTTACCTGCACCGTAGCGCGCAGCCGGCGATCATTCACAGGGATATCAAAGCAAGCAACATCTTGCTTGATGACGATTTTGAGGCCAAGGTGGCTGATTTCGGATTGGCCAAGTTTGCGCCGGAGGGAATGACACATGTTAGCACGCGTGTTGCCGGTACGCTGGGTTATGTCGCGCCGGAGTATGCGCTCTATGGTCAATTAACTGAGAAGAGCGATGTCTATAGCTTCGGTGTCGTGCTTCTTGAGCTTGTAAGTGGGAAGAGGGCCTTCATTTCTCTTGGCGAGGGCCAGAGCTTTGTGCTCACTGATTGGGCCTGGTCATTGGTGCGGAGGGGGAAGACACTAGATGTGATCCAAGAAGGAATGGTTGAGCCTGGTACTACTGAGGTAATGGAGAAGTATGTATATGTCGCAGCCCTCTGCACACATGCGCAGTTGCACGCGAGGCCTACAATGGAACAAGTGGTGAAGATACTAGAGGCAGATTCGGCACCAGCGCCTTTAATTATTCCAGAGCGGCCGCTCCCTGTTGTTGCAAACCTGGCTGAGATTCAGAGGTCAGCCAGCAGCAGTGGCTCAGGTCAGCTGTTTAGTCCCTCTGGTTTCCGGTCTTTTATTCACGGAAATGAGGATGCTGCTCTGGAGTCTCCAAAAGAAACATGATATTGTGCTATCTGAGTAGAGAAAGGTTTATAGCTACGAGGAGGATATAATAATCTTCAATTAATTAAATTATTCATCTGTAGTTGTTATTATAGATAATAATATCATCATATTATTCATAAAGATACCCCTTATCATTAATAGGGGAGAAGCTTCGCCGAGTGGTCATAAACCATTTTACGACCACCATACATGGTTGTAAGTACTTCTACGACTGTCTAGTGGTCGTAAGATTTCTTACTACCACCTTATTGTCGTAAGTCTTACTACAATCATTTCATAGTCGTAAACTTTATTACGACCATGTCAACTACGACTACCCTATAGTCAACAAAGCCTACAGACATATGAGCTCAATCGACTAGGGACACTTATACGCTGTATTTAATGCACAGAGTAGTTAATATGTATTGTTATTCTCTAGGATAACTGCATGTATTAAGCATCTGTCTCTGACATAACTGAAAGGCGACGTGGGAGGATCAGTCTCTGACAATAACCGTCACAGAACGTGCGCATTTCATCAAACGATAAGACGTCTCTTGATACGGGACAACTGTCACCCCTTCATGTGCTATATAAGGAGTAAACCCGGTGGACAGAGGAGAACGAGAGAGGAACAATGATAACGATCAATAGACACAAATCAGTAAGCTCTAGCTCTAGTGGTTTCTTCCCTGTTGTAAAGTATAGTCAATACAGCAACACAGAAGTAACGTTATTATTCTCTCAGGAGAAGCTTCGAACTTGTATAAAATACCTGTATCTTTTTCTGTGTGGCTTAACTCAAGGAAAGTCCCCAGCATTCGTTTGTAAGATCGATATTAAACCATCGACAGTTGGCGTCGACCGTGGATATCTTCCGGTTTCTTCTTTCCTTTTCGACAAATTATCTTCATTTTTCAACTCTGATGCTTTCATAACAGGAGAGTGGAATGAGGAGAATTGGTTTGATTTGACAGACTACGCAGAACTTGACATGGATGCCTGCTACGAGTACGAGCATAGCATCATTTCGTCCGATGTCAACGCCGTTTCCTGGGATCTTTCACCAGACCCAGGAGACCATACCTCGAACAAGGTTGATGAGGGATTTTTTCCCTCCACAACATTACGCCCAGATGAGGAACCAGACTCCTCAAAGTGCAAGGGTCCATCCGAATAGGGTCAGGATTACGCCACGGTGAGTACAAAGCACGGCGAGGGTTCCCATCCAAATGTTCAAGCCCGTCTGAGGCCGTCCGATCTAGCACAACAAGTTCTGGAATCCATGATTCTGGGACTCAATCAACACTTGATAACCGTCGCCCTTCGGTTACCCCCACGAGGTGCATTGTTGAGCCCGCTTCACCCACGGATTCGACCACACCCCCGTTGGGTTCATTTCAATCGAAGGCGGTTATAACCCGGAATCCCCCTTTCTAGAGGGGATTGCTCCAAGTCGCGAGGCGTTGTCTTTCGACTACTCCTTGAGTCAGGAGGACTCAGACGTGAGTGGAGATAATAGCACCCAGGAGGTCCTTGTCCTCTCCTCATATCCTAATCTCTCTTCAAAAGGCAGGGTTGGGGATGCTTCCCATCTCACACTCACTTCAAGCTCTTGTGGAGACGGCGTAAACGCCTCCGGTGATGAACATGATCTCCACCTTCATGAATGTGGCTCGAAATCCTAGAAATAATTGCTCTCTACTGAGGCATGCTCCGGTTGACTCAGACGTTGATGATTCTGAAACCATTCGGAGAAGAAGAATTGCTACCCAGAGGTCTTTACCTGGGCGCATCCAATACCAGTAAGAAGAAGCTTAATAACTTCAACGAATCAATGACCTGATCGAAAACCTGACTCAATAGCTTGGACAGGTGCCAGGCTACAACCTCTTTGCTCAAGAGGTTGCACGAAGACTTCGGGACATGATGGTTAGGCTTGAGTGGACTCGACGACACCGTTCTGGTAGTCGTACCGGGACAACTCCATCAAATGCCAGTTCAGATGACTCTCATCGTGGAGAACGACAAGACAACAGGTCTGGTCGGTCTTCTAACCACAACTCTATGTTACACGCTGGACTTTTGCTCTTGGTGATAGCAAGATCCTTACTCTCATGGAGAGGATGACACTTGGAGATGGGGCAAATTTTTCTTGGTTTATTTCTCTTCACAATGCCATGCCAACCTGAGGGGTTGGGGATACATATTTATAGGGCTAACCAGCCAAGCATATGCTAGTCTAAGATGCTCTGTCCTAGATGCTCTGTCCTAGATGCTGTGTCCTTGATGCTCTGTCCTAGATGCTCTGTCCTCTAAAGCTAGTCCTAAAGCTAGTCCAAGATGCTCTGTCAAAAGAGATGCTAACCGCTTGATCAAGGATGTTGTCCTTGAAGGCGGCAAAAGCCAACACGAGACTTATCCATCAATCTCCCTAAGTCTTGTGTGTCTCCTTGTGAGAATCCGAGCCATCCCGATCCTAGAGCGCGAGCGTCGTCCTTGATTTCCACGCGAGGCGTCCCAAATTGTGAGCCTCGAGCGCTGAGTCACGCTCGGAGAAGAACTCCGCCCGCTGGTCATGTGGTGGGTGTCGCGGTGTCGAGCACCACCCGTCGGTCTTCTTTATTGCGGAACTTTCGCCGAGGAGGGCGTGTGCTTTTGGCTCGTCAAGGTGGAGAAAAGCCGCGGCGGTGCGGCGAGGTGGTTCGATGCTCGCTGAGCAATGAACAGGCGGGCATTGTTCCTCCTCCTCGCTGCGCGGCGTGGGCCGGCGCGCGTCGTGGTATCGACAATCCACGCCCAATGACCAAGCTTGCGCGCTTGTAGCAAGAGTCGTCTCGCGCGGCTCTTGCTTGCCGGCCGCGCCGCCTGGCGCCTCACTGTCATCACCTCGCCACGTCCTCGTGCCCATGGTCGGGTGTCTTTGCGCGCTTGCCGCGCTTGCCACGCATGCGGCCGCTGTCGTGGAAGAAGGCTCCCCTTCTTCCCGTCACCTTGGCGGCAGCCCGCTCCTCCCGAGTGAGGAGGAGCTTCCGCCAATGGTGGCCAGGTCCCGAGAGGCGTGGCTCATCATCGTTGGCGACCTTGAGGCGACCTATCGCCTCCTCGATCGACATCGTGGAGAGGTCCAGCAGAGACCGGATCGGCCGAGCCATCCGCTTGTACTTCTCGGGGGCAGCGAAAGAGCTTCTCGGCGACTCTCTCTCGTTGTAGGTGTCGTCGCGGCCGTACCAACTTCGCAGCGAGTGTTGAGGCGAGAGCAAAGTCATCAACGTCCTCACCGCTTGAAGGCCAAGGTCTCGCTCCGTCGAAGTGCTGCGGTGTGGACTTGCGGCGCGATCGCCGCCGTCGCGCGCCGCGGCGATGGCGTCCCAAGCCTCCTCGGCGATCTGCTTGTTGGAGAGCGAATCGCATCTCGGGCGGGGCTGCGGCGATGAGGGCATCCAGCGCCGTCGATCTGGTCGTGGTCGGCGTCGCCGTCTGGGATCGCCTCCCACATGTGCCGCACTGAGCCTCACCTTCATCACCGCGCCCGCTCGACGTGGTTGGCCTTGGTGAGGTAGGCCACCGCCGCCGGGCCGGCGTCCCGACAACGACCTACAACCCGTGGTAACCACGGTGCCGTCCGGAGAGAGCCACGCCGCACAGTGAAGGCCGCGCTCTCTATCTACCCGTCTGCGCCGTTGTCGTGCGCGCCTCCTCCGTGGCGCCACCGCCGTCGCGCGCTCCTCGGGAGCGCCATCGCCGTAGCGGCCGCGCTGTCTGGTCGCCGCTAAGCTTCGTGGGCTTGCGCGGCCGCCATCGCGCTTCGCCTCGCACGCCTCCTCTCCAGTGGCTCAAGGTCGCGTCGGCGTGTCATCGCAGAGATGGAGCTGCTGCTGCCATCCACGCGAACCTGACCTGCTGCGGCGCACGCGCGCATCGCCGCCGCTGCACCTTCGCCTCGCCGCCGCTGCCCGGCTCGCCGCCGACCTCGCGCCATTCTGCGCCGCTGCGGCGTCTCGCCGTCGCTTCGCTGCTGGCTTTGCCGCGGGCGAGCTTCGGCCGTCGGCCCACGCCGCGTGCTCGAGGCGGCCGAACGCCGAGATCGCTCTGCGGACATGGCGCGCCATCGGGGGTGTTGCGTGGAGAGAGGCTCGCCGACGAGCCGCCGCCTCGGAGAGGTGGCGTGGGCGGATGGCTCTGAGCCGCTCTGCACGGCCGGGCTGCGGTCGAAGAAGGAGATGAGCACGAGATGCTCAGGCTACAGGATACACAAGCTCTGATACCACTTGTTACACGCTGGACTCTTGCTCTTGGTGATAGCAAGATCCTTACTCTCATGGAGAGGATGACACTTGGAGATGGGGCAAATTTTTCTTGGTTTATTTCTCTTCACAATGCCATGCCAACCTGAGGGGTTGGGGATACATATTTATAGGGCTAACCAGCCAAGCATATGCCAAGCATATGCTAGTCTAAGATGCTCTGTCTTAGATGCTCTGTCCTAGATGCTGTGTCCTTGATGCTCTGTCCTAGATGCTCTGTCCTCTAAAGCTAGTCCTAAAGCTAGTCCAAGATGCTCTGTCCAAAAGAGATGCTAACCGCCAGTCAAGGATGCTGTCCTTGAAGGGCGGCAAAAGCCAACACAGAGACTTATCCATCACTCTAGTCGGAGAAGAGTCCCTTGAACAACTGGTGATCGGCAATCTCCTAGAGGAAGTGGTCGTTAACCGCTTCTTCCAAGAAATCTGCACCAGTAGATGGAGTACAAGGAGTATCACCCTCGTAGGGTAGAGATCTATGATAGGTCAGGTCCACTTACCACTAGGTATCGACGAATACGATCGCTTGGTGAAGTCAACCCTTATTTCCCGCAAAGAAGGCGTTACGATATTATTACCGGGTGTCGGGTGTTTTCGCCTGACCTTCGAGTAGTTCGCTGACCGCTACGGTTCCGACTAGTGAACATAGAGAAATTTGATGGGCCACAAAATCCCATCGAGTTTCTTCAAATCTATACCATCGTTGTTCGAGCAGCAGTAGGAGGAGAGCATGTCATAGCCAATTACCTTCTTACTGTGCTCGAAGGATCTGCTCAGTCGTGGCTGTTAAATCAGTCATAAGAGTCGATCTATTCGTGGCAGCACCTCTGAGATATACTACTAGCCAACTTCCAGGGCACCTACAACCGCTCATAAAAGAAGGATGACCTGCATAGAATGCGACAGGATTCTCATGAGAACTTGCGCCAATTTGTTAGGCGTTTCAATTAGGTTCGCAATTCAATTTCGGAAGTTTCTGACTCTTCTGTCATCAAAGCATTCAAGTAGGGTGTCCGCAATCAAAGTATCACAGAGGATATCGCTCTAAATCCTCCGGCTACCATCGCCGAGCTATTTGAAATGGTCGACCGTTATGCAACTACTGCAGAAGCGGTCGAGTGGAATCACACGATTGATCGCGACGATAAGGACACCCGAGGAGTAGGCGAAGGTAGCAAGAAGAAAGATAAAAAGCCTGGGAAATCCAAGAGCAAGACTAAAGGTCAAAAGTCTTATGTCAAAAGCTCTAAAGAAGTTTTAGCCGTTAGTGACAAAGGGCCTCAGAGCTCCAAACATATCTCGATTGGAGCAAAGGTAAACGCTCCGAACGGAAGAACGCTAAGCCTAGGTGGTGTCCTTTCCACAGAAAGGAAGGACACGACCTTGGCAATTGCCGAGTTTTTCAGCGGAAACTCGAGGATTACTACTCTGGCAAGGGACCACTCCCTACACTTGAAGAGTGTTAGTCGCTGGACTCTTACTATTGGTGATAGCAAGATCCTTACTCTCATGGAGAGGATGACACTTGGAGATGGGGCAATTTTTCTTGTATATTTCTCTTCACAATGCCATACCAACCTGAGGGGTTGGGGATACATATTTATAGGGCTAACCAGCCAAGCATATGCTAGTCTAAGATGCTCTGTCCTAGATGCTGTGTCCTAGATGCTCTGTCCTAGATGCTCTATCCTCTAAAGCTAGTCCTAAAGCTAGTCCAAGATGCTCTGTCCAAAGAGATGCTAACCGCCACCAAGGATCTTGTCCTTGAAGGGCGGCAAAAATAACACGAGACTTATCCATCAATCTCCCTAAGTCTTGTGTGTCTCCTTGTGAGAATCGAGCCATCCCGATCCTAGAGCGAGCGTCGTCCTTGATTTCAACGCGGAGGGTCCCCAAACTTGACAGAGCCTCGAACGCTCGAGTCACGCTCGGAGAAGAACTCCGCCGCCCGGTCATGTGGTGGGTGTCGCGGTGTCGAGCACCACCCGTCGGTCTTCTTTGTTGCGGAACTTTCGCCAAGAGGGCGTGTGCTTTGGCTCTTCAAGGTGGAGGAGAGCGTGCGGCGGTGCCGCCGAGGTAGTTCGATGCTCGCTGAGCAATGAACAGAGCGGATGCTCCTCCTCCTCGCTGCGCGCGACGTGGGCCTGGCGCGTTGTGGCCGACAATCCTGGCCCGGTGACGGGCTTGCCGCGGCTTGTAGCAAGAGTCGCCTCGTCGCGGCTCTTGTTTGCCAGCGCGCCGCCACGGCGCCCACGGTCATCACCTCTAAGACGTCCTCGCGCCATGCAGGCGTCTTTGCGCGCTTGCCGCGCTTATCACGCATGCGTCGCTGTCGTGGAAGAAGGCTCCTTCTTCCTGTCACCTGGTCGGCAGCCCCACTCCTCCCGAGTGAGGGAGCTTCCGCCAATGGTGACGGGTCGAGAGAGCGTGGCTCATCATCGTTGACGACCTTGAGGCGACCTATCGCCTCCTCGATCGACATCGTGGAGGGTCCAGCAGAGACCGGATCGACCGAGCCATCTGCTTGTACTTCTCGGGGACGCAGCGAAAGAGCTTCTCGACAACTCTCTCCTCGCTGTAGGTGTCGTCGCCGAACTTTACCAACTTCTGCAGCAGAGTGTTGAGACGGAGAGCAAAGTCATCAACGTCCTCACCTGGCTTGAAGGCCAGGGTCTCCCACTCCGTGCGAAGTGCCTGCAGTGTGGACTTGCGCGCGCGCCGCCCTATGCGTGCCGCAATGATGGCGTCCCAAGCCTCCTTGGCGATCGCTTGTTGGAGAGCGAAGCGCATCTCGGGCGGGGCTGCGGCGATGAGGGCATCCGCGCCGTCGATCTGGTCGTGGTCGGCGTCGCCGTCACCGGCCCGCCTCCCACATGTGCCGTGCACTGAGCTCACCTTCATCACCGCGCCCACTCGGCGTAGTTGGCCTTGGTGAGGTAGGCCACCACCGCCGGGCGCGGCGTCACGACAACGACACCGGAACCCGTGGTAACCACGGTGCCGTCCGGAGAGAAACCACGCCGCTGTGAAGGCCGCGCTCTATCGACCCGTTTGCCGCCGTTATCGTGCGCGCCTCTTCGAGAGCGCCACCGCCGCGCGCCTCCTCCAGAGCGCCACCGCGGCGCGCCTCCTCGAGCGCCACCGCCGTCGCGCGCCTCCTCGAGGCGCCATCAGCGCGACCGCGCTATGCGATCGCCGCTGCTCGTGGCGTGCGCGCTGCCCATCGCGCTTCGCCTCGCCGCTGCCTCCTCTCCTTGCGGCAAGGTCGCGTCGGCGCTCATCGCAGAGATGGAGCTGCTGCTGCCGCGCGGAGACCTTGACCTCTGCGCCGCGCCGCGCCGCATCTGCCGCCGCCGCTGCTTCCCACATCCGCTGGCTGCCGCCGGCTCCGCCGCGCCCGACGCTCGGCGCCCGCTGCGCAGCGCGTCTCTGCCGCCGCTTCCTCGGCTGCGCTTTGCGCGCGGCTCGGTCGTCGGCGCGGCGCCGCGTGCTCGGCGGCCGAACGCCGAGATCGCTGCGGACATGGCGCGCTATTGGGGTGTTGCGTGGAGAGGGCGCCGACGAGTTGCCGCCGTCTCGGAGGAGCGAGCGTGGGCGGCCGAGGCTGCTGCTTTGCTCGGTGGGCAATGCTGCGCGAGGCCGAGAAGGAGATGAGCGAGAGATGCTCGGGCTACGAGATAGTATAGCTCTGATACCACTTGTTAGTCGTTGGACTCTTACTATTGGTGATAGCAAGATCCTTACTCTCATGGAGAGGATGACACTTGGAGATGGGGCAATTTTTCTTGTATATTTCTCTTCACAATGCCATACCAACCTGAGGGGTTGGGGATACATATTTATAGGGCTAACCAGCCAAGCATATGCCAAGCATATGCTAGTCTAAGATGCTGTGTCCTAGATGCTCTGTCCTAGATGCTGTGTCCTAGATCCTCTGTCCTAGATGCTCTGTCCTCTAAAGGTAGTCCTAAAGCTAGTCCAAGATGCTCTGTCCAAAAGAGATGCTAACCGCCAGTCAAGGATGCTGTCCTTGAGGGCGGCAAAAGCCAACACAGAGACTTATCCATCAAAGAGTTGGGGCAAATGAGTGGTCGAAAATAGTAGGATGATGATGAGGAGATATCATTTCAAGATCCAGAACACACCATCGATCACATCTATAGAGGATCTTCGGCATACGAATCGAAATGACATCTCAAAGCTGTTGAGCGTAAGGTAAATTCCATCGATCATCCTCTTGTCAATAAGGTATCGAAGTGGTCGAAAATCACCATCTCTTTCGAGAAAGGTGACCGTCTGATCCCTTGTACTCGATCTGGTCGTTTTTCGATCGTGGTCAAGCCCACCATCAACAACTGTCGAGTCAATCGTGTGTTAGTTGATGGTGGGAGTTCGCTGAATATACTATTTATGAGTGCCCTGGACGAGATACAAGTTCCCAGGACAAAGATCAAGCCTGTACGATACTCATTTCATGGGATCGTATCGGGGTCTTCGGCCAAATCCATTGGTCAGGTTTCTCTTCCTGTAACGTTTGGGTCACCAAACAATTTTAGGATGGAGAAAATCTCTTTTGATGCCGTCGATTTCGACACAACATACAATGCCATACTCGGTCAACTAACTCTGGCATGATTCCTAATGGCCGCTCATTACGGTTATCAATGTCTTAAGATGCTAGGTCTCAAAGGAGTAATCACAGTCCATTGTGATAAAAAGATGGCACTTACATGCGACCGCAAATCCCTCGAAATGGTTGGCCAAATACCTACTCGGGAAGCAAGCAAGGGGCAACCTTCGACCAAGCAGTCAAAGCCTAAAGTTGCATAAAAGCCGAATGACCCTGCATAGGAAGATGCCCTTGTTACTTTCTTCCGAGCAAACGCAGATGTCTTTGCGTGGCAAACATCCGACATGCTGGGAGTCCCCAAGAATGTGATCGAGCACAGGCTAGCTCTATGACCTGACAAGAAACCCGTAAAACAAAAATTGCGGAGATTCGCACCTGATCTACGATATGCCATCAGATCTGAATTTGACAAGCTACTTAAAGCAAACTTCATAAGAGAAGTCGACCACTAAGAGTGGTTGGCTAACCCTGTAATGGTTAGAAAATCTAATAGTAAGTGGCGTATGTGTGTAGATGTCATGGGCGGGTATTGTTCACATGCGTGAACAGTACACATTGTACTGTAGCGCCACACACTATTCACGCCAGGCCCACGAGTGCATTAGTAGTTGGAAATAGAGATAAGAATAGTTAGTTTCCTTGTTAGTTGGGTTTACTTATTTAGAGATGTATTCTATCTAATAGAGATAAGGCCCTGTTTGGTAAAGCTCCAGATTCTTATTTTTCAGATTCTACTCCTGATTCTCTGAGAATCCACTTCTCTGAGAATCTGGAGCTGTCTGTTGAAAGTGTTTGGCTGGTAGGTTGGCTCCAAAAACCATTTGAGGGATTAGAGGCAAATAGACCATGTTACCCCTGGTTGTAATACTTCAATTGTATTTGTGTCTTTGTTGTATGTATTTGTACACAAATTATAGAATTTTTTTAAAAATTTTGTTAGACCATATGAATGTATATATGTTGTATTTATACACAATGTCGTTACATTGCATTTACACTTCATGACGGCACGACTATTGGCAAATAATGAATTGACGCACAATCATTGATTTTGTATACATAAATTTTGTCTCGTTGACATCGCGATAGATGAAGTTAGAGATATTGCATTCATATCATATAAGTATTCAAATGATAATTAAATATTATTACGTACATGTATTGAAATGTCAAATGATTGATAACAAAAGACCACAAAATTTAACAAGTATTGTGTTCATCATCCTGATTGAGCAATTGCACTTGCAAGGTCATCACGGAATCTATCCATGGATGTAGCACTTTCGTTTGCGGCGTTGGCGCATCCGATGCATCTGAGAAATGACATATTTAGCATATCTTGATGGTACTGTGGGCACATGTGGCTCGGCATCTTAGCGTAAGCTCGACAAAGCTCGGTGTTTGGCGACGACGATCGAGCGAGGGAAGTAGCTTACGACTCATCTTCCGCAAATTCGGAAAAATACCAAAGGTAGCCGGGAGTTGAAGAAATGCATGTGCTTCGAGCGCTTTCAGTTGCTAGCTTCAAAGTCAAGGCTATCAACTTGGATTTCCATTCGATTGCAATTTTTGCTCGCTCTTTGATATTTGCTTTAAGCATTTGTCCATTGGAAATGTAACGAGAGATAGCATCAGTTGCGGTGACCAAGCGACTCCATCAACATGAGGCACGTCCTTCTTACACCCGAAGGTTTCCATCCGCTTTGCCATCCAATACCGTTATCTCCGAATAGAAGTCTTCAAGAGAATCCAACACGGTGCCATACGGATCAAATGCTCGCCCGAGTGCAATCGGGATTTCTCACGGATGGTCATAAGTTCTTCCGATTGTCGATATGAACTTATGAAGCCCGTCAACGTTCATTTCCTCACAGAGGACAAGAAGTTCAAACGAGGCTTTCTGGCGGTGTTGTCATATTGCGCTTGTAAACTGTCTTGAGAGTATATTTGGGCCACTTCACGGCAAGAGTACCGTGTTTCCATTAAAGATGATATATTAGCGATGCCTTGCTCATTGGGTTGATAACGAGAACATGCAAGGACATCTTGGACTTGCCAAAGATCATAGCTAGCGCAGCATCTCTTTTCTCCTGAAGCTTTTCCAGGAAGTCGGCTCCTTAGCCACAACAACGACCTCCTGTTGCTCCGGCATCTGCTCGATTTCGTGACCGTCTCCTCAAACTCTTTCTCCTGCTCTTTGAGCTCATCAAACTTTTCTTAGAGTCAAGTGAAGCTCGACAAACGCCCGCACATGTAGCCACCAATTCTATTCCTAGTCGATCTGAGAGACATACAAGAAGAGTAGATGGAAACGAATTCATCCCCAGCGACAAAATTGGATGGCTCCATGGGCCAATCAATCAAGGGTTACCTACCCCACCACTAACCTACCAAGCAGAAAAGCAGTGAAGAATCACCGTCCGGATGGTGGATCGAGACTTTGGAAATCGGACACGTACTCTGCCGAGGCGGCGGCGTTGTCGCAGAGCTCGCTTCGCCCCGCCACCACCTCCGGTGGCAGGGAGGAGATCGAGTGGGTCGCCGGCGGCGGAGGAGCGGTGGTCGGGGAGGAGAGGAAACCTAGGCGTTGTCACTTGTGGGAGAGGAGGAAGGAAGCCGGCGTGGGCGCCTCGCGCGAGAATCGGGGTCTCGCGCGGACTCGGTCTCGGGGTAAGTGAAGGGCAATCGCGGGTAAATAAGCTGAACTTTAATGGGTATTTTCTTCTATCAAGTTGGATTCTCACGAGAATCCAAGGAAATCTTTGCTTCACCTCGCTAGTGTATTTTTGAGACAGCTCCACGCGAGAATCAGAATCGAGTGGTTTTGAGAATCAGGGTGTTTGGTACGGCTCCACGAGAATCAATTGAGAATCTGAGAGTAGAAGCTGTACCAAACAGGGCCTAAGTTTCCTTGGACATGGAGATTATTTCTTAGAAGTCAAGTCGTGTCGTCTCTATAAAAGGGATAGCATGTATCCATTATCAAGGAAGTAAGAAAGATGAATTAATCTAGTCTCCTTCTCAAGGTTCTATCATCCCAGTCTATAGTCTAATCTCTTATCCCACCAAGCCGACGCTGCCCGGCCTTCTTCCTGGCGGTGTTTACCCCTATGAACCAAGGGTCATTACAGTAGACGATACTGATCTTAATAAAGTTTGTCTGAAGGACGATTTTCCCCTTCCTCGTATTGATCAGTTGGTTGATTCTAGTGCTGGTTGTGAAATATTAAGTTTCTTAGATGCATATTCTGATTATCATCAGATAATTATGTGCCTAGATGATGAAGAAAAGATCGTATTTATTACATCATTTGGAATTTTTTGCTATGTCAAAATACCATTTGGTCTAAAAAATGTCGGTGCTTTTTTTTTCAATGCTTGATGCAAAAGACCTTCCTCAACTAGACCGAAATTTGGAAGCCTATATTGACAATTTGGTCGTAAAAAGTATCAAGCGCCTTCAATCATATTTCCGACTTACAAGAAACATTTGACAACCTCAAAAAACACCATTTGAAACTCAATCATGAGAAGTGTGTGTTCGGGGTCTCTTCAGGAAAGTTGCTTAGATTCCTTATCTCTGCACGAGGAATCAAAGCAAATCCTGAAAAGATAAAAGCCATTAAACAAATGAGCCCTCTGACCACAAAGAAAGAAGTCCAGAAACTCACAGGATGCATGGCGGCTTTAAGTCATTTCATTGCACAATTGGGAGAAAAAGGACTTCCTTTCTTTAAACTTTTGAGGAAACATTAAGGTTTCGAATGGTCAGAGGATGCAAATAAAGCCATCGAGGATTTCTAGAGATATCTTACGAGTACTCTTATTCCGGTTTCTATGAAACCAGAAGAGACACTCCTAATATATCTAGCTGCTACACCACAAGCGATGAGCGCATGCGGTCACGAGCGTGAAAATGTTCAACGACAAGTTTAATACATTAGTGAAGTTTTACATGGGCCTAAGGAGTGTTACCTTTAGGTCCAAAAGTTTCTATATGCTCTCATCATGTCTTCGAAGAAATTGAGACATTATTTCTAGGCGTACAAATTAATAGTGTCGTATGAGTTTCACTTAGGAGAGGTCCTCTAGAAGAGGGAAGCAGCGGGGCGCATGGCAAAATAGTTGGTTGAACATAGGGAGTTCGACCTCCATTTCGTGTCCCAATCAACCATTAAATCCTAGATCTTGGCAGACTTTGTCGCCGAATAGATAAATCCTGAATCTGTTTAGGAACCCCAGTACGAATCCCACGACCAGTGGACAATATACTTTGATGGATCACTTATGCTAAGTGGCTCGGGGGCTAGGATGGTCTTGGTATCTCCTACAAGAGAAAACTTAAAATATGCTATTCAATTAAACTTTCCTACTACTAACAATGTGGCAGAATACGAAGGTTTATTAGCTGGCATACGAGCAACGAAAGCGTTCAGGATTCGACGACTACTCGTGAGAGGAGACTCTCAACTGGTCATGAATCAGGTCGGAAAAGAGTACCAACGCTCTAATCTGACCATGTCTCAGTACTTATCGAAAGTCAGGAAGCTTGAAAAGCATTTTTTCGGTTTTGAGGTACAATATATCCCTCGAAAGGATAATTTCCTCGCTAACTAGTTAGCTCGAATGACTTCTTCCCGATCACAGGTACCACAAGGAGTCTTCTTGAAACAGCTCCAGAAGCCATCCCTAGTTGAAACACCAGAGACATCTCCTATTGAGACAGCCTCCTTAGAATACGAGGATACCTAGATGAGTCTTATCTATGAATATCTTCAAAAGGGTACAGTACACAATGATAATCTTGAGGTTGATCGTTTATCCCGCAAGGCCAATATATATATTTTGGTAGAAGGAGTTCTCTACAAGCGAGGTACTAAAGGGGTTCTCATGCGATGCATATCGCAGAAAGAATGATTAAATCTCCTTCACAAAATACACGGAGGCATCTATGGAACACATGTTTCTTATAGAATGTTGGTCGGAAAAGCCTTTCAATAAGGTTTCTACTGGCCAACAGCCCTACATAATGCTAAAGAGCTTGTTAAGAAATATGTACAATGCCAGTTTCATAGCAGGCAAATACAGCAGCTGGCTCAAGCATTACAAACCATACCTCTTTCTTGGTCTGTTGCAACTTGGGGTCTCGATATCCTAGGACCATTCCCAAAAGCACAAGGGGATTTCGAGTTTCTCTTGTGGCTATTGATACGTTCACGAAATGGATGGAACTCGAACCTGTGACTGGGATAACAACAGAAGCAGCCAAGAAATTTATGACGAAAAATGTGATCACTCGATTTGGGGTTCCAAGTCGAATTATTACAGATAATGGTACACAATTTTCGAGCGCAAAATTCCAAAAATTTTGCAAAAAATTAGGTGCCAAACTATGTTATGTCTCTATCGCCTATCCACAAAGTAATGGGGCAATCGAAAGGGCAAATGACCAAATTATATAGGGAATTAAAACTTGAGTTTTCGACCAGCTTATAAAGCGCTCGACGGCTTAGGTAAAAGAATTACCTTCAGTATTATGTGCAATTCGCACGACTGCTAGTCAAACTACATGCAAAACACCATTTTCCTTAGTTTTGGTGCTGAAGCCATGTTTTTACCTAAACTAAAGATTCAGTCGACAAGGATCGAAAATTACAACGACTCTGGCCAATAACAACTTCGGTGATGACATCAACCTACTCGAAGAAAGAGGAATCAAGTCTTAATGCTTGGCATTCTACCAACAAGCCCTACGCAAATACTACGATCGTAAGGTTTAACCTCTCGCAGCCTTGCTGTAGGTGACTTGGTATTGAAAAACATTCAATCCCAGTTTAATCGAAACAAACTTCCCCCTAAGTGGGAAGATCCTTATACAGTGGTCGAAGTGGCTCGGTACGACTAGCAATGGAAGATGGCAGAGTTCTTTCTAATTCATAGAGCATTAATCAACTACGCAAGTTCCTATATTCTCAATAAAGTTTATGCTTTCTCCAATCTTATCTTAAAATTTTCATTGAGCAATGTTTCGATAGTTTTTCGATCACTTTTTAAAAACTTGGTTTGCTTTACACTGGTCGAAGGAGAGTAACATCATCTAGTCGAAGTCTTTCCTCTCTGCACGTGGTCCTGCCTATTAGAAGGAACTTTCTAGCGTCGATCTGTTCCTAACTTTAGCTGCCAACATAAAGAAACTAGGTTCAACAAAATATGGTTGAAATAATTATAAGCAAGCTCTATTTAATCATTAACTTGGTTTACTTCTTCATTTCTGAAGAATTTTCTAAGTGAGTCGGGCTTTCATAGTTTGTTCGACTACTGTAATGTCGCTCGATTCGATTAACACAGTGGAGAAAGTAACACCACCTAGTCGAAGTCTTTCCTCTCTACACGTGGTCCTACCAACTAGAAGGAATTTTCTAGCGTTGAGCTGTTTCTAACTCTTGCTACCAGTACAAGAAAATCAAGTTCAATAAGAAAGGTCGAATGAATTTTTAAGCGCACACTTTTTCAACTATTTACTTAGTTTATATAACTAAACTAAGCAAATAGTCGGGGGCTAGGATAAAGTTATAAATATGACTTCAATTCTTAGTCTTAAAATTCAATTTTCATTTCTATTTTTGTCTTATGAATTACTGACTACTCGGAGAGAAAATTTGCAGGAAAATGAAGATTTATATTCAAAAGCAAGAACTTGTTTTTACAATGTAGATCCTATTACAAACTACTCTGATGAAGGAGATCCAATCTGCATCTCCTCGGTGACCTTTTTGTCGACTGACTGCACCTCCTCAATTAGTTGTGCTGCCTCCTCTTGAGGACAATCGAAGTCCGCATCGACTGGTTGAAGACTAAGACTATGATCATGAGCCTTAAGTTTTGGTAGAGCAAAACTTACTACACTTTCGACCTCCTGTCTTATCGAGTCGGCTTGGTTGGTCTTCAGAGTCGTTATCAACTCCTGGAGAGTTCCGACTTGCTATCCAACGGTGCTCGTATGTCCGACCACGATGTCTTAAAGGCAGTGGCCTTCTTAACTGAGTCCACCGAGCACATTATTAAGGAGAGAAATATTGTCTTGAAAGTTGATCTTAGTAGTCTTCATTTCCTCCTGACTGTGAGTCGAAGTTTCCTGAAGTCGTTTTATTTCGACTGCTTGCTTTGAAAAAATTGCACTACTAGTTAGAAAAACACTTCTTAAAGAGTAATAAATAAAATTGGTCGAAGGTAAAAAAAAACTCTTACCTACTAAGCGAGAGTCAAGCTCCTTGATTTCGTCATCATGGGTGGTAGTATCCTTTGCGCACTGCTCCTCCCATGCCTTTATGCTCTTGTCTTTTTCTTTGGAGATACGGGTAAGCTCGTTGATCACCAAGATCTTCGAATTGACCTCGGTTTGAAGCTTATCCATATCGACCTTTTTTCTAAAAAAGAAAAGGATTTGGAGAAAGAAAAGAAAATTGTCGAAATGAACAATGTAAAGTGAAATACTTACTGTTTATTTCATTCTGCAGCTTGCAAGCTGCAGAATTTGCCTCCTGAAGGTTCTTTAGCAAGTCTTATTTTTCATCCTTTAGCTTTTGCGTCTCGGCTTTTACGTAGTCGAGTGTATCGGCTAAGGTTCTTTCGTCACTTTTAAACCTACAAAAGGTTAAAGTAGATATGAGTACTGAACGAATGGTCGAAACAGGAAAGACTACTCATAACAATAATTTACCATCTCACTGCTTATTCACAGAGTCAGCCTTTTGCTTTCTTAGTAACACCAGTTGCCTGTAGTATTCACCAACAGTAGCAACTTGCTCTAGAGCTCTCTGAACAAAGAAATATGGTGAGAAAAAGGAAAAACCCAAATATATAAATATTTGGTATCAAGTACTTACATCGATGGCTGATCGAGCAAAATAGGCATACACCGTCTCGGAGTCCTCCAGTATACGGAACCCGTCGACTTTGTCCCACCATATTGTTTAAAAACGCTTGTTGTCAAAGATATGTCCCATGTTTGGAATATCCTTAGGGAGTGGGACTCGGTTACGAGACCTAAACGAAGAGGACCCAATAGTCGGTGGTCCAAATAAATCGGGGAAAAGGTCGAAAGAGTCTTCTACGTCTTCTTCTTCATTGTTAATAGTAGACGCGACTCCACCTTGAGGACTCGGAGGAATATCCTCTATGACCTCCTTCCTGGCACGGCGATCGGAGCTTCCAGCTCCTGCTTGACCGGTTACTCCTGGTGATCGTAGGACCAAGTCCCTTGTTTGATTATTGAGATTTTCAACAATCGACTCGTTCCCCAGAGCGTCCTGGTCTTTCGCCATCTTCCCCGCCTCCCTTACGACCACTTCAGTGGTCGTGGCTCGCTTGGCGACAGTAACCTCCTCCATCGCCGCATCAGGGATAGTGGTCAATCTCCGATCACCTTTGCTGCAGTCTCTTCTACCGTAGGAGAAACCAATACTCCCATGGCTGTAGACAAAACAATGATGGGCCTCTCAACAGAAGCATCCCGAGGGCTAGAGAAGCAAAACTAAAACAACGAGAAAAGATAAATGCAATTTCTAAGCTTTTAATTTTACATACCTTGGCTTTTCGAATCGATCTTGAATCGTAAGAAACCTTCCGTAAGGAAGACTTCTTTTCTTCCCATCTTCGCCGCCCCAATTTTTGTGACATCTTAGCCTCTCGAAAGCTTCGGTGTCACGAGCTTGAGAGCGGGACTTCTCGACCACGTTTGGTCGAATAACTTGAAGAGTTGGGACCTCTACGACCACGTGCAGTCGTAGGTCTTGGCGAGCTAGAGCTCCACGAGCTATCCGCCTCTTGATGGTCGAGTCGCTTTAATCACCTGAGGGACAGTGTTCGCCTCGAGCATGTTAGAATAGGACTCTTTTGTTTTCCTTATCTGTATATGGTATACCCCCTTGTACTCCCTATATATATTGCCCATTGGGCCCTCTTGAATATACACACGATAATTATAACATGGTATCAGAGCATAGGGTTCTAACCTAGCTCGTTCCCTACCGCTGCCATCCCCGGACGCCGCCGCTGTTCCTTCCGAGCGCCGTCGCGAGTCACTGCTCCTGAAGAGCCGCGCCGCCACCGCGCTTGAAGAGCTGCGCGCGGTCGTCCGCGCTTCCTCGATCGGAAGCTCGAGGCGAGACAACGCCGCTTCGCCCCACCGCCCACCCGGCGCCGCCGTAGTGGTTGCGCCCGCCACCGCCACATCAATCTTTGGAGCTCGACCGACACCGCCAATGCCATCGGTGGTCACTCCCCTTGACGCCACCATCGCCGCACTGTGTGCTCGAGCTCGCCGCCACTGAGGAGGACGTCGCCCCCATCGCCAGCCGCCCGTCACCGGACTGCTGTCGCCGCCGCCACCCAGGTCGATTCCTCGGCTGCCGCCGCCGCCGAGGACTCGGGGGAACTAGGGTTCCCCCCGCGTGTGTGTGTGCTTAACCGCGGGCCAGGCTAGGTTGCTTGTAACCTGTTTTAGCCGGCCCAAAGAAACAAAAAACAGAACGTAGTTCCAACCGCCGCGCCGTCCAGTGCCGCCTGTTAGACTTCGTTGTCTTGGTCGCCGCGCCATCCTGCGCTGCTTATCAATGGCTTCTGTTTCATCAGCTGCAATCCCATTCTCGGGAACGAAGCTTAATGGGACGAACTTCAGGTTGTAGTCTTCCCTCATGGAGATCAGACTCGACGGTCTCCGTCTCTGGGGATATGTTACTGGTGCTCGACCTTGTCCACCGTCGCGGTTCGACCTTCTCCTAGCCGCCTACCTCGCACCTCATGCGAAAGATGAGACCGCCAGGACGCAGAGGCGCTATTGCTACTGCTGATGAGGCCTTTCAGTATGCCACAGACGCTTTTGAGCGCTGGTATGCTGATGAGGCCCGTGTTCGAGCGATTCTGGTGGTCAGCGTCGACGACTCCATCCAGCTAGATATTGTTGGTCTACGTGCCACTCATCAGAGCTGGGAGCACTTGCGCGAGCGATACCAGCAGAGTAGTGATGCTCAGTTCTTTTCGCTTTAGCGTGAGTTGGAGACGCTTCGCCAGGAGGACTCCTCCGTCGACGATTTCTTTTGAGCCTTGGCCACTCTCTGGCGCTAGCTGGATGAGCTGGTTTCTCCACTCTGCCAGAGTGTCATAAAGTGTAGAAGGCGGATCTTGATCTCCTTCGTCTTTATGACTTCGTCTGCTGTCTTTACTCAGAGTTTGAGCCTATCAGGGCTCAACTGCTGAGCCGCTCACCACGACCGATAGTCACCGAGGCTCTTTCGACGCTTCGTGCTGAGAAGCTTCGCCGCGGGTTAGCTGCACAGTTTGTTCCGACTGTGCTTGCTACCCCTTCTTCGACTACACCGACGGTTTCTACTTCGACTACCGGACCTTCTCTGTTGTCTGTTTCTGCTCCTGTTTTTGCACCAACTGGGGTTCAGTACAATTATTGCAAGAACTTCGGGCACAACTATCAGCGTTGTGCGGTGCGCAAAAAGCAGAACAAGGCGTGTGGACAATCCAAGGGAGGCAGGGAGGCCCTTCCTCAGCGGGAGGACAGACCAGCACGTCAGGACCTTCTTAGCAAGGTGACTCTGTTCATCAGTTCTGTCAGGCTCTACTTCAGCAGCTCTCTCACAGCTCAGCAGGTTCTGCCAATCTAGCTCAAACGTCTCCTCTAGGTACTTCTCGGGTTCTGGATTCTGGTGCTTCTTTTCACATGACACCGGACTCCACATCTCTCAGTTCCGTAGGACCTCTTGTTTTCCCTATCTCTGTCCAGACAGCTGACGGTACTCCTCTGTCTATCAGCTGTCAGGGCATTCTTTTGTCCACTGACTTTTTTGTTCCAATTGTTTCCCATGTTCCCTAGCTTACCATGCAGCTTCTCTCGGTGGGTTAGCTCACTGATCTTGGCTGTAGGGTTGGTTTTGACTCTCACTGTTTCATCCAGATCGACAAACAGGACGATACTTGGGATTGGCCGCGCCGTAGGGATCGTCGAGGTCTCTACATTCTTGATCGCCTCCACCTTCCGTTCACTTCAGTTGCTCCTGTCACCTCTACGTCTACTTCCACCGCCACTACTGCTACCACCTCTGGAGCTTTTGCGCAGTGGCATCGTCGTCTAGATCATTTTTGTGGGTCTCGTCTTTCTTTTTTAATTTGTCAGGGTGTTCTTGGACGTGTTACTATTGATACGTCCATGTTTTATCGAGGTTGTGGTAGGGCAAGGCTACAACTTTCGTATCATTCTAGTGAGTCCTTGTCTTCTCGTCCTTTTGATTTAGTTCATTCAGATGTATGGGGACCTGCGCCTATTATCTCTAAAGACGGACATAAATCTTATGTGATCTTCATTGATGATTATTCCCGTTTTACATGGATTTTCCCTATGTCTAATCATAGTCAGTTTCTTGTGATCTATCGTAGCTTTGCAACGATGGTTCGTACTCAGTTTGATTCTTCCATCCGTACTTTTCGCTATGATTCTGCTGGCGAGTACTATTCTGGCGCTTTTCGACGGTTTCTTTCTAAGCAGGGCACTCTGTACCAGTCTTCTTGTCCTGGTGCCCATGCTCAGAATGGGGTTGCTGAGCCCAAACATCGTCATCTGATTGAGACTGCCCGCACTCTTCTCCTTGCCTCTCATGTTCCACCACAGTTCTGGGTTGAGACTATTTCTACGCTACATATCTCATCAATATGCAGCATTCCACTGCTCTTAAGGGTGTCAGTCCTATAGAGTGTCTCTACCCTCGAGCCCCCCAGTACACTCACCTTCGTGTTTTTTGTTGTACTTGTTTTGTTCTGTTGTAGCCTCATGAGCGCACTAAACTATCAGCCTGGTCAGTTGAATGTGTGTTTCTTGGTTATAGTTCTGAGTATAAGGGTTATCGCTGCTGGGATCCTTCTGCTCGGCGGATCAGGATTTCATGAGATGTTGTCTTTGACGAATCTTGACCTTTCTTCTATCGAGATTCGGTTCCTTCTCCTATTTCCACTGTTGAGTCCATTTCATGGTTATCTCTTCCTGACTCTTCACCCATTTCTCCACTATCACAGTCTTCCCCTGGTCTGTCTCCAGTAGTTCCTTCTATATCTCCACCTCCGGTGCTGCCTCTTGCAGCACCGCCTCTTGTTCCTGCAGCACCACCGTCTCGTTTATCTGGTATTCACTACTCCAGGCGTCTTTGTTCTTCACTAGTCCTCTCTTGGTATCTTGCCGACACCCACATCTGATCCTCCTGATGATGCTCCTCATTACGTCCTTCGTGACCGGACATCCCTTCGACCTCCCGTTGTCTTGGATTTGCTCGATAGCTCATGCTCTCTCATCACCGAGCACGGTTCTTATCGTGAGGTTGTTCCTCATTCTGAGTGGCAGCTCGCTATGGCAGAGGAGCTTGATGCTCTTCGACGTATTGATGTGAGTGTGGCCCGATCTTCCAAAAGGTACTGTTACGTCGACTGTGGAGAACACGGCGTTGATGATCAAAGGCTTCACCAAACGGATCGAACCCTCGCAATCACTACATCACCGCTCGATGGTTATCAATCGTGCGAACACGGTTGACCTCGCCAAGAAGGCTATCTCTTGTGCGAATCAAGAACACAAGCAAGAGAGTAGAAGATGCAATCGAAATTGTATTGCGAATATTAATGAAGCTCACAAAGTTAGGGTTCCTTAAACCGAATGTGTGGCGAAACTTCTATACATAATATTCTAAAAGAAAAACCCAAATTGAACTAAGGGCGACGGTTCCTATATGAGGGCAGCCAGGAGGTGGAAACCCTAGGGCGAGGTACTGTTTATGGTACTGTTCATGTGTGAATAGTGCCCACATGAACAGTACAGGCCTAGGGGTTGCTGGTCACCCGATGGGCCAGGTCGTCCAACAGATGGGCCAAGTTGTCGGCCAATACATTACATAGCCTGTGGGCCAACAATAGGTGACGCAGCACTATGGTATGTAGTAGTAGCTCAGCCCAATTGGAGTATATGGAATTGCCGTAACCGATAGTCCCATTGGAGGATATGTGGTTGCAGTAGAGGATGCAGTGCAGCGTGTCAAAGTTGTGGTTGCATCCTTAGGGTTGATGTCCTCATCACGTACGGATACTTGGGATGTTGTACCGACACCTATGCATGCTCGTCTGATCACGAGCAAGTGGGTATACAAGATTAAGACCCGGTCTGATGGTACTATCGAGCGCTACACGGCTCGTCTTGTGGCTCATGGCTTTCAGCAGGAGTACGATCGTGACTACGATGAGACTTTTGCTCCTGTTGCCCATATGACCACTGTTCGCACTCTTGTTGCGGTTGCTTCTGTTCGTCGGTGGTCTATCTCTTAGCTGGATGTTAAGAATACCTTTCTTAATGGTGTTTTGCATGAGGAGACCTACATGCAGCCACTACCTAAGTATTCTGTTCCCGATGGGTACGTCTGTCGTCTTCGTTGTGCTCTTTATGGCCTCAAACATGCTCCTCGTGCTTGGTTTACATGTTTTACCTTAGTGATTACTGCTATCGGTTTGACTGTCAGATCCCATGATCCTGCTCTTTTTGTCCATGTCTCATCTCGGGGTAGGACATTGCTTCTTCCGTATGTTGATGATATGCTCATCACTAGTGATGATTTCTCATTCATCACGTATGTGAAGAAGCATCTCCATGAGCAGTTTTTGATGACTGATCTTGGTTCTTTTACGTACTTCCTTGGGATTGAGGTCTCTTCCATGCCTGAGGGCTACTACCTCTCCCAGCAGAAGTATGTCCAGGATCTTCTTGATCGATCTGTCCGATTGACACTCGCACTACTGAGACTCCCATGGAGCTATCCCTGCAGCTTCGTGCCACTGATAGTGATCTTCTTGAGGATCCTACTCGATATCGCCATCTTGTTGGGAGTTTGGTGTATCTTGTAAGCACTCGTCCTGATATTGTTTATGATGTTCATATCTTGAGTCAGTTCATGGCTCGTCCTACCCATCTTCACTACAGTCACCTTCTTCGTGTTCTTCACTACTTGCGTGGGACTATCTCTCGTCGTTTGTTTTTCCCTAGCTCTACCTCACTACAACTTCAAGCATACTCCGATGCGACTTATGCTAGTGATTCTTCTGATCGTCGTTCTCTTTTTGCTTACTGTGTTTTTCTTGGCTCCTCCCTGATTGCCTGGAAGACTAAGAAGCAGACTGCAGTTTCCCGTTCGAGTGCAGAGACTGAGTTGAGAGCTATGGCAGCAGTAACATCAGAGGTTACTTGGCTGAGGTGGCTACATGCAGATTTTGGAGTGCCTGTGATGGGACCTACGACTCTTTCCCCGACGATGCAGTGCTGCTCGGTATGCCGGGACCCAGTGAAGCATGAACTCACTAAGCACATTGGTGTGGATGCTTCATACACTCGTTCATAGGTGCAGGAGGGAGTACTTGCTTTACAGTTTGTGCTCTCAGAGTTATAGGTTGCTGACTTCTTCACGAAGCCACAGACTAGGGTACAACATTTGTATTTTCTCTCCAAACTCGAGTGTGTGATCCACCATGAGTTTGAGGGTGTTAGAATATGACTCTTTTGTTTTCCTTATCTATATATGGTAGACCCCCTTGTACTCCATATATATATTACCCATTGGGCCCTCTTGAATATACACACAATATTCATAACAGACCACAGGCTCTGCTGTTGCAGAGGTAGTCTTCACAAAAGACATGAAACTTTTCCAGTGCTCCTTTTCTATTTGCTTGACAAAACCATGAGAAGTAGAAACTGAAAATGTTTTGTTGTCATAGTAGAAGGGTACCTTGGTCTTGAGATCTTTATGTTTAAGTTCTTCGACCACGCACCCATTTTCTCTGCAGCGATCACGTCTGCAAAGAACTGCCTGATGGGGGTGGTCGAAGGAAGGGTGGAGCTCGAACTTCTATCCTTCTTATCGACAGCCTTCACAAGGCGACACCTTTTGGTCAGGGAAACTCTGTCTTCCTTTTACTCATCTTCAACAACCTTCAATTCAACCTCTTGGTCGTCTTGATGGTCTGTCATGCCTATTTTCTACAAAAGTCAGAAAACAAATATTGTCAAGTGGACGAATTTTACGACTACTGAACTCTAAAGACGAAATCAAATTTTGATTACATTTAGGTGTTCTTTCCTTTCTTCTTCGGTTACGACCGCCAGGATTCGAGGAGCTCCTGCCGTGGTCGTAGGAGCCTTCTCACAGATGAACTTGACTCGAGCGTCAATTTCTTTTTATGAAAGATCTACGATTACGAAGATATAATCAATAATCATACTCAAAATTAACAAAAAGAGCTAAGTTGATTATTACTTTATCTCATTCATAATCTCTGGTCGGGTCGATGAGTCCTCGAGTACTTCCACATGGTGTGTACTCTATCCTTCAGGGGACTAATGTGGCGTGTGATAAAGTCTCTCTCCACGTGTCATCCCGTCAACCCCTCTCCCCTCAAATCCTTGATGGCTTGGATGTAGGGGGTGATCCGGTTGAGATCGCTTGGAGCCGAGTCCCAAGATGAACTAGTCTTTTCCCCTAAAAAAGGTGATGGTGAGATTTACTCAAATTGAATGATATATTAAGATCATTTTCTTGGAGGACGGGAGATTCATTGTGATAATTTGGGGTTGATGATAGACTTATTGGTGGTAAATTGGTAATTTGTGGGCTGAGCAAAATGTCCTATTTTATCCCTCAGAACATGAGTAAAGCATCCGAGATTGCTAATCTGGATAGAGACCTGAAATTCTGAATAACTTGTCCCTTCAATTACCATTTATTTCCGAAGAAGTTAATGATTTTCAGCACACTCGACTCACTCTCAACTGAGGTTTTTTCATCTCAATGTCTGTTCACTCTCCAAAAGTCACTCTGTTCTTAGTCTTGCATGTCAGGCTCTCTCTCTTATGTGGCAATTTTCGTATGCTGGTTACCAAATTCATGCAGGTATTTGCCAGGTACTAGTTCTGTAATTTCAAATTATTGCTTCTGCTCTCTTTTTATCATTTTGTTTAGTTCCAGAACATCAGAAGGAAAATAATTTGATAACAAGAGAGGCAATCCTTGTCAGGGTTTTTTTTTTTTGTAATGTGAGCCACAATTTTTATTATTTGAACTAAGATCAAGTGTTCTTTGTTCAAGCTGATTTTGAATTACATCCAGTTACATGCCATGTAATGTATTGGACTTCGGATTCTGGTAAGTAATATATATTGGTCTTGTTCATGAATCACAAAAATCTAAAATGGTACTGCTTTTGGAGTTGGCATCCCCATTACATCCTATGGTGGAACTTTGGGAACAGTTCACATTGGGCTGTCAATCAAGCATTGGATCATCTTGAATGAATCAAATGCTGGTTACAATATGTTCTATCGATAAACCTTATTTGATCTCTCTTAGAATACTTGTTACACAGAAATGTGAAATGTGCGCTGACTTAAATATGTACTTTTAACATTTGCATATTTAACCGCTACTAGTTGGAGTATTATTAAAGTTATTCCAGATACATCTTTAAAGTAACTAGCTGTCTCACAGTTTGAAGCACAGTAACATTGCTCACTGACATTCTGTATGCAGGGCAATCTTCACTGTAAGCCTTGCTTCATAAGTGTAAAAGTTGAGTTTATTACATTTCTAGTGTTGAATTGACTTCTCTATTTTCTTTGTGGAACTGTTTTGGGTTTGAACTCATGGTATGGGTCCTACTTGCCTGGTCCTGTCAGATTTGAGTACAACGGTTAAGTTTCCGACCTGCCCACAATTTAGGTCCGATCAGTATGGATGTAAGTATGCTTCAAATGACAAATCCACGTCATGAACTATATAAATATGTTCCTCTTTAACTCTCTAATCTTTGTACCATCTCGAGTAGACTTGTCTGATGTGGTTAGAAGTTATGTCTTTACATCTTGCACATGTTATGTATGGTTAAGCAAAGAACTTAGATGGTTCTGATTTGCTCAGTGAAGTCCGCAGCAATGCAGATAACCGCTCATGGAAACAAATCGAACAAGGAACACAAGGACATTAGCTTAAATTTCATTGTTTATTCTACTGAACCTATTTAATCTTTTGGATTCTTTTGTACATAATTTTTTTTTATCAAGTGTCAGTGTCGCTGCAAATTTTGAAGTTACTGAAAGCTCCAAAAGGTTTTGTTGGAGACTCTAGGGGTCAGATTTTAATGAAATAAGCGAAAACGTTGGAAATACATCAATTAGTACAACTGGCTGGTTGTTAGTGGTAGAACTTCTGGAATTTCCAGTGAATAAAGAAAATTTTCGACCTCTGGACTTTCACTCAACAGTAACTTATGGTTTCAGTTCCGCTGTATTGCTTGGATGGTACCATTTTTTTACATGCCTGAAACATGTAATTATATGGATTGTTCCTTCTCTCTTTGTTGTGTAAACTATGTATCAAATATTCTGTCAGAGATGTTAGGTCTGAAAGGTGTCTGTTTAGATAATTCCTTAATTAAGTCATGACGGTGCCATGAATAATAATTTCCAAAGTACATACAGAAAGATGAATTATGAATTTTTTTGATGTGAGAATTATGAATTTATGATAGTCTATTGTGTTCAATTCAATCATTGCGTGATATATTTCTGTAGTGCACTATTGCCAACGCGATATCTTTATGTCGCCAAAACATTGCTAGGGTGCTGTTGTGTATGGAGATATTCATTATGTGTTTACCTACGTTGGTAGGTGTGCTACGTACAATCAGGCCTGTTCCTTGGGCAGGGCTAGCGGGGCGACTGCCCAGGGTCCACGACCAAAGGGCCTCAACCTCAGGAGTGTTTAGCTACTTTTACTGTACTTGTATATTTAATTATCTTGGATAATTATCTTGGACTCTGATAAGCAGATACTATAGGACCATTAGCCCGTAGCCGCTGCTGCAACAACAAAGAACGAGTAATTCTGTTTGTTGAATTCCTTCTACCCAAAACGATGCCACCGTAGGTTGGTAGCTTCTGTTCGGCGGCATCAAAGGAGGAAGACACTACAATTTCATTAAACTTGTGGTATTTGCTCATATTATACTCCAATTGGTCATCTCCTTCACTTATTTTCCTTAACTCGTTCACTCTTAAACATCAATCAGACCACAAATGTGTTCAAAATGGGAGACAATCTTTGCTTATAGTTTCAGTTTTGTTAGTTGTGATTTATTTGATTTTTGAAGATCTCCATTAGGTTTGAGAGAGTTAATAAGATGGGGAATGTGATAGCACGCAAATTCAAAAGGTTAAGTGCCTCTTTGGAATGCAAGAATTTTACAAGAAATAGTTCAGTTCGTGTAGAGTCTAAAAAAATATGGCTTAAATATGTTGGGAGTACATCATGCTATTATCAAACATTTTGTATCTAGGTTGTTTATGATTTTCTATAATCATTTTTAATCCATGGTTTGTTTGTTTTGTTAATTCGGTCTTTTTTTTAGAGCTTTATCTTTACTTGGACGTGTTGTAATTAGTTTGCACTAATCACCAACCCATGCAGGCTACACGGCTAGCATTTTCTATAATATATTTCTTCATTTTACTTGTAGTTATTTGATGATATAAAAGTTTGCCAGGATGTGTTCAGACTTGTTTCAAACTCAACAGAGTGGTCGGGTTTTAATCATTTTTTGCATTAATTTTGTGATTGTTTTTAATTACAGAATTAACTATAAATCATGCGGTTGTTCATTTATTTCTACAACGACAGTGTATACTATGTGATGGCTTTGACTGCTTAATCTTTTCATGTGTGACCACCAATATGTAATTGTATCAGTTTTGCTTGAGAACTTGCTTGAGTGTACAAATTGGGGTGTGTGTGCATTAAGCCATATTCGATCTCTACTTTCTTCTCGACTTCCTCTATTCCTTATGGAACATGGCTTCTATTCACATGTATTGGGACCTCTAGTCTATAAGTTTCTTTTATACGATTAATATGGATTTTTTAGATATTTTTTACTTTGTAATTTGTAGCCTTTATCTCTCATAAAGTTAATGTGTGTCTTCTGGGAAGAGTCGATTTTATGTACATATATTTAAATACCATATACCATGCATAATATATTTTTACCATTTTTTGCTCAAAAAAATATTTTTACCATCTTGATTCCAAATTTAAAAGTTCTTATTTATTCAGATTATAAATTTATAGCAATTTTGGAATTGCTAACAAAGATTACAATGTAAAAGAATGAAGATATAGCATTCTGCCACCTTAACCGTACTTGTGCCAATCACGTTTGAATTCAAGTTAGAGAGAGTTCAGTATGCATGTATGCATAGAAAGCAAATACATTGCGAAATATTTTGGTTCTTTCCTACACGCACGTGCACAGGCAACAACAAATCCAAACTCTGTCTATCAACATATTGTACTACGGTAGCTATATTCAGGGGATAATTCTTGAGACCATTCTCAACCATGCTTTTTTTATTAGAAAAAAAATCATGCAGTACATTTGAACTTCTATTTCCTAAACAGGTTCAGATTTGAGTTGAGTTGAGACTAGTAAGTCACTGCTAATTTAACAGAAAATCCGCAAGTGCCAGGTAGTTTATGTTTTGCTAGGTGTCTTAAATCTATTGGTGATAATTTGGTAGCAAGAGAATATTTGAATATTTTTTTATTATTTAATCCTTTTTATTAATATTTTAAAGTTAATCCCTCGTGAACTTTATTTTCAATTTTGACCCCCTTTAGCCACGTCACCATCCGCGGCGTGACAAAATATACCACGCAAGCCTTCGGCCGCATGCCGTGCCATTGTGGAGAGCTTGCGTGGCATATGTTACGTCGTAATTCATGGCGTGACAAGCTTGCTTTGTCACGCTGTCATATGTGGCATGGCAGGGCCTAAACACCATTTATGGATTTCAAACCTTATGATTTGTTGGTAAGATGGTAACAAAGGGACTTCTTTTTGAAAGATAAAAAACAATTGAAGGTACGGTGATACAAAACACTATATACATGTAACATTTAACAATCCATAACAAAAGCAAGTACGAAATATCACAATCAATATTGCACATAACAAAAGCTGCATTTGAGATGACACAATACGTCTTGTTCAATGGAGTGTGTTAGGCCATACACAGTGAACGAATACACAACAACAACAACAATAACAAAGCATTTGATCCCAAACAAATTGGGGTAAGCTAGGAATGAAACATCCTCAAAGTCAGAGACGAGATCCTTGCAAATAAAAAATATAATAATAACCTACAAGGCTAAAACCCTAAGTTGTACATCCTATCATCCGAGCCGAGAGTCTAAAACACAGCCCCTAAACCTTCTTATGGTTCCGGTACGTGGATCGCTAACTTCCATGCGCTCTTATCCAAAGCTAATTCTTTAGCTACATTTCAATCCCTCAAATCTCTTTTAACTGCTTTCTCCCACGTTAGTTTTGGTCAACCTCTGCCTCTTCCTACGTTTTCAGTACGTCTTAAAATTCTACTTCGTACCAGTGCCTTAGAAAGCCTCCGTTGGAGATGTTCAAACCATCTCAAGCGATATTGGATAAGTTTCTCTTCAATTGGTGCTACTCTCACCCTATCACGTATATCCTCATTGCGGATTCGATCTCGCTTTGTGTGACCACATATCCACCGCAGCATCCTCATCTCCGTTACACTCATCTTCTGTATATGTTATTTTTTAATCATCCAACATTCTGCTCCATAGAGTATCGCAGGCCTGATCGTCGTCCTATAGAACTTACCCTTTAACTTTTAAGGAACTTTTTTGTCACACATGACACCCGATGCTTAGTGTCATTTCACCCACCCGCTCTAATCTTGTGGCTCACATATTTATCAATCTCTCCGTCTCGCTGTAGCATTGATCCTAAATATCGAAACGTGTCATTCCTAGGCACTACTTGTCCGTATAGCCTAACATCTCCATCATACCTTTGACACCGCTGAAATCACACTTCATATACTTAGTTTTAGTCCTACTAAGTCTAAAGCCTTTCGATTCTATGGTCTTCCTCCACATCTCCATGTTCCTATCGACACCTATCCTACTCTCATCAACTAACACTACATCATCAGCGAAAAAGCATACCCCAAGAGATATCTCCTTGTATGTCCCGCGTGACCTCGTCCATCACTAGGGCAAAAATGTATAGGCTCAACGCTGACCCTTGGTATAGTCCTATCTTAATAGGAAATCACTAGTATCATCACCACATGTTCGACATTAGTCACAACATCTTGGTACATATCCTTAATTAGGGTAATATACTTTGTTGAGACTTTTTTTTTCCTTTGAAGCGCTCACCACATGATCCTTCTTGGGACTTTGTCATAGGCTTTCTCCAAGTCGATAAACACCATGTGAAGATTCTTCTTTTGCTCCCTATACCTCTCCATCAACTGTCGTGTCAAGAAAATCGCTTCTGTGGTCGACCTCCTAGGCATAAAACCAAATTGGTTTGTCGTCACGTTAGTCACTCTTCTTAAACGGCGCTCGATCACTCGCTCCCAAAGCTTCATTGTGTGGCTTATGAGCTTAATTCCTCTATAATTAGTACAACTTTGAATGTCTCTTTTATTTTTAAAAATTGGTACTAATGTGCTCCTCCGCTACTCGTTAGGTATCTTGTTCGGCCTAAACATGCTATTAAACAAATTAGTTAGCCAAACGATCGCCAATTTCACCACCATGCCCTACTTGGATGGTGGTTCATCTTGGTTCACTGTTGTGCCTATCTGGGACCCAGTTACATCGGTATCAGATGAAATCTGGGATGCTGTAGGGGAAAACCTAAGCTCGTCTTGAGGCTGCGCTTCAGTCTTCTGCCTTGCAGCCATGGCAGACAGGCGTTCAATCTGCACAAAAATATGGACAGAATAGCATGATGAGATCTCTAGCCAGAATGGTCAGTAAGTAAGACATGAATTATAACTTCCTATGTTGGCACAACTGTCATGCTGCAAAGTAAAGGATATCGAGGTGAACGCCATGAACACAGCGAACCAAAATTTGGAGTTGATGTTTAAAACTTTGGTGGGTGATCAATGTAGCGATTAAGAAAAGCGAGTTCCATGTGTCATAGGCCTTGTTATGGTAGTGTTCTAGATTCTCGTTTTTGATTTTGCTTCGATTCTCCGAGAATCCACTTCTCGAGAATCTGGAGCTGCCTATTGAAAACGTTTGGCTGATAGGTTGGCTCCAAAAATCATACGAGGGATTAGAGGCAAATAGATCAAGCTACCTCTTGTACAAATACTTCAATTGTGTCTTGTAATGCAGATCACTAGACAAGAAAACGTACTCGTACTTTATCCAATTTTTATGGAATAAAGTCATCACGGAAACTATCCATGGATGTAGCACTCGTTTACGACGTTGACGTATCCAATGCATCATAAGAAATGACATATTTTGCATATCTTGATAGCATTGTGAGCACATAATTAGGATCCTGAGGATAAACCTTTTCTTTTATTAGTTAAGATTTGTAACATGTGTACATTGGCAAAACTCTATAATATCAGACTAGCTTATGAATGAAATTCTGTCTCATTTGAGACCTTTTTGCCTTAAAAAAGATTCAGAGACACAAGCAGTTTATCCTATACAAATCATACTATGTTACTACAGCAGGCATCACGAAAGAAATTAGGCACAAAAATTCAGGGAATCAACACCAATAGATTACACGAGAAAGAGAAAGGGGCATCCCACAAGCTTCAACTCATATAAACATCAAATGAAAATGCTAGGGATAATATGATACATCTACATGAATAAGACTATTAGAAAAACACAAACTTTGCATGAGTTGCAGACCTTGAAGACAATAACTTTCCTTTTGCTATCCCATAGACTGAATAGAAGTTTGGTGCAAATTTTATTAACAGATGTCGGCACATCCATTTTCCTTGTAGTTCATAGATGAATTGATCCCAATTACAGTTATATATTCCATCCCAATCATCCCAAATATCCTCTGTAAAATCAAGAACACCCAGATCCAGATCTCATGGTCCGCCTCTCAAGCATCCAAAGAAGAGACAAGAAATGAATTAGCTATATCTCCATTTGCATGTGGCTTGTTGGTTCTGGAGCTCGGCCTCCAACTTGGCCTTGCAGATGACGAACGGATCAGTTGGTGCTGAACTGCTGATGTGCACGAACACAGGCCCCGACGGACACGACATCGGCGAGAGCAGCTGCACGAAGACGCCTTCCTGCAGCATTATTGACGAAAGCACAACCTCCTCGAGATGCCTGGACGGCCCCACTACCGCCACCGCCGCCATTAGCCATCGCGTACTGGACCAAGTAGAGAAAGGATGGTGGAGCTAGGGTTCGAACTCGAGCACGAAGAAAGGGAAATCGAGTGAGAAATAAGAGGGAAGAGAACTGTGGTAGCACGAGGAGTTGTTCGGTGGTGACCGGCGGCGAATCGAGCGACGGCGTCGGGAGCAACATGAGTAGAAGAGAGGAGAATTGAGTCAGTGAAGGAGCAAACGGGGAGAGGAGGTGAACCGATGCACGCGCAGCTGCACCCAAGGCGTGCGCGCGGCGCGCCTGCATCCGCGCGGCCTGAATCTCGAGCGAAGCTCGCCTCTCGCGTTTCCCTCGGGCCCTGCTCGGAGGACCGGCGGGGTGCACACGGGGGCTAGAGGCGGCGCACCAGAGGCCCGACGCACAAATCACCCAGTCGTGAGAGAGCAGATGAGGACGGGGAACACGAAGGCATTTTCGTTGGTAAATAGAATCAACTTCAAAGGGTTCCATAGAAAGGCTGCTCTTTGTTGCTAGTTTATTTTTGAGAGAGCTCTTCGCGATAAGTTGAATCTGATTGTTTTGAGAAGTTAGATGTTTGGTACAGCTTCACGAGATTCAAACAAGAAGTTAGGAGTAGGAGCTGTACCAAACATGACTATAGTATATATTGTTAGTCCTACTTTTAATCTTTTGCAAACTTATCAGCTATGAGGGATGGTGTCTATCGGTGATTTTTTGGCAGCTTTCTTTGGTATCATGCCATTTTGAGCCATTTTTTTACTATTTGTTTTAAAAATAATCAAAGCATCCTAGCTAAATTTTTTAAAGAAGAAATGAAGTTTTAGTTCCCCCTCAATGTTTTAGGGAGTTTCCTGCATATTACTCCCTCTTTGTATTTGTATATATTGGCCCATTGACCCTTTTGCAATATATGAAGACCATGTGTAACATGGTATCATAGCAGGTTAGGGTTAGGTTTCCCTTCCCATTTGCCCTTCTTGTTCCTCTCCTATCCATCTCCTAAATTCATCGCCGCCACCCATACCGCTGCCGCTAGGTCCCTACGACGCCGCCCCTTCCCATGGTTCGCTCTGTTTTTCCTTGGATCTGAGCTTCTCTTATCGCTGCCGGCCGGATTCAGTTGGATCCACTGCCGATTGGTCGTGTCCCGACCGAATCCGCTACCGATTGGCTACCTTCCACCCGAATCTGTTGCCTCTTAGCTACCTTTTGCTTGGATCTTTCGTCACATCGGCTCTGCTTCGACTCCCATTGCCTACCTCTGCTTTGTCGCCCAGCTCTTCTTCGACTTTCGCTGCCTGGCTCTGCTTCAGTGCCTTCTTCGACTAGCTGTCGGTGTCACGGGCTCCTCCTGGCGTCGCGGCTCTGCTTCGCATTGGGGCTTCGCGGCCAGCTTGGGCTTGGGCTTGGTTGCCGCCCTAGGCTTGGCAACTGGCTTAGTAGGATCCCTCTATGGCTCTGCTCTGTCGCCGCCACTGCTGCTGGTGCTCCCGAGCTACTGCTGCTGCTTGCTCCTCTGCTCGAAGCAGTGTGTCCGGTGCTGCCTCTACTGCTGTTGCTGACCTCCGATCAAGGATTGACAACGACCATCACACAAGATGGCATCCTCCAGAACCTCGAGCGCGGGTACTGTCTCAGTTCCGAAGCTGTCGGTCACCTTCAACGGCATCAACTACCTCGAGTTCATCCAGCACATGAGGATTCACCTGTGGGGACAACGCCTATGGGTCTACCTCACCGGCGAGTAGCCTTGCCCACCCGCCCCATCCCGCCAACCGAGCTCGTTTTCCCTACTGATGCTACTGAGGATGTTCAGTGGGCTGCGGTTGCTGCCTTTGAGGACACGCTCGAGGAGTACCAGAAGCAGCTCCACGCCTATGAGGTGTGGAACGATGGGGATGCTAAGGCCTCTGCCATCGTGGTGGCCAGCATTGAGCTCGAGCATGTGTCTGATGTGCTTGGGTTGTCTACGGCCAAGGAGATGTGGGATCGTCTTCGTGCCCACTACGAGCCGAAGAGCGAGGCCTTGTACCTTTCTGCTCTTTGGGAGGATCAGTCTCTCGAGCAGCAGGATGCCACCGTGGACGCCTTCTACCAGCAGTTGGCCGTGGTTTGGCGCCAACTTGACTCTCTGGGGCCGGATGTCTACTAGTCTAGCTGTGTACATCAGCAGGCTCACTTGGAGACTCGTCGCCTCCATGAGTTCCACACCCACCTTCGTCCGGAGTATGAGGTGGCTCGCACTCAGTTGTTGATGATACAACCCCTTCCCTCCATATTGGAGGTTCTCACTGCTATTCGGGTTGAGGAGGCTCGTCTTCGCACGGCAGGGATTCTACAACAGTCCTCTTCAATCTTGGTTGTTCACACCCCCGCACCAGTGCCTACGCCTGCCTCTGCCTCTGTGGTTGCTGCTGTTGCTCCCACTGGCCTTCACTGCGACTACTGTGACCGTTCTGGGCACACTGTCTAGTACTATCGCCAGAAGCAAAAGGCTCATCGGAGTGGCCGTACTTCAAGGGGGGAGCTAGATCCTCCCAGTCAGGTTCACGCTAGAGTTGCTTGGAGCAGACGCACCAGGAGATGTTCACGCTGCTTCGATGCCTTGCGCATACGCTTGACACTAGGTTTTGCTGCTAGGTCTTCTGGTCCTGCACCATCACCTTCTCCTTCAGGTATATCATCTTCTTGGATTATGGATTTCGGTGCCCCATTCCACATGACACCGGACTTCACTCATCTTACTTCTATGAGACCACCTGATCTTCCTCTCATAGTTCAGACTACGGATGGCACATCTCTTCCTCTTGCAGGAAGAGGCACTATTTCCACTTCATCTTTTTGTGTTCCTACTGTATCTCATGTTCCTAGTATTACTATACAGCTTATGTCAGCTGGTCAGATCACTGATCATGGCTGTCGTATTATTCTTGATTCTGACTCTTGTTGTGTTTGGGATCATCGTACAAGGATTCTGGTTGGGACTGGTCCTAGGTGCCATAATTCTCATCATCTTTGGTAGCTCTACTGGCTGCATCTTCCTTCCGCTGCCTCCACCAGCCAGTCAGTCAGTCCTACCGCCTTGGCTTCAGCTGCTTCTTCCATCACCACTTTTGTCCAATGGCACTATCGGTTAGGTCATATTGGTGGTTCTCGTCTTTCATCACTAGTAGAGAGTGGTGTTCTAGGTTCTGTTTTCTGGTGATACTGCTTTGTATTGTACGGATTGTAAGCTTGGCAAGCAGCTGCAACTCCTTTATCCCTCTAGTGATTCCGAGTCTCAGCGTCCTTTTGATCTAATTCACTCTGATGTTTGGGGACCGGGTCCCTTCACTTCGAAAGGGGGTCATACCTATTATGTGATCTTTATTGATGATTATTCGAGATACACTTGGCTCTATCTTATGTCTTCTCGCAGTCAAGTTATTTTCATTTACCAGCAATTTACCACCATGATTCGCACTCAGTTTGAGTCGACCATTCGTATTTTTCGTATAGACTCTGCTGGTGAATATCTCTCCACTTCACTTTGTCGATTTCTTGCTGAGCAAGGTACTCTCCCTCAGTATTCTTGTCCCGATGCTCATGCTCAGAATGGTGTCGCTAAATGTAAGCATTGTCATCTTCTTGAGACAGCTCATGCTCTCATACTTACTTCTCATGTATCACCTCATTTTTGGGTTGAAGCTGTCTCTACTACTGCCTTTCTTATCAATCAGAAGCCCTCTTCTGCTCTCAAGGGATGCACCTGATGAGGATTGCCCCAGCCTAATGTCATATATACTAACAGATCAAGATTCAAAACACTATCACAACGTTAAAGCTAAACTTAAGGTTCATAATTATAATTTGTTTGAAAGAATGCGACTATGGTTTTGCTTATGTGAGTGTAGGTATTATGGACGTCCCAAAAATAGTGTGGGCCAGCGGGAGGAGAGAGAGGCTAGCCCAAGAGACAAGAAGGTCCATGCGGCCAAGCACCGAGGATAAAAGGCTAAGCAGCAAAGGAGGGAAAGGCCCATGCGGTGGAAGAGCAAAAGGGGATAAGCCCAAGAATCCACAGCCCAAGTCTTCGATAAGATTTCCAATCCCAATTCAGACCTCGCACAAGCCCAACTGAAATCAACCTCGGAATCAACTCAGAATTCAATTCGGATTCGATTCGGGCATCCCAATATGCCCGTAATAAAAAGGCCATAACTTTCACAAACGGAGTCCGATTGGGGGTGATCTTGTGCTTGTTTAAAAGCTTATTCCAAAGCCCATGCAATGCCTATGGCCCTCTCTTCAGAACCCTTACGATTGCGCCGCTATGACCGAAACAATATGACGGCTGTAAATTTAGGTTTTCTTTTTGTGTGAGTTTGAGTCCAATACATGTAGGGATGAGTTGGAGTCAGTTTAGATACCTTGTGGTTGACCCTAGGGGTCATATATACTCTTGTTTTTGTGCCTTTTGAGGGGAGACCACGTTTAATAAAAAAAGATAGTAGGTTGCTCTTGTTTTTTCCAAGTATGGCCGAACCAACTTGAGGAGAATTGGGAGTTCCAAAAATCAAGATCGTTCAACCTTTCCATTGAGAATTGAGAGCACGATAGGATTTCACTTTGGTGGTCGGTGAAATCAGCACGTGTGTTCTTGCGAATTATAGAGTGCCTCTCGAGCGTCTCACTAGTTTGGCACCCAAGTATAGTCACCTTCACTGTTTCAATTGTGTCTGCTATGTGCTTCTTCCACCTCGTGAACGCACCAAGCTGATCACTCAGTCGGTCGAGTGTGTTTTTCTTGGCTACTGCTCTGAGCATAAGGGTTATCATTGCTATGATCCTGTTGCTCGAAGCATGGGGATCTCTCAAGACGTCACTTTTGATGAGTCTCATCCTTACTATCCTTGTTCCTCTGCCACCAGTTCTGCTTCCGCTGAGTCGCTTTCCTTGTTGACTTTTCCTGATTCTTCGCCTCGTCCGGTTCGTGTCTTACCACCCTTGTCTCAGACCCCACCGTCTCCTCCACTACAATCTCCTTCACAACAATCTCTCCCGTCGCCTCCGGTTTCCTCACCTCCTCCGGAAGTTCCTACTAGCTCTCCTGTTGAGATCTCCCCTTTTTCGCTGCACAACTCTCGCCGTCCAAAGTCTACTCCTCGTTCAGTTGAGCCTTCTACTCCTTTCACTACCTCATCCTTGCTCGGTCCTTCTCCAGCCTCTCCTCCCAGGTATGATCTTCATGATCGTCGGACTATCAGGCCTCCTGAGCATTACGATTTTGCATCCGCTGCTCTTGTTGAGCCTACGACTTACCGTGAGACTGCTGCTCATCTAGAGTGGAAGCAGGTGATGCCTGAGGAGATTGCTGCCTTAGAGCGCACTGGGATTTGGGATCTTGTTCCCCTACCTGATCGTGTTACTCCGATCACGTGCAAGTGGGTATACAAGATTAAGACTCGCTCTGATGGCTCTCTTGAGCGCTACAAGGCTCGTCTTGTGGCCCGTGATTTTCAGCAGGAGCATGGTCGTAACTACGACGAGACTTAATGAGGACATCACTCCTTCGGATACATGCACTACACAAAATCCTCTAGATCTGGTTGCTAGACTACAAGGCCCATGACAAGAGCTCGAGCACGTCACTTAAATTATGAGGTGAGCTCGTTTCTAGGTGCTAATAATTTATCTATGCAGAATGGTATACTACCTAATAATTGTGATCTTTTGTTAGGAATAATGGGGAGGATCCATCAAGTCCTGGTTCCCAAGGTCTACGACCAAATCTGCAAGCTCTACGACCAGGTCTGCAAGCTCTACGACCAGATCTACTAGCTCTACAACGGACTGCGGCTAAGACTCGACCGTGTCTCAAGCTCTTCAACCAGATTTGCGGTGCTACTTACGACGGACACCGCGGCCTACGATCAGTCATTAGGTGCTAGTCAGAGTCTTTGAAATAAGGTGTTGCGACACCATTTTGGGCCTAATAGGGTCTTGTAAGCGTGTCGGGGTCAAAGCCCAGGTTGTGTACGCCTCTCCCCATGGCCGCACAACCCTAGGTCGACCTCCTCATGCCCCTATATATATACAACAGCCACCACAGTTTAGGGTTGGATTTTTCTTAGATTATTCTGCCACTTGCAGTTTCGCCGTTTTACGGTTTGAGGAACCCCACTTTGTGAACTTCATTCATATTCGTAATATATTTCAGATTGCATCTTCCTTGTTCTTGTGAGTTGTTTTGATTGCTTGCAGGAACAATAACCCTCGTGGTAAGGTCGATCGCGTGCGAGCGTGGTCGATAACGACAGTCGTGCGGGTGTAGCGAATTGCGAGGTGACGATCTGTTGGTCGGAAGCCCCAAAGCGTCAATGTCCTCACGACGAAATCAATCGAACCTATTGGAAGATCGGGCCACCGTAGTCATCAAGACTTTTGCGCCTATTGCTCACATGACCACTGTTCGGACCCTTCTCGCAGTTGCTTCTATTCGCCAATGGTCCATTTCTCAGCTGGCCTCAAGAATGCCTTCCTCAATGGTGAGCTACGCGAGGAGGTCTACATGCAGTCGCCCCCTAGGTATTCTGTCCCTGATGGTATGGTGTGTCGTCTTTGTCGCTCTCTCTATGGGCTCAAGCAAGCTCTTCGAGTCTGGTTTGAGCACTTCTCCTCTGTTGTCACTGGGGCCAGTTTCATCGTCAGTGACCATGACCCTGCTTTTTTTTGTTCACACCTCTCCTCGTGGTCGGACTCTTCTACTTCTGTATGTTGATGATATGATCATCACTGATGATGATCCTCGGTACATCGAACTTGTGAAGAAGCGTCTCAGTGACAAGTTCCTGATGTTTGACATGAGTCCTCTTCGCTATTTTCTTGGGATTGAGGTCAATGTCTGAGGGCTACTATCTCTCCTAGGAGAAGTACATTCATGACCTTCTTGCTCGCGCTTGTTTCACTGATCAGCGCACAGTGGATACTCCCATGGAGCTTGAGTTCACCTTCGACTCACTGATGGACAGCTCTTTGAGGATCCTACTCGCTATGGTCACCTTGTTGGTAGTCTTGTCTATCTTGGGATCACTCGTCCTGACATCTCTCACCCTATTCACATTTTGAGTTAATTCGTGTCGGCTCCCACTCAGCTTCACTACAGTCACCTTCTGTGTGTCCTTCGATATCTTCGTGTCACATTTTCTCATCACCTTTTCTTTCCTCGCTCCAGTTCCTTGCAGCTCAAGGTGTACTCTGATGCGACTTGGGCGAGTGATCACTCTGATCGTCGATTTCTTTCTGCCTACTATGTTTTCCTTGGATCCTCTCTGATTGCCTGGAAGAACAAAAAATAGACAATAGTTTCTCGCTCGAGTGCTGAGGCTGAGTTGAGGGTCATGGCATTGTTAACAGCTGAGGTTACTTGGTTACGGTGCCTCCTTCAGGATTTTGGTGTCTCTCTTACCGCACCGACCCCCTCTTTTGTCTAACAACACTAGTGCGATCAGTATCATGCGAGACCCAGTTAAGCATGAACTCACCAAGCATATTGGAGTTGATGCTTCCTATACGAGATCAGAGGTGCAGGACCAGGTCGTGGCTCTTCAGTACGTGCTTTCGGAGCTTCAGCTAGCCGACTTCTTCACGAAGGCACAGACATGAGCTCAGCACAGCCTTTTCCTCTCCAAACTCAGTGTTATTGATCCACCATGAATTTGAAGGTGGTGTTATATATATATTTATATTTATATATATATTGTGTTATTCTTCCTTAGATTAGGGTGTTTTCTGCATATTGCTCCCTCTTTGTATCTATATATATTGGCCCATTGGCCCCTTTTGCAATATATGAAGCCCATTTGTAACAAAATAGACATTGGTGACCTAT